>CM062804.1:730026282-731226282 GCA_031772625.1 Pinus tabuliformis
GCACTGGCATCCAGGACTATTTTTCGCATTTCTAGAGGACATTGGCTGCTTGGCCCAAGAAATTGCACAAATCTGTCCCTAGGCCAGCAGTCCTTCCTAGCTGGAATTGCGCATTGCGCAATCCCACCAGTTAATAGTCAGACTGGACTATGCATTGCGCAGTTCCAACAGTCAGCCAGTCTCCCAATAGACCAGACTATGCCTTGTGCAGTCAGTCTCCCAACCTCCCAGCCGAAATTGCGCAACCTTCATTATCATGCACCTAGGTATGTTGCAAGTCAATTCTCATGTTCATTTTGGTTTTTGACTAATAGATTTCTTGCCATGAGTGTTTTCATGTCTCCGGGTATCACAAGTGTTCATCTGCGTCTCAGTAGTATAGGTACAATGTTTTCCAGGAGAGCAAAGATGAAGACACCATTTAGAGCACACTTGGGGATGCAGTCGATCAAGTGTCCATGGACTTGCCTACCCACGAAGACATCAAGTTGTTCATAGACAAGGACATCAAGATTTGACAACAGCAACATCACAACGAGCAACATCATGAACAACAACTGAAGACAGCATATAAAATGCAACGAATGAAAGAGGAGGGTTGTTAACAACATGGAGAAGGAACAAGGTTGCAAGCTCAAGTAGGTCCATTGATGATGAAAGCAACTTTGGAGACTCTAACTATGAAGTGACAACATGACATGAAGATCACGTGAAGGCAGAAGATGGAACAAAGAAGGAGTTGCATGTGTTGAAGCAGCAACTCAGGAATAACATGAAGCTGCATAGATAGACAAATGAGTTAACACAGGAATAGGAATAGCAGTGGGTGCAACATGCACTCACAGATGGAACTATGCCCATACAAGTTAAAGATCCATCCCAGCAGCTAACAAGGAGTAGACATGGTGAGCAGTGTTGTTGATCGCATGCAAGGGATTCAGCAGCATGCATGTCATTGTGCGCACGCATGCAACCCAACCCATTCAGCACACTCACCAAGGCAAAGACAAGAAGAAATTCCAACTGGAGCTCAACATGTACTTTGGTAAGTTGATACGCATGATCACTAGCACACACTTGAAGATCAGCATGGACACTATGCATCAGTATGTTGTCGGTTCAGCCGAACCTAAGAAGACCATGCGCATGTTAGCAGACGAGTTGGATGAAGGAGTCGAACCAACACACCGGTTACAATGGAAGCAAGAGTTTGCTTAAGCAAGATGTCACCATGAGGTACATTCACACCATCATGGATGACCATGCTTGGCATCAGCTCACCAGCTTCACCATCACAAGCATGTCAAAGAGTTGGTCTCACCACAACAGACCAAGTGTTAGTGATGTCTTGCAAGGCTTTCTCAAGCCATGTTGTCTCACATGAGTACATGTGCATTGTAATGATGAGTCATGTCAAGTGTAAGTCAAGTGTCAACAGTTGTATGTAACAGTCATAGAGTAGGTGAAGAGTCACGAGGGTAGTTGAACTGTCACAAAGGTGAATGTCAAGGGTCACCCCACCCTTTGCTATAAATAGTCCCTCGTAACTCATTGTAAGGGCTTTTGGTCAGCCAAGCCTCTACTAAGACTATCTTGAAGAAGGCTTGGATAGTATTGTAATGTGACTTAGCTTCTCCACTACACGAAGCTAGTACATCTCTTTAGAGGAGCAGGCAGATGTGGTTGTACTGTTTCACTGATGGGGCTAGCAGGTTTACATGGATGTATTGTATGATTGGAACTTACACTTTTATATAATAAGAGCCAACACATTTTAATGCATATGTTGTTATTGTAGTTGCACTGCTCCGGTTGCCTTAATGATATATGTTGTTTAACTTACGTATTTGTGTATGAACCAATTCACATGCAATTATATGAATCTTGTTGTTAATGTGTTGTATATGTTGTTAAGGTTGTCATTGTCTGTGTCGACTACTCTATCGGACACAAGACAGACCTTTCACATGAACCTTCTTGTAACAATCGTTGCGCCCCTGAATCCTTTGGCCTCATATAATGGATAAGTTGTTGCATATCTTTATTCAACTACTCTGCCTCTTGTCCAAATATATCAATGCGAATGTCGACCTCTCTTACCTTTACCCATCATGACGAATCTAATGGGATTGCAGTTTCTTCTTTTCTCTTCGTGATAATGGCCAAGCAATAAGAACCGCATTGAGTACCTACATCTATTTTATAGTAAGGCCAAGAGTGACGTCAGTTGTTTTCTCAATTTTTGTAGGTGTAGGTGGCATCGTCTTTGCAATATCATCCATAGGTATCAAAACATTTGCCACCCTTTCTTCTTCAAGTCTACTCTCATGAAAATAAGCTGACAACCCTACATGTTTATTCAATGTTGAGATGATCCCCAAAGGATCATAATGCCAGCTACTATCCTGCATGAATTCGAAATACAACATTTCCTTTTCCAAGATATCTATAGAATTTTTATTCTTGGAAATTAGAGGCGAGATTGCATACATATAATTAAATAATGCTCCTTTCTTTTTAAAAACAAAATATAACTTGTTAACAAATTTTTTTTGCCTAAGAACCTCATTAACAAAATAATAAAGGCAAGACATGCTCGGGTAGCTGGAAAGGGATACTTTTCAAAATTGTATAAATGAATCACAATAAAAATAGGATAGAGAAACCAACTTCCTATACTCTTCTTCAGTAAATCTCAATACTTTCCTTTTTTCTTCTGAGATTTTATCTATCATTGCTTTTGTTATTTTAATTTTCAAAGGATAAGCAAAACAATCCATATATTGAGAATAAGAGTGAGGAATATGCTGAGGATAAATTACATCAGACCATTTATAAATTTCCTTCTCTTTATTATCAATATCAGTAATACTCATGAGAAGATTAGTAGAAAGAAAATAGTTAGGGTAATTAAAGAGAACCAAGTGAATTAAATAGGTACAATGTCGACAAGAGTTGAATGGGATGGTAGTAGATAGGTCGAATGTAAGTGCTCAAGTCAGATACTTTGGAAAATTTATCGTTTGATAGTCTGAGTGGAGGGTGAGGAGTCGTATGGCTAAAAATATAGACTCATCCATTTTGGCATCATCGGCTAGTCTGAAAATAACAAAAAAGAGAGAAGTGAGGGTTTGAAAGAAGGGTTTCAAGGATTGAGTCGCTATAGGAAATTGCAATTTAAGCTCAGGACTAGGATCCCCTAGTAAGGTTTTCATAAATTCTAGTTTATCATCCTCTTCCCACGTAATGAATTCTTGGTCTAACCCTTTTTCAGTTATGTCGATTCCCTGAGCAGGAATACCTAACATCTTGGCCATCGTTTCTTCTTCTAATTTCAGGAAGACTCTTTGACTAGACTGGAAGAAAAAGACTTGTTGTTCCAAGTCATAATGTCTAGCAAGCAATTGAATAGAGTCAAGGTCGAAGTGAACAGAAGGAAGGGTGGCTCCTAAGATTCTAGAGTTCAAAAGACATCTATCTTTGTATGATACACTAGTAGAATGAGTCAAAGTCCTTTTAAGGGTAAGGATATCAGTAATACAGACTCTAGTATCTTGAACCCTAGCTAGCTCATTTACTAGAACTTCTTTACTTGTAGACTCAGACATTATTGATTACTATGACTAAATTACCAGCATGGTGAAGAGGAATAAACAATAATAACTTACCCGGTCAATAGAAGGGAATTTTGCGTGTTGCAACCGCTTACAGATTAGCTTTCACCATTAACAGGATCCTGGAGCAGCACGCACGATTAGCTTTGGCCAATTACTCTTGCCACATCAGCGGGACACTGCCACATGGCACCTAGGTGGCTATGCAACCACATCACCTCGAAAAATCCCACATCAACCATGGAACTAATGTGGCACCCACATTGCCATTACCAGACCTCTATGGCATTTTTGACCTCATCCCGACTTGCAAGTCCCACTAGGGAAACTCCACCATGTATTTCCACAAATCTTCATTATATCTAGTTTTAGGGGATATTTGGGTGTACACAAAAATTATACATTGGCACAATCCTCAAACCCTAGGACTCTGTATTCACTCTCAACTCCAAAAGAGTTAGGATATGATCCCATATCCACCCCCTTAAAAATAATCCACCATGCGAGGTCCACTCTGGATAAAATACACAAACTCTATATCCCTTCAATTTAGCCCTGTGCGAGTCTTTTCCCCAGTGGGGCCCATCCTAGATACACTAAACGAAATCTTACGCATCTTTAATTATTTGACTCCTTGAACCATTCAAGGTCACTAATTTACACATCATGAGCAAACCCTAAGATCTCTTGGATACAAATTGTGCTTGCAATTAAATTTGATTTCGCACTTATAAGCACTTAAACAAGCCAACTCCAAAGAAGCACACTCCTTCCCAAATCAAGATCATCGCATATCCAATCCTAACAATATTTCCATAGAAATTTGGGCCTTTCCAAAAATCTAGTGCACATTCAAACACACACCTACAATGACTAGATGAATGCCCAATTAACCAAATACATCCACCAGTCAACTAAATATCCAGATTACCTCCTAATGCAACCTAGTGCTAGGGAAATGAAAATATATCCAACCCAGATACAAGGTTCACCCAATAACCATTCTAACCCAGAAACAAGTGAAAATTTGTACCAAAACTCCCACAAGCAGAATCCTAAGGAATGACACCAACATTCCTTAATTTAGGGTATTTCTTAGACACCAAATTTCCATGAACAAGATCTCTCTCTCTCTCTCTCTCTCTCTCTCTCTCTCTCTCTCTCTCTCTCTCGCTATATATATATATATATATACACACACACACACACAACTCCTTCCAAGGAATTTTGTCATAACTAAGATAAGTTAAATGGTATCCAAAGACCATAACAAGATAAAATTTTGATAAAAAGTCAGAAAATAGCTCCAATATCAGATTTCACACAAAATCCATGATCTGATAATCACCCTAAGAGTGACCTCAGTTGAATATTTATTAAACAAAAAGGTATTACAGACCCATGTGCTGGTGTGTGTGTTCTGTGTTATTGAAACAACGGATCGATCAGATTGCCAATACACAGAAAATAAAGGGAAAGACAGCAAAGAAATACAGTAAGCAACACAAAGACACAAATAGTTTTTAATAATGAGTTCACCCTATTCTCTAGGGCTATGTCTTCGATCCAGCTTCAGTGGTGGCCTTGTTTTATTGTGTCTTTCAGCAGAGAAATTACAATGCAGGGACTCAATATGAGTTCTCCTGTAATAGATTTTGCTTGGCAGGGTGGTTCTTGGATTCCCCAAGCCACTCGGAGTTCATAGACTCTTTTCCTTCCTACCAGCTCTATGACCCTTGGTCTACAATGGAAAGAGCCAACTATGATGCTCAATCCTGATGGATTCCTCTATGGGACGGTTTGATTCTTCAAGCTCTCTGGTGCCCGATGCTGGTGGTGGTCAGCTCGGCCCTTTGTCTCCTCTGCTTGGCTTTACTGCTCTCCATGCTCAGTCCTCCTCTCAGGGTTCACTGTTCATTGTCTCTCTTGGTCGCTTGGACTCTTCGCTCTCTCTGAATCTCTAATCAATTGTCTTTGTTCATGGCTTTAGCCATTCGATCTCCATTCCTGTTCGGTTCCTCTCCCACCTGTGTCGATTCACCTACCGCCTTTGTGCTTGGAGTTCGCTATTTGGCGTCAGCGTGAACGCTCGGGAAGTAGCCACGTGTCCCCATCGGAACAGCGTTAGCCTGTTCATCGATTCGTTTCTTCGGTTATGTCATGGATACGTTCTTTCTCCACTATGGCGGTCAACGGATTCCAAATCCCCTTAAATCGCGGCTTAATTCCCTGTTGATTCTGTTTCTTTCTATCGGCCGCAATCTCAACCGTCTGATCTAGGCTCCTCCAGATCCAACGTCATACGCACATCGAGTGCGGTTGACTTGCTCAACCGATAACGTGCGATCACGGTGTTTTTCTCTCACCTCCGCTGCCACGCATTGATCGCTGAGTGGGATCACTCTGCTCTCCTCCAAAACCTCTTACTGTTCAAGGGCGCCCCGATCAATACCGCCAGTTTCCAGGTTGTGGGTCCCACCTCTGTACTTTGGTGCTTTTCGTTTCTCCGCCCGCAGTTCTCCTGCTTCCAACATGACCAAGGGCTTAAGGCCCCTCCATTTCGGCCCTGTTTGCCCAGCGATGCACAATTTAATCGCGCATCAAAATCAGCTCCTTTTCCCATTCCGGGGCTCCCAGGGGCTACATCGACCTCCTGCGCAATCTCCATGGACCTCGATCAGTGTGCTTTGACCGAGGTCCTCGTCGTTCTGTGCTGGCTGCCATGGCCACTGGTTCAAGGTGTTTCCAATTGCTGTTTTGGATTCTTCAAGGATTTGTTTCGTCCCGATACAGTCAGGGTTCTTTGACAGTCGTTTATGGATCCGATTCGGATCATAGCCTCCCTATTGAAACGCTTTTGGACCACCAAAAGTTGGTTTTCTTCAAGCATCGACTAAGTGAGGAAACTGTTGTCTCACTTGTCCAATCTCAATCCACTTCGCACTGATCGGCTTCGAACCTTTAAGCCTAATCTTGAGGTATTCCACCTGTCCACTGCGCGCCGTCCTTACCTTCCTGTCCAGCACTGTGTCTTCCTGCAACTCATTAATATATTCAAGTAGCAGGTCATCAACAGAAGGTAATTGACTCTGCTCTTCAGGGTCCTCAATCATTCAAGGTTCAAACAACCTCAAGCAATCTGCATTCATGACTGAGTAGATGTGCATGTAAGCTGGCAGATCAAGGCGAAAAGAATTTTCACCAATCCTCTCAAGTATCCTGAAGGGTCCATACCTGATAGGTTTTAGCTTCTTACCTTCACCTTGCATCTTGTCCTTGCTGATATACAGCCAGACTTGGTCTCCAACTTGAAAACTATGCTCCATCCGATGCTTATCATGCCTAGCCTTGTACTTGGCTTGGCTCTTTTCCAGTTGTTCTTGTATTGCCTGGTGGATCTCCTGGATCTATTTAATGAATCTAGTTGCTCTGTCCACATCACTGTGTCTATCAACCATGGTATCTTTACCAAAGACAAAATCCAAGGGAGACCTTGCTATGAAACCAAAGCAGGTCTCAAAAGGAGATCTCTGGGTAGAAGAGTGTTTGGCTCTGTTGTAAGCATGCTGCACATAACACAAGTGTTCATCCCAAAGCTTAGGGTGTTTGCTGCAATATCCTCTCAGTAACTGGATCATTGTCATGTTAACTACTTCTGTTTGGCCATCTATTTGTGGCTGAAAAGCTGTGCTTTTCTTTAATTTGGTGTCCATTAGTTCCCACAGACTGGACCAAAACTTTCCCACAAATCGGGTGTCTCGATCAAATATAATAGAAGTGGGTAATCCAAAATGAACCCATACATGTTCAAAGAATAATTTTGTAGTTTGTTCAGTTGTAATCTGTTTACTACAGGGTATCAAAATACACATTTTGCTGAACCTATCCACAACAACATATAGATAATCATGACCTTTCCTATATTTAAGTAGTCCTCCAACAAAATCCATGGAAATGCTTTCCCAAGGGTGAGAAGGAACTGGCAATGGAGTGTATCAGCCTAGTTTTCTGTCACTGGGCTTGCTTTTAGCACACATAGCACACCCCTTTACATATCTAGAAATTGTCTCACTCATTCTTGTCCAATAGCAGAACCTTTGCAGCTGTGCAACTGTTTTACTTACCCCAAAGTGACCTGATATCAGAGAAGTGTGTGCTTCCCTAATTATCTTTGCTCTCTCAGTTTGTGGAATGCAGAGTTTCCCACAATGATATAACAGTCGGTCCTTCACATGATAGTCCAATTCTTCTACTCTTTTGCCTTGACTCAAAGTTGCATATACATATTTAAAGTCCATATCCTGAGCATACTATTCTATGTAGCTTTCATGCAGCACAGAATTATGCTTAAGTATGATAGATTCATTTATAATGGATATAGAGAGCATGTCTGCAACCTTGTTATGTATGCCCTTTTTATATCTGATGACTAAATGAAACTGTTGTAGAAAACCCATCCATCTATAATGTCTTGATTGTTACAACTTAGTTTGGGAGTGTAGGTATTGAAGTGGCTGATGATCAGTATGTATTATTGTTTCTTTGCCCATTAAGTAATGTTTCCACTTTTTCGCACTCTGAACTAATGCATACAATTCCTTATCATATGTAGGATAGTTGACTACTACAGGATTAAAAGTCTCATAATGATAACATATGGGTTTATCGTGCTATGTTAACACTGCTCCCATGGCATAGGCACTGGCATCAGTTTGGATCTCAAATGGTCTTTGTAGATCTGGCAATGCTATTACGGGTGTTGTACTATTTTTTTTCTTTCAAGGTGTCAAAGGCTTTCTGCTGTTTGTCTCCCCACTGAAACACCTTGTTCAATCCTGTCAAAGCATGTAAGGGAGCTGCAATTGAGAAAAAATTTGAAACGAACTTCCTCCAATACTGTGCTGCTCCTAAGAAGCTTCTCACTTCTGTAGCAGACTTGGGTTTAGGCCAATTTACAATGACTGCCACTTTAGAGGGATCTATTTTCAATTCACCTCCCCCTACTATATGACCCAAATAATTTAGAGAGGTTTTGCCAAATTCACATTTGGAGAGTTTAACATAAAGTTTTTCTCTTTGAAAACATCTAATGTCTGCTTAACAAGCTTTAAATGTTCTTCCCACGTTTTACTAAAAATCAGAATGTCATCCAGATACACAATAACAAAATCATCAAGAAAAGGTCTGAGTACATCATTCATTAATCTCATGAAAGTAGCAGGGGCATTGGTCAAGCCAAAATTCATAACTAGCCATTCATACAATCCCTACTTTGTTTTGAAATCAGTCTTTCGTGCATCTTGCTCTACAACTCTGACCTAATGGTATCCACTGTGCAAATCGAGCTTGGTGAAATAAACAGCTTCCTTCAGTTGATCTAAAATATCATTTATGCGAGGAAGGGGATAATGATTTTTTATTGTTATCTTATTCAGTGCTCGATAATCAATGCACATTCTCCACGATCCATCTTTCTTTCTCACCAAAACGATTGGTGACCCACATGGTGATGTGCTAGGCCTGATGAACCCTTTCTCAAGCAACTCCTACACCTGCTTCTTGATTTAGCATTCTCTAAAGAAGATAACCTGTACATCCCAATGTTAGGCAAAGGAACATCTTGTTGTAAAATAATATCATGTACTACCCTTTTTGGGTGGCAGACCTTGAGGTTCTTGAAACAAGACATCATACTCTGAAACAATCTTTTCTATGTCAGCTTGTTGATCAGAATTACAGCCCTCAAATACATTGGTTTTATCAGTTTTATTTTCCTTTACAACCATTAGTAAGAACTGTTTGCATGAATTTATCATTCTTTTCATTTGTCCTGAGTTTATGAGAGTATAATTATTCTTGAGCTTATGAGCTCTTACAAAGTATTTGATTCCATCTTTAACAAGTAGATACTTGTTCTCAGCTCTATAGAAAATAGCCTTTCTATCATACAAGTAAGGACTTCCTAAAACAATTCCACATATATCCAAAGGAATCACATCTAACTCAACCTCATCTACAAATGCTGACCCAAAAGAAAACTTGAGTTTGCACTGTCTAGTCACTTGTAGTTGTGCTTTGTCATTCAACCATCCTAATGGGTATGGCTTCTTATGAGGTGTAGTTGCTAATCCCAATTTCTTTACAATTGCTTCAGAAACCATATTTACTTGTGAGCCACTATCAAACAAAGTATCAATTTTTTTGTTTCTGGAAACAACTCGAATATGGAAAATCTCATGCCTTTTTCTCTCATGTTCTTCATCAATAACAGATTGAGCAGAATTACTAGTAGATGCTTCAGAATTCTTACCTTTTATACCTATGGCTGCAATGATTGTTTCATCTCCCGAGTCTGACCCCAAATCTTTCTGAATAACTGCAGCAGTCTTCTTCTTCTTTCCCTCAGACTTCTTAGGTCTCAGCTCTGGATGAAGAATCCAACAGTGTTCATCATCATGCCCCTCCTTTTTACAGTGAGTGCATGAAGCTTTGCCTTTCTGTGCAGTGTTAGACTTCCTTGCTTTCCACTTCTACTTTATTTTCTCCTTGCTCTTGCTTACAGTGGGTTGGGATGGTCCCCCAACTTCTGGATTTCCATTCTTTCCTCTAGCTTCTAGATAAGTAGCTTGTACAGATACCTCATCTATACTAGTGGGATTAAACATGAGGATGGTATGCCTCATGTAGCTGTGTAGACCACCAATGTACTTCAAAAGAGTTTCTGGTGAGTCTAATGAAATACCCAACATCAATGCTCTCTTTCGGAACTCTTGAGTATACCCTTGTACACTTTGCCCTTTCAACTGCCAAAGAGTTTGCCAACTCATCATGGCTTGTTGCATGTAGGCCAATGGATAGAACTGTTTTTTTATTGCAATAACAACTTCACTCCAGACAGAGATGGTCTTACCATGCTTCCTCATATTAGCTTGGGTTCTGCCTTTCCACCAAGCCAAGGAAGTGCCCCCTAGGCGAAGGCTTGTCAGCTGAATCTTGCTCTTGTCTGAGTCTATATTTTGTACTCTGCAATACACATTAATTTGTCTAATCCAATTGTCCAACTTTTCAACATTTAGCTCTCCATCATATATAGGCAAATCAAATTTAACATCTAACTTAATCAAAGATGCCTTCTTATTATGCACAGGGCTACTAGGAGGTGTAGGGAAGCTCTCTTCTTTTCCCTTTCCTTTGGAGTGGTCATGGGAATGAGATTCATCTTCTTCTTTATCTTGCTTAGAGCCTGATGAATCTTCACCCTTATGCTTTCTAAAGTCCCTATACATTTCTTCTACCATAGACTTTATAGCTAGGAAACATTCTATGAATTGAGGGTCTGGCCCTATAGAACCTTCCTCTGATATTGTCCTCCGAGAATAGACTCTCCCAATTTCAGGATTAGTTTCCACCAACTCTCCTTCTCCTAATTTGAGCTTTGATCTAGTGAGCATTCATAGCTAAACCAACACAAGCTTATCTAACCTTACAACCTAGAGCTCTGATACCACTTGATCTGATAATCACCCTAAGAGTGACCTCAGTTGAAGATTTATTAAACAAAAAGGTATTACAGACCCATGTGCTGGTGTGTGTGTTCTGTGTTATTGAAACAACAGATCGATCAGATTGCCAATACATAGAAAATAAAGGGAAAGACAGCAGAGAAATACAGTAAGCAACACAAAGACACAAACAGTTTTTAATAAGGAGTTCACCCTATTCTCTAGGGCTACATCTCCGGTCCAGCTTCAGTGGTGGCCTTGTTTTATTGTGTCTTTCAGTAGAGAAATTACAATGCAGGGACTCAATATGAGTTCTCCTGTAACAAATTTTGCTTGGCAGGGTGGTTCTTGGATTCCCCAAGCCACTCGAAGTTCACAGACTCTTTTCCTTCCTACCAGCTCTGTGACCCTCGGTCTACAGTGGAAAGAGCCAACTATGATGCTCAATCCTGATAGATCCCTCTATGGGACGGCTTGATTCTTCAAGATCTCTGGTTCCCGATGCTGCCTGTGATCAGCTCGGCCCTTTGTCTCCTCTACTTGGCTTTACTACTCTCAGTGCTCAGTCCTCCTCTCAAGGTTCACTGTTCACTGTCTCTCTTGGTCGCTTGGACTCTTCGCTCTCTCTGAATCTCTATTCAATTGTCTTTGTTCATGGCTTTAGCCATTCGATCTCCATGCATATTCGGTTGCTCTCTCACCTGCGTCGATTTGCCTACCGCCTGCGTGCTTGGAGTTCCTTGTTCAATGTCAGCATGAACGCTCGGGAATTAGCCACATGTCCCCATTGGAACAGTGCCAGCTTGTTCGTCGATTCGTTTCTTCGGTTATGTCGTGGATAATTTCTTTCTCCACCGTGGCGGTCAACAGATTCCAAATCCCCTTAAATCGTGGCTTAATTCCCTATCGATTCCGCTTCTTTCTATCGGGCGCAATATCAGCCATCCGATCTGGGTTACTCCAGATCCAACGTCATTCGCACGTCGAGCGCAGTTGACTTGCTCGATCGATAACGCGCGATCACGGTGGTTTTTCTCTCACCTCTGCTACCATGCGTCGATTGCTGAGTGAGATCACTCCGCTCTCCTCCAAAACCTCTTACCGTTCAAGGGCACCCTGATCAATACCGTCAGTTTCCAGGTTGTGGGTCCCACCTTTGTACGTTGACGCTTTTCGTTTCTCCGCCTACGGTTCTCCGGCTCCCAACGTGACCAAGGGATTAAGGCCCCTCCATTTCGGCCCTGTTTGCCCAGCGATGCGCGATTAGCATGCATCGAAAATCAGCTCCTTTTCCCATTATGGGGCTCCCAAGGGCCACATCAACCTCCTGCGTAGTCTCCATGGGCCTCAGTCAGCGCAATTTGACCGAGGTCCTCGAAGTTCCGTGCCAGCTGCCATGGCCACTGGTTCAGGGTGTTTTCGATTGTTGTTTTGGATTCTTCAAGGATTTGTTTCGTCCCGATGCAGTCAGGGTTCTTTGACAGTCGTTTATGGATCCGATTCGGATCAATCCACAATCCTCCTTACTCCATAGAACTAAGGAATTTCACTACAACATGTAGGTGTATGTAATCACAGACCAATCACACCATTGTTAAACTCAAAGACCTAAAACTGTAGTAGAATCTTTACTTAACACACATCACAGACTTCATCCTCTTCATATGTGAGATAATCCAGTACAATGTTAAGTAGGGCAGTGAGCCCTCATATTCATAAGCATGTTAATAAATATAACACTGGTAATAACAGTTATCCAAGTGACCTCATATAACTAGTCATGACCATATGAATTCCCTTGCAATTCATGAATCATTCTTAAAATTCACATAACGATGAAATTCCAACTTAACCATAGGAAAATATAAAACAACTTGTCCACCAAGGACATGCAACAATTGTAGTAGCTATTCAAGAGAAATGTTGAGCCACACATCAATCAATAACATGCCAGTTAAATTTATCATTCACATTCAAATATATATACAAGTCATTACACTTATTTGAATAACTTGAAATGGCTAGCATTTAAAGGAAGGACTTCAACTCTCCTCCCAACCATAGGGAAGTTGCACAACAATATTTCTTGTAGCTATCCAACCCCAAGTCGAATCCATAGTCTAAAGGAGCGCTTGCTTAGAGAATTCAACCAAGGATCTATTGGGGTATTTCTCAATTCTAAGAGACTGAGTCTATAATTAGGATGGTTTATTAGCTGTGTTTTCAAGGCAAGAACTATAGGAAAACTTGTAGCCTATTGTCCAAGTGGTTTATCCACTCATTTAGAAAGAATTAACTGGTTAATCAACTTCCTCGGCATGAACTTAGTGGTTTATCAACTCTTTTCAACAAGCACCATAGTGGCTCTGCTACATTTCCTAGTGGTTTATCAGCTTTACAACAAGCACCCAAGTGGTTTATCAACCCTTTTAGCAAGAAATAAGTGGTTTATCAGATTTTCCAACAAGCACTTAGTGGTTTATTATCCTACTTGGAAAGCACTCTTGATTCAATCCTACATTGAGCCTCCAACTGGCCATCCAAGCTTGGACACCATAGTCTAGAGGTATCATCACATTTGTACATGGAGATACCTAACTTTTCATATATTTGAGCTCCATTACATCTTTAACCTTCTTTTTTTTGTGTTCATTGTCTTGCATTCCCCTTAGAAGATTCTCTTTTCCTCTTTTTCCCTTAGTGTTCCTGAGGCTCCTCATCTCCTATGAAACAATTAGTTCGCTTTCTTTCACATCTTGGAATTAGGGAATCATGGACACTTTCTCTTGTTTCATCGCTCCTTTCCAGTTATTTGGTGGTGGTGCATTCAGTTACACCAGTAGACACCACTCTCCCATTTATCACTCTCTCTCTCCTTAAAACTATGGATGCATGTGTCCCTCTCCTTAAGTCATCCAATTAAAAAAATCATATTTAGTTTATTTCAAGATTACACATAATGTCTCAGCTAGTCATGGCCTCCATGCTGGCATTACATTGTCACAATTTATCTTTTAAAAAAAATTGTATATAAAGGGTGTTATATCAATAAAATTGTCATGTGGATTTAGTTTTCTATTCTTCTTCTTATTGGCCATGTAAAAAATATTCTTCGTAAGGTAATTGTAGGTTTTTCCAAAGCACATAAAGTTTGTGGACCAATCCATTAAGGGGTTACATATTCATGTGGAAGAGGAAGGTAATAAATCAATGCCCCACTTTCTCCTTTTTGGGTTAGGGTTATCAAACTATGATTGTTGGACTAGCCCTTATCCATGGTTCCTCCTTCAAGGAAAATATCTCTCCTAATCCCATAGTTGATTTATTAGCTAGAGGTATTCCAAAAGGAAATCGTTGCTAATTGAATTTAGAAACTAATCAATTTGGCTACAAACTCACATCTTAGTCCAAAACTATAAGGTTGATCTAAGAATTGTGATTTCAGTATGACACTAGAAGAAGTAATTCACAAGGCTAAGGTAAACTTCACGTAACCGCAATTTATTTAAAAATCCAAACATATATATATAGATATATGAATGAGAATGCCAAAAATGTCTCACTAGCTTGAGCTTAATTTCCATTTTCCGGCTAGTCCCTTGAATTGTGTGTGAATCTCATCTATTTTGCCATGAAATATATCACTTTCATTTCTTGTGTAGGAAAAGCTATTCTGAAGTAAATTCAAGTGCTCGTCCAAGGGCTTTGCAGGTCTATAATATCATTTACAATAACATATTTGAGTGAGATAAGTGAATCCCTTCTCTAAGATTTTGAGCCTAAAGGTACACACTTATAAACCTTTGTCATATTTTCACTTTTGAGCATTAAGTCATCATTATTTGAAGTGAATATCCAAGTTAACAAATAAGGTAATTCAAGTAAATATGGTGACTCTACATTTATGGTAATTCCAAGAATGGTGAGTAGATTTTAAGAATAACAAATCATCATCCTATATGTTTTGAGTATGGATTGTAATAAGATATTATATTTTTATTATTTATTTGTTCCTTTGAGTTTATCATTGTTGGGAACAAGTTCCCCCAAGAGCAGTTTTGGGGCTAAAAGCCCATGTTTTGGGACAATTTTGTAATAAAGTTGTAAAGTATCTGCATTTTATGGTCGCGAAGCGTGAAGGTGTCAAGATTCATAAAGGGTTATCCGCCCTTATTTTGTAAAGTGTCAAGTCGGCTGTAAAGATCTACCCATAGTCCGCGGACCATGGGACTGTATAAAAATGAGCTAAGTAAGTAAGCTCTAAGTAGTTAGTAGCGAAGTAGAGTTGAGATGGTTTCTACAGAGTGATCTAGCTTGGAGAAGTCTAAGTGTTTTCGGGTCTTAGCGTAGGTAGAGGCTCTGCAGCTGAGTGTGTAGAGGCCTAGGGTAGAAGTCCACAGCTGAGTGCACGGATCCCTGTAGTTGTGTGCGCAGGGTGGATAGAGTCTGTATTAAACTGTAGATATCAATAAAGAGAAGTATTCTGCAATTATTGTGTATTTAGTCTCTGTTAATGCATCTGATTATATTGCATTACAATCTGGGTTTATATTACAATGTTTATTTGATGCACGAATGTAGGTGATTATATTTGATAATTGAACGCAAGTAAGGATATCAATTTATGCGACGATAACGGTAATTTATTAGTAGAATAAGTAAAACACTTGAGATAACTTGGCAACCTATACAATACATCATCATAGGAGTGTGAAAGTACCTGAACCATTAGTTAGGGTTGCGCGAAGGTCAATCATACACCTTCACGAAGGTACTAAAGGGCGGGATAGAGGGTAGCTCGATAAGCCCTAAGGCTTAGCGACCTGCGTGAAGGCAAGAGCAGGGGGTATAAATCGACATCATGACCATCTCAAGGTGTGGAAACTTGGTTCCAGCATCCCTCCATACTGCTTCGAGTGATATTTTGCTCCATGCTCCGTGGGCTGATGCCGAAAGGGCCAGTAGTGTAGGGATTTGTTTGGCTGACTAACACTGAACCTGGGTCGGGGCCCACAAAGCCAACAAATGGTTTCGTTGTCAGGGCTGGAATTTTCACGAGAGATGTGTGATGTCATATCACTAGAATCCAACTAAGAAATAGAATGAAGGTTGGTTGGATAGGAATATCCACGAATTTAAGGTGCACGAGAACAAAAATCCATGGTTGACGAGGGAACAATGGCTAGACAGGTACCTGTATACAGAAATCCACGAGATCTTTTTCTGTTCCTTTCCAGTTGAGTTATACGAGTGGATCACGAAGCTAAGAGATAGCCAAGGAAGGTGGAGGCTTGACCTCAGAGTTAGTGCAGAGACTGGAAGCCTCTGTGGATAAGATTTCCTGCGTTGTCGATCATTGGCTCAATCGTATCATAGGAGGGTTTGTGACTGAATTCACGGTCGATACCTCAGTCAGTTACAGCGAGGCGGAGCAATGCTTTTTCAAAGGTTCACAAGGTAAGTACTTGAAATCTTTAAATACTTGGATTAAGATGTTATTGTGTGAAAAGAAGGTTATGCAGCTACCTTGATGTTCGGAGCTACGCGAAGTGGAAAGACTTACAGGAACGAAGGAAGAAAGGGCCCTGAATATAGCCCACTGATTTCACCTCCTTTGAGTGATGACAAGGGAGTAGCGCAGGATTCTCCATGAAGTGCAGTTCAGTTGATAAAACAAGGGTTCCCACGACTACCACCTCCACCTACACCACCACCAACTCCACCACAGTTCAACATGGCGAATTCAGTGAAGTTTCCATTGTTTAAGGGCTTGGGAAATGAGGACCCGGACCAGTTTTGGTTCGTTGTAAAAGTTGTATGGGAAGCTTAGGGTGTCACAGATGATCACATGAAGAAGGTGACGTTAGTTAGTGCTTTGCAGGATCATGTGCTAACTTGGTACATCAAGTACTCTAATGATAACCCAAATGCTACGTTGGCAAAAATCCAGACCGCGCTGAATAAAGAGTTCAGTAAACCTAAATTTGAGGCGCAGTCAATTGTGGGGTTCAAAGAAATCACAACGAAACCAGGTGAGACACGTTGGGAGTAGGATCAGAGCTTAAAGTGTATAATCCATGAATCTAGCATGAATTTAACGGATGGGCAGCACCATGAGTGGTTCGTGGCTTCGCTCCCGCCTCACCTAAGGGTTGCGTTGTCACAACAGAAGATTACGGATCAGGAAGAGGCCTTGGATATTGCAATAAGACTGCATGAAACACTGATGCAAGATTCGAGTCTGGGGGTTTAGCAGATCCATGCGCAGTTGCAAAATCTTTTCCTCGAAATGCAAAGTCTGAACCAGGACAGAACAGCTCGGCCGAAGGCGCGCGAAGAGATATGGTGCCTGAAATGTAAATTTCAGGGGCATGACAAAGACCATTACCCGGTATTTGTAAACTATAGTGTAGGAGGAGGACCAATGCATTTGAGGTCGGAAGCCCAAGCAGGGCCGAGCATGGAGCCCACGTTGTGGTGCACTATATGTCAGGTAGCAGGGAAACATATCACTAATAATTCTCATTTGCTGCAGAAGTTTGTACAAACACAGCAACAACTGTTTTGCAAATTTTGTAAGTTAGTAGGGAATGAGGAGCACAATTTCTGAACTTATGAATTGACGATGGATAGAACACCTGCATATAGAGTTCAAGCAGAAACGCAGCCTCCTAACCAAGGCGCTGGGATGGCGCTGACAGGATTTCAGGGGCACAGACGAGGCCGAGGCGGAGGAGGACCTGGCAGATGTCGGGGACAGCTGATCTGATACAATTGTGGAGGACCAGGACACTATGCCCGCGAATGCACTAACCCAATGCATCCGTCGTGCAAATATTGTACTTAGTTTGATCATGAGACTAAGGATTGTCCTACACTGATAGCAAGGATACACGACAAAGGGGTGCTACCTCCGCAGCTAACTCAGAACCTGCAGATGATGAGGGCTGAGCCTTGCGAAGAAGATCTAAATGTGAATATAGTGCTCCGAAGTGGAATTGCAACAGGCGACGATAAGGGGAAACAACCTAAAGACAGCGCATGGGTTCACAAAGATCCAAAGAAGGAGGTTGAATTTGATTTGGAGCATGCATGCGAAACGTTCATGGAAGCAAAGAAGAGCTTCGTTGAGGCCTCTACCTCAGGGAGTCGAGATAAACATGTTCAAGAAATGGACCCTTCTATGCTTACGACCTTTCTAGAGACCTACATGAAGTTGTTGAGTGATAGCAAGGCCATGAAGGGGTTACAGGAACTTATAAACAGATGTGCCAGAAACGCTCCAGGTGAACCGCGCATGGTACGAAAGATTGGTAAGCACAAGACAAGGACAGGACGTGAGATGAGACTCACCACGCAGATAGGAGAATATGAAATGGATCAAGTTATTTTGGATTTGGGGTCAGACGCGAACGTCTTCCCAAAGCAGACTTGGGAACGAATGGAGAGACCCATGCTGCAGTGGTCTCCGATTCAGTTAAGGATGGAAAATCAGCAAAAGATCATCCCCATGGGACGATTGCAGGGAGTAACTATAGATATTGAAGGCGCAAGTGCATTGGCTAACTTTGAAGTAATAGAAACTGTGGATGACAGCAACCCCCACCCTGCGCTCCTTGGCTTTGATTGGGCTACCGACATGAATGGGGTAATCAACCTAAAGAAGTGAAAGATGATATTTGAAAAGAAATCGCTTCGTGTAATAGTACCCCTAGATCCTGCAGAAGGATCGCGCTATACCGAACCAGTTCGTGATTACGAAAGCAATGACGATTTGGACTGCATATATAAGATAACAGCATGAGACCAAGATTGGGTGAATCCGACAGCGAATGGACGAATTACATGGGATTGTGAGAGTTATTGCACCTCAAACTTGGATGAAGGATTAGAGCGCTGGCAGAATCGGCTACATGAAGTAACTACATTGAGTTGTAACATGATGACCCGCTCGTTATGCTGTGGGTCGTCAGAGGTAATAAATTTGCCCACTTATGATGGCTTGAATGATGTGGATGTGTTTTTGGATGCATTTGAGATGGAAGTACCAGAGAAGCAATGCTTCCAGAATTTGGATTGGGCACTACATGCTATGCTCGTAAGATGGTGGGGTACGCACAAGGGTAGTTTTGATGATTGGCATGAGTATAGGAGAATGATGAGAACACACTTTGGGAAGACGAAGGTATGAGTGACGGATAAGTATGACAGAAAGGATGATCTGCGCGAACACTTTGCCAAATGGCTTAACACCTATGGAGTGGAGCCCCAACTTGAATGGGTGCACTTGTTCTGTCACACCCCGAATGTCATCCTGGTGAGCTGGTACTTAGAGATAGAGCTCTAAAATGGCACAGAAGAATGAGATATCTTACACAAAGGGTTCATAATGACTTTCAGCTTCGAATATGGGTTTGACTGTATTGACGAAGCACTACAAGAAGTTAAAGCAGCGATCTTTAGGACACCGCGGGATTCTTTGGATCTGATTCAACTCGATTGGACTACTCAACTAAGCCACGCACTGGAATGCTATAATGTGATTGTTGAAGAAGAAGATGAAGACCCCGAAAGATTAATATCACTAAAACTGAGGGTCACCGCGAGGTCGAGGGACCACAGATCGAGAATCCTGATATAACTGCACCATTAAAAACTAAACAGATAAATATTGGCACGAAGGCAGAGCCCAAATTGGCGAATATTGGAGATTACTAGGATGACGTGATAGTAGATCAGGTCGTCGAATTGCTCTGTGAATACCAAGATTGGTTCCCTACCAAGTTTACAGAGTTAAAGGGGATAATATGAGACTTGGGAATTATGAAGATCACATTAAAACCCAATGCGAAGCCAATTAAGCAAAGACCTTACCATCTCAATCCGGAGTATAAGGAGAAGGTTCGCTTAGAGTTAGATAAGATGCTCGCGGTAGGCATCATTCAACCCTTAAAGGAATCTGATTGGGTGGAAAAGAAGCAGAAGGATGAAATAAGGATATGCGTAGATCTCAGGAAGTTGACTAATGCTTGCGTGCATGATCCTTTCCTAACTCCATTCACTGATGAGGTATTGGATAATGTAGGTGGCCAAGAAGTGTACTCCTTCACTGATGGGTTCTCTAGGTACCATCAGATCAAAATCGCACCTGAAGATAGAAGCAAGACGACCTTCGCGACTGAATGGGGATGTTTTCAGTACACCATAATGCCTTTCGGATTAAAGAATGCGCCTGCGATTTTTTCATGCGTAGTCATTGCTGCATTCAAAGACTTCATTCATAAGTTTCTGGAGGTGTACTTTGATGACTAGATTGTGTTTGGGTTGGTAAAACGCCATGTGGAAAGTTTGCGCTTAATGCTAGATACTTGTCGAAGGTACTAGATTGCACTCAATCTGAAGAAATGTTTGTTTTGTGTCCCTTTTGGGACTTTGCTGGGTCATGTGGTATGTAGACAGGGATTGATGGTAGACCCTGTGAAGATCGCAGTGATAATTAACCTGGAGGCACCAAGGAGTGTGAAACAGTTGCGCACAACATTGGGACATATTGGGTACTATAGGAAGTTTATCAAGGGCTATGCCTAGTTCACCGTGCCTATGGAGAAGTTGTTGAAAAAGGATGTCACGTTTTGTTGGAACAAGGACTGTCAGAAAATCTTGGATGTGCTAAAAGGAAAAATGGTCACCGCGCCAATTTTAGTCATCCAGGATTGGGAGGAGTTTCATGTACATGTATACGCTCATGTATGGCACTGGGAGCAATACTGACAAACATTGGCAAAGGAGAATTGGACCATCCTATAGCATTCACAAGCAGGAAGTTATCGAGGGTTGAGAAGAACTATTCCACCATCGAGCGTGAAGGAGTAGCCATGGTATACGCGCTCCAGAAGTTTAGACAATATTTGTTGGGTGGACATTTTAAGATGTATACGGATCATTTTGCATTGAAATACGTGGTCAATAAGCCTATGTTGGGGGGGAGAATTTGTAGCTGTTTGTTATTGTTCTAGGAGTATGATTTCGAAGTTGTTGTGAAGCCTAGACCACTGAATGTGAGACCAGACCGTCTGTCGTGCATCGAAACGAGAGAAGATACCACTAATTTGGAGGAAGTATTACCTGAACTCTTTGCAGTGTGCATCGTGGATGGTCACTTTGAAGACATCATACACTTCCTAAGGACAAGAACTGCCCCAGAAGGCTACACCACCCAGTAGAAAAAGGAGTTAGTGGTGCGCGTGGCAGAATTTTTTGTCATTGCCAAATCTCTCTACAAAATGGGGTCTAATGAAGTATTGCAACAATATGTACCAGAGTTTGAAAGAAGCAGTATCCTTGCGAATGCTCATGGGGGTGTCGCGGGAGGGCATTACACAGGAAGGGCGACCATCCAGAAGATTCTACGCACAGGGTTGTGGTGGCCAACCCTCCATAAGGATTCAAAAGCCTACTATAGGCCATGTGACATGTCTCAAAGGACTGGCAGGCCATTGTGGAGAGATGAGCTGCCTCTGAACCCACAGATGACATTACAACCTTTCGAGAAATGGGAAACAGATTTTGTGGGACCCATTTAGCCTCAAGGAAAGAAGATAGGTGCGTGGTACATTATCACCACGACTAAGTATTTGACACGATGGGCGGAGGCACAGCCTGTGAAGTACTGCACAGGCATGACTGCTGCAAAGTTTCTCTTTGAGTATGTATTGACGTGATTTGGGTGTCCAAAGATTTTGATGAGTGATCGTGGTATTCACTTTTTGAACGAAACGATTAGCGCGCTGACGGTGGAATTTCAGGTATACCACCAAAAAAGCACGCCTTATCACCCACAGGATAATGGGACAGTGGAAGCATTCAATAAGGTACTGGAGAATGTGCTGATCAAGGTTTGCAATGCTCAGTGAAATGATTAGGACCTGCACATACTCGCAGTACTATGGGCTTATTGAACGACGTGTAAAAAGTTGACTGGAGAAACACCCTTTAGGCTTGTATATGGTGTTGAAGTAGTGATGCCAATGGAATACATTGTGCCTAGTCTACGCATAGCGGCATTCACGGGTATGACGGATCGTGGAGCCCTGGAAGAGAGGCTCATGTAGCTTGCTGAGCTTGAGGAAGAAATGTTTTTGGCTGGATTTCACTAACAAGTGCAAAAGGAGCGTGAAAAAGCATGGCATGGTTGACAAATTAAATTTCACACCTTTAAGGTAAATGATCCGGTTTTCTTATATGACAGCAAGTTTAATAAATTTCCAGGGAAATTCAAGATGCACTGGCTAGGGCCCTATGTCATTAAGGAGATCACTGACGGTGGAGCGGTTCAGTTGGTTAAATTGAATGGAGATCCCTTCCGCAGAAGGGTGAATGGCAGTTGATTGAAGCCATACACCGGTGATCAGGCCAGGTGACTATATGAAGGTAGCATAGTCTTAGCACTCCAGGCAGCTGAAAGGAGGCGCGGGACTATAAACTACACTGCACGGGGTGGGAAACTACACGATCGGGGGATTGCGTGGAACAAGGAGATGTCATAGGGTTCGCAACAATGCGGAGAGAGTTGCGCTACCCAAGGAAAAGTCATTGTTCATGATTTGACGATGTGAATGCGACTAAATTGAAAGGGGGAGTGGAATTTAAGATGAAATTTATGGGTAATATCCTTGAAAATCTGTTGCCAATCTGGCACTAATGAACCGAATTTTGGGGAACGGTCAAATTTGAATTCAAAATGGCCTATAAATTACATGTGGCTACCCAACGAAAAACACTTGGCATTTTGAGCATTGAGTTGGTGAGCTCTCAAATGTGCATGAACCGCACATTCTTTGAAGAATTGCTTGACTAGCTAGCGATTGATTGATTTCCAGAGTCCGACTGCAATATCATCTGTGACATTACCACAGGATCATAAGCTATGGATGTCGAACCATTGACAGTTGAGGGGGTTGTGTCAGAAGTTGTTATGGAGGCAGAGGGAGCTGCTCCAGAGGTTGTAGAGGTACTAGCTGAAGTCCCCAAGTCACCATGGATGCCTAGACCAAAGCCTACCCTGACCAAGGAGAGTGTGAAGGATAAGAAAGGAAAGCAAGTTGCAACACCGGTGCACGCATCGCCTAGAAGAAACCCACAGAAGGACAAGCCCACCGCACAGGAAAAGGGAAAAACTATTAACTTGGAACCGGAGGAGGAAGAGATTGAGGACATCCTGATGGATGATGAGGATATGGGGGTGGAAGTGGAGGACGTTGAAGTCGAGGGTTCTGACCCTATTACTAAGTTGCCCGAATACGTCCCTCCATGCAAGGGCAAGACCAAGGTGCTGAAGGACATTGACGAAAGCAAGGTCGCCTTACACATACCTCTACTGCCAGACGAGATTGTCTTTGAAGGACCGCGCTTGGGGCAGGTTCCGCTATTGAAATTGGAAGACTGGGACTTAGCTGACACTAAGAATTTCCCTCACTTGGTGATAGACTAGCTAATGCACCTCATTGTTCATACAACCACCTCACTTGGCAACATACTAGCTAATGCACCACGTTGTTCATACAACCACTGGGATGACTGTGTTAGAACCGAGGAAGTGGCTCAAGGGTGTAGACAAGGTAGGTCTGCTCAACCTGCTATGGGTGTCGCACTACAATCGCACACCCAATACATTATTGTTAATCAAGTAGCTACTGTGCTTAGTGCACGATGGGTGTTTGTGGCTAGAGGAGTCAATACCCATCATCGACATGTTGATCCATAAGATCACACAGTTGCCATATACAAGGGAAAATCCAGCAATGATGTTTGGTGGAAAAGGTGGCGAGCATACCCTCATGGAGGCCATGAAGGAGAAATTCAAGCTTGTGAAGAAGCCACGAGGCTATACCATCTTAAGAATCTGTGATCTTGCAGTCAAGGTGGCCATGCAGATTTTGGTAGGAAAAGTTATGTAGAAGTGTCGTGCAGATGAAGTGTCGGCACCCATCTTTGCTCTAGTGGCCCAATGTGCAGAAGGAGTTCAGTTTAATTGGGTGCACTATCTCTTCGATGAGTTCCTCGCGAACTGTCGCGAGGCTCAGGATCTCAGCAAGACCTTCCACTATGTGCGACTCTTGCTGTCCATTGTGATGGTAGCCTAGGAGCTGCCTGAAGACAGTCAATTCCCCTCAGTCACGCTAGACCTGCCAGAAGTGGAAAAGTACACTTCACTGTGGGTGACCAAGGATGCTTAGCGCATAAAGGATAGCAAGATCTTTTGGATCTTGAGGGAAATTAATATACGCATGGCTATCAACTGCAAGCCGCGATTTTCGCCTACTGTTTTTGACAAACTACAGGAGTACGTGGAGTTCAAGGCAGACTTTCACCACGTATCAATCAGGGCATGGAAGGACCCTAAGAGGAAGTGGCATGACTTGCCTTACTTGGCAACTAATGATGCGATCGATGCAATTCTTGATCACTGGCTGGCATAGTCGCACACTGCCTCAGACTCGGCAGTGTGATCGAGCAAGTCTGTCGTACAGCGCAAAAAAGAGCAGGCCAATCTCAAGATGGCGCAAATGGCTGAGAAGAGGAGGAAGGAGGTTGATGATAAGGCCTAGGCAGAGTGCGATGCCACACAGTAGGTGGAAGAGTAGATAGGTGGAGCAGAGTGCAGCTCTAACAAAGGTCTGAGGTCGCCCTCGCCCAAAACAGTGGAAGAAACGGACGAGCAGACAGAGTAGCAAGGAGTGGACCGATAGATAGCATCGTTCTGTATCAAGTGTCCAAGAGGACAGGAAAAATTTCAGTCACGGAATAAATCCAAGGCTAGTAAGGCGTCGCTGGATCCAATCACCCTAACAGAGGGAGATTTGAATAACATTGGAGATACACCGTGGGATGTCACCGCGGAGGTACTACAACAGTTTGAGTAGCAACAACGGGAAGTATTGGGGCCCATACAGATGGGGCTACATGAGCTGCAGATTCGTGCATCACATACTAGTGCGGCGTCCACCAACCTCCCCATCGGTACTTCAGAAGTCGTCGGGATGCTGCACGCGAAGGACTCCCGAGCGATAGTGTTGCTGGAGGGAGCACTAACCACAAAGAACGAAGCTGACAGACCCACTGTTAGCACCCTCAAGCGAGTAGGGATGAACTTGGAAGTGTTTCCTAGTGAGGCGCTCCACCTACTGCAGGATGGGGTGATCGCGGAGCTGAGGGCCCATGAACAACATGCTTTGTAGGTGATCAATGAGTAGAAGATCAATATTATGTAGATGGCCCTATAGTGAGACACCGCCCTCACTTCCATGATGGAACTTACTAACACAAATTAGTGCATGATTAAGGCCATGAAGGAAGCCTGCAGAATAGTCCACAAATTGGCCATTCTTGAGGATGTGGTGGCAGATGAACATGTCCACAAACTTGCTACGAGGGAGCGCAACGCTCGCATAGAGTTGGCCAAGGTTCAGCTGGAGCTGAACCTCCAAATTGCAGAGTCACAGTTGAAGGCCCAGCCTTCAACTCCGCCAGAAGTAAAGGAGTAGCGTGCAACCTCTATCACAGAGGTGATAGTGGCAGTAGACAGTGCAGTTGCAGACTACATAAGGTTGTTTGAATAGTCGTTCGAAGTAATGACCAGTCTGCAAGAAGATCCTAACGTACAGAAGCTGGAGACAGAGGCACAAGAACTAAAGCAGCGCTACGATGAGGTGAAAGGAACAACGCACATTTTTGCCCTCATACAAAGACTTGCGAAGCTGCAGGAGGCCAAAACACTGAAGGAGTAGGTAGATGCAGCTCAACACAAATAGGCAGTGCTGAAGGTGTGCTTAAAGCCTTGGTTGGACGAGGCCTATTTGGTCAAGGCCTCCATTGAAGGTAAGCTTACTAGTCTGCAGGTGACTCAGCAGAAGCTTCAGGTTGACCATTCAGGACCAACGACAGAGCAATTGGTCGAAGAAGTGAAGCAGGTGGTCGTGTAGTGAACTGCCGAGGTGGCAGTCATATAAGTCGAGCTGGGTGGTCTTCGCACCAAGATCTCCGTGCTCGCAGAGTGACTCGAGGGCATGTCACCATGTTTGTGTTGGGGGCCTGTTGGGAACGGGTTCCCCCAAGAGAATTTTTGGGGCTAAAAGCCCATGTTTTGGGACAATTTTGTAATAAAGTTGTAAAGTCTCCGCATTTTGTGGTCACGGAGCACAAAGGTGTCAAGAGTCATAAAGGGTTGTCCACCCTTATTTTGTAAAGTGTTAAGTCAGCTGTAAAGATCTACCCATGGTTCGTGGACCATGGGATTGTATAAAAAGGAGCTAAGTAAGTAAGCTCTAAGTAGTTAGTAGCAAAGTAGAGTTGAGATGGTTTCTACAGAGTGATCTAGCTTGGAGAAGTCTAAGTGTTTTCGGGTCTTAGCGTAGGTAGAGGCTCTACAGCTGAGTGCGCAGAGGCCTAGGGTAGAATTCCACAGCTGAGTGCGTGGACCCCTGTAGCTATGTGCACAGGGTGGATAGAGTCTGTATTAAACTGGAGATATCAATAAAGAGAAGTATTATACAATTACTGTGTATTTAGTCTCTGTTAATGCATCTTATTATATTGTGTTACGACCTAGGTTTATATTACAATGTTTATTTGATGCACGAATGTATGTGATTATATCTTCTAATTGAACGCAAGTAATAATATCAATTCACGTGAAGATAACTATAATTGATTGGTAGAATAAGTAAAACACTGCAGATAACTTGGGAACCTATACAATACATCGTCATAAGAGTGCGAAAGTACCTGAACCGTTGGTTAGGGTTGCGCGAAGGTACTGAAGGGCGGGATAAAGGGTATATCAATAAGCCCTAAGGCTGCAACCTGTGCGAAGGCAGGAGCAGGGGGTATAAACTGACATCACGACCATCTCAAGGTGCGGAAACTTGGTTCTAGCATCCCCCCATACTGCTTTAGGTGAGACTTCGGTCCGCACTCTGCGGGCTGATGTCGAAAGGGCCAGTAGTGTAGGGATTTGTTTGGATGACTAATGTTGAACCTGGGTCAGGACCCACAAAGCCAACAATCATGCATTCTGAGATATATATATGCTCCTATTGTTGATATGCATATTCATGTCTCTAAGTTTAATGGTAATTCATGGTTAGCTCCAAATTTCATAGAATATCCAATAAATTATATTGTTGATGTTAACATCATATTTGAAAATGACTTGATGAAAGGTTTTGCATGGAAATGCAAGGATATGAACAATGGAATTGGTATTGTTTATTTGAGCCCAAAGAGATAAAATCATTCCCACAATTCATGAAAAAATTTCGAATGCATCAGATTTGTGGGTTTGAAGAGTTTGAGGATATTTATGTCTTCAATGACATGCAAGATGAAACACAATAAAGGATTAATTATTTGGTTAAAAAAATTGGTAAGAACATGGTAGTATCATAGTACACAATAATTCACATTTCCCAAGGTGATTCATGTACCTTAATTCACAAGATCCTAGGGGACAAAAGTCAACAAAGCCACATATTACTCAACATAATTTATACTTTCCGTGCCACATGGAAATTTTCTCAAAATGTGAAGGCATAAAGGAAATATCCTCAATCAAAGGTGGTTATCCTCCTTTTGTGGCTTGTATGGGATGTTGTGGGCATATTATCGTCCATCCTTGATTAAATAGTGAATGCATTCTATCAAGTCACCTAAATATTATTCCAAGAAAACCCATGTACCAAAATTCCAAAATTTTTGCAATGCATTGGAGATCTATTATTTGTCCCATTAAATGAGTGATAAAACCTACACATGTGAGTTTATTAAGGTAATTTAGAAGTAAAAAACTACTCATTGGGCTAAGTTAATGATAGAAAAGGTCATTCACTCAATATAGGTCAAGTCTTCTAGAAAACAGGTGGAAATGCATTACAAGTAAAGGAAAAAAGACCTAGCTAGCCTCTCTAAGCTAGTTATTGGTCATCTTCAAGAGGATGTTGAGGGTATTTATGGTTAGTCAGGAAAGTGTTGGATCAAATCTAGCCATTAGAAGGTTCTCTCCAATCAAAGAAAGTTTCCTTTCAAGAAAATTAAGCCAAATTAAGCCAAACAAACCTCAAGTCAAACCAAGTCAAATCAAATCACATTGAGCCTCCTGTGCTAGTTTTTTTCCTATCCTACAAAATCAACCCCCTTTTTAAGGATTTTCCTCAATGTAAAAGAATTACTTTCCACTGTAAAGGATGCAACACCCTCTTGCCACATCTACCCAAGTAACCAAGCAACCGGGGTAGACATGTGACGAGAGGCTATTATGACCTTATTCAACCTTCTAAGTCCCCTTAAGGAAGTGGAACAGACAAAACACAACCAAATTGACCATCCACTCATCCTATAGAACCTCCAAGAGATACCCCACCTTTCCAGGTGACCAACCCCTAAGGAAAATCAACAGTTCAAGGACCCCTACTATCCATGACAAGAATTTCTTCAAACATGTCACAAATATGCATTCTACAAGTCATAAACAAATATGATCATAGGGGTTTTATATTTATATGAGAATCACTAAGAAGCATTGATGCCTTATCACATTAGCTGCATTATCATCTATTAGTTCATAGATTCATTGCTTAATCATTTACAAATCAAAACATGATGAGAACCATACATTTTCAATATCATAAATCATATTCATAACCATCATATAAACAATGTTGAGTCTTTAAAATGTCATTCATTTCCATTATACTTTCACTATTATGTCCATTATATCACCTCCA
This sequence comes from Pinus tabuliformis, assembly GCA_031772625.1. NCBI lineage: Eukaryota > Viridiplantae > Streptophyta > Pinopsida > Pinales > Pinaceae > Pinus > Pinus tabuliformis. The sequence continues at coordinate 730,055,179 of CM062804.1, forward strand.
TTTCACCTCCATTTCACTACTATGTCACCACATTCATCCCACTTTCATTATCATTCAGCCACATTTATGTTTTTCCAAACTTTATTAATTCTAAGCTTTTTAAGTGAATTTGTGGTTAAAAATTAGAAAATAATGTGCATATGCTTATACCTAACAAATGGGTTGAGATTGTTGCCATGTGTAGGTTGAAAGGAGGCTTCTAGAAGACCCTTATGTGGCACTCTAAGGCCAAATTCGAATTTGAGTGGAAAGAATCATGGGATCATGAGGATATGTGTCACATCTCCTAATTATATTGTAACTCTAAGAAGACATGTGTCTTATTAGTTCCTATTTTGATTAGGACTCTAGAGGTAGAGGGAGAGATTCATGGACTCTCATTAATGAGATGGCTTCTCATCTTTTTGTATAAATAGGAGATCTCTCTCCTTCATTTGTTAGCTTGTGAGTTCTTAAGTCTTAGCTTGTTAGTTCTTAAGCTTGTTAGCTTGTGAGATGGCTTTGGAAAGCTTTAGAGAGCTTTGTTGTACTTTGTAATTTTGAAGAATTTGAATAAAGCTTTGATGTTCTCAACATGGAAGGAGATGTGAAGTAGATGTCATGGAGCATATTAGAATGTAAGGTAGAGTAGATTTCATTTTGTAATTTTTCTTTGATTTCATTATGTCATTTGATTGCTTTCAAGTTTAATAGATTAGATTTTCCATTCATGCAATTTTAATTCATGTAAGTGTGTTCAACCGGTTGATTGTAGATTAGTTTTTCTTTATATGTTTTTGCATCAACTAGTGACATGATATTAACCTCTCTGCTGACTTTACTTTTCTTAGTTTTTTTAATTCCAGTTCTGTTTTGATTTCAGTCTTCTTTACTTGCTTTGTTAGTTAGTTTAGAAATCAACTTGCTCATATCATTGACGGTTACATCTGAAAGCCATAGCTAGACTACTGGTGAGGGATCAAATTATGAATGTGTGATTTGATTTTAGTTTTACTTTTGTGCAATTAGATATTAAATTGCTCATATCATTAACGGTTACCTCCGAAAGCCATAGCTAGACTACTGGCGAGGGATCGAATTATGAATGTGTAATTTGATTTTAGTTTTACTTTTCTGCAATTAGATATTAAATTGCTCATATCATTGTCGGTTACCTCCGAAAGCCATAGCTGGACTACTTGCGAGGGATCGAATTATGAATGTGTAATTTGATTTTAGTTTTACTTTTCTGCAATTAGATATCAGATTGCTCATGAAATTGATGATTACCTCCGAAAGCCATAGCTGGACTACTAGCGAGGGATCGAATTATGAATGTGTAATTTGATTTTAGTTTTACTTTCTTTGCAATTTTTTATTTCTTTGAGTGCAGTATCTTTAATCGATTTTCTGTATTTAGACAACAGCACAGATAATGGTTTCATGATCAGTAGTTCATTATTTACTTGTTTAAATAGCAGCACATTTTCCATTCTTGTTCAAGCATTACTGTCATCACTGGTACATTCTAAGACCTTCTGAAGTGTTAAGTTTTGGAAATCATTATAGAGGACATAATTGCCTTAAAATATGTATCCATAATTGCCTTCTAGAGACTTAGGAATAGGATTTCCATTTGCATTAGACACTTTAGCAGATCAACAAGAACAAAACTCCAAAACAAAACAAAAACTATAAAACAACGAAGTAAGAAAAAGGTTAACTAAGCACATATGGTGCACCACACTTCATCAGTTTACGACACTCGGATTGAAAATTTACGTAGAGCAATTTAAGACGTTAAATTGATTAGACAAACAACATAAATAATGAGGATACAATAGCCATATATGCCACATATAATCCAATACTTTTACATAGAACATACCAAGGAAAGGAACTCTTATTAATGAATGTAAAAGCCAACCTGGTATGGGACTACCACGTTCCACCTAACCATATATTGACTGAGACAAATCTCTTCTAAGCCAATCACCCCTATGCCATATTCCAAGCATGAATGTGGGACTCAAACCAAAAGAACCAACCAGGGCTTCCCGAAGCTAAACCACCTCACCCTCATCAATAGAATCAATCTTTACCAAAATTATCATTAGATCACTATGCCATAAACAAGCATGAATGCCATTGTATTTCTCCACCTACCCCATGAGGAATTTCCCTGTATCCTAGTCTAGGCTTTACCGCAATCCACAATCTGATCTAGGGATCACTAGGCCATAATCAACACACCACCCTCTAGGATTTACTGTATATCCCACCATTCACCGACAAGGATTCCTAGCCCTGATCAAGGGCAACCACCAATAGGATTTAATGTATATCTTGCCATTCATCGGTCAAGGATTCCTAGGCCCGCCGAGGCACACAATACCTATATTTACCGCAATCCACAATCTGGTTCAGGGGACACTAGGCCAGCGGTTTTACTGCAATCCACAGTCTGGTTCAGGGATCACTAGGCCATGTGTTCTTTCATCTAGAGATCCACCTCACTTAGATTTGAATCCATATAACAATATAGCTCATGAGAACCCCATCATGTCATGGCTATATGGAAATGGAAAGGCAAGGCTAAAGAATAGTGTCACACCTGGAAAAACCCATGCCCATGAAAACAAGAGAACCAAGAACACACATGCATAACCATGCATGCTAAATCTAGCAAGGAAATCACACATGCAAATCGATACCTAAAAGTAAACTCAATGTAGTTACTTGATCCTGCTCTATCTTGCTTGGTATTTTGCTTCCTCTTTGCCTTCTTTGCCTTTCTTGATCCAATGCTGAAGTGCTCCAAGAAAACTCTAAGTATCCAAGAGTTTGAGAGAGAGAATAGAGAGAGAACTCCAAAACTGAACTGACTAAAAGCCATGAACTGATCCTCAGAAGCCTTTTTATTAATGTGGCCTCTATTTTCTTCATTTTCCATTATTTTCCTTCATTTTCCTCTTCACATGCAACCTATGACCTTTCACCTTCCTTTTCTCCTAATTTCCATTATTTTTCATAAATAAATTTCCAAAAATGCCATTTTTCCTTTCCAAATCCTTTTCCATTGCCATTTCCAATTTCCTTAGCTCTAATAACCGAAATGAACACCCACACTAGGATTTTTTGCCCAACATTCAACTTGGAATAAGTGTCCCATAACCATGGTTATTATTTTGCCTTTATTGACTTTTATTACATGGAATTTTCACCAGGGTTGTTACATAACCCTCCCCCTTGGGGGAACACCGTCCTTATTGTTCAATGACACCTACAACCAACAAAGTTATTTAAGCAAAACATACTTCCCATGGAGCTTTATAACTTAGCTTGATGCAGTATTTACAATGATCAACTTGCTGAGAAGAAAACCAACATGATACATAACAACATAATAACCATAATGACATGAAACCCATACTGCTTATTGGAGTTTTATAACATATCTCATGGTGGTATTTACATCCATATACATATGTACATATACCAAAACATCACATCAAACATATACCCAAAACATATATCAAGGACATTCACTCAACCGGCGAATAAATAAGGATACATAGCCCACATCTGATCCACCAGCTCTCATGTAGCTTCATTGGGCCCAAAGTGCTTCCACTGCACTTTAACCTACTTAATTGCTCGGTTCTAGAGCATGCGCACCTTTCTCTGCAATATACACTAAGGTTTTGTCTAGAATTCTCCATCTTGCTCCACCTGCAATATAGACCAGTCAATCACATTATCACCATCTTTAACATACTTCTTAAGTAATGACACATGGAAAACATCATGGACATTCACTGCCGGAGGCGGTGCAAGTTGATAGGATACTGGTCCAATCCTTTCAATAATCTTGAAAGGTCCACAAAACCAAGGTTACATCTTCGCACGTGATCCAATCTGCAAGGAGCTCTTCTTTAGCTCAATGTGCAAGTACACCTGTTCCCCAACCTGAAAATCCTTAAACAACCTATTCCAATCTGCATTTCTTTTTTGTTTGTCCTGTGTTTCCTTTAGATTCTTCTTAATTACTTGCATTTCCTATTTCATTTCTACTAGCATGTCTATTCCAAACAACACCTTATTCACCAGGTCACTCCAACTAATGGGAGTATTACAACTTTGCCCGTACAATGCCTCAAACAGACTCATCTTCAGTGATTCTTGTTAACCATTATTGTAAGCGAACTCAACCAATTGAAGGTAATCCTCACATCTCCTCTGTTGATGCATCACATACATCCTCAACATGTCCTCGAATATCATGTTAACCTTCTATGTCCGTCCATCTGTCTACGGGTGATTACTTGTATTGAAGGCAAAATCTGTACCTAAACCTATAAATAACTCCTTCCAATACTTGGAAGTGAAATTTTCATCCTTGTTTAACACAATCTTTTGGAACACCATGCAATCTGACCACATCTCTTATGAACACCTATGCCACATCACTAGCTAAATACGTAGTCTTCACTGGAATGATGTGTTCTACCTTAGTCAACCTATCCACCACAACCATGATGGAATCATGTTTTCTAGATGCCCTCGGCAAACCTGTAATGAAATCCATGGAACTCCTATTTCCATGGAAAATTTTAGGGGCTAATGTTCGCCCAGTGGACTAATTTTCCATGATTTTTCCACAAAAAAGATTCGCCAATTTCCAATTTTATAAAGGACGATTCGCCCAAATTTTAGAATATAAAACTATGTTACCTTAAAAATCGCCAACATTGTATAGAGGCTATATATAAAATCATTATAAATTTGAATAGTTTGCATATTAGGGATTAGTGAGATTCGCCAATGTTTTTAAACTTCAAGAAATTTTTCCATCCTTAAAATTTTCGCTATTTCCATTCTAGAATCAGAATTGGCTATAGTAGTTCATCTGGATGCCTACACTCTGCCTTTACCTTCTGACAGTCCAAACATCTAGCCACAAACTCTTCCACATCCTTCTTCAGATTTGGCCAATAATAAAAATTATTTACTATTGTCAATGTTTTTTGGTAGCCTGGGTGATCTGAATACGATTTCACATGAAACTCCCTCAAGGTAATCTTCTTGAGCTCACTGTTCTCTGACACATATATCATGTCCCTAAATCTTATCAGGCCATCTGCTGAGAGATGATATTCCGCATCCTGTGCACCTGTACCTCTACCCTATTGTAACCTATGTATAAGCTCTCTATACATGTTATCTTGGTGACCTGCTTGTAAAATGCGATCTTGTAAGTCTATCGCATAAGAACTCATAGCTTGAATGTGATTTACCTATATTTTCCTACTAAGAGCATCTACAACCATGTTCTCTTTGCCCTTAATGTACCTAATCTTAAATTCAAACACATTGATCATGGCCAACCATCTAGCTTGCTTGGAATTTAGATTTGGCTGGTCAAACAAGTATCTCAACCCATTGTGATCACTCATCAATGCAAACCCCTTGCCAAGAAGATAGTGCCTCCACATCTTCAACGCATGGATGATCCCTGCCAACTCAATATCATGTGTTAGATAATTTTTCTCGTGCTCATTCATTTTTCACGACTCGTAACATACTATCTATCCCTCTAGCACAAGGACTCCACCAATTACTCTCTTTCAAGCATCTGTAGACACTACAAACTCTTTGTCTAGGTCTACAATATTTAACACTGGAGCATTTTTTAAGAACTTATTTAACTACTCAAAACTTGTTGCACATTCTTCCGTCCATTCAAATTTCTTACCTTTCTTCTACAATGACGTAATAGGATATGCAATCCAAGAGAATTTCTTGATGAATCTCCTATAATATCCTAATAGCCCCATGATTGATCTTACCTCATCCACATTTCTAGGATATGCCCACTCCATGATAGCTCTTATCTTCTTTGGATCTACTGCTATGCCTTCCTTGGAGACCACATGCCCCAAGTAATGTACCTCTTCCTGAAAGAAACTGCATTTACTGAGCTTAGCATACAACTAGTGCTCTCTCAACAGTCTCAACACTGTTGCTAAATGCTCAGCATGCTCTTCCTCATTCTTAGAATATATCAAAATTTCATCAATGAATACAATAAAAAACTTGTCCGGATAAGGAAGCAACACATTATTCATCAAGCACATAAAGGTAGTTAGATAATTAGTAAAACCAAATGGAACTACAATTAACTCATAATGCCCATATCATGTCTGGAAAGTTGTTTTGTAAATTTCCTCTTCCTTGATGTGTACCTGATGATATCTGGATCTCAAATCAATCTTTGAGAACATTGCTACTCCCTTTAATTGATTAAATAAATCATCAATCATCGATAACAAGTACTTGTTCTTAATGGTCACCTTGCTCGACTTCCTGTAATTAATGCATAACCTGATAGTACCATCTTTCTTCTTCACAAACAAGACTAGAACACCCCACGGTGATACACTTGTCCTAATGTATCCCTTGTCAAGCATTTACTTCAACTGCAACTTCAGCTCTACCAACTCTAGAGTGAAAATCGTGTATGGTGCTTTTGATGTTGGTGTTGCCCCTGGTAACAACTTAATGGAGAAGTCCACTTCTTTGTGAGGCAACAACTCTAAGATCTTTGCTGGAAACACATCCTGAAAATTTTGTAAGATCGAGTACCTACTCAATATCTCTACATCCTCATCCTCCTTATCTGTATCACTAAAAATGTTTACTGCAAATTACACACACCCTTTTCTACGACTGGGTTTTTCCTGCATAGTTGTCACCATCCTAACTGATGTTGCTTTCTTCTTACCCCGCAAGATTCTCTACTCCCCATTGTCATCCAAGCACTTGATGGATTTGTCATAAAAATCCACTTTGGTCCTCTCAAGATATATCCATTCCATACCCAAAAGCATATTATATGACCCCAATAGTAATACGTTCAAATGTGGTGAGGTAGGCATACCATTCAAGTCAAATGCATAAGCCCTTACCCAATGATAAACTTTCTTCTTAGTACCTATAGCCAAGTGCACTAACCAAGATTATGCATGCACTTCTTTATTCAAACCACATTTATCCACCAATTCAGGGTTAATATAACTATATTTAGATCCAAGGTCAATCAAAATAGAAAAAACTTGATCACAAAGCTTATTGTCCATCTCAATCTTAGATGCTTGATGATATGCCTACCTATTATCCAACACTGCATAGATACGAGGAATGCTCTGCCCAACATCCCTAATAGTATGTGCCTCCTATGCATTATAGATCTTAGGCCTGCCACCTTGATTCTGCGGAAAATCCCTCTTAAGATGCTCCTTACCACATGTCCAACACTCCAATTGTATTGTACCATCACCTTTATTCTATTATTGTGTCCCATGTCCTTGTCTAGCTACGTTGAACTTCTTATGTGGTGCATCATTCTCTTTTTCTTCTACATTCTTAGGCCTTATTCTTCTCGACTATCATTTACCTTTAATTATTTATTTCCCTTTCCATCCTTGTTGATATTATGTCTTACACTTTGACTATTCATAGCAATTATTTACTTTCCCAATAACTTCATCAAGTGATTGAGGCTCATCATACTCAATCTGATCTCTAAATTTTAATGGAAATCCACTGACAAATCATTGAACTTTATCCTTTTCATCTTTAAGATACAATACATACCTCAATAGCTCCAAGAACTTGATTGTATACTCCTTGTCTATCATCGATCTCATTTTGAGCTCATCAAATTCCTTGGCTTTGTTGTCGTAGTACCTTTCTGACAAGTACTTCTTTCTAAAGAGTCTCTTGAATTCATACCAACTCAACATCCTCTATCATGATGTCTCTGACCCATTTTACATCTTCCCACTAGATATGTGCTTTCCCTTTGAAGCTGGAGATAGTTATTCTAGCCTCCATATTCTTTGTATACTCATGTAGTTTAAAGAACTTATTCATGCCAAGTAACTAAGCCTCTGCGTCCTCAGGATTATTCAACTCTCCATCAAAAGTAGGTGGCTTCACTTTCTTAAACTTATCCAACAAGTATCCCCTATCACTCCTCTTGTACGGGTGATAACGATGACGATCATAGTGCCTGTCAGAACCAGAACTAGAAGAGTACATGTGTCCATCACCTCTCTTATCCGAAGTATCTAAGAATATACCATCTTTGATCGTGTCATCTTTATTTGACCGTGACCTCCATGAGACCTACTGCCACATACCCCATTAGTCCCATCCTCTTGTCCATAGTTTAACTGGAGTGGTCCATGTCTCTGCAATTCTGAAAAACTCTAAAGAATCACTGCATTAACTTCTGCTTGTTTCTCTTGTGCCTGCATGATTCTGTCATTATCTGCTTTACAACGCCTTATTTCTTCCTTCAAACTCCTTAATCTATCCGTTAATTCAATAGAGTGCCCAACGCCACGCTGACCATCTGATTCATAGGGAGAATCTTTGTAGTCTACCATCTTGCTAGTCATCTTGATTTATTCCTGCAAGGAATACTGTGTCAGCTAAACCAATTCATAAACAAACCAACTTACCTTAGTATAAATCGAGGAGGAATCTCATCTGCAAGACCAACCAAAATAGAAAAATACATATATAAGCATAATCATATCCATATTTAGTCATCATCTCAACCATTATCCAGTATTTAATGCATGACCATACCCACCACACATCATGACCTCATGCATGGAAACTATAACGATATCATTGTATGCATAAAAACATATGTATGACACACACATACACATTACATACAAACATTGACATGCATATCAAATGCACAACCAACATAAACTCATGAGAAACACATCCAACAACAACGCCATTAACTTTTCACATGGCAACACCACTACAACCATAACCAACACCAAGCATACACATCTAGTACATAGACCACAAACATGAGAACACATGTAACCGACATGAATGCATGACCAAAAAACCACCCATCCAGTCCAAGGGGTGAACCATGCTTTGATACTACTTTGTAATACCCTCCTACCACATCAACCCAAGTAACCAGCCAACTGGGGTAAACATGTGACGAGAGCCTACTATGATCTGATTCAACCTCCTATGTCACCTTAAGGAAGTGGAACTGACAAAACATAACCAAATTGGCCATCCACACATCCTACAGAACCTCTAGGAGCTATCCCACATTTCAAGGTGACCAACCCCTGAGGAAACTCAACAGTTCAAGGACCTAGAGCCCCAGTCACTCACTTGTCAAGCCCTCCAAGCGACTAAGGATCCTATTTGGTCCCATGATCCTACCTAAGTGCAACTGTAGCCTTTTTCTGCCAGTGACTGCGAGTTTTAAGGCTAAATTCCAGGGCTAAGACCCAGTCACTACCCAAAACTTCATGGAATTTATAGAAATGAAAAGAAACATCGAGACAATGATACCAATGCACATTCTTGAACAAATACTTGAATAGACCCCTACTAGCCATGATAGGCATTTCATCAAACATGTTACAAATATGCATTCTACAGGTCATAGTAACATATATGAGCATAGGGGTCTTATACTTATCTGATAATGCTCTTAGAAGCATTGATGCCTTACCACATTAGCTGCATTATCATCTATTAGGTCATAGATTCATTGCTTAATCATTTACAAATCAAAAAATCATGGGAACCATACATTTTCACTATCATAAAACATATTCATAGCCATCATGTAAACAACATAAATAATGAGGATATAACAACCATAAATGCAATATATATGTTGAGAAATTAATGCTAGTAGGATTAGGGTTAGATTTCTCTTTGTTGATAATTACTTGTGAATTATGTTGGATTATTTTAATTATTTTTATATTATCTTTCATCAAGAAATTACCAAATTATGTGTGCATGAAGATCACAAAAACACAAGACACAAGATATAGGCACTCTGCCAGGGAAAAACCCCTATCTAGGGGAAAACCTAGTAAAAAATATCTTCTTTCAATATTTTTCCTTGAGACTCTTCAACTAGGAAAAAGACCTCCTCCACATCAAGCTAGCCTCTGCTTCTTTGATCCAACCTTCGACCTAGCAGCAACAACACTTCAACCCTAGCAATTTCAACTTGGCAGCTTCCACCATCAACAAAAGCTTCAACTTTGACAAGGAAAATTTGATCTCATAAACTAGCCCACACAAGAGAGAGAGAGAGTCCAAAACTTCGATTTTGTTCTTCCCTTCCTTCTTGGCCAAACTTGCACCTCTTTTAGCCTACTTCTTCACCTTCACACTTTTCCCAGCTTCCAGCTTCCAGCTTCAGATATCAAACTATGTGTGTGAGAGTGAGATGCTCTAAATGAAGTCAAACTTCCTTGTATATATACCTTCCAATGAGGTTGAACTTCCTTCCTTGAGGTCAACTTGATCTTCTTGAGGTCGACTTGGTGTGGACGTTAAATAATTCATTTTTTACTCAAAAATAATTACTTTTACATCGTTTGAAAGCTCAAGAAGGGTCTCATAAAATATGCAATGACTCTAATGACTCTTTATTAATCCTAGGAGTCCAAAATGGGGACTTTGAGTAATAAAATGATAACCCAAGCATGAAACCCATGCTTTAATAAGTCATTGTAACAATAATAAAAAATATTTTGACAAATACATTTTATGAAGACTGAACCTTGTTACATTTTTCAACACTCCCTCTTAGCTAGGGAGGTATTCATATGGAAGATCTCAAACTATATGAGATATGAAGAGTTTTAGGCACTGCAATGCCATGGACTAGATTCCTGACCAGGGCAATCTATCCAAGTGGGACTAAGATGGACTAAAGCTTTCAGCCTCTCTAGGCACCATCAAGCTTACTTGCTAACCATCAACCCATGGATCTAGGTGCATATGTGAGGTCAAAGCTCCATGAACAACGCCACCCTCCCTACTTCGGGAACTAGACATCAACACATAGTGCCAGATGGATGTCCTCCCACGCAATGTGCCTCACATAAGGCCTCAACAAATCTCTTCCAAACTTTTTATAATCATCAACAAAATCAGCAATATCAACTAAACCAAGCATGCTTCTAAGATATTCAAATTCTTATTAGGAAGAGACTTTGTTAATATATCAGCTACCTGATCATCTATCATAACATATTGTAGCTTCATGATCCCATCATGTACAATGTTCCTAATATAGTGGAACTTATTGTTGATATGGTTTGCCCTTGCATGAAACACGGGATCTCCAGACATCTTGATACAACTTTGATTATCACAATTAACCATAGTAGGATCTAGAGGCTTCCTGAACAAATCTGTCAGAAGCTTCCTCAACCATACAACCTCCATTCCTACTTCACATGCAGCCACGCACTTTGCTTCAACACTAATCAAAGCAATAGGATCTTGATTTCTACTCATCCATGAGATCATGGCAGATCCCAGTCTAAATCATCCACTGGTAGTGCTTCTCCCATCGGTCTCACTGCCCCCCTAATCAGAATCTATGAAGCCAATCAACTTGACTTCCTTGCTATTTCACTTTAGGCAGTGATGTATTGTGACACAAAGATATCTCAATATATGTTTGGCAGCTATCTAGTGATCATGATAAGGCTCCAACTGAAACTGACTGAGGATGTTCACAACAAAGCATATATTCATCCTATTATTTACCAAGTGCATCAAAGAACCTACCAACTAACGATAGGAGATAGGATCCATGAGACTTGAGTCAGAGCTCCTTAACTTCTTGAGATTGGTGATCATAGGATTAGTCATGGGCTTGGAATCCATCATCCTAAATTTCTACAACCACCTGATGATATACGTTCCTTGCCCCAAACATGTCTCCCCGGGATTTTTCCACACTTCCAGACCTAGGTAATAATACATCAGTCCTAGATCCTTCATCTCAAATTCAATTGCCAACATCTACTTACATTCTTGTATTCTTCTCTCCGCACCTATGATGAATATATCATCCACATACAATAGAATAATGACTAGCTCATTGTTCACAATCTTTATGTAGAGATTTGGATCAGTGGAACTATTCAAGAACCCAATTCTTAGAAGGTATGCATCCATTCTTGCATACCATGTCCTAGGATCTTTCTTCAAACCATACAGGGCCTTCTTGAGTCTACAGACATGAATATCTCTACCATTTACCTCAAATCCTTTGGGTTTCTTAATCTATACTTTCTCATCGATGGTCCCATTCATAAATGTTGTCTTCATGTCCATTTGATGGATGTTCCATCCCATTATAGTAGCCAATGAAACCAAAGATCTAATGGTAGTATACCTTGCAGTGGGTGCAAATGTTTCTTCATAATCTTTACCTTCCTTTTGAGAGAAACCCCTTGCAACAAATATGGGCTTGTATCTATCTATGCTTCCATCAATAGTGTGTTTGATCTTGAAGATCAATTTTGAGGTGACAACCAATTTGTCATTAGGTCTAGGAACAATTTCCTAAACCCCATTCCTCATGATGGATTGATATTCTTCCTGCAGATCTTTCTTTCGTACTTCTTGATGAACAACTTCTTCAAATGTAGATGGTTCTGCTTCAATTAGTTTTATCATGTATGCAACATATCCAGAATATCTCTTCAGCCTTTTTCTTTCCCTAAAGGTTCCTTTCACAGCTCCATGCCCTTCAACATCTTCAACAGTAGCTTTTAACCAATTTGGCGTCTTCCTTGTGCTTGGTATGACCATAGGCTGAATAGGATCACTTGGTAATTATTCTTCCTCTTGAATTGTAGAATGGTTGTTGGGTTGTACTTCTTCTTCTTCAAATATGGGTAGATCCTCATCATGGGAATCAATAGGAATATTCAATCTTTTGTAGGCTTGATTCTCATCAAATATAGCATCCCTGCTTACTTCAATGTGTCTACCTTCCTTGATGTAGATTCTATATGCCTTTGAGGAGAGACTATATCCAACAAAGATCCCTTTGATGCTTGTAGAATCTAGCTTCTTTCATTTTTCCTTTGGAACATGGATATAGGCAGGACTCTCAAAGATTCGGAAATGGTCCACACTTTCTTCTTTCGTGTGAATGCTTCCTTAGCTATCATATTATCAAGAATTCTATGAGGACTTCTATTTTGAATATATACGACAGTCATTGTTGCTTCTCCCCATAGAAACTTTGGTAAGACTTGATCAAGGAGCATTGTACGTACTCCTTCTTCAATTGTCCTATTCTTTCTTTCGACCACTCCATTTTGTTCAGGATAGCAGGGAACAATAAGATCCCTTTTAATTCTCTCTTCTTTACAATATGAAATCAATTCTTTAGAAGTGTGTTCCCCGTCATTTTCGGATCTCAAAGTCTTTATCTTTCTTTCAGTTAGGGTTTCCACTTCACATCTAAACTCTTTGAATTTCTCAAATACTTCATCCTTTTTCTTGAGAAGGTAGAGCCATGTCTTTCTAGAGTGATCATCAATAAATGTTACATAGTAAAGATGACCTCCAAGTGATTTTTCAGACATGGGCCCACACACATCAGAATGTATGAGATCTAATATTTCTTTAGACCTTGTTTCACTATTTGAAAATGGTTTTATTGTATGTTTTCCCAAAGAGCATCCCTTGCAAACTCCTTCATGATGTTGTTTAATATTGGGGATGCCATGAACTAGATGTTTAAGAGTGGGAATGACATTGTAGTGAAGATGACCATATATTCTATGCCATATCTCAATAGGATAAATTTCCATATGAACTAGGGTTTGAGGAGGTGGTGTAATGACTCTATACAAGCTTCCTTCACGAACTCCAATAACCCTAGCTTTGTAAATACTTACATATTTTCCTCAAACCAAAACTTTTCCATCAACAAAATCAACTCTATCTCCTTTATCTTCTAAGCAAGAAATTGAAAACAAAATCTTTTTCAAACCTGGAACATATAGTATGTTGTCGAGATGTAGTTTTTTTCGATTCTCCAGCTTCAAGGATGTTGATCCCAAACCTCTAACAACATAGCTTTTGTTGTCTCCCAATTCCACTACATGGGAATATCGTTCCTTTGATAGAGTTTGTAGTTGTTTACTTTCCCCTGCCATATACCTTGATGCTCCACTATCAATGATCCATGCATTATCATCATTGAGTGATCCTATATGTGCATCTAAGAACCCTTGACTTTTGACCTTGTTGAATAAGTAGTAGACAATATTCTTGATCCATCTTCCTGTAAAATTAAATCCCATTCTTATCATAGAGGGAGTAATCATTTCCTTTAAGCCAACAAAGTTATTTTCAATCTTCTTCGACGTTAGCTCTGATACCATGTTGATAAATCAATGCTAGTAGGATTAGGTTTATATTTCACTTTCTTGGAAATTACTTGTGAATTATGTTGGCATATTTTACTTATTTGCTATATTATCTTTCATCAAGCAATTACCAAATTATGTGTGCATGAAGATCATAAAAACACAAGATGCAAGATGTAGGCACTCTACTAGGGAAAAATACCTATCTAGGGGAAAACCCTGTCAAAAATCTCTTCCTTCAATAGTTTTCCTTGAGACTCTTCAACCTAGAAAAATACCTCCTCCACACCAAGCCAACCTCTTCTTCTTTGATCCAACCTTCAACCTAGCAGCAGCAACACTTCAACCCTAGCAACTTCAACGTGGAAGCTTCCAACGTCAACAACAACTTCGAATTTAACAAGGATATTTCGATCTCCTAAACTAGCCCACACGAGAGATAGAGAGACACCAAAACTTTGATTTTGTTCTTTCCTTCCTTCTTGACCAAACTCACACCTCTTTTATCCTCCTTCTTCACCTTTTCACTTTTCCCAGCTTAAAATATTGAACTATGCCTGTGAGAGTGAGATGCTCCACATTAAGTTGAACTGCCTTGTATATATAACCTTCCAATAAGGTTGAATTTCCTCCCTCGAGGCTGGCTTGATCTTCTTGAGGCTGACTTGGTGTGGAGGTTACACAATTCATTTTTGACTCAAAAATAATTCTTTTTGCATCATTCAAAAGCCCAAGAAGGGTCTCATAAAAAATGAAATGACTCTAATGACTCTTTATTTATCCTAGGAGTTCACAATGGGGACTTTTACTAATAAAATGGTGACCCAAGCATGAAACCCATGCTTTAATAAGTCGTTGTAACAATAATAAAAATTCTTTTGGTAAATAGATTTTATGAAGACCGAACCTAGTTACACTTTTCAACAATATAATCCAGTACTTTTACACATACATACATATGAAAGGAACTCTTATTAATGAATGCAAAATCCAACCCGGTATGGGCTACCACATTCCACCCAACTATAGATTGGTTGATCCAAATCTCTCTTTAGCCAATCACCCCCATGCCATATTCCAAGCATTAATGTGGGACTCAAAACAAAAGAATCAACCACGGCTTCCCAAGGCTAAACCACCTCACCCTCATCAGTAGAATCAGTGTCTACTGCAATCCTCACTCAATCACTAGACCATAAACAAGCATGGACGCCACCATATTTCTCCACCCACCCCGTGAGGAATTTCCTTGTCTCCTAGTCTCTATAATTTACCACAATCCACAGATTGATCCAGGGATAAGTAGGCCATAATCGAGACACCACCCCCCAAGCTTTACCATATATCCTGCTATTCACCAGAAAGGATTCTTGGGCCTGATCAAGGGAAACCACCTTTAGGCTTTGCTGTATATCCCACCATTCACTGGTCGAGAATTCCTAGGCCCATCGAAGCACACAATACTTGGCTTTACCGCAACCCACATTTCGGTTCAGGGGTCATTATGCTAGTGGCTTTACCGCAATCCACAGTTTGGTTTAGGGGTCATTAGGCCAGTGCCTTTACCACAATCCACAGTGATTTTGGGATCACTAGGCCATGTGTTCTGTCATTCATATATCCACCTCACTTAGCTTCGAATCTATCCGGTAATCCAACTTAACCAAAATGTGAGAATCCCATCACATCGTGGCTATCCGGAAATGGCAAGGCAAGGCTAAATAACACTGTCACACTTGGAAAACCCCATGCCCATGGCATCAAGAGAACCAAGAACACACATGCATAACCATGTGTGCCAAATCTAGTAAGTAAATCACACATGCAAATCAATATAGCAAGTAAACCTGTTGTATTTTCTTGATCCTGCTTTGTATTGCTTGACCTTTTGCTTCCTCTTTTCCTTTCTTGATCCAATGCTTAAGTGCTCCAAGAAAACTCTAAGTGTACAAGGCTGTGAGAGAGATAGAATAGAGAGAGGACTCCAAAACTGAATTGACCAAAAGCCATGAACTGAAGCATGGGTATGCATTTTAGTGAAGTGAGATAATTTTGGCTAGCTTCGTATAAATGCATGTTAAACCTTTATTGCAAGGCCAAATTTATAAAATTCACTTTGGAAAGTGTGTGTTTTCTTATTACTAACCTTCATGCATTTTCACATTTTTAATATGAATAGAAAAAAGTATGATGTGCAAAAATATTCCATTTTTTTCATACGGTAAAAGTCATGGTTGAGTGTGTCAAAGTGTTGGGCATTGATAATCCAATGCTCCCTGTGTGTTTCGCGACATGGCTTAACCTTCTCTCGTGGATCCATTAACTCTGGTGATGCATCCATTTACTAACACCTGCGGGTTTTGGTGTAACAACAATCGTGATTCCAATAAGTAGTATCAGAGCCAAAGGTCTCGAGTTCGAATCACACTCAGCTCACGCTAGGGGGGCTTGTTGGGCATTGGATAACCTAACGCTCCCTGTGTGTTTCGCGACATGGCTTAACCACATCTTAACTCTGGAAATGTGTTTGTTTAATAACACATGCGGGTTTTGGTGTAACGACAATCATGATTCCAACACAAAGAAATGTCAGCTTCTCCATGAGTTAGAGTTGTGTGCTACACTAGAGTTAGTCGAATCCTATTTTTTTATTATAAAGAATATGTATTAGTTATATGCTTGTGTAGAGCTAGTGAGACAATATCTACTATTTATACAATAAATTTCAAAGCGAGCTCTTTATTGAGTAGAATTATATTAATTTATAGATATATTGTATATAAATAAATATTACTCCAAAAAAAATTCAATTAAAAGTTATGAAAGAGGTGGCAAGTGTGAGAGGTGGAAGGGTACTTATATACCCCAATGAAAAAAATGAATACTTATTTTGTTGTGGACTTGGACAAGCAACAAATAATCAAGAAAAGGCATATTTTTTGTACCAAGGGATTCTCCAAGCTCATGCTCTTAACCTCTAGAACCTTATAATAATTGGGGATTCTCATTTAATAATTTGTCACTTGATCTATGGAACCTACTTGACAGATAACAAACTCAAAAATTGTTTTCAAGAGAATTTTATTTATCTCCAAGTCCATTTCAATATGTTCTATCCATCATGTGCTAAGACAAAACAACAAAAAAGTGGAACTACTTGCAAATCGAGGTTCCTCTCTAGAACTTGGAACTATTATAATGAATGGAAAAAGAGGATATTTCACTATTACTTAATTATCATCAATCAACTAATCAAATGTTTTAATTACAATGGAAGTGGCCTCAACTTGGATGTAGCCAAGTTGAGGCATGTGGGTGTATGATGCATGGGGTTATTGAAATAATGTGCCATCATCACTCACTTGCACCTACGTTGGAAGGTTGTATTCATTTTGTATTATTTTGTACCTCTGGCTTTAATTCTTGTCACAACATATTCAATGGATAACCATTCAAGTTATTATGGAAAGGGAGGGAAGTATGAGTGTAAGGTCAGTTATAAGCAAGGGAATGACACATACTTGAAGTGATTCATTCCCTTCCACAATGAAGTTTTAGGCCCTGGTTGGAGAAATCGAGTGTGGAGTTTAGTGAAAATTTATGCATTCAATAGGGGAGGTGACCTTTTTCACTAGATGCCACCATAGTTAATTCACTAAGAGGGTATGTGGTATATTATAATAATGGTTCAGAGTGGAGGCATATTTTAGTGCATGAATTAACTCCAAGTTTTTTTAATTCATTTCTTCTTAATTCATTTTTTCCATTCACCCCCTTGTGAAGATTTGTGGTAATTAGATTCATCATTCTAGTGTTTGGATTTGTATTTCTTTTCTTAGGTGATGGTCTTGAGTGGTCCCCTAGTTTTTAATCTATTGTGGGGTCAATAAGGTAGAAATAACTTGGGTATATTTGATAATAGACAATTTGTAGTATTTGGGGGAGCTCACTTCTCCAGTCCTTCAATTTATGGTGGTCTACTGCAAGTATAAAAGACTAAACATGATGCCCAACTTTTCTCATCTAGAAAAATTAGATCAAGAGCTTCAATACATATAGGAAGAGATGATACAAATTCAACTCAGAAGTAATTGAATAGCCTCCACTCTTAATACATTCATGGATCTCCTTATTGAATTGAGATCATAGTCTCATTGAACGAAGGATGAGATTAGCCACCTTGTTGTCAGTTGGAGGATGTTCATTAAAGGATTGGCATTCACTTTCATTCTTCAAAAAATTTGGGTAATTCAATCTATTTTAGTCCTTGGCTTGTCCTAGATATAAATGTTGTAGTCCCTTCTTTGGAGCCTAATCTCATGCCCAAGGAAGTGATCCCTGATATGTAAATTTTGTAATGTTGTGTCAATTTTTCTTGATACTAGGCCAAATCTAACGAAATCATAAATTAAATAGTTTTAGGGTAGGGGACATATGGTTTTGTTATTTCCTAGACATCCAATGGATGAGGTATATGAATATCTTCAGCCTAATCTCTTTCTTTTTGTCTTTGGTATGTACTATTATGTCTTATGCATAATTTAAGTTGTGGTTAAAAAAATTGTGAACAATAATGTTTATAAACATTTTACAAAAACCATTCTTTCAAAAGACCTTGCAATGACTGCTTAGACAAAAAACAAGCACATTGTGATAAGTAAGAAATAATATGCACAAATGAGGAGAGACTTAATCATATGCATCCTCATCCCCATCCTCATTATCTTTCACATCCTCGTCCTCTTCTTATTTACTTGAAGAAGAGTCATCTCTATCACTATATAGATTTATTGTCTCATTTCTTTCAACTTCATCATGAGACACATATTCTAAAGAGTAAGAATTGGGAGAATCAAGTATATTGTCTTGTGCGGTAGTGACTTTAGAGTCTTTTCCTTCTTCTTAATTTTCTTTAGATGAGTCTTCTATTTTTTTCCTTCCTCTTTAGATGAATTTGTATTCAGTTTCCCTCCTCTTTGTAGGAGACCTTCTTGCATGACATAATAATAAAATTACTAATAACAAAAGATTATATTAGTTAGTATAAAAAATAGTTCATCATACTAGAAAATTGTTAAAATAGAAATAAAAACATTGAAAAGAAACTTGTAAAAAAAAAACTAAACTAAACTTTTAAAAATCTACAATGACCTACGTGAAACAAAATTAAAGCTAGAGGAAAATTGATGCTTTTTCCAACATGAAAACAAAAAGGAATGCATGATGACTATAATGAATCATGTTCCTCATATTCACTATAAATAGAAGTTTACATGTTTTTTTATTATATAAAGTCAAATAATTTTTTCTAATCTCTATAACATTCCTAGAGACTATGATTGTTAGCTTGTTAGAATATCATATGGATTGAATACACATAAAAACATTGTCATTTAAGTAATATCACCATCTACCTACTTGTCATTGTTCATATTATTTTCTTTTATTGTTTTAACATTTGACCATAATAAGAAAACCAAACCTAAATCCACCATATTATTGGGGGATTTGATCAAGTATATTGGCATACAAAACCTATCATGGTGGACCTTGGAAACACAGCAATATGCAAGTTTGCATGTTTGGTTGACTTGACATTAATGCATAGATTCTTTAAGGGAGGGTTCTAACAAAGAGTACAGCGAGAGGGGGAACAATGATTGGTGTTAGATGCCATGATACTGCTAAATATTACAATGTGTCCAAAAAATTAACATTTTTGAATTGCATTCTCCCTTGAGTTCCATCAATGAAAAAAATAATTTTACCCACTAGATTAGTGATCAAGCATGGATGCTCAATCAATTTCATTCCTCCACATAGATCTAATGATAGCATTATAATAACTACCTGACATATTAGTGATAAGATATGGATTTGATCAATTTCATTTCTCCATTTACATATAATGCCATTATTTGTTGATTTTTCTAGTGTAATAGATACAAGTACAATATTTATGAAAAACAGATAACTACTTCCAATGATTTTGATCTTCTTTTAATTTTTCTAGTATAACATTAAACAATTTTAATTCAGAAATTCAACCATACAAGAACAATAGATTATAGATATCACAATGCACAAAGAAAGCACAAGATTTACCCTGGGAAAACCCACTAAGCGGAAAAACCTAACAACCTTTTCAATAGAAAAATTCTTCTGTTCAACAAGAGACACACCTAGATCTTCTAGTCATCAACTAGGTCAAACTAATCTTCAACATGTCTATGGTAAAACCTGGTCAAACCCTCCAATTCAAGCCTCCCAATCTAATCCAACACTTTTCTCTACTGATATGCCCTAGAATTTTGGCCCTCCTGCAATTGCCAGAAATCCAGAATTTCGATCCTCTACAATTTCCCAGAAATTATGCCCCCTACAATAGAAACTACCCATAAATATGAAAACTTGAGAGAGAGAGAGAGAGAGAGAGGAGTCCTTCCACATGTGCGATCTAGAGAAGAGAGAAAGAGATGAATTTTGTCCTTTTTTTCATCCTCCTTGTCCTTGTTGTCCTTCACTAGGATGCCTAGAAATTGTCTTGCTTGAAAGAGTGTGAATTGGTGCCTTGAGGAGGAGGTCAAGCTATCTTTATATAGTGAACTAGCTTGGTCGAATGGGTGTGATTCTGCCTAGGCTGAATTGACTTGGGGGGGGATGAATTGACAAACTAGGAGGCAAAACTTTAAAATTTAAAAATTCAAATTTTCGTCTTTTAAAAGTCCAAACGAGACATGACTCAAAATATAATTTTATTTTGACTCTAGAATCTAAAATATGCCTTACGATAATCAATATAAATACACCAAGGTCCAAATATACATTATGAAGACCATAGTTACAAAATTCAAGACTCCCTCTTAACTAGGGAAGTATGCATAATGATTGTAATAGGTGTACTCATTGTTGACAAATTTCTCTAAGAAAAGGTGATATCAATGCATCATCATAACTAACATCATCAACATCTGCTAGTTTCCATATACTAGTTAGTACCTAAACCATGGTTTATCATCAACATCTACAAGTCGATGCAATCTTGTCTCACTAACACATGGTATACAAACTAGTCGGGTTCACCATCATCCTAGTCAGTCTCTCTGACTCGTGGTGTAACCATTGGGACACTCTCTCTCGAAGTAATCTGGTCCTCAAATCCAAATGCCTCTTTAATAGGCTAATATTTTGAGATACTAACTCAACCCTCCTCGGGAGTACTAGCAGGCACTCACTCAACCCTCTTGCGGAGAACTCTTGGCCTTGATGCTGACAAAGCTCACTCAACCTTACCTATTGAGTAATTTGGGTCTAGGCCTCACTTAACCCAAACTAGGGAGTAATATGGGTCTTGATTATGAGACCACACTCAACCCTATTTAAGGAGTATTTTGGGTATTGATGCTAAGAGACCACATTCAAACCTATCTAGGGAGTAATATGGGTCTCTTCATTAAGAGGCACTCACTTAACCCTATCTAGGGAGCTCTTTGGGCCTCTCAGACCATTCTCCCTATAGAGATAATTTCCATCCATACTTTTGTCGCATAAGCACTCCCTCTCAACAAGTGGTAATATCCACAAACCCTAACTTGTCCTTGAAGTACACAAACTTCTCTATGTGTTGTAGGGAAAAGTATCCGATTCGGATGACCCTATCCCACTCTAAGGGTGATAGTACCTCAGCAACAACTGTAAAGAAAACTACTTAAGGTTTACTTCTTTATGAAAGCAAAAGAGAATGAAGAAATGCACTAACCGTTGCCTTGCGCTTAATGTCGAATCCAAACTCTTCTCTTTGCTTGCTTGCTCCCAGCTCCTTGCTCTTTTGCTGGCCCAGCTACAATGAGATCCTGCAAAATAACAAAGAAGGAAACTACAAGAAGCATGAAATCATAACTGATTCAAGGATTAGCATAAATCAAATATACAATTATCACAACACATCATTGAAACAAGTGCATATAGAAGAACCTCAATAGCTTTTATTAATGAAGAAGTAAAGTTCTGAGAGAGTTACAACCATTGAAGGCCCCAATCCAGCAACACCTCCCAGCAGAAAGAATTTCTCCTCTTCACCTCCCTCAAGCAATCACCCAATAGCTCTATAGTGAAACCAACAGCATATCATTACTTTGCACAAAATTCCAGCCTCCTGAGCTCATAGGAGAGAGCTCAATATATAGATGAATTGAGAAAGGATGAGTCAGCTTGCAACTGATGTGTAGCTGCCTTGTGTCCTCTCTCTCTTCAGTTGATCTTCAGTTCTTGAGTCCACTTGGAGAACCTTGCTTCCACTTGGAGAAACAGAGCCTCTGACTCATCCCAAGGCGAAATCCCTGATCCAAGTGTCATTTTTGGAAGATTCCAGAGCAATGACTCAGTGTGCCACTTGTCCCATCTCGCTCAGCGCAGGTGGCCTTTGTTCCACTTGCTCTGCAACGCAGGTACACCATGGAGGAGTTGAGTTTCAGCGCAGAAGCCTAGTGGAGCACCTGCTTTGATTTCAGGATTGCTTGTTTTTGAGTGTTTTCAGGTGGAGAACTGATCTGAGAGCTGTTGGTTTGCTGACCTTGTTCCTCTAGGGGTAAGAACATCATGTTTAGGGACTTTGGATCCCTTGGATTATTGACAATTCATGCCTGTTGCTGTAAGGCACAAAATTGTCTATAACATATGCCCCCTAAAGTATGAGGTCGTTTATCGGGTGAAATGCTTTATTAGGAGGATCCGAAGTTCATTCAATCCGCTGAGAAGTGTCCTGTAATAAGATACAATACAATACATTATTTTTCATACTTTTTCATGATCTAGCTGAGGCAGGCATTCCCATGCTCAGCTTTATAAATACATTTTGGTACATAGAACAGACGATTGTCTGATGATAGACTGATAATTCTCTGCTGAAATTATCATCCTTTGAGAAGGATGATCATCTGCTGTAATGATGTACATATCAAATGTCTTTATATCCTGAATATATATCGCAGCCCGGATGGATGAAACTAGATCCGGGGTCTTCAATCTCTTCTGATCTTCACTCGATGTACAAGTCGATCCATGTGAGAATTTCTTGAAGTCGAACATGGAAAGACATCGCTTGATTACCGGTCAATGATGTAAACCGTTAACAAGCGTGAGAGGAATCACCGATAAGGATGATGACCCTCAAGGTACGGCAGTACAATTCACATGGTGGGAATAAAGGACTTGGCGTCGACCACCATGCAAAATCTTCTGGTCGAAGGTCATTGATGTATACCTGTCGCCGGAAGTGAGAAACTTGCCATTGAGGCATGCAAGCTTCAAAGTACTGAAGGGGTTGTTCCTAGATCAACTCCTTGGATAATGAGCTGATGTCGACAAGGAGCGATCCGTCAAAGGAGGGCCTTAATGAATCCCACATCAGTGACACGGAACGGAGCTAGTGATTGTGATGAGGTGAAAACAAACTGTGATGTATGATTCAGGGTGGCGGTCATGAAATGGATGAAGGACAATGTATGGCGGTGGATGGGACACGGTTGACTCTTTGCAGAACAACATCTCTTGAACATATAACGACACTGATGTGATGGATTGGTAGCATTACCCCAAATGTAGATGGTGTGGCGAGGACGATGGTGATGAGACCGGTGAATGAAACAACCCAACCCGATGTGATACGGAGGACAAAGTGTCATGTTCAAGAGCGACTTGCTACCATTAAAGCTGTGAGGTTCTCCCAATTTTTCCCCAGTCATTGCTGACCAGTACCTCTTTATTTTTGTCAAGCTTGAGGAGGATAACATATGCTTGTTCTATAACCTGCCCTTCGGGCAAGCCCATCGCTATGTTTTAACGAGCCTAGCGATAGGGAAACTCGTTCTCGTCTAAAGACAAGTTTGTCGCTATTTAATGAATTTAACGAGTCTAACGACAAGGATAACTTGGTCCTTTTCATTTTTAGAGAGTCTGAAAAGGTACATAAAGTCAACTCCAGAATTCCTTTTTCGTCATCTAATCCCTCAAGTCCGAAAAAGTATAAAACAATACAGAAGGGATGAATTTTCGATTGCTTTAACGAGCCGAACAAAACAAGCGCTCGATCTTTTTGTGCAATAATCCCTCAGGTCCAAAAAGATTAAAATCTAGAGGAGGGATAGCTCTTCCGGTCGTTTAACGAGCTGGAAGGCCAAAACTCGGCAAACTTTTCATATTTTACGAGTCAAGAGAAAAGAGCTCAAAGAAGACTCGTCTTTTGAGGAACGAGTGATAAACAGGGATAGCAGCATATTCCAGGTACAGGTTGGAATTTTCCAATCACGGCAGTGTCACAAGGATGGCTAAGTGAAATCGCTCTTCGCAGCTGTTCCTCAAAATGGGTAAACAAACATATGGAGATGAACGATTGGCCAAATGAACGGATGGAGGTGAGACTGCAAGAACACGACCAAGGGCTTTAATATGGCTGTCAAAGGTTACATTTACCAAGGTTATTTACCGGTTCATTTTTTCTGGGTGAGCTTGAACTCTAGGGGAAGATTGCTCACAACTTATGTTTATTTTTTAACGAGCGTGAACTATGTGCTAAAACTACTCGGATCTCGTGTTTATTTTTTAACGAGCATGAACATTGCTAAAACTGCTCGATTATACCAGTCATAATACAAGAAATGCCTCAGGTGAGATAGCTATTTTTTAAGGAGCTTTATCTCACGAAGCTATGCTCCTATTTGGCAAGTTTTGACTTTTGCCCCACATCCTTTCTTTATGCAAGCTGGAAACGGCTAATCCTACGAGTTTAACGGGTTAGACCTACAGGTTTAAAGGGAGGACCTAAAAATTTAAAAAATAAATAGTCGTCCCGTGCTTGCATTCCAAAAGGTTCGCATGCCCCCGGGTATAAAGTATAATTTCTAGGTTCGTCCTCTTACTTATTATCCGAAAAATGGTTTTGTTCGCTGCCGCAAACTAAACTCTTTTTTCCGGCGATGTCTATTACTAGGTTGCTAAGGATGGTGACTACTTGTTGCAGCAACTTCATCTCTTTCTTTGGAGGCTGCCCCTACTTATCCTTTAAAACATATGTTTTAATGGGTGAGGCTTGAACTCTAAAGATGGTGGCTACTTGCCGCCACAAATGGATCTCCTTCCTCAGGAGAGCCTAATTTCTAGACAAAGGGAGCCGATTATTTCGCTCACATAACTTTGACAAAAGAATTTTATCCTAGAACAACCCTCTCTTCCTTCCTTCGGACGGGGTACGGACTAGTCATATTCTTCTGCGGAAATTAACTTTATACCCAAGGTTTCCTCTGCCCAAGGCAGGCCATGGTGCATGCCCCCTGGGTCCCAGTTCTTTCTTCCGAATCACTCGCATTCATCGGGAAGTAGAACCGGGGGGGGAGGCATTCCTTGAGTGAATAAACCGTTAAGGGATGGTATTTGACTATTTGCGATGCGTGATCCTGGAAATGAAAGTTGGTCTACGAGCTTGACCATTCTTCCTTCGTGCGGAAAACACATAACTCTAAAGAGTGAGGACACTATCGCCTCCATGCAATATATATAGTCTCGTCCAAGGAGTAAGTTATACACTAAGGGTCCCTGGACGACCATGATGTTCATATGAACTGTCTTCCCTTTCAATGTAACTGGAACATTGGGGAGAATCCCTAACGGGTGACTGGTTCCTTTATCAAAACCTGATAGATTTCTTATCTCAGGTAAAAGCGCCGGGCAACCCAGTGCTTTCCAAGCAATAGAGGAAAGGATACTCACAGATGCCCCTTCATCAATGATAGTTCCAGCCATCACCATTCTGTAGATTTGGACGATGATTCTGAATGGGATACTGGCTGGTAACCGGGGTCTGCCTAGTTGATTCCAATCAAAGGACACAACCAGGTTGCTTGGTGGTGGGACCGAATACACGGCCGGATACGACCCTGACGATGTTCCTTCCTGCGATAAAGGAATGGGCGCATTGCCCTGATGCTCATCAGAGTCTGTGTTGATGAAAAGAATATGGACGGTGTCATCCTTATCCTCTTCAGTGAGGGTGTCATTTGAAGATGGGTCTTCAATGACGGAGTCATTTGAGGATGAAACCTCTGAAGGAAGAGCCGGGTCAACTGTCGTTTCGACCTTTAGACTTTCGTCTGGTCTGGATTCAGCAGGTTCATTCTCAATGACTGACACTTCAGCTGACCACTTGAATGGGCCAGCTGGATTTTCAACTATCGAGGGATTAGGCACGAGTTTTTGGTATCCAGGAGGAAGTCGTAACGGTGATACCGGACGATCTTCCAAAACTCTCTTCACCTCATCTAAGAATGGACATCGGTGGATGGCGTGATCGCCTTCACACAACATACAGGGTGATCTTGGTCTCCCTTTCCGTCCTTCACTCTCGTTAGTTGACGGACTGCAATCAACATGACTACCAGAGGTTGATGCTACCGGATTGTGCAACCTGGGGGACCAGTCCCTTAGTATCCGGGGAATACAAGGACAGTCACGGTGGAAGTGGGTCCCTTTGCAAATGACACATGGCGATTTAGGCCCGGTCGGTGCAGTGTGTGGATTTTTGTCAGATGTCTTTTGCTTGCCCCCAGTCGCCTTCGCCATAGGCCCCTTCTGCTTCTTTTATCTCTTCTTCTTTTCCTTCTTCTCCATGGGAGGCTGACTTTTGCCGGCTCTACCTCGCGAAGATGAAGGATCAGAGGAAGAATTGTAAGAAGTGGAAGGCTGGGGGGTAGCTCTAGACTGGTCTGACTGTTGATTCGACTGCTCAAGATTAGTGGTGATTTGAACTACATTAGTTGAAAAGAGCCATACAGGTAGGCCAATTGTCAATACTGGAAGTGACAATGTGGCCATATGAGGCGCACCAACATCTCCCCAAGAGGAGAAGGGATTGGGACTTCCGCCAAGGTGACTTCCTTGGTTGGTAGGCTCCATACTTTTCAACTGAAAGATCAACGTGGGAATAACAGGTGATTATGTTCCGATTAAAATAAATTTTATTAACGACGCTTTAGACACAACTTTGCTTTTTCATGTTTTAAGAGTCGAGAAAAAGCTAAAGATGACTCTAGTCCCCTTCGATGTTTTAATGAGCCCGAAGTGACAAATGCTCGGATGGACTTTTTCAGTTATAGAGTTTGAAAAAGGCCAAAAGAAACTTCTTTGGAGTACTAGGCAGAGGGTGTGCCAAACTTTTCGCGAAACCACAGAATACGTTTTACGATACGGGTGGTCGATCTTCGTGAATGCTGTGTTCACTGCATCGCGATCAGTAGGGCAGCCGACACGGCTTCCTATGGATAAAGGCTTTGTTCCTATAGGGGTCTCCCAATATATACGCGACGGTACGTGGGAGCACAAGTCCGTATTAGTGCCACCGACTCTCAGGAGGAATCACCCACCTTCGTAGAGATCGACAGTCACTATGTTTAACGACGCCGGAACACGTCTCTACCTAGACCTCTATGTGTTTGCGTTATGTTACAAAGCGTTGTTATGTAAATTGAATTTATTTTATTGTTGATCTTGTTTAGCAGTTTGCCTTTAAGGATCACCACGAGATGTATGTAACAAATTCCTGAATGCAGTCTAAGATGAGAAGCAAACTTTTCAATCTTTCAACTTTGAAAATCTTAACTACTGAGGAGAAGAAAGGAAAATCTTTTCACACAGATCATAGAGCACACACTAATGCAAAATTTCCTAAATCGTCATGCAAACAGTCAAATGCAAAATGCACAATGCATGTATTTTCTTTTCCCTTTCTTAATGTTGATGTATTACAAAAAGAAAGTTGTTATATAACTTCGATTTCGATTTAAAGCGAAAGTAAACAAGCTAGTCCAAAATCAAAAGACACCTTGAGATTTACTTGTTTAATCACTGGAAATACATGAAATCAAACCATAATGACGAAAGTAAAAAGACTACTCAGCTATGGACAGCAAACAAGCTAACTCTTTAGACCAGCAAAATGCCTAACACAGGTTCAGATCTAAGAGGCCAAGGCAAGACTAGTTCACTTTCGTTATGGGAAATTGTAAATGATGTAAGAAATACAAAAGAACAAGTACAATTTCGTTATATAACAGAGGCGGAATGATGGCAAGTAAGGTTGGTTTCAGAATAGGCACAAGACTGGTAACTGGCAGCCAAATCTATAGCGAAAACAGGCAAGAAAAAGGGAGGAAACCTCAAATGCACAAGGCAAAATTGGGCCAACGCAGGTGCTGCACAGCCAATCTGGCTCTCAGCGCAGGTAGCCCCTTCGGGACCTGCGTTGCAAAGCAGGTAGCCTGTGTACTACCTGCCTTTGGAAAACGAAAGTTGCGTTTTCTCAGTTTCCGGGTCACAATTTTCTCAAAAATGCATAGTTTTTGCTCAAATCAGAAGCATTCAGTCAAGCACACACTAAGGGATGATTAGGAGGATGAAAAGCTATCACTAAGAGCTTACAAGGATCCTTGTAGATCAGCTCTTCAAATCATGAATATGCTCAGAAATGAGCTAGAGTAGCTGCCCTCTACTTCGCTTTTAATATAGTCAAAAGCTTTTCGATTTGGTACTCTTTTGTTCAGGAAATGAATAGCAAAATACTACAAACAATCAAACAGATACGATCCCCAGCGGAGTCGCCAGTTTGTTGTAGGGAAAAGTATCCGATTCGGATGACCCTATCCCACTCTAAGGGTGATAGTACCTCAGCAACAACTGTAAAGAAAACTACTTAAGGTTTACTTCTTTATGAAAGCAAAAGAGAATGAAGAAATGCACTAACAGTTGCCTTGCGCTTAATGTCGAATCCAAACTCTTCTCTTTGCTTGCTTGCTCCCAGCTCCTTGCTCTTTTGCTGGCCCAGCTACAATTAGATCCTGCAAAATAACAAAGAAGGAAACTACAAGAAGCATGCAATCATAACTGATTCAAGGATTAGCATAAATCAAATATACAATTATCACAACACATCATTGAAACAAGTGCATATAGAAGAACCTCAATAGCTTTTATTAATGAAGAAGTAAAGTTCTGAGAGAGTTACAACCATTGAAGGCCCCATTCCAGCAACACCTCCCAGCAGAAAGAATTTCTCCTCTTCACCTCCCTCAAGAAATCACCCAATAGCTCTATAGTGAAACCAACAGCATATCATTACTTTGCACAAAATTCCAGCCTCCTGAGCTCATAGGAGAGAGCTCAATATATAGATGAATTGAGAAAGGATGAGTCAGCTTGCAACTGATGTGTAGCTGCCTTGTGTCCTCTCTCTCTTCAGTTGATCTTCAGTTCTTGAGTCCACTTGGAGAACCTTGCTTCCACTTGGAGAAACAGTGCCTCTGACTCATCCCAAGGCGAAATCCCTGATCCAAGTGTCATTTTTGGAAGATTCCAGAGCAATGACTCAGTGTGCCACTTGTCCCATCTCGCTCAGCGCAGGTGGCCTTTGTTCCACTTGCTCTGCAACGCAGGTACACCATGGAGGAGTTGAGTTTCAGCGCAGAAGCCTAGTGGAGCACCTGCTTTGATTTCAGGATTGCTTGTTTTTGAGTGTTTTCAGGTGGAGAACTGATCTGAGAGCTGTTGGTTTGCTGACCTTGTTCCTCTAGGGGTAAGAACATCATGTTTAGGGACTTTGGATCCCTTGGATTATTGACAATTCATGCCTGTTGCTATAAGGCACAAAATTGTCTATAACACTATGGACAATGACTTCGTCAAAATATTTGTTTTTTGCTCATTATTAGAGATGAACTCAAGCCTTTTTTCTCTCCTCTACACCATGTCATGGATGTAGTGGTACTTGATCTCAATATTATTTGACCTATCATGGAACACAAGATTCTCTGAAAGCTTCACATAACTTTGTTTATCACAATATATCACTATCAGTTCCATCTCTCGGTCGAACAATCTTACAAACAAATTCCTAAGCCACATTGCTTTGGTGCATGCTTCATTTGCTACGATATATTTTGCTTCTACAATGTTGAGTGCAACAAATCTCTACTTCCTACTCATCCAAGATATCATAGCAGAGCCCAAATTGAAGCATACACTGAAGCACTCTTCCTATCATCAACACTTCCTACCTAGTTAGCATATGTATATCCCTGAAGTTGTACATCATTTTTTGTGACATATCTCAAACCATAGTTCACAGTACCATGTAGGTATATCAAAATGTGATTTGCTACAATCTAATGCTCATGTCTTGGTTTCACCTAGAACTAGCTCAACGTGTTCACTATAAAGAAAATTTCCAACATGGTATTAACCAAATACATCAGTGAACCAATCAACCGTTGGTACATAGATGGATCTACCAAGCTAGATTCTTAACCTCTCAACTTCTTTAAGTTAGTTGCCATGACTTTACAATCAATCATGCCAAATTTATAAAGGATCTCAATAATATACTTTCTTTGACCAAAGAAGACTTCGTCAGGTTTATGCCATACTTCTAGTCCCATATAATAATGCATTAAACCAATATCCTTAATGTTAAACTTAGAAGTCAACTGCTTACACTGAATGATGAGAGACTCACCACATGTTAGAAACAAATCATCAACATATAGTAATAAAATCACGGGTGTATTCTTCACAACCTTGTAGTATAGGTTTGGATCAACAAAACTCTTGGTAAATCCAAGTCCCATAAGGTAGCTATCAATTTGAGCATACTAAGCTCTTGGAGATTGCTTGAGTCCATACAAGGCCTTCTTCAATCTTCAAACGTGAGACTCCTTCCCATGCACCTCAAAACCTTGAGGTTTCTCTATGTACACCACTTCCTCAATTACACCATTGAGGAAAGCAATCTTTACATCCATCTGATATAAATTCCATCCCAACAATGTAGAGAGAGAAATAATATATCTAATGAAGGTGTGCCTAAAAATTGGAGCAAATGTCTCATCGTAGTCTTCTCCCTCTTTCTAGGAGAATCCTTTGGCCACAAATCACACCTTGTATTTTTCAATACTTCCATATACATCATGGTTGATCTTGTATATCCACTTGGAAGTGAACGATGACTTTCCTTCAGGCCTCAACACAATCTCACAAACATCATTCTTCATGATGGATTAGTATTCTTCATCCATAGCCTCCTTCCACACTTTTTGGCTAGCTACTTCTTCATAAGTACAAGGTTATGCATCAATAATGTTAGTCATAAGAGTTACATAACAAGAAAACCTTTTAAGTGACTTAATTTCTATGGATGTTACATATGGAGATATATATGATTCTCCTTCTTCCAAGGTAGATCTAAGCCATGTTGGTCTTTTATTTTATTTCAAGAACAACAACTGGTTCTACCAGATCACAAGGTCCTTTTGGCTCTTTAGGACATTCTATAGAACTTGAACATTCTTCCTTAGAAGCCTCATGTTTTTTTTCATCATAGGAGTCCATGGAAACTTCCTTAGACTTCTATTATGTAACCTTCTCATCAAAGGTGACATCCTGGATGACCTCAATCCTCACAACTCTAGAATGTAGATTCTATATGCATTTGATGATTCATTGTAACCAACAAATATTACTTTCTTTCTTGAAGGTTCCAACTTCTTCCTTTTATCCTTAGGAACATGGATGTAAATAGGAAAATCAAAGATTCTCATATTCCCATCCTTTGGCTTTCCTTTTTAGAATGCTTCTTCATGAGTCATATATTCTAGAATTCGATGAGGACTTTTATTATAAATGTACACAGTTGTTAAGGATTCTTCTCCCCATAAGAACATGCACAAGTATTAATAGATTCTTCAATGGATATGTTCCTTCTTTTTTCTACACCATTATAGGGAACAATCAACTCCCTCTTAATCCCAGCTTTCTTACATAAAGCAACAAGTTCTTTTAAGGTGTATTCTCCTCCATTGTCAAATCTCAAAATCTCAATCTTATTACCTGTGAAGTTTTCCACTTCAGCTTTGAATTCTTGAAACTTGGTGAAGACTTCATCATTGGTATTCATGAGATAGATCCTTGTTTTTCTAGAGAAGTCATCAATAAATGCAACATAGTATAACGAAACTCCAAGTGATCTTATAGGCATAGAACCACATACATCATAACGAATAAAATCCAAAAATTTCTTTAGATTTATTGTCACTTCTTGGAAATGGCTTCTTGATATTCTTTGCAAGTGCACAAGCTTTATATACACCTTATGATCTATCTACAATTTAGGAACTCCTAAAACTATTTGATTCAATTCAGGGAATGATATATAATTAAGGTGACCATATCTCCTATGCCATAGTTCACATGGATTAATTTCATCATTTACTAAAGATTGAACTGGTTGACCGATGAGCCTATACAATCTTATGTCACGGATTCCAATAACTCTAGCATCATCTATACTAGAGCCCTTCGGCCATACAAGTAATTTTCCATTCACAAATGCTACTCTATCTCCTTTATCTCCCAAGCATGAAATAGAGACTAAGTTTTTTTTCAAACCTAACACATATAGAACATTGATGAGATGGATATTGTTACCAGATTCCATCTCAGTGATGCCTTTCCAACTCCTTTGAATACATAGTTGTGATTGTATCCAAGCTCTACTTTTTGAGATAATCTTCTTTCCATCATCCTGGTGAGATTTCCATGATCTCTTGTCATATGC
This sequence comes from Pinus tabuliformis, assembly GCA_031772625.1. Lineage (NCBI taxonomy): Eukaryota > Viridiplantae > Streptophyta > Pinopsida > Pinales > Pinaceae > Pinus > Pinus tabuliformis. The sequence continues at coordinate 730,088,074 of CM062804.1, forward strand.
CATGAAGCACCACTGTCCACAAGCCACATATCATCATCATTTACAATAGAACCTGTTAGAGCAGAAAATTAAAAGAAATATTTATCACCTCTAAACTTCTTTGGATGTTCATCATCAATGTTAACTACGGGAGTATGTTGTTTTTATTTTCTCTTTTTGTTATTAGCCATCTCAGGACATTCCCTTTTATAATGTCCAAATTTTTACACCCATAGCATTGAACTTTTGACATATCCTTCTTCCTTTAGGGAGGAGGTGATATTCTTCCTAAATTTTTGCTTTGAAAACCAAATTTCTTCTTTCCTCTAGTCTTCTTATGGTGAGCTGCAAATTCTTGAGAAGCTTCTTCATTTTTATCTCTTCATACAAGCCTTAATTCTTCTTGATCACAAGAGGTCCATAGTTTTTCAAAAGAGGGAACATCCTTTTTGTTGCTTATGCATACTGCAAATGCATCCCATGATCTAGGTAGTCCATTGACTGTTGTAGTCACATTTTCTTTCTTAGAGATGACTTCATTGATTACTTGTAGTTGGTCCCTTATTTGAGAGATTCTTACAAAGTATGAAGACAAAGTGTCGTCATTTGTGACTCATATAGACATCATGAAGCTCATTCTTCAAACTCATTACTTGACTTATATTGGTGGCCACTCACCTATTCCACTCTGACCCCAAACAATGTTTTCTATCAATTTCCTATTTCTATTATTTTTTATTTTTTATAGTTTTTTTGGATCCTGTACTTTCAGAGTTATTTTGAGGCCCTAAATGGCGTTTTTTGGGGAAACGAGAAAAAATAATTTTTTGATTGATGTTTGTTGTTAATTTTTTTTTTCCTTAGATAGACCTTTCTGATGGGCTAGCGTTCGTTCTAAATGGAGATCATATGTCAAGTTGTGATCCCGAGAAGTTTATGTTCCAACTAGCTCCATTGGGGCCCATATCTTTTGGTGATTCATGTCCTAGGGTTAGGTTATTTTATGTTTATGGTTTATTATTATTTATTCATGATAAAAGGGCCTATAAGACTCATTACAACACAGTTCAGAAGGAATATATCCATCACATCTCTTCTCGGAGATGAGCTACCATCACCCGAGATAGTTCCATTTTACATGTAAACAATTTTCAACATTTTCTATTTATTAATTGAATTCTAGTTTCACTATATATTAGTGTTTTTATTTCAAATTTGTGTTTCATTTCATTCCTTCATAAATCTCGATCAATGGTATTAGATCAGCCTACTCTTTCTTTCTTTTTTCTGTGCATGTCCCCAACGAGGTCAGAGTATAAGGAGTTGGGACTAAATCTGCTTGAACCCTTTCAAGACCATCCTCGCCGACCCTGATGACCTCCCATGGCAAAAGAAAAGAAAGATGAGGGAGCAAGAAATCCTATCAAAGTATTGCTCGAAGAAACCCTCAAGTGATAGAGGAATAAGATGATGGATAATTCCTCCCAAATCCTTCGACATATACTAATGGGTGAAGCATCTTCATCTAATAGTCATTTCGGAGGCACTGCCCCTTTTAAGGTACAAGTTAATTTTGACATTCCCATATTTGAAGGTCGAATAGATGAAAATGCTATAAATAAATGGTTAAATGTATTCGAACGATATTTTTCGGTCCAGTATTCTTATGATAGAGAAAATATTACTTTTTCACTCCTTAAGGCCACCCCCCGTGTCAAGGACTAGTGGGAAACTTACTATGAACAAAAGGCCGAGGAGGAATCCTCATTATTTTCAGTTTCACACTCTTGGGACTCTTTTTGAGATGTTGTTAAGGAACATTATTACCTTGTTGGGACACTTTAGAGTCAGACACATGTTCCAACTTTGGGCCAGAGCTTGAAAAGGGGAAATAAATCAATGATGCAGAACCCAATGCCATTATTGCGACCACCAAGGTTAAGAAAAGTGAGCCCAAAGATCTAGAGGAGGGTGAGCGTCTCTTCCACTCACAGATGTGGGTGAAGGGTGCTCTGCTATAGTTCATTGTTGATAGTGGGATTCAAAAGAACCTCATCTCAAAAAAGGTCATTAAGAAATTGGGCTTACGGACAACACCACACCCACAACCATACACCATCGGGTGACTACACCAAGGGTGAGATATTTGTGTCAACCAGTAGTGTTGTCTATACTATAGCATCAAGCCTTTCATGGATGAGGTATTGTGTGATGTTGCTCCCCTTGAATTTTTTGATGTTTTATTAGGCCAACCATACTTATGGAAGTGTCATGTTGTGTATGCGTCTAGGCCTCATACTGTTATCATTACTTTGGCCATAAAATTTTGCAAGATACCGAAGGTACCCCACCTGTAAGGGGAATATTGTAGCCACATCCATGGCCTCTAGAAAGGGCTCTACCATGCAACAAAATCAAGTGGATAAGGTCATGGACGAGTGCATGGAAATCTTCTCTTCACCCATGGGGGTACCTTTGCATTGTTAGGTCAAGCATTCGATCGATATGACCCCTGATGCACCTCTACCTAATGGGCCAATCTATTATGAAACCAGCTCAAGAAAAGATAGAAAAGATAGATCAACGCCTTAGAATTCAACCTCTTCGAGGGGGAAACCTCCTTTACATTACATAAATGAACAATTTTTGGATGATACAAATGACAAAACCTCCTTTCTATATATAGGAGTCTAAGGAGTTACAATATATTCCAGCCGACCTAACAATAATAATATAAAGCCACAAAAATAACAATCGAGGGATTCTATGGGGCACAGAAATAACAACATGGGGGTAATAGGGGCACAACAATATAAATAAGGGGTATAACTACAATAGTAATGGGGTAGTCACTAGTATTATAGGGACCCAACATACCCCTCTCCTTCAAAAAATTGTTGTCCTCAACGCTTGAGTAGTTCTAGATACTTCTACATAAAATTCTCATCCTCCCATGTGGAATCTTCAGCGGATAAGTTCTTCCACTTGATAAGATACTCTGAAATTGATCGATTTCGTAGCTGTCGAGTTCTTCTTTCTGTGACTGCTTCCGGTTCCAATATAATTTATCCTTCCTCGTCAAGTTCTGGCAATATTGTTTGAACTGGGAGCTTGTTGCCTATAACCTTCTTTAAACATGAAACATGGAAAACTGGGTGCAATCGAGAAGCTGCAGGAAGCTCCAATTTGTATGCCATAGTACCAATCTTTTGCAACACCTTGTACGGACCATAATACTTTGGTGATAATTTATTATCCTTCTTAGCTTGCTTTAGGGACATTTTCTTATATGGTTGTAGCCGTAGGAATACCCAATCACCTACATCAAAACTTCTTTCACTGCGATGTTGATCTGCCTGTTGTTTCATTCTATTTTGTGCCAACACGAGGTTATCCTTTAAGAGTTGGAGGACTTGTTGTTGATGTTCGATGTGATGTTCCACTACCTGAACCTTAGAATTTTCTCTTAAATATGATGTGATGGATGGTGGTTGATACCCATAAAGTGCCATAAATGGGGTATTTTTGTTGCTGTATGGAAGGAAGTGTTATACCACCATTCAGCCAGAGGCAACCATTTGACCCATTGTGTCTGTTTATCAGATACAAAGCAACGAAGATATCCTTCCAAACATTTGTTTACTATCTCAGTTTGCCCATCAGATTGAGGATGATAAGATGAGCTATGAGCTAACTGAGTACCAAGACAATAAAATAATTATGTCCAAAAATTTCCAGTGAAAATGGGATCTCTGTCACTTACAATAATCTTTGGGTTTCCATGTAGCTTTTGAATTGTTTCCATAAATGCAGTAGAAACTATACTGGCTTTAAATGGATGTGATAATGCACAAAAGTGTGCATACTTGGTAAGTTGTCAACTACCACCATGATGACACTCTTTCCCTCAGACTTGGGTAAACCTGTGATAAAATCCATTGAAACCTCCTCCCAACGTTGGCTTGGAATGGATAAAGGTTGTAATAGACCCGGTGTCTTAATTGTTTCAACTTTATTTTGTTGGCAAACCAAACATTCCGCCACAAACTTTTGAATATCTGATTTAAGGCCATCCCAAAAAAATTCCTTCTTAACCCTGTGGTAAGTTTTTAAAAATCCTAAGTGCCCTCCTAAGGGAGAAGTGTGCAATTCCATAAGAATCTTTTGTTTTAGCTGGGAATTCTTACAGAGGTATAAGCGATCTTTGTACCATAATGAATCATTTTGCCAGCTAAATGTATCAGACGTACTGGAATCTTGTTGTAGCTTTCGAATAAGTGCCCACACTTCTTCATCATTCTTCCATTCCTCCCTTTCTTCGTTTATCCAATCTGGTTGGATAATAGAAATGGCGCACAACAATGCTTCCACATCCTCATCCTTTCTTGAGAGTGCATCTGCCACCACATTTTGCTTCCCTTTTTTGTAGATGATTTCAAAGTCATAACCCAACATCTTTGTGACCCACTTTTGTTGCTCTTCAGAGGATAATCTTTGTTCTAAAAAGTATTTAAGGCTATCATGATCCGTTTTTACCTTGAAGTGTCTTCCCATTAGGTAGGGTCACCATTTCTTAAGTGCATGGAGTATTGCCAACATTTCCTTCTCATAAATAGCTTTGCTTAAAAACTTTCCCTTGATTGGACGACTTTCAAAAGCAATGGGTCTTTCATCTTGCATTAGAACAGCAACAATTCCATTTCCTGAAGCATCACATTCCACAATAAAGGTTTTTGTGAAGTCCGGTGTAGCTAAGACCGGTGCTTGGCACATTGCCTCTTTAAGATGTTCAAAGGCCTTTGTTGCTTCTGGAGTCCATGAAAATGCATCTTTCTTCAATAATGTTGTTAGAGGTGCTGCTATTCTCCCATAATTCTTAACAAACTTGCTATAATACCCTGTCAACCCAAGAAATCCTCGCAGATGCTTTATGGATGTGGGGATTTTCCATTCCTTAATGGCTTTAATTTTGCTAGGGTCTACCTTAACTCCTTCATGAGATACAATATGACCCAAATATTCCACCTCCTAGACTCCAAAGAAACATTTGGATCTTTTTGCATATAATTGTTTCTCCTCCAATAGTTGTAGCACCCCGTCAACATGTTCAACATGATCCTTCCAAGACTTGCTGTAGATTAGTATATCATCAAAAAATACTAACACAAATTTTCTAAGGAATGGTTTGAAAATTGAATTCATCAAACCTTGAAATGTTGAAGGTGCATTAGTAAGGCCAAAAGGCATGACCAAAAATTCATAATGACCCTCATGAGTTCTAAATGTTGTTTTCGGAATGTCTTCAATCTTCATTCTGATTTGATGATATCTCGAACGAAGATCCAATTTGGTGAAGTAAATTGATCCATGCAATTCATCCAGTAATTCATCAATGATAGGAATGGGGAACTTATCTTTAATAGTGAGCTTGTTGAGCTCCCTATAATCCGGACACATGCGCCATGATCCATCCTTCTTGTGCACCAATACTACTGGAGCAGAGAAAGAACTTTGACTTGGTTGAATTATACCAGCCTCTAGCATTTCTGCAACCATACATTCAATTTCACTTTTTTGGACATAGGGATATCTGTACAACCTGATGTTTGGAGGAACACTTCCTGGAATCAGATGAATAGCATGATCATGATCACACATAGGTGGGAGACCTTTGGGAGTCTCAAATACCTTGGAATGATTGTCCTGGACTTTTTGGAGATCTGGAGAAATAGATGATTCTGATGTGGAAACATCTAGCGAACATAATTGTGCAATTACACCTCTTTGCTCCTTTTTTAGAAGCTTTTTCATACCATTAGAGCTGATTATCTTTCCTGGTTTCCCTGCAATACCCCTTAATTCAACTTCCTGTCCTTCCGTAGAAAATTTGATGAAAAGTTCTTGAAAATTAAAAGCTATTGTACCCAAGGATTGTAGCCATTGGACTCCTAGTACAACATCAGCACCTCCCATTGGAATGGAAAGCATTGGGCTAGTCAATACATATTCTCCCATGGATAGCTTGATATTATGGCACCTTCCAGAGCAATTTATTGTTCCTCCATTTGCAATCATCACTTGACACTCTGGTGTTGGATATAGGAAGCAATTCAATTCTTTTGCTACCCTACAATGAATAAAATTGTGGGTGCTTCCTGAATCAATCAACACTATTACCTTTTTCTTCTTGATTTGTCCTTCTATCTTGATGGTTTGAGGAGTGGTAATTCCCACCAATGCATTACGAGATATGGTCGGATTTATTTGTTCTTCATCTAGGCTTTATTCCTGGAGTATATCTTCTTCTTTTGACCTTTCTTGCTCCTTTTCTTCTTCCTCTTCACAATCTATGTAGAATAATTTCTTCTCAGAACACTTATGACCTTTAGTGTATTTGTTATCACAACTGTAACAAAGCCCTTTTGCTCTTTTTTCTTCCAATTGTTGTGGTGTCAACCTTATAGGTTATGGAAGACTAGGGGCAACAACACTTCCATCTTTATAGTTGTGAGTGGTATGCTTCCTGGTTGCCATAATTTTGCTTTCCATTTTTCTTGCTAACCTGAATGCCTTCTCTAATGAATCAGGTTCCCAAAGGCGAACATCATGTTGGATATTATCCTTTAAAGACCCTATGAACACATCAATCCTATGCTCCTCTGGAATATCTTTTACCCTTATGTTCAATTTTTGGAACTCCTCAATGTTCTCCATTACTGAACCCTTTTGTTTGAGACTTATCAATTGGCTAAAAAAAGTGTTGCTTTTTGTATTTTCATAATGTGCTATCAATTCTTCCATAAAAATTGCCCAAGTGATAAATTGTTTAAGAGAGCAAAGCCATTGATACCATACAAACTGATTTGGTTCCAAATATACAGTTTCAATACGTACCTTTTGTGTGTTTTGCACATTATTGAGATCGAAGAACTGCTCCATCTGTAATATCCATGTGGCGGGATCCTTGCCATCAAACTTCCTCATATCGATTTTTGGAATATGGTGGGTCTTCGATCCAACATTAGAGTCTATGTAATCATGATTAACATTACTTTTGTTCACATCATGAGTTTTCTTTACAACCTTTTCACCATTAGTAAGTATTTCTTGTAGAAAATTTGTCAAATCTGTCTTCAAATCTGCCATGTCTGTCTTCAAATCTGCCATGTCTGTCTTCAAATTTGTCTTCAAATCTGCCATGTCTCTCTTCAAATTTGTCTTCGAATCATCCATCTTAGCTTCCATTCCCTTTATCTTAGATTCCATGCCATTTATCTTAGCTTCTGTTATCTTTTGTGAGCGTGACATTTGTTGCACTTGTTCCTGTAATTTTGATATATCATGTAGCATTTCTTCCTCTTCTTCATGAGTCATGCTAGAGCTTTCAGGTTCCTTACTAGGTGCTTGAATTTTCTTTCCTCGGGGCATCAGTTACTGATAATAATGCTTTACTATGCCCTTTGGATTTCGTTAAACCAAGCTTACACAAAAATTTAAAAAAACTACACACCTTTTTTCACTTTATAGAAGCCTGATATTGAATCTGATGTATCTCTGTAATTTAGGATCATCCAGTTCTAAAGTTGCGATCTGTAGTAGCCTTCTGCGTCCTCTTTCCAATGCCACAAGTTTGACCCAAATTGGATTCTCCAAGGAAGAGTTATGTGAAATCTCCCACAGTGACTTGCTTTTAGACTAGTACAGTAGAGCGAACTTGTACGACGTGCCACGAGTCACTGTTTCAACCTTTGGATCTGAAACACACATACAAGAAACTATAGTCCGTCCTCTTTCTGTACCTTCTTACGAAATTTCAATCCTATCCCCAGAGAGAAAGTTATGACGATTTTCCCTAGGTCACTTGTTTTGAATGTAATTCAGGAGTCTGCAAAAAGACCAACTTCCTCAGATCATATCTCCGGAAATATCGCGTGAAAAGCTCTAAAATTCAGACCCAAGGTTCAACGTGATTTCTTCTCAAATGGGTTTTTTTTACGACTTCTGAAACATCACAAAAAAAAAAAAAATTATAGCGAAAATTCCACGATGACCTGTTTGGAGCAGCGAAACCCTAGAATCCAAAGCTCTGATACCAAATGTTATGAAACCAGCTCAAGAAAAGATAGAAAAGATAGATCAACGCCTTAGTATTCAGCCTCTTCGAGGGGGCAACCTCCTTTACATTACATAAATGAACAATTCTTGGATGATACAAATGACAAAACCTCCTTTCTATATAGGAGTCTAAGGAGTCACAATATATTCCAGCCGACCTAACAATAATAATATAAAGCCACAAAAATAACAATAGAGGGATTCTATGGGGCACAGAAATAACAACATGGGGGTAATAGGGGCACAACAATATAAATAAGGGGTATAACTACAATAGTAATGGGGTAATCACTAGTATTATAGGGACCCAACACAATCTATAGTCACTGTCTTCTAGAAAATGAAGAAATAAAGTGGTAGATCGAGGAGTTGCTACAAAAAGGGCACGCACAACCAAGTTCGTCACCTTGTGGGAGGCCAGGTGTACTTGTGTACAAGAAAGATGGTACCTGGAAACTCTGCATTGATTATTGGGCACTGAACAAAATCAAAGTCATGGACAGATACCTAATCCCATGGATTGATGGCCTTCTTGACCAACTCAAGGGAGCTAAGTACTTCAACAAGATCAATTTGAAGTCTAACTATCACCAAGTTCCAATAGAACCCACTAATGTATGTAAGACCACCTTCAAGTCTAAGGAGGGTTTCTTTGAGTGGTTGGTTATTCCCTTTGTGTTGATAAATTCCCTTGCAACTTTTATGAGGTTATGGATGACATATTGTGACCTTTCATGAACTTGTTTATGGTTGTATATCTAGATTGTATCCTCATATTCAACAAGAGTTGGGAAAGGCACTTGCAACATATTTAACAAGTCCTTCAAACCTTGTGACAACACAAGCTATGTGCCAACTTGAAGAAATTCTCCTTTGGCATTGTCCAAGTCCAATATCTAGGCTACATAATTGATGATCAAGGTGTGCATGTGGATCCAACAAAGATCCAAGTCATTCTAGATTGGTCGGCCCCCACGACTCTAATAGAGCTTTGTAACTTCTTGGGACTTGCTAATTTCTATTGGAGATCCATGTTGGGGTTCTCTCATATCACTTTTCCCTTGAGTCAAGTTACCAAGGGTGGAGCAAAAGAAAAGTATTTCTGGTCCGAGTCACAACAAAAGGAATTCATTGAACTGGACCACCACCTTTTCTATGCATCAATCCTCAACTTGCCATACTTGCAACAACCATTTAAGATTGAGACAAATTCCTTCGAGTATGTTATTGGTGCAATCCTCACTCAGCAAGGGGATCTAATGGCATATCATAGTGAGACATTCTCTGATATTGTTTAAAGGTACCCCACCTATGATAAGGAAATGTATTCTATCATGCAAACCTACTGATAATGGAAACATTATATTCTAGGGAAGGAGGTGATCATCCACACGAATCATTGACCTCCTCAATTTATGCAGACACAGGGAAAGTTGCAAAATGATCACCATAATAAATGGTCCACATACCTACAACAATTCCATTTTAACATTAAATACAAGAAGGGTAGCACCATCATGTCGCAGATTACCTCAACCAGCCCCCAATTATGGCACTAAGAAAAATTATTAACTCTTATAGGCATAAGACCTCTGGATGGTCACAACTATATGAAAATGACTCAAAATTCACTACCACCTTTAAGATGTTGATGGCTAGAAATCTAGTTCAAGACTTCCACCTTCAGGATGGACCGTTGTGTTATTTGGGACATCTTTGTGTTCCTTCAAGAGAGTGTGCCAATATGATTTAGGAAGGGAATTATAGCTAGATCGCATGAAACTTTGGTGTTGAGAAGACAATGGAAGTACTATAGAAGTATTTTTGTTGGCCAAAACTTCGATAAGATGTTAGAAAATATATTGAATCCTACAATTCCTATGCCATCACCAAGCCAATCATTAAGAAGAAAGGCATGTACATTCCTTTTCCTACTCTTAGGCAGCCTTGAGAATCCATATCCATGGACTATATATCTAGCCTTCCTTCTACCAAGCATGGTAATGACTGCGTGTTTGTGATCATTGATAGATTTTATAACATGGCCATATTGGTTTCCTGCAAGAAGAGTATCACAACAAAAGCCATTGTCAAGCTCTTCTTCAAACAAGTATGGGTACATTTTGGGATCTCACATACCATTATATTAGATCGAGATAGAAGGTTCCTAAGCACATTATGGTCAAGCCTCTAGTCATTGTTGGACACCAACCTCACCAAGTCGATTGCATTCTACCCCAAGAATAATGGCTAGACATAGGTCGTCAACAGGATGCTAATGCATATATTACACATGTATAAGTCTAAGCATCCATGAACATGGTATGAGAGTCTCTCGTATTTGCAACAAAACTACAATATAGCTCTCCATAGCTCAATTGGTCACATCCCTTTTTAGATGGGCCTAGGATTTCAACCATTATGTCCCATTGATGTTACAATGCCTCTTGCAACTACGTAAAGAAATTTGCACATGTTCAATTTAAATTTGATAAGGCCATCAAATTTATTAAATGAATTCAACAAATTTGTTAGCAGGCTCATGATATCCTAGTTAAAGCCATTACTAAGTATAAACAATGTTATGATCAACATGTGGTGCCATATCAGTTTCAAGCGGGAAAGAAGGCTTGGTTCCATTTGCAGAAGGAACGCCTTATCAAAGCTCATATGAAGCTTTGAACACTCTAATATGGGCCTTACATTATCACCAAAGTTGTGAGTGACACACTTTTGATCTAAGTATCCCCCCATTCCTTGGCCTGCACCCAGTATTCAATGTGGACCGCCTTCAACCATAATTTCCACCGTTGTTGGATACATCAAACATTGCTGAGCAACTGACACCAATAGATCTCAACCTAGATTGCATTGAATTGACCAAAACTGATCGGATTATGGATACATAAATTAAGAAGACTCACCAATAGAGGATTCAAATGTATCAAGTTATCAAAGTTGGCCAACTCCTACACCAAGACAAGTGGCTCACCAAGGACCAAGTTCAACAAAAGCTTCCTCACCTCAAGGAGGCACTCAACGCAATGGGTACCATTGCTTCATAAAGGGGGGAGGATTGATCCAGGTGGATATTAGTGGTCGCCCTCCTATTCCACATGGACCACTAACACTATTTTTTATCAGTTTCCTATTTTTCAGCACAATTTCTTATTTCGATAGTTTTCTATTTTTGCTAGATTTTGGGTCCTAAACTTTGGGAGTTGTTTTGAGACCTTAAATGATTTTTTTGGGGAAATCTTTCTAACATGCTATTTTTCATGCCAAAAGGATATCATATGCTAAAGTTACGACCTCGGGAAGTTGATGTTCCAACTATCCCCATCGAGGTCCATACCTTTTGGAACTTCATCTCCTAGGGTTAGGTTTGTGGATGTTAATTAGGGTTTCTCATTGTTTCTTCATGATAAAAAGGCCTCCAAGCCTCATTGTAAAAAAATTCAAGAGGCATGTAGCTGTCACATCTCTTCTCAGAGATAAGCTACCATCGCCCAAGTTAGTTTGCTTCCATTGTGCATGTAAACAATTTTGCAACATTTGTTATTTATTAATGGAAGTTCAATTTCACTGTATCTTTTTGTTTCTGTTTTAAATCTGTATTTCATTTTTTTCCTTCATAGATCTAGATCATTGAACAATTTTGTTGACTATAAATATTTTGGTTAGGGCATCATACATTTCTTTTGAAGATTTAAGCTTTCCAATATAAGGAATCAAATGATCTATAATTGAATCCACAATAAGACCCATGGCAGTGATGTCATCTTCCTTAAACTTATATTTTCTTGCAGTATTTGTTGGTTATACGACCTTCCCTGTCACAAGATCCAAAATCTTGTTCCTTGCAAGAATGAGACCAATCATTGTTTTCCAAGCTCTGAAATTTGAGGCTCCTTCTAACTTGTTCTCTGATTTCATAAAGGAATCCATTAATGTATATCAACAAGAAGGACTCAACAATAGTGATCTCAATGTAGGGTTTCTTCAGGAGTGATCTCAATTTTCCCTTCTTCACCAAATCTCTAATTCCATGTTGATTTTTCTAGTGCAATAGCTACAGGCACAATATTTCTGAAAATTTGATAATTACTTCGAATGATTTTGATATTATTTTATTTTTTCCAATATATCATTAAGCAATTATACTTTAAAAAGTCAACAATACAAGAATAAGATAAGATAAGGTAAGATAATTATATTTATGTCCAGCTAATGACCACAAAGTAGGTCAAAGGGATTGTTGAGTACATTGATGTATATATAAAGCGGGAAAACCAAACGGTCTCCTATAAAAGATACAATGCATGAAGTAAATCAAAGATACAATGCATGAAGTAAAACAATAGAGCTCATAATGCATAAAGAGAGCACAAGATTTACCTTAAGAAAACCCACTAAAGGGAAAAACCCAACAATCTTTTCAATAGAGAAATTATTTTATTCAACAAGAGGCACACCTAGACCTTCTAGTCATCAACTAGGTCAAACTGAACTTCAATAAATCTATGGTCAAACCCTCCAATTCAAGCCTCCCCATATGATCTAGCACTTTGCTTTACTGATTTGACCCAAATTTCTGACCCTCTTATAATTGCCAGAATCCCAGAATTTCGACCCCCTATAATTACCCAAAAACTTTGGCCCCTGAAACAGAAACTCCCCAGAAAATATGTGAACTAGAGAGAGAGAGAGAGATTCCTTCTAGACATGCGAGCTAAAAAAGAGAGAATGAGATTAATTTTGTCCTCCCTGTCCTTGTTTTCCTTCACTAGGATGCACAAAAATTGTCTTTCTTGAAAGAGTATGAATTGGTGCCTCGAGGAGGAGGTCAAGTTGCCTTTATATAGTGAACTGGTTGGGTCAAATGTGTGTGAATTTGTATGGGTTGACTTGACTTGGAGGGAGGCCGCCTTGACAAACTAGGAGCCAAATTTTTCAAATTTTCAAATTCAAATTTTCTTATTTTAAAAGTCCAAATGGAACTTGACTCAAAATTATATATATATAACTCTTGCATTTAGAATATGCTTTACAATAATCAATATAAATACATCAAGGGCCAAATATACATTATGAAGACCGAACATAGTTACAAAATTCAACATCATTATCATAACTACTCCACCATTAATTTAAGTACACAAACATTAAAAATAAATTTTCACTGAAAGTTTCATTCTTCAAACAATGGATATTTAATGAATTTTAGAATATCAAGATGCTTAAGCTGTGTTAAACCCGCCATTAAGATGGTTTGGTTAAAATTTTTGAGTGACTAACTCATATATTTGCTTGGGTTAGAAAGAGTGGCTCATTAACTAATACTTTTGCCCAAAATTTTCTTAACTTTAAATTTCCTAGCTAAATTTCTTTAAGTTAGTTCACTCACCCACCTCCTCTACAATAAAAAATAATCTTTTTCAAAACCATGTGGATAATTCTAAGAAATTAGAAGAACATTTACAAAGGGGAACCTATTGTGACGTTCCATGATTAAGTTTCTTAATGAAACATGGTACACGCTGGAGATAGGTAACATGTTATGTAGACACATTAATATTTTAAAAGATGAGAAGTTAGAAAATCAAGATCTTAAAAATAATTTCAACAAGTCTTAAAATAAGGAAGAACCATTGTGCTTAAGAAGTTAAAGAATGATAAGAAGTCACTATAGGAAAATTTGGACAACTTACAAGCAAGAAAACATTTATTAGTAATGAAACAATCATTGAACTATTTGAAGTATAAGAATCAATAGAGGTAAAAATCTAGACATTGGAGAAGAGAACAGATACAAATCTAAAAAATGTAAAAAATTGAAAATATGCGTATATTGAAATATAATCTAGAAAGGAATCAAAATACAAAGTTCCCAAAAAGCAGACACAAGATACAAGGATGCCTTATTGTCATCCTAATCATAATATACATCATATTATTTAACAAACTAATGAAATATTAAATCAATATGAGAAGCTAAGTGAAGATCTTATTATACTAAAGTGAAGTTCTAATGTGGGATCTTATTGTTTCCCAGATCACAGAGGTCGTCACTACACAATTCTATAAAAAATTAAATTAAGGTGGTCTAACCCTTTCACAATCATATGGTTATGCTCAACACTTTTTAATTCATACTGTTTTGTGTTCTCAACAATAACAACTTCAAGAATAAAGAATCTTGAAAAAGTTATTATAAGCAAAAACAAAGATATGATTTTTTTTCAAAAAATGCTTTGAGGACAAAGCTTCTAAAAAAGATAAGCAAAGTAGCACACACACATCAAATAAATAATAACAATAACAATAAAATAATAAATAATAAATAAAGTGAGATATCCTAACTAGGATAAATGACATAACCAAAGGACATGACCTACCAACCATAGTGACTAGTCAACACATATAAGTATGCAATCACCTCACCACAAATCATCAACCTCTCCTTCATTATTTAATATATTTATTACTTATCTTATATTGACTTCATATATCTATCCTTCTTATGTTGAATTTTTAGTAAATAAGCTATGTTCAAGTCATAAGACAACTTGGTTATATGCTTAATGTGAATTGTATGCATACATGCAATTGTGCTTTGTTGTAAATTAACCCCTAACACACACACACACAAAATATATATATATTCAACATCCATACAAGAATGTACCTAAATGACAATGTGCCTTTTTTCTATCATTTCTTAACATATCTAAGACAAGACAAACCCTTGAGATATATTTTTATATGGTTATAAGAACAATTGTTAGTGCCAAAATGTTTAGGCTCAGGGACGTATGGTTGTATGCATGTTGATGTATAATTGCATGGACCAATAAAATAATGATTGAGTTCTCATGCTAATACTTCACATTAAATTATAGTATAGATAGGATCACTTTGGTTTTAAACTAACAAAGGGAATCAACTAATTTGTAGTGCTATGGGAGTCATTAAATTAAGTTGGGTATGGTTTTGTTACAATTTAATTATCATATCAATGAATAAAGGAATAAGCAATAGTGTTGTAGGTCTAAACCTAACAATTCAATTAGAGGTACATTATTTTATAGTGAACAATAATACATTGAACTCACAAATAGGTACAAACATAGAAAATTAGATTCGTGGTGATGGAGTTAATTGACACAAAATTAAGCATACAAAGAATCGCATTCACACAACAATTAAACACACCATAGACGTAAAGATTAACCTCGAGATAACTCAAAGGAAAATTTCCAACATCAAGTGACTTTGCTCAAGGTTTATTTCTTAGTGATTGTAGAATTATAATGGTGTTTTGGCTCTCTAGAGTGATATAGATAAGCTTTAAAAATTTCATCAATCCTTCTCTTCTTTGTGCAAGAACCCCTTCACCATTGTTGTGAAAAAATTTGTAGGCATAATTGGCTTGTTATGAGTAGTTAAAAGGCCAACATCCCCAGCGATTTGACACCCATAACTCCAATGCTCTTCCTCCCTTTTTCCTTTTGTTGTCAGTGTTATATCAAAATTTCATTATCATTTGTCTTTTCTTCTTTTAATCCTTTAACTATTTTATGTTTTTTTCATTGAAACACTTCAAAGGTGAGCAAAAGCATATTGAACAACTATGAGGCCCTTCACACTACATTTTTTGACCTCATCATCAACTTTGTAGCCTCATGCTTTATATCTATAGTCAATCTTCTAATTTCATTGAGTTTCTTCATTGCACGAAGCCATTAAAAAAACCATCGAATAATTGTTGTAGATCTCTTTAAAATTAATAAATATGTAAGTATATTCAAGATCCAAATGGCATTGATTGATATGCGTAGACACCCTATTTGGTAGTTAGAGTGGGTAAGAGGTATTTCCCAAGGGTGTGATGGGCACTTCATTATACCTAAAATTTGAGATCAACATTGTTCCCATTTCCTAAGAGCTACAAGACATCCACTTGAGCCTAAGAGTAGCATAGATCCATATTAACTTTAAATGCATCGAGTATTGAGAGTATGGATAGTTTATATTAATAGAAACAATTAAAAGACACTAATATTCATTCATTTGATTTCTTATACACGCATATGTACCCATAGAGTTGTTCCACACAAAAGGTACAAGGGTAACACTGATTAAGTGCTATATCAATCATGCAACCAAGTAATCTGTGAGAAATTAATGCATGTAGGTATTATGGTTTGATTCCTCTTTTCTTGATAATTACTTGTGATTTATGTTGACTTCTCTTACTTCTTTATTATGTTGTCTTTCCTTAACCAATTGCCAAATTAAATGTGTATGAAGATCATAAGAACAAGAAACATAAGATGTAGGCACTCAGCCAGGGAAAAACCCATATCTAGGGGAAAACCCAATCCAACTCTTCCACTAGTAGATTCAAATCAAGATGAGGCAATCCAAGACCCTTTAGACCTGGAAAAATACCTCCTCCAATCACCAAGTCAACCCTTCCTTCAAGTACATGATCTCTACAAAACTTTCCAAGTGTTAGCTCTTTAAATGCAACTTCAATCCAAAATTTTAGCCCCTAGTTTCAGAATTTTATACCTGCAACTAATTCATAAATTTCCCCCCCAGCTTTATTCCAAAAACGATAGTAAACTTCACACGTGTGAGAGAGATGACTAAAGACTTCTTATTTTCTTCTTTCTTGGATTATGCCTTCTTCTCCTACACTTCACTCTCCTTTTCATCCCTTTTTTCTATGTAGATTGAACTTGTGTAAGTGTGCTTCCAAGCGAGTCGAGCTCCCTCTATTTATACTTCTTCCATGAGGTCGAGTTGCCTCCAATAGGGCCGACTTGGTGAGGAGGGACAAAATGACTACTTTTACTCAAAAAAAAAATTTTACATGATATAAAATCCCAAGAAGGGTCTAATAAATGTGACAATGACTCTTTTGACTCTTGAAAAAACCTCGAAGCCTTCAATGGAGGCTATGACCTAGAAAATAAATGAAAGAGCATGAAACCCATGGTTCAATAATATTTTTCTTTTACAATAAATTTTTCTTTTGTCAAATACAATTATGAAGATCGACACTAGTTACATTCTCAGCACTCCCTCTTGACTAAGGAAGTATTCATAATTACATATATACAGAGGTACATGGAATATCTCAAAATGATATACTCTATGAATAATCATAGCACACATAGTGCTACAAATTAGATACCTAACCAAGATATCTAATCGGGTGTGACTAAGGTGTGTTCCAAGTTTTAGCCTCTCTAGGTAACATCGAGATTTAGCTCTAACACCAACCCAGGGATCTAGATGCATATCCAAGGTCAGAGCTCCACAACCAATGCCACCCTTCCTTCTTTGGGATGTAGAGATCCTCACAAGCCGATCAGATGTCCTCCCAAGCATCTTGTTTTCACAAGATGTTTCATCTTTACCTACCTACTAAATCTGTAATATCAACCAATCCAAGCATGCTTATGAAATATTCAAACTTGTTTTTTGGAAGAGATTTTATCAACATGCCATCTACATGACTATCTGTCGAAATATATTGTAGCTTCATGACCCCATCCTATACCAAACTTCTAATGTAGTGGTACTTGTTACTGATATGCTTCATCCTGGTATGAAACATGGGTCTTCAGACATCTTGATGTTGCTTTGCTTATCACAATTTATCACTATAGGATCTAGTGGCTTTCCAAACAAATCTAACAAGAATTTTCTTAACCAAATTGTTTCTTTTCCTACTTCACATGCAACAACATATTCAACTCAACACTACTTAAAGCAACAAGATCTTGTTTTCTACTCATCCATGAAACCATTGCTGATCCCAAACTAAAACAACAATTGATAGTGATTCTTCCATCAATCTCGGGAGTAGGTTACACAAGAGCTTGGTTTTACGAAAACAGACTCTGCAACTTAAGAAGGGTTTGAAGTTGGCGCCAAGTTTGGTTGTAGGGTTCCATGGTGAGTCGTGGAGGGGGAGCGCCGCTCCCTCCTACAGTCAAGCCGTCACGGATGGCAGCAAGACAACAGGAGGGAAGTAGTTCAAAATATCAATGGAAATTGTAGAAATTTTGAATAATTTAACACATATTCAATGGAGATTATCCTGATCATGTACTATTGCGGAAAACATACACAATACATAAGCTCCTCTACGTTGATCATCAATATAGCAGCATCAATAACAATAAAACATCAAGAGCATTCACACATTAACACAGTATGTATCCCGGGGAAAGCATCTCGCTAAAAACCCCAACTATCTGTATATTAATGATTGAGTCATGTAACATTACACAGCATAATACTTCTCACAAGTATCTCCACCTCTGTTACACACAATATAGCTCAGATCTGATCTCCAAATCTCTTCCACTGCTTGCCTGCCTCCACTACTCAATACATGCTCAAGAACTGATGAGAATGGCTCACCAAACTCGTTTTTCACCTGCAAAATAGTCACTCACACTTTTTTGGACGTGAGCACAAGCTATAATGTGGGCAAATACGTGAGCAAACTCATTGGCATACTCAATCCCTTGATTGTGCAAGATTTGGTGCACAACTATAGTCACAACTGATAGCAATCTGATTCTCTACCACCTGTCTCTGTTGAACTGAACATGCACTGACATGCAACTGAGTTAACTGATGTATTCATTAGTTGTATTATGAGTTAATAACTTGTGAATTAATTAATAACTAATTCACCCAACTCATCTCTAGTCTATTTTCCAGTTAGACTAAATACAGCCAGTTTAACAAAGCTAAACTGAACACAACTCCATCAACTCCACAATCAACTCCACCAAACTCAACTGATTGAGTTCTAACTGAAGTCATGCATGCAACAACACAACTGACTCATAAGAAAAGCGTATTTCCTTTTGACAGCTGCATGTGCCACCTCTGTAGCTCAAACTGAAGTGCTCCAACTGAATACATCAGGTCGTGTATTGACCAAATACATCAGCGACCCCACCAACTGTCGATAAACAGTGGCATCCACTTCTTCTCCCGAAGTGGCATCCTCCTTCCTCCAACCTCCACGAAGAGGAGTATCAACAGGTTTGCAGCCATGCATGTTGAACTTCTCCAGTAGCTCCCGAGCATACTTGCCCTGAGAAACAAACAATCCACCACTGCACTGCCATATTTCCAATCCCAGGAAATAGTGAAGGAGGCCCAAATCCTTCATCTCAAACTCTGTAGCAAGATCCTTCTTGCATGACAGTATCAACAGCTCATCACCCGTTAGAATCAAATCATCAACATACAGTACAATGATAAGCAACTTACCCTCCACCACAATCTGGTATAGGTTCAGATCCGCCTCGCTCTTGGAGAATCCAAGTGCTGTGAAATAGCTGTCTATCCGTGTGTACCAAGCACGTGGTGCTTGCTTCAACCCATACAGCTCTCTCTTGAGCCTGCACACATGCGACTCGCTGCTGAAGACTTCAAAGCCTTCGGGTTGCTCAATGTACACCTCCTCCTCAATGACTCTGTTGAGGAACGGAGTCTTCACATCCATCTGATGAATGTGCCATCCCATCTGCACTGAGAGAGCAAGAATCGTCCGTATGGAAGAATACCTTGCGACAGGTGCAAAGGTCTCCTCATAATCGATCCCCTCAATCTGTGAAAAGCCTCGGGCAACAAATCTTGCCTTGTACTTCTCCACACTCCCGTCAGCTGCCTGCTTAACTTTGTAGATCCATCTCGAACCCACCACTGATTTCCCTTCCGGTCTAGGAACAATCTCCCATGCACTGTTTCTGACAATAGAATCATACTCTTCCACCATGGCGTCTACCCATGCGGGATCCTCCACAGCTTCCTCGAAAGAGGATGGCTCAGTCACAACACACTTGCTCATAAGAGCCATGTATCCAGTGTACCGATCAGGTGACTGTCTCTGCCTGCGTTGGGCTGTAGGTGGTCCTACAACTTTCTCTACATCTTGAGCCAGCCGCTCAGCTTCTGTCAAGCGCTTTCGCCCTCTGATGGTTGGCGCTGCATGAGTGGTCTCTTCCACTCCATGAACCTCGTCCTGTGGCTGATCCACGTCCTGAAGCTCATCCTTAGGAACTAATAGCTCCTCATCTGCATGCAAGTGTAGCTCCCTCTCAAGCAAACACTTCATGGCTTTCTCCTCCTGAAATTTTATATCCCGTCGCACAACAGTTTTACCACTGTCTGGAAAATACACACGATAGTTGTGGGGCGTATCAGTGTACCCTACAAATATCCCAACCTCTGCGGTTGGCTCCAACCAGTTTAACAAAGCTAAACTGAACACAACTCCATCAACTCCACAATCAACTCCACCAAACTCAACTGATTGAGTTCTAACTGAAGTCATGCATGCAACAACTCAACTGACTCATAAGAAAAGCGTATTTCCTTCTGACAGCTGCATGTGCCACCTCTGTAGCTCAAACTGAAGTGCTCCAAGAGAATAAGATTAAGTTTATAGTCCAAATATTATTGTGAGATAATAATATTTGACTTTTCTATTTTTGACAGCCAGTCTAAAAATAGACTTTGATCACTCACACTGTGATCACTCACACTTTCATCAAAAATAGGAGTCCATCTATTTTTCCCAACTTGATCAATCATCCATAAACAACAACCTGCAATCCATAGACATGATCCATATGTCTAAAAATAGACATAGTCTAAAAATAGACTTGCGCCAAAAATAGCCTGCGGGCCCACTTAGTGAAGGAGACTCTTTTCACTAAGCTCCATCATCTTGTTGCAATCTCAACAGAAATGAGTTCAGAAGCAAGAGGCAAGGAAACAATGGGAAGTAATGAGATCCAAAATCAGGAAGAAAAACAACAGAAAGCGAATCAAGAAAGGGAGAAGGAAGGCAGTAGCAGGAAAGTGCTTCATACGAAAACTACGGGAGTCTGCAAACCCAAATCAAGCATCATCCCCAGGGTCATATTAAGTGATCCAACGATTCAAGTGCACAAGGACCATATGAGAGAACATGCGATCATCTGCAAGTTTATGGGGTTATGGCTAATGGAGAAGGCTCTACACATCTGGATCAGGAGCCATTGGAAGCCCAAGGGAGAAATACATCTACATCTGGGTTCTAAGGAATTCTTCACGGTGGTGTTTGCGCACCTAGAGGACAAAGATAAAGTGTTTGAAGGGGGTCCTTACTTCTACGCTGCGGTAGGCTTTACATGCGCCCATAGACGATGAACTTCGTTCCGAACGTGAAACATTCACATCTATACCAGTTTGTATCAGATTGTACTCATTACCTCTGGACTACTGGCAACCAGAGTCCTTGAAAACTATCGGCAACAAGCTGGGGCATTTTCTGAAAATATCAGAGGCAACTCCCAAAGGTAAATATACCTCCTTCGCCCGTATATGTGTGGAAATGGATCTATCTAGAGCCCTTTTGGAAGCAATAATCTTAGAAGTACATGATGAGGAATGGGTGCAAACAGTAGGCTATGAACACATACCATTCAGATGCCGAAATTGTCATGAACATGGACATCTATTCAGAGACTGTCCTACAAACAAGGTAGAGAGCAATGGGAAAACCTTTGCGGACAAAGATCATGAGGGTTTTACCAAGGTTGGGAGCAAAGGGAAAGGGGGTAAAAGATCTCATAAGAAGACGAGTGAAGACAAACAGATAAAACATAATAGTTTCCAAATACTATAGGAAGTGGAGGAGAGCATAGAGACAACCCAGGTCAAGGAGAATGTCCCCAAGAAGTAGGATATGGAAGCTAAAATGGAGGACATCCCAGTAAATAGCCAGTAGACAGAGGAGATACAAAACTGCATGGAGAGCAGCAAGGACCAGGAGATGACCCCAAGTGAGGCAGGTACGGAGGATCATGAACTACAATAGATTCTAGACAGTGAAAATATGGATCTAGAACAATTTTTGGAGCAAGGAAAGAACAAAGGAGTGGACTCATTGCCAAACGAAGACTATATTTGAGTCCAACAAATCTATCTATGGAGGACACAATCAAAAGGAAATGGTGTCAAAAGAAACCGTGAAAGGCAAGAGTAGAGTGGGGTCAAAATGATGGAGAACCCATAGACACTATCTCCAAAAAACTCAAGAAGGAAAAAAGGAAGGAAAAGACAGAATGAACTGCTAAATGAATGTGGGAAACTATTGATTAACTCAGGTAAGATGAAAGATCTTACCAGCTATTCTTTTACCAACCTTTCTTGATGAAGCTTACAACCTGGAATATTATACGTTTAGGTAGTAAAAGGAAACAGAGAAATCTAAGGAATAGAATAAAAGAAGTAAAACCATATATGGTATTTATTCAGGAGACAAAATTTTCAATGGAGAAAATAAGAGAAATTCACAATAAATGGTATCAAGTATGATTATTTGGAGGTTAAAGCAAATAACTTAGCAGGTGGGATTCTCACATTGTGGGATCCACAAAAATTTGGAATCCTGGACGCTTCAGCGTCCAGGAACTATCTTTCTTTGGTATGTAGTCCCGTAGGGGACAAGGAGGCTTACATGTTAACTAACGTGTATGGCCCTCAACAGTAAGCAGATAAACTCAAGCTTCTCACCTCCTTGGAAGGTCTCAGAACTCGCTATCCCAGCATACCCTGGATACTAGCAGGGAATTTCAATATGATAAGATCTCTTTCGAAAAAAAAAAAAAAGGAGGCACGAGACAGCTTGGTAGGGACTCTGAAGCCTTCCAAGATTTCCTCATGAACATGGGACTGGTGGACACAGAGACTATAAATGGAACCTTCACTTGGAACAACAAAAGAGGAGGTTTTTCCCAAGTGGCATCAAAATTGGATAGGTTTATTGTTTATGAGGATCTCATACTCACAGGATCAACAATCTCAACATCCATTCTGCCCTTTGGAGGCTCGGATCATTAGCATGTTCAGCTAGAAGCTTCCTTTATGGGCACTCCAAGGAATAGGCCTTTCAGATTCGAAAATGCCTGGCTCTCTCACCCCAATTTCACCAATTACATTGCCACTTGGTGGAAGGAGGATTTGAATATTCAGGGTACCAAAATGTACATGCTCCACTAGAGACTGAAACATATCAAATCCAAACTTAAGGACTGGAACAAAAATGAATTTGGGGACATCATCAAGGCCAGAAAAAGTACGGAACAGAAACTCCAGGAAATTAATTTAGATCAACATCACAGAGGACTTCAATGAGGAAAGACAAAACCTAACTAATTCTTTGCAGAAAGAATGGGATGAGCGTTGCTTTTAAGAGGAAACATTTTGGAGACAAAAATCCAGAATCCAATGGATCAAAGAGGGAGAAAGGAACACCAAGTTCTTCCACAAATCCACTATGGCCCACAGGGCTCATAACAAAATCACAAATCTAAAGGATTCTCAAGGGATTGAGCTTATCGCTCATAAGGACATGCAAGCGACCCTAGTACATCACTTCGCTGACATTGCAACAGAGCCAATGGAAGACAGAACCAGGTTCATTGATAAAATCACTCAGCACATTCCCAAGTTGGTCACAAGGGAGGACAACCACAATCTCAACAGGACAGTCTCGGAAGAGGAGATCAGTGAGGTGATCAAGGAAATGCAAAATGGAAAAGCACCAGGCCCAGATGGTTTTAATGTTTATTTCTTCAAAGCTTGATGGGATACAGCTAAACAGGACATCCTTGAGGTGGTGGAAGACTCGAGACAACATAAAAAGTTTCTAAAAGCTTTAAATGCGACCTTTATAGCTTTAATCCCCAAAAGGAGAATGCTATTACTCCGGCGGGATATAGGCCCATTGCCTTATGTAATGTGGTGTATAAAATTATCACCAAAGTGATAGCCAACAGACTCAAGCCACTGCTACCTTCACTCATCTCAGAAGAGAAAACAGGCTATGTGGAAGGAAGACATATTCTTAACAACATCATCCAAGCACACGAGGTGGTTCACTCTCTCAAAAGAAACAAGAAAGCATGCATGATCATTCAATTGGACCTTGCGAAGGCCTATGAAAAACTCAATTGGTCTTACATTAGAGCCATTCTAAAAGCCTATGGCTTTGACCAAAATTGGATAAGATGGGTCATGGCACTAGTCACCTCAACCAATTTCTCCATTCTGCTTAATGGAGCTCCCTATAACACTTTTATACCTTCTAGAGGGCTCAGACAAGGTGATCCGCTTTCTCCCTTCTTCTTTGTCCTCATGATGGATGGGCTAGGGAGGGAAATAAAATTGGCAAATGTTGAAGGCAGGATTCACGGGATCAAGCTTACCCCGGATGGAGAGGCTAACACTCATCAACAATTTGTGGATGATACTATGCTGCAGGGTGTACCCACAGTTAGGAAGGCAAAGGCAATCAAATAGATCTTAAACGATTTCACTATGGCAGTAGGCACAGAGGTAAGCCAAAACAAGTCCAAAGTTTTCTTCTTTAACACTAATATTGCTATACAAAGAAACATTGCCAGCATTCTTGGTTTTCAAAGAGAGCAATTGCCCTCCAAATATCTGGGCATACCTCTTACTGACAAACCTCTATGTAAGCAAATATGGGAACCAATTTTAAACAAACTTCAGGACAAAATCAGCAATTGGACTTGCCGTATTTTAAACTTAGCAGGAAGATTGGTGCTCACTCAGGCGGTTTTGCAAGCCATTCCAATTTTTATGTTTGTAGCTATCCTTGCTCCACAAAGCATTAAGCAGCAAATAAGAAGCATACAAATAAACTTTTTGTGGGGCAGAGGGGAAAAGAAAAGTAAGTGGGCTGTAGTTGCTTGGGACAATCTCTGCAAACCCAAAAGCCATGGTGGTTCGGGGCTAGAGGATCCAAAAACTCTAAGTAAAGCTTCGGGTGCCAAACTATGGTGGCGTTGGATCAAGGATCTGAGAACACCCTGGGCCAAGCTTTGGACACAAAAGTATGCCAGGCACTGGCAGGAACAGGATCACATCAGAATGACTAGACAAATCAGAGGCTCTCACATCTGGAACCTTGCGTGGGAGAACAAAAGTATTGTTCAACATCACTGTTTTTGGGAAATTAGAGCAGGGGATCGGGCTCACTTCTGGGAGGACAGCTGGCAACAGGAACCCATCATAAACAGGAATGAACTGATAGCACTCAAAAGAGACACAATGAATAAAGGACTTTTACTAGTAAAATATTTCTGGGATCAGGGGAGGGATAAGGAAAAATGGAGGAAGTGGAGGAATCTAAGTTATAATGAGGAGAGCCCTTTGAAGGCCATGGCAGAGGCTCTAGCCAAGGATTTAGAGCAAAGAATGATTCTGGTCTCCTCCTTACTTGACCAATTAAGATGGGGAAAGAATAATGAAGGCAACTATAATCTCAAAGAGGCCAAACAGGCAGTCACAGGATTTAACTCCGTAAATGCTAAGAAAGTTTGGCAGGATTTGTGGCAAACTCCTCAGTGGATGAAAATAAAACTATTTATCTGGCTAGTTCATCAAAGGAAAATTCTCACATGGGATATCCTTCTTAAGAAAGGATTCATTGGACCCTCTAAATGTCACCTTTGTGGCACGTAAGAGGAATCGATCGAACACCTTCTAAATCTTTGTTATTTTTCTACTAAAATTTGGGACTGGGTGGCCTCTAGCTTCAGATAAAATAACAGGGATAGGTTCAACATATCCAATACTTTAACAAACTGGAGAAAGAACTTCTCAGACAATGAAATCATTAACAAGGCATGGATGCCTGTACTAGACTTTGTCATCTGGAACATTTGGAAAGAATGGAACATGCGGATCTTCAAAGAAAAAGCCAGGGAGCCCCTGCTTATCATCAATCAGATTTTGAAACAACTCAAGGAAACCGTTAGGATCATTATGAGAACAAACCCCTCAAATCCTCCACTACCTCATGAGGTGCAAATTCTTACCAATCTGGATCTTCAATCCCTCAATCCTCAAGGAGTAAAGAAGAATGTGAGAACTATAAACACTAGGGATTGGGGATGACAACCCCCTCTATAGGGCTTCTTCAAAGTTAATATTGATGGAGCTTCCAAGGGAAATCCCAGGGAAGTTGGCTTTGGGGGTGTCATCAGGGATCCTAAGGGGTTAACAAAGTACATTTTCCATGGCCACCTGGAAAAGGGTACCAATAACATGGCTGAGCTTTTGGCGCTAAATCAATGTATGGAGATCCTAGTGGAAACAAATATACAGAATGTTATAATTGAAGCAGATCCGGAACTGGTCATCAAAGCAGCCAAGAAAATTCAAAATGGAACCTCGCCAGACAAAGCGTCAAAGCATTGGAAGCTGCTGCAGGTGTTTCACCGTATCCAATCTCAATTACGAATCCTTAAAACAATAAGATTTGTCCATGTTAGGAGGAAGGCTAATATACTGGTAGATAGGTTGGCCAACGAAGGTGTGGCTAATAAAGACAGGGATTTGCGGCATCCATGGGAATTACTTCTTGCAGGGAAGCTGCGGGAGGATGGTGTCACTCTAGCAAATGTAGATTGGGGTTTGTGGATGGACTGGGCCGACACTGGGGACAGGGGTGGTGAAGATATCACCTAATTTGTCTTCACTTTTTGTTCATGGGGATGATGGATGCACGATTTGAGTCATACAATGGTACAAATTGGGATTCCATTGCTCATTTGGCTCAGTGGGTCTCGGATGGCGACTCCAATTGCACTGCTCGGACAGGCCGGAAGCAGCTTGGCTGGCGGGATTGCGCGAATGATCTTCTTTTGGCGATTTCACGAACACAAAACCACAAGTGGTTTATCGCGTAGGCTCTAAACGGTATCTGGTTTTGTCGAAGGAGCATGCAATTCCACTCAGGTCGTGACACGTGGCATCGAGATGAGAGAGAAAATTGTTCTCATCACGCAATTAACCCCCATGCATCTCAGCTTTACGATATGGTCGAGGGGCGTTGGATCGGAATGCCTCCCTCAACAGTTAAGATTAAACGAGCAAGTTACTCAAAGGGGATGACGCATGGCTTACCCCCAGGCTTCTTGGTCTTGTGTTTCCTGCGCTGACCTTTGGTTTGGTTTCTTGTCCTCTTCGGCAAGGAATGCTCGTCCTTGCTGCTTGCTGGCCTCTATTCTAGGGCTCCGGTCTGTGGAATTTTTGTCTTGTTCCTGTTTGCTCTTAGGACTCTCGTTCTTCGGTTGTTGTGTCTGTAAGAGGGGCTGAAGTTAGCGCTTCTTTGGCCCGGAGGTTTATATCCTTTTGCTTCTTTTCCGCCCTACTTTCTGGGGATTTTTGTACATAATGTAATGTACTTTGATTAATAGAAGGTTCGTCTCTTAATTAGCAAAAAAAAGATTCTTCCATCAATCTCACTACCACCCCAATCAAAATCGATAAAACCTATTAATTTAACTTCCTTTCCATCATACTTCAGGCATCGATGAATTGTTCCACGTAGGTATCTCAAGATATGCTTGGAAGCTATCCAATGGTCATGACGAGGCTCCAACTGAAATTGATTAAGAACATTTACAACAAGCAAATTCCAGGTCTGGAATTCACCAAGTACATCAAAGAGCCCACCAACTTACGATAGCTTGTAGGATCAACGAGACTAGAGTCAGAGCTTCTCAAATTCTTTAGATTTTTGAACATGGGAGTGGTAATAGGCCTGGAATCCATCATACCAAACTTTTGTAACAACTTGATTATGTACTTTCCTTAACCAAGATATATCTCACTAGGTTTTTGCCAAACTTCCAAGCCTAGATAATAGTGCATGAGTCCCAGATATTTCATTTTGAATTCAACAGCCAACAAATTCTTACATTCTAGAATTTTGTGTTTCACACCTGTAATAGATAAATCATCCACATATAAAAGTATAATGACTAGTTCATTCTTCATGATCTTGATGTAGATATTTGCATCAAAAGAACTTTAAAAAAACAAATCCTTAAAAGATAAGCTTCCATTCTTGCATACCAAGCCCTGAGAGACTCCTTCAAGCCATATAGAGCTTTCTTTAGTTTGTGAACATAAGTATCCCTGCTATTTATCTCAAAGCCTTCCGGTTTTTCAATATATACTTCTTCATCAATGACTCCATTTAGAAAGGTTGTTTTAACATCCATTTGATGTGTATTCCATCCCATAGTTGCAACTAGCGAAAGAAAAGATCTAATAGTAGTATACCTGGCAGTGGGAGCAACAATTTCTTCATAGTCTATTCCTTCCTTTTGAGAGAAAGCCCTTGCAACAAATCTTGCTTTGTATTTGTCTATGCTTCCATCAACGACATGTTTGATTTTGTAAATCCATTTGGAAGTGACAACGGATTTGTCACTAGGTCTAGGAACGATTTC
This sequence comes from Pinus tabuliformis, assembly GCA_031772625.1. Taxonomy (NCBI): domain Eukaryota; kingdom Viridiplantae; phylum Streptophyta; class Pinopsida; order Pinales; family Pinaceae; genus Pinus; species Pinus tabuliformis. The sequence goes on from CM062804.1 coordinate 730,116,528, forward strand.
CCAAACTTCTTTCTTCATGATAGATTGCTATTCTTCTTGCATAACTTTCTTCCATTCTTCTTGATGGGCAACTTATTTAAAGGTAGTTGGTTATGCTTCGATTAAATTCATGATATATGCTACATATCCTGAGTATATTTTTGGTATTTTTCTTTTGCTAAAAGTTTCTTTTGTTGCTCCATGTCCTTTGGCATCTTCAAGTGTATATTATTTGGCCTCTTCTTCATTTCTAGAATAGTTGTAGGTTGACTAGGTTCAATTGGTCCTTCTTCCTCTAGGTTTGTAGGTGACTTGTCATGTTGCTCTTCTTCTTCAAATAATGGTACATCTTATTCATCAGAATCAGTTGGTATATCTTTCGATTTCTTGTAGGCATGATTTTCATCAAATATAACATCTCTACTAACTTCAATTTGTCTATCTTCTTTGATGTAGATTCTATAAGACTTTGATGAAAGGATATAACCAATGAAGATACCTTTTATACTTATAGAGTCTAACTTCTTTTGCTTGTCTTTTGGAACATGAATGTATGCAGGACATCCAAATATTCAGAGATGGTCTACACATGGCTTCTTCCCTGAAAATGCTTCTTCCGGTGTCATATTGTCAAGGATTCTATGAGGACTTCTATTTTGTATGTATACTATTATCCTAGTTGCTTCTCCCCATAGAAATTCTAGTAGGTCTTGATCAAATATCATAGTCCTTATGAATTCTTCAATGGTTCTATTCTTCCTTTCTGCTACTCCATTATGTTCAGAGTTATAAGGAACAAGGAGCTCCCTCATAATGTCTGCTTCTTTATAATATGCTATAAGTTCTTTTGAAGTGTATTCACCTCCATTGTTGGATCTCAGAGTCTTTATCTTTCTTTCAGTTAGGGTCTCAACTTCAGATCTAAACTCCTTGAACTTCTCAAATACTTCATCCTTTGTCTTGAGAAGATAGAGTCATGTCTTTCTAAAGTGATCATCAATGAAGGTCACATAATATTGATGGCCTCCAAGAGATTTATTAGACATGGGCCCACATACATCAGAATGAATGAGATCTAGTATCTCCTTAGATCTTGTATCACTACTTGTAAAGGGTTTCTTAGTATTATTTCCCAAGGAACATCCCTTACATACTCCTTCATGGTCCTCCTTGATGTTGGGGATGCACTTCACCATTTGACTTAGAGAGGGTATTACACTGTAGTGAATATGTCCATATATTCTATGGCAAATTTTTATGGGACTAATGTCCATATGAACAAGGTCTTGAGGAGATAGAGTTATAACTCTATATAAGCTTCCTCGCCTTTTCAAAACTAGAATCTTTTGTCCAAACAAAAACTTTACCATCTACAAAAGCAACTCTATCTCCTTTATCTTTTAAATAAGAAATGGAAAGTAAATTCTTTTTCAAACCTGGGACATAGAGAATGTTGTTGAGGTGTAGCTTTGGTCCACTTTCTAGCTTCAATGATGTAGATCCAAGGCCCTTGACTACATAGTTGTTGTTGTCACCAGGCTCCACTATCAATAATCCATGCATTGCCATCATCAAGCATACCTGTAAGTGCAACCAAGAGTCCTTCACTCTTGACTCTCCTAGATAGATTGTAGATGATCCTTCCAACAAAGCTTCTTGCAATTTTCATGAGATTGAGTCCCATCTTCAAATAGCTTGCCATTGAGAGAGTGATATTTCCTTCCAAAATTGCTTTTCTGTCCTTCAATTGATATCCAACAAAGTGATCTTCAACTATTCCTTCTTTCACCTTAGCTTTGATACCATGTTGAGAAATAAATGCATGTAGGTATTAGGGTTTGATTCCTCTTTTCTTGATAATTACTTGTGATTTATGTTGTCTTCTTTTAATTCTTTATTATGTTGTCTTTCATCAAACAATTACCAAATTAAATGTATATGAATATCACAAGAACAAGAGACACAAGATGTAGGCACTCAACTAGGGCAAAACCCCTATCTAGGGGAAAACCCAGTCCAACTCTTCCACTAGTAGATTCAAATCAAGATGAGACAATCCAAGACCCTTTAGACCTAGACAAAAACCTCCTCCAATCACCAATTCAACCCTTCCTTCAAGTAGATGATCTCTACCAAAGTTTCCAAGTGTCAGATCTTCAAATGCAGCTTCAATCCATAATTTTGGCCCCGAGCTTTAGTATTTCAAACCTGCAACTAATTCAAAAATTTCAACCCCCAACTTCAATCTAGAAACCCTAGAAAACTTCACATGTGTGAGAGAGATGCCCAAAAACTTCGATTTTTCTTCTTTCTTGGATTAGGTCTTCTTCTCCTGCACTTCACTCTCCTTTTCGTCCTCTTTTTCTATGTAGATCGAACTTGTGTGAGTGTGCTTCTAAGTGAGTCAAGCTCGCTCTATTTATGCTACTTCCATAAGGTTGAGTTGCCTCCAATAGGGTCGACTTCTCTAGGACAGGGATGACTTGGCGAGGAGGGACAAAATGACTACTTTGACTCAAAAATAAATTTCTTTACATGACACAAAAGCCCCAGAAGGGTCTGATAAAAGTGACAATGATTCTTTTTTACTCTTGGCAAAGCCTAGAAGCCTTCAATGGAGGCTATGACCTAGAAAATAAATGAAAGAGCATGAAATCCATGCTTCAATAATAATTTTCTTTTACAATAAATTTTTCTTTTGACAAATACAATTATGAAGACCTACACTAGTTACATTCTTCAACATAGTCAACATGTTTATATAGAGCTCCACTCCATTGTGGTTACCCTTGTTGACATAAGCATCATAACAAGGATATACAAAAATTCCAATGTACAAATATATTAACATAAATCCACTTTTCTCATATCACCTCTTTTTTTTGCTTATTATTATTATTTAAAATGCTATAGCTAATGACATTATCAATGTATATATATTTGCTTTAGAGTTTTAGAGTTCATAGTCAACAACTCTTTACTTCAAACTACAAAACAAATATTATAGATTTTCATGCATGTTGTCACATTGACTAAAACTCATAGAATTCTTATGACTATATAAAACATTTCACATCAATGAAAAACAGGTAAACTATTAGCTTATTCCTAACCAACATATGAGAGAGGAGAGTGTCGATGCTCAATGTCCATTGGTTTCATGAGTTGATGAACCATGCATTCTTGTTTTAGTTTAGTTTGGGTAGAGTTATTTGGGTTCTTCTTGTTACATGCTGGTGAGAGAGATTCCATGTGATGGTTAAGTGCCAAATTCTATAGCATGCTACCATTAGCCACCAAGATATCTAATCTTTGTTTTCGGTGGACTAGTCAGTTCATGATAGTTGCATGTTGAGAAAGACAATGGCGCTTATTCTCTTGCACTTTAATTGTTAGTAAAATTATTAATATTTGGAAAAAAATTAATTTCCTTATTTACCGATTTTAACTATTTCCAGAAATATTAATTAAACTATTTGAGTTGTTTGACCATTAGGTAAATTTAGTCGTTAGCATTATAGCTGTTGGAGTCTCTGCACGCTCTATTTAATCTAGCTAAGCCAGATTGGTTCTTCATCTTGTCCTGACGATGAACCACACTGGTTGGTTCGAAACGCGTCGACAAAAGATTGGTTATGTGATTTTGCCGAAGACTATCTTAACATTGAAGTCTTGTCAGATTTATGTACTCATTGTGTCTCCTCAAAACTCTCCCAAATTCGAATACATCCTTGCTATCCACATTTGCATTGTGAGCCTTGAAACCTACAATCGAAACCATGGATAGGAAAATGAGACCTACATAAAGACTTCAACCCATAAAAAAAGCAGAAGATGTCTACAAGCACTGCACATAACAAACCAACAAAGCTAAGCTTATTGTGTAGATACATTTTACATGTTACAATTTCCGAGGTAGTCCAACATGAGATGGCATTCAAGAAACCAACCAAGGCTTGAGCCTTATATCTAGCAAACAAAACTAACACAAAACCTCACCCCAAAGAACAAAAATGACACCTTTGATCCAAATTTCCTTTCTCTTAACTGTACAAATATATGTCTAATATGAAATAACACATAGAAATCCAACCTTGAAGAGGAATGAATGGAGAATTACCTAAGTCACTTGCTTTAAAAATGTATCCAATTTCCCTTTTTTAACTCCAACATACCAAAGAACCAAACATCCAAACCAAAGAAACAAGGCCCAAAATAATAACCTTTCATGTGATGTCAACCTCACATGTGACATGATATAGCTAGGATTCCAAGCAATTCACCCAAATTAACTTACCCAGAGGCCTAGAACTCGTTGATCTTAGTTGCAAGTACTCCCAATTTTCTTGAGACTGTATCCCATTATCCTACAATGTCGGCACAATTTCATGCTATGACATTGAATACATAAAAGTCGAGGATAAAGCCCACATGTAATAGGGGATGCGTGTTGCTGTTAGTGCTCTCCTTCTAATACTGTTGATTTGATTTGCATGTGATGAGCCATGTGGATATTAAATGATGTTTAACATGTTAACAAAACTAATCCTTAGGGGTTATTGCGTTGCGAGCACATCCCATTTTGGATATATTTCCTTATAGTTAAATCAATGGTTTTGGGTCCCATAGGTCTACTTCACAATGAAGATTCCACTTCACATGATAGAAGGAGATCTTGCCAAGTGAATATGCCCCCTTTCTAGGTTTGGAAAGGATCATTGCTAGCTCAGTTTTCAGTGGAGTATAACTCCTAAGCATAAGCATGGAATTGATGATCACCATGTAATCTCCTAAAATGATCAATGATCTAGTCCTTATTTCCTTTGCTAATTAAAGACTTCTTAGAAGACTAAACACTTTTGCTAGATTATTAGGTGCCATCCCAAAAGTCAATACTATATTGCTTATTGTTTTTTTTAGAGACAATGCACATGTTATTACAATTATTTCATAAAAATAATTGAAAAAAAAAACCTTATGCCATAATATATATATTTTTTCTCAAAACTTAAACATCTAGTTTTAATAAGATGTTTACAATGATATTCTCCCCTCATTTTAATAATTGATTAATTATATAATAACTAACACAACAACGTGAATTAAATCACTAATAAATTAATAACCATCAAAATACTTATACACCATTTGTAAAATTGAAAATTTGTAACACCACAGAAAAAAATATTAATTACATCTTCAAATTCTTGTATTATCAAATTTAAACCATCAATAGATTTTTTTTTTCAAAAACAAAATTTCTAAAAATCCTATTTCATTACTTCTCATTTTTTCAAAAACAAAATTTCTAAAAATAGTTGTTTATGTTTTCACACCCTAAACCCTAAAAATGGATGCCGACTCAGTCTCCCTTAATAATCAATAATAATAAGGCGCGTGGCGTCACCCAGTCCTCTGTAATAGGGCCCGTAAACTCGAATCCACGATGTATCAAAATAATTAATAAATAAATAAACCCCCTTCCTCGTCAAAATAGAGTGAGTAAATTGGGATGCGGAAATGGGCATTATACAACCACATTGAGAAATGGCGTGATAATGAATGGTGGAGAGCCATGGAGATCAGAGAAGATGTTCCAAACGCTCTCAAACCATTCTCTTGCAATGGCGATGATAATTCGAGTGCAACTCCGGATAATTTGAGAGCTATGGCCAGAGCCGCCCTTTCCGTCTTACTCCAACAGCAGACAGAAGAATCCGCTTTTTCTGCCCCCCCATTCCATGAAATCCCGGTTGACCTCATTAAACAAACCTATTCAGCGCTCGTCTGTATATATTTGGAGGCCGCTCGCAGAGACCTCTCTTCCCACCAATTCCTCTTATATCTCACACAACGCTGCGCCTTATCGGACCCCGCATCGAAGCCTCTGGGCGACTTATTCATGGAAAATAAGCAGGAACTACGAAAACTTTTGTGTCGGAGTGCTCACCATTCTTCCCTAGCGCGTCTTACAGGGGTCGACTGGAGACTCGACTACTGCGTATCTGCGTCGGAAGACAAGGCTTGCAAAGAGCTTCTCTATTTTCTGGGGCTTAAAATTCTGGATTCCACCACGCCGTCTGAGGATAATCTTGAATTTGTCTGCACGGTTGAACAGCTACAGCATCTGGTCGGGCAGTTGAAGGACGCGTGTAAATCAGTTGAAAGGGGTCTGGGTCAGACTTGATGGTCTTCGATCGTCGCGGACGGTTCGAGTCTCCTCAGGTGAACTGTGTGCGCATCCTAACTTTAGGTGGCCCCATGGTTTGGGTTCGTTTAGTTGTGTATGAGATCCTCGTCTGCAAGGCAGATGCTGTGCCATTGAAGAGCACCAGATTGATTCTTATTTCTTGAATTTCTTTTTCTGGATTATATTAATGATCTTAGTATCCAAAGATGAATGCAAAATTTTTGCACAACCTCTGAACTAGGGTTGAAATCATAGAACCGATGTCCATCAGAATGCTTTCTATTGGTATTTGGCCTGCTGTAAACAAAGTTCCCTTAAAATAAATGCGTAACGGGTGTTTTATTAACTGGAACATATCTACTTTTTTTTTATAGAAATAGAAATGTTTCTGTTTACAACAAGATAAAACTAAGCTATACCCATTGGGCAATATATAGCAAGATGAAACTAAGAAAACACCCTTTCTTAAAATGTTTTACCAAATCCCATATGCAGGGATATCTGTCTGTTGCTGGTTTCTGAGGAGCAGAAATGGAACTTCCCTGGTGTATTTTCAATGGATGCCAAGGACTCAGATCCCCAAAAATGCAGAGGTAGATTGGGGAGCCTGAACCACATTGTCACTGAAGTTAACATGTTAGAAGAGGAGTAAAAAAGTGGGGACCAAGGTTTGATGCATAAGCTTGTGTGTCCTGCAAATCAAGGCCCTCAATGAAGGGTATTATGTTTGTCCTCAGAAGAGTCAAATTCCACTATGAAGATCACGCGAGCACACGGATAAATATAAGCTTCCACTTGAAAGAGTTTCAAGACCTGTGTGGTTCACTTATGAACATCCATAAGCCAGGACCAAAAGCCACTGAAGCAGCAGACCAGCCCACAAGCTTTGGACAATATAGTCTCGTCCAGGGCTTCCAGGACAACGCAGAAGAATCCATTTTAATACAGGATTATTCTAAATAGAAGTCTAACAAAATTTACCTTACCTGGAGATATGAATGGTTCTGTGCAAAAGAATCGTTGGCTCAATGTTCTAGGTTTCATGCCTTTCTCATAGATTGGACTACTTACGTTTTAGCAGTTGGCTCTGAGGGTATGTATTCCACCAAAACCACCCTTACTCCTCCCTTTGAAACCCATCTTGGGTGGGCCAGGCCACCATAAGAGTGGAACCCTGGTATATGGCTCAATACCCTGTCATTCTCACTAGTGAACCAACAACTCGTGGGATTTTTTATTTTATTTTTTTATTTACGCTTGGATTAACAATTTTTTCTTGGATTCTATTGTATACATGACATCTCAATAATGGATATTCGTTTCTCAATTTCCCATGAACCACAGGGACGGCATATTCTTTCTCCCTGCAAAATACAGGATCCCAACTATGGAACTTCAATCTATGAAATTTGATATTCTTAGATGAGTGATAGCTTTTTGACTGAAAAAACAGCTGCAATGTTATCTGAAGCAGAGATAAATTCTGAAGAATACAATGTCCACTATAGGTGTAAGAAAGGAAATGGTCTCCTCTTAAAGCTGGTGTTATCGAATCAATTTTCAAGGTGTCTTAGCTTTGCAGATTGTGGATTTCAAAGGGAGTTTGATTTCTATGCTTACACTCTGCTTTTAAAAACATCAGTGCTCGTCAACGAAGATGCGGGGCCTTATTGCATGGAGCATAATAAGGTTCCTTTACACTCTAGATATGCCTGAAAAGACATGCTTGTAGACTGCAATATTTAATCTTTGTATGATAGATTCTGCATTCCTTACAGATAATGCGTACGTAACTCTGGAGAATGTGAGGGGCGAAATGTGTCAAACCGTGTTATCAGCTCTCCTACAAGGGGTCTAGTATTTGCATTTCTGTGGATCCCGATCTGGATTCTGCATTCTGGATCCACTCGTGGCCTGAAAACCTTAAATTGCCTATAAAATAGCCATCTGAGCTTTTCATAGCAGTCTGCATTTCTGAGTTTGAAATATATTTGGCGATGATCTTAATGTTTACAATTCATGGATTTGTATTTGACAAAATTTAATCAAATATATTTATTTTGTTTTATCTGTTGTTTCTTTGTATCTGGATCCTCGCTTTATATAAAATCTGGTGGATCCGTATCCGTTTCCATGTAACTTGGGTGTCAAATGAAAATTTTGTCAATCTTCAATTCTAACGTTTAGAACCCAGCAGAAAATGCAAAAGGAGAAAATATAAAACTTTGCGAAAGAGTTTCACTTGGGTGATTTTTAACTGTTCTTGTGTAATTTTTTTGTAAGAATGACGGATTGTATTTCACTTGAAATGTCAGCTAAGTTCAAAATGCAATATGACAAATGCACAATTATGCAGCACAGATGAGCTTGTAATGGAACGTATCTTTTGCCTTGACATTCAGTGGAGAATCGATAGAAATATCACCGTTATTTGTCTTTTTCTGGCATTCTGCTGCAAGAATACCAAAAAACACCTATTTAATCCAAATATTTTGTTTTGTTTTTTTCGAGGTTAAATGCTGGCTTAGATTATATATGAAAGAGAAACAAATACACTGTTTGTCTCATTTTTTATATATTTTGACTTTTCCTAATTTCAGGCAGAGGATCTCTGCTCAATAGAGTTCGGCTGTCAATCTGTGAGTGCGATTATTCTATGTTTTAATACTACTCTATAAGAGCGTTTCTTGAGGGCTCCATAATGTTATATTGATAACATTGTAATTATTTTACTTAATGGAGAAACATACTAAGAAGATATCTGGGCATTTTTTGGAGAAGATATGGACATTGGTTCCCTATTTGTTCCAACATGGTTTTTTGCAGTGACTTGCCTTGCATGTCCCCGTTAATGACTAACTTTCCTAGCATATGATGCTTATTGGGGAATAGAAAAAAAATAATCTTTCGACAATCACTCAGATAAACAAGTGGCACTCATAAGCTTTCCATATACTATAAAAATATTTTCTAGCCCTTGAAATCACTAAATTCCCTCTACTATGCTTTTGTTTGTTTGGTAATTTTCCTGAATGATATGGAAACTTTATGAAAAGAAGCAATGCAAGGCACAGCTAGTGATGTTTTCAGTTATTACCTACTTGGCAACACAACAAGGCAGCAAGGTTCCTGTAATTTTTTAGTTGATTGTCTTATTCTACAGTAGACCTTGCAGCATCACCATTCAAGAAAAATGATGCTTGTAGTCATTGTGTTGCTTGTTCAGCTTGAGGGATTCAACTCCAAACATTTACATCCGTTCAAATCCTATGGTGTCTGTCATGCGTTTTAATTTTTGCTCAAGCCCAAAGTTATATGAGCAGAGCAGATTGAGATTCTTTCTTACACATCTCTCATGTATTTACAATTAAATTGAAGATATCTGAATTTGTGATTCTAAAACCAAAAGCGTTATTGCATCCCAGGTTCCAAAACCCCCTAGTGGTATGGACAAGGTCAGGTGCAAGTCCTGCATGATTTTGATGGCATAGAAATGCTGTTCATATGTAATGCCCTCTTTGAATTAATAGCCCAAAGAAGGACGTAGTAGCCTATCTAACCCTCCAGGCTGTAGTCATTTCAAAAGGGGGAATTATTATTTAATGTTACTTAGATAACATTAGATAATAAAAGTTAAATTGGAGCAAATGGAGGGAAACTTGCAAGTCACTCAAATTTGAAATTAGGAGGGAAAAGCCCCAAAGAAAAACTATACAAGGGAGGAGAGTTAATATGATCATCATGGATTGTTATTCTTCTTGATTTTGGGCCGAGGCTTTTGGATGGTTTTAAGACCTATTTTTTCTGATTGGTTTCGGTGGTGAAAGATTCTACCCTAGTTAATCCTTTTATATTTTCTTGCTACAAGTCTGAATTCTGACTGATATCTACTTTTATGAGGCAGCGAGGGGATGGAGACCACTTTTTTGAGGCAATGAGGGGCTGGAGATTATTTTCTGAGGTAGTGAGTGGCTAGAGACTACTTTTCTGAAGCAACGAGGGGCTGGAGACTACCTTTTTGAAACAACGAAGGGCTGACATATATTTTTCTGAGGCAGCGAAGGGCTAGAGACTACATTTCAGAGGCAGCAAAGGGCTGAATCTATCTTGCTGAAGCAGCGAAAGGATGATATATATATCTTCCCGAGGCAGTGGAAGGTTGGGGACTAACTCTCTGAGGTAGTGGAGGGCCGAGAAGCTATTTTTAAGACTGGAAGTGGCCTAACGTGCCATGATCGAGGCAGCAAGGGTGAATAAGGGTGCAAGGTAGCAGTGAGGTCTTTTGATATGATTTGTGGTAGCAGTGAGGTCTTTTGATTTGATTTGATATCCCTGTTGGGAGACTATTCACTGTTGTGTCTATTAATTGCTTGTTGAATCAACCGTATTTTATAATTGCTTGTTGAATCAACCGTATTTTATAAATGATTGCGTGTGGAATCAACTTATTTCTTGAGTTCTAGACTATACTACTTGTGTATTCATAAAGAGCATCATTGTTTCATAGATTGGTGAGTACTGTAATATTGTTATGCAATACATTTCTTTCATGTGTTTATTGAAAATCCTAGCTCAGAATTGCATCCCAAGGGCAATCTCCCCAAGAGAGATATTATAGTGGTATTAGAGCTATGCATTCTGCCAGCCTGTGAGCATATGATTTGTGGATGGTCTTGAAGGATAGGGAAAACATTATAGTAAAAAAAAAGGGTACTGCTGACGGTGCTGGACCCGCCAACATATTAGGAGATCTCCTCGGTAAGAAGTCCCAACTAGATTTCAGACCATTTGGTGTAGGAGTCCTAGCATTGGGTCATACAGTATTGCCTTGACCATGGTTGCGCACAGAGGTAAGTAGGATGTCCTTGTTGGTAGTAAGGGTGTGACATGCGCAACAAGCCAAGGAAGGTGCATGAAAGGTTCTAACACACGGAAAGGGGAATGAGTGCGCCCCTTAGAAACCTGTGAAAACACGCAGTTTGAAAGGGAACACACGAGCAAAGATACATAACACGCTGGAAGGCAGGGAACCAATGATCCAAAGTGATGGTTAAACCAGCAACACGTCTCAATAAGATTCATACATACATATATAGAAAGAGTCCATACATGCATAAGCAAATAACTACATACATCATTAGAGTAATTAAGACCACTGAAATACGATAACAACATATGCATCAAATGTGTTGGCTCTGTTATATTAAGAGTGAAAAATCTAATCATACAATACAACCATGACCAACCACTAGTTCCAACAATGGAATGTTACAGTCATTGCCGCCTGCTCCTCCAAAGATATATATTAGCTCTGCACTATGGAGAAGCCAATGCTCGTTACAATACATTCCAAGCTTTCTCTAAGATACACCTATAGGAAGCTTAGCTCCCAAAAGCCTGTACAATGAGTTATGAGGTTCTATAAATAGCAAAGGGTGGGGTGACCCTTGACATTCCCCTTTGTGACTCTTCACCTACTCTCATGACTCTTCAACTACTATATGACTGTTACGTTCAACTATCGACACTTGGTCTTTCACTTTTACAAGATTTTACATTACAATTTGCACATGTACCCATGTGAGACAAAATATGCTTGAGCAAACCATGCAAGCTATCACTAAGACTCGGACAGCTGTGGGAAGACCAACTCTTCGACATCCTCGCGATGATTGATGGTGGTGTTTTGATGCCAAGCTTGGTAGTTCGTGATGGTGTCCGTGTGCTCAATGGTGACATCTTGCTGAAAGTGAACTTTTGCCTTCGTTGCATCTGGGTACACTGATTTGGTACCTCTGTCAAACTCGTCTCTTAATCATAGTCTTGATGTAGCCGGACCAGCAACATATTGATGCATAATGTCTGCACTGATCTCCAAGTGTGTGCTGGTGGCTATGCACATCAACTCGTCGAAGTACATGTCCAACTCCAGTTGGACTTGGTTCTTTGTCTTTGCCTTGGTGAGTGTGTCAATGGATGGGATTGCATGCATGCGCACAATGACATCCATGCTCCTGAACACGTGTGCATGTGATCGACAAGATTACTCACCTTGCATGCTCTGTGGTAGCTGCTGGGATGGTTCTATAACTTGTATGGGCGTAGTTTTATCAACCCGTGCATGCTGTGCCTCCTGCTATACTTGTTCCTGTTGCACTTCCTTCTCTCTTCTGTGCAACTCCTGTTCTTCCATGAGTTGTTGTTTCAACTCCTGCACCTCTTTTTCTGTTTCCTCCATCTTTTGTTTCTTTCTTTGCCTTTGCGCGATCCTCTTGTCGCACTGTCGCCTCTGAGTCTCAATCTCCAAAGTTGCTTTCATCATAAGTGAATCTGCTTTGAACTTGTAGCTTTGCTCTGCCTCTGCGCTGTCAACAGCGTTCCTCCTACCTTGGTCATGCTCAGGCGTGCTACCCTATGTTGCTGTTGGTGGTGCTTCTCTTTGTGATGCCGCTGCCATTTCACCTTGATATCCTTGTCTATGAGTAGCATGGTGTCTTCATAGATAGGCAAGCTCATAGACACTCGCTCAACTACATCTCTAGTTGTGCTCTCAACGTTGTGCTTTGACCCTGCTCTCTGGGAGGCCATTGTACCTCTACTATTGAGAGGTAGACAAACATCTATGATACCTAGAGACATAGCAACACTCTGTTAGTTGAAAACCAAAACAAATTTGATGTCTGACATGCAACATACCTGTGTGACTGTGAAACATCAAAACTGATAGCATGTTGACTTGAAGTAAAAATACACAAAGGTATTTGCAGTGATGATCAAATGTTACAATGAAGATCCGCATATATACCTAAGCAGGTGTCCTTTCGTGATTGGGCATGTCTCTTAGACATGCATTTTCACTTAATTTAATGACTATTTAACATAACCAATATTTGATTATTTAATATTTACATTTATTTTATTTATTTACTTGTTATGAATTATAATCATAACATAGTCCCTTCCTTCAGAAGCTTTGTCCTCAAAGCTTTAATGCTGTTGATTTTTTTACTTAGTGTCAGTTACCTTGTTGTATATAATCTGGCATTCAACTTGTCATGTGGCTCATCAGTAATATTCCCCTTTATATATATATATATATATATATTATTAATATTATTATTATGATTTTTTTAATAATTAAATTAAATTAATTTAATTACTATATTGTAACTATTATATAGTTATTATGCAACGAAATTATGTGGTCCTTGTTATAATGTCAAACCCTAATATAACACTATGTATATTAATGTATTTGTCGAGCTGTGTACTTGATGTCATGTCTTTCGACTTGGGGACACCACGTTTGATGGGAGACGACAATAGCATTTAAACGGAATGTATGGGTGGACGGTTCGTCGACTATTCGAAAAGAGAGCACAGGCCTGTACAATTGTTCACTGTGTAGCGTATGGGCAGTTTGTGTGCAGTGTATGGGCCCAATGTGGCCATGTTCTTCCTCACTGTGCTCCTTGTGACATTGATCATCAGTGTGGAGGCTGATGCCATAGAAACCCTTGCCTTTTAGCCCACATTTTCAGACACCATAGTGTTGTGCGTTAACCCTGAATGTTTTCATTAACAATTGCTTTAATATGTTCTATATTTTTATATCTGTTCAAACTGTTAATACTCTAGGGATCCATGCTCCCAGTCACAGGAAGGTGGGATTGTTTAAACAATTTTGGCTTTCCAAATTTGCCCACACTACTTCCATGGTTTTCAACCCTTGTATATTTGTCTATAACTCTTTGAAAAAAAACATTTACAGAATCTTGGAACTTCCGCTGCAACGTTCCTCATGCTAGCCAGGAGATTTATGAAATCAACCACCGATCTAGTGCTAATGCTCTTCACTTTTTCCAAATAGTGAAACCTAGAGCGAAAGAAACGAATTCTTAAGTCTGAAATTTTAATGAGACTTTCCCTTGATGATTCTTTGATTCGATCAAGCTTGAAACTAGACTTCGTTGAAGCCATTGAGGTTCTTGAAACCATTTGAAATATTCTTTCAATCCTGTTGAGTTCGATCCTGATGGTTGAGCTGTAGAAGGTGTATACCATTTTAGTTCTTATGGAATAGTACTGTGGGTGCTGAAGGAATTGCTTTTGATAGACATTATAGAAAATATTGAAAAACACAAAACCAAGATGTTCTCGGAAACACCCTTGAGAGCATTGCTCTCGGCATAGGCTGCAGCGTCCATGAGAATATCCACAGTTTCCTCGAACAAACATCTCATCAAGGTGTAAAATTTCTGTTTTCCCACCCCGGTTTTCAGTTTCTCCTTATTTCTCCCATGTAGTTAAATGCCCATTCCCATAACCATACATTTAACAGACTGAAAAAAATAAATATTGCTGAAAACACAAATTCTGGAAATTTTTCAGAATGCTGGAAATTGCAGAATTAAAAATCAGCGATTAAAAACAGCCATTAAAACACATTAAAACACTGATATTTTTGGTCAACTTGACCTTGGAAAAACCCCCTACAACTCTTGGGGAAAACCAGTTTGAGAGCTCTTCTTTATTTATGAAAATTGTCTTTTTACAGTGAGAATTATTCAGCAAAAAATCAGCAAGCAAATTTACAACTTATCTCCTTTCCCGTGCTTCACAGCAATCTGGAAATTACAGCAAACAGGACAGCAATAAATGCTGTACGGTCTCCGTTTTGTGTGCAGAAAAATCAGCAAACTGCTCGATTTTTGTGCAAAAATCTGCCTTTCACTATGTGCTGAATCAGCTGTACAAATCTGCTCAACTGCTGCCTTGGAATGTGTGCCAAGCTGCTGTCTCCTTCTCCTCCTTGCTCAGAAATCTCTCTTGCTCTCTTGCTCTCCTTCTCCCAATCTGCTCATGAAAGAATGAATGACCTTTTCCTCCTTTAATATAACTCCAAGTGACTTTTGGGTGATCCAAGTGATTTTTGGGTGATCTCTAAATCCAATGGCTGAAATAGATTTAGATCAATGGTTGAGATTAAATGCTCATTTAAATCTCACTTTCTATTTTTTAATTCACCCCACTTAGTCATTTATTTCCAAAGTCACTTTTCCTTTCTAATTTTTCATTGACTTTATAAAAGTCACTTTAAAATTAGACTTAATAACTTTATCACTTAAAGTCACTTTTAAATTAGATTTAACTTCATAAAATTATAAAGTCACTTTATGAGAAAAATTAAATTCTTTTGGACACTTTTCCCTAGGCCAAAGATCAAAGCCTAAGGGAACCACCTGTCCTCCGGTACCAAATTTCAACACTCCCTCTTACCGAGGAAGGTGTTCCTCACCACACCCATCTTGTCTCTGAAGTAGACATGTTTGCCCCGTGGTAAGACTTTGGTAAGGATATCTGCAACCTGCTCATCAGTGGAAATATATTCAAGCTTCACAGCTCCCTTCTGAACATAGTCTCTGATGAAATGATATCTGATCCCGATATGCTTTGACCTGTCATGAAATACTGGATTCTCCGTGAGTTTAATGCAACTCTGATTATCACAGTAAATCACTGAAGGTCTCAACGGCTGACCAAATAAGCCAAACAACATCTTGCGAAGCCAGATGGCCTCACAACTAGCTAGACTGGCTGCCATATACTCTGCTTCCGCTGAACTCAGTGCTACTGACTGCTGCTTCCGGCTGAACCATGACACTACTGCTGAACCCAACCCAAAACAACACCCTGAAGTGCTCTTCCTATCAGAAGCACAACCTGCCCAATCAGAATCAGTGTATCGTGCCAATCTCACTCCATCTCCCTACCTATAGTCCAGACCATAATCCACTGTCCCCTGCAAGTACCGCAAAATGTGTTTTGCAGCCACCCAGTGAACCTTCCTAGGCTCACACATAAACTGACTCATCGTGTTGACTGCAAAACAGATATCTGGTCTAGTGTTGACCAAATACATCAAGGAACCAATCAGCTGCCTGTACAATGTGGGATCCACCAACTCGGAATCCGAAGCATGAAGCTTCTTCCAGTTGGTGATCATCGGTGTCGACATGGGTCTACAATCTTCCATGTGGAATCTGCTAAGGATGTCCACAATATACTTCCCCTGCCCCAGGAAGAAATGCCCCTCCTCCTGCCACACCTCCAAACCCAAAAAGTAATGCATCAAGTCGATGTCCTTCATCTCAAACTCCGCTGCAAGATCTCTCTTGCAGTGATCTATGAGTCTCTCTGCACCTGTAATGATCAAGTCATCCACATACAGCACCAGAATGAGAGGCTCCTCACCAATCACAATAAAGTAAAGGTTCGGATCTGCCTCACTCTTTGTGAAACCCATCCCCAGAGAAAGCCTCCTCCGGAGTCATGTGCCCCAAGGCACGATGCAGACTCCTGTTCTGCAAGTAAACAGTTGTGTTGCAGGCCTCTGCCCACAAGAACAATGGCAACCCCTGATCATGTAACATGGCTTTGGCAGCCCCTATGATGGATCTGTTCTTCCTCTCCGCAACCCCGTTCTGCTGGGGGTTGTAAGGAACAGTGAACTCCCTCCTAATGCCTGCCTTCGCACAATAGTCAACAAACTCTCCAAGGGTGTACTCTCCTCCATTGTCCGACCTCAAGGACTTGATCTTTCGACCTGTCTGAGTCTCCACAAGAGCTCTGAACTCCTGAAACCGCTTGAAGACCTCACTCTTGGTCTTCAAAAAATAAATCCAGGTCCTCCTGGAGTGATCATCAATGAATAAGACATAGTACTCATATCCACTCAAGGAAACATGAGACATCCGACCGCTCACATCGGAATGAATCAAATCAAGTATCCCAGTCGCTCTGCTGTCACTGCTGGGAAAAGGGGATTTGGCAAATTTGCCCATCGCACAACCTCTGCAAGTATCAAAGTGATCAGTACTGAAATCTGGCACACCTGTAGTGATCTCCCGCAATGTCCTCAAGGCTCCATGATACATATGTCCCATCCTGCGGTGCCAAATCTCACACAGCTCAGAACTGCTAGCTCTGCTGTCGGTACTACTGCTCAATGCCAAAAGGGGCTGAAATGCAAACTTGTACACCTTTGCATGGCGTACACCTATCACTTTAGCTGAATCAGCTGGAGTGTCCCTGGGATACATCAACACCTGTCCTCCCCTGAACAGTACCTCATATCCTCTGTCCTCCAAAGCTGAGACGGATATGAGGTTCTTCCTCATCCCTGGCACATAAAGAACCTCTGACACCTTCAAGGGAGGTTTGGACTCCCTCTGAAATGTCACTGTCCCCACCCCGACTGCTCTAACAACTCTGTCATCACCAAGTACTACCTCAATATCAGTGCCACTCTCTGAAAGCTCTGAGAAGTACTCACGGACTCCTGTCATATGACGTGAAGCCCCACTGTCTACATACCAGATACCTGAAGATGCTCCGCTAATCGAGGGAAAAGCATGCTCCCTCTGAACCTGTGTGGCAGGTGATCCTGCACTAGAGGACTCACACGTAGTGAACGCAAACTCCCGGTCAAAACGACCTGCAAAGTCCTCAATCTCAGCTGAAGCTGCCACGTCCTGGTTCTTTCCCTTCTTTTTCTTCTTCTCCGGACACACAACTGCATAGTGTCCCATCTTTTGACAATTCCAACACTTCACCTTGGAATAGTCCTTCTGTGTGTTCCCCGGTTTACCTTTACCTTTGCCTTTGCCCCCACCACTGCTTGTGGAAGCCTGCTTCTTCCCTTTGCCTTTCTTGCCTCCTGCCACCAGTGCTACATCCTCATCCTGCTCAACTGGCTTGGCTGCCCCAAGCTGTCCTTTCCTGATCTCTGTCTGAATGCAATCATCCCAAAACCTCTCCCATGTGGGAAGGGTCTCACGTGCACAAACCCCATCAGCAAAGTTCAACCATGAACGGGGGAGGCCATTCACTGCAATACGCACCAACTCAGTGGATGGAATGGCCTCTCCAATCGCTGCCAACTCATCTCTCACATTGGTAATCTTTGTGAGATATCCAGCTGCACTATCATTACCCATCTTAATGTTCTTCAGCTTCTCCTTCAGGACCATCTTCCGGTTCTCATTGGTACTCTGGTAGAGATTGGACAATGCTGTCCACATCTCATGGGCATTGCCCTTTCCTCTCACATGAGGAATGCAATGGTCTTTGATTCCGTCTAGAATCAGCCTCTTACCCTTATTGTTCTTCTTTTTATACTCAGCCAACTGAGTAACATCAGTGGGCACAACAACAGGGTTCTGTGCGGTATGCACCATGATATCCCAGACTTCTGCCTCCTCAAAGATACTCTGCATTCTCTCCTTCCAAATACTGTAATTTGTATGCCCATCCAACCTATCCTCCACCCTCAATCCCAATGACATCCTGCTGTCCTAAAACTGAAAAATAGCACTGCTGTAGTAAAGATAAAACTGCTGTTTATGAAAAAATCAGCTTGCTGGAATTTTCTGAGTGAAAAATCAGCAACTGTAATTTTTCCTTTCTGCTGTCCCAAACTGCCCTTCAGCACTCAAGCTCTGATACCATGTAAAATTTCTGTTTTCCCACCCCGGTTTTCAGTTTCTCCTTATTTCTCCCATGTAGTTAAATGCCCATTCCCATAACCATACATTTAACAGACTGAAAAAAATAAATATTGCTGAAAACACAAATTCTGGAAATTTTTCAGAATGCTGGAAATTGCAGAATTAAAAATCAGCAATTAAAAACAGCCATTAAAACACATTAAAACACTGATATTTTTGGTCAACTTGACCTTGGAAAAACCCCCTACAACTCTTGGGGAAAACCAGTTTGAGAGCTCTTCTTTATTTCTGAAAATTGTCTTTTTACAGTGAGAATTATTCAGCAAAAAATCAGCAAGCAAATTTACAACTTATCTCCTTTCCCGTGCTTCACAGCAATCTGGAAATTACAGCAAACAGGACAGCAATAAATGCTGTACGACCTCCGTTTTGTGTGCAGAAAAATCAGCAAACTGCTCCTCGATTTTTGTGCAAAAATCTGCCTTTCACTATGTGCTGAATCAGCTGTACAAATCTGCTCAACTGCTGCCTTGGAATGTGTGCCAAGCTGTTGTCTCCTTCTCCTCCTTGCTCAGAAATCTCTCTTGCTCTCCTTCTCCCAATCTGCTCATGAAAGAATGAATGACCTTTTCCTCCTTTTCCTCCTTTAATATAACTCCAAGTGACTTTTGGGTGATCCAAGTGACTTTTGGGTGATCTCTAAATCCAATGGCTGAAATAGATTTAGATCAATGGTTGAGATTAAATGCTCATTTAAATCTCACTTTCTATTTTTTAATTCACCCCACTTTAATAAAGACCCACTTAGTCATTTATTTCCAAAGTCACTTTTCCTTTCTAATTTTTCATTGACTTTATAAAAGTCACTTTAAAATTAGACTTAATAACTTTATCACTTAAAGTCACTTTTAAATTAGATTTAACTTCATAAAATTATAAAGTCACTTTAGGAGAAAAATTAAATTCTTTTGGACACTTTTCCCTAGGTCAAAGATCAAAGCCTAAGGGAACCACCTGTCCTCCGGTACCAAATTTCAACACAAGGGTCCTTTCTTTGTGTTATAGTGATGACACCAATATTCTAAAATAACACATTGTAACGAAGTTTGAAAGTAGGTTATCTTCGTGAAATTCATTCCCAGTCTTTTCAAGTACTTCATGTAAGCTTCAAGCTTTGCTCTTTCTTTGAGCATTCCTTTACTTTCAGCTCTAACCAATTCTTTTGCCTCCTTATCTGCATTGATCAATTTTCCCACATTATTAACATCCAGGGCTAAACCTGTCAATGATTTATTTCTATCTTCACCATCCTACACAGACTAATTTGACTTGGCTTTAACCACAATTGTCTTGAATTTTGACATAAAATCCTCAGCCGAGATAAAGTCCACAAAAGATCTTGTTGGAGCACCCTCAATTGAATCAGTGTTGTCTTCCTTGAGTATTCTTTGAAACTAATTCTCAAATCCATTGTCAATGGGTCGAATCTTATCCAAGAAATCTTGTATCTCCACAAGACGAGCAATCACAGGATGATCTCGGACATAACGACCTTATGCTTTTAAAAGTAAGTAGAAAACAATGGATTGGTGTAAAGTTTTGTAGATGTTCTATGCTAAGAGCAATTTCACTTTTCTCACAGCAATCATACAAGTAGATAAGCAAAATGCAGATAGAACATATAAGCAGATCTTACAGAAGACAAATCAGAAACAAGAAAAATGTATGTGTTTGTTTCGGCGGTCAACAGGATGCTTCAACCAGCAAAGTCTCCTTTGGTCAGCCAGCCCAGCATGTGTCACAACAACCCTCCAACCAGTAGATGAGTCAACCCAAGTCAGTTCTACAAAAGTCAACGCTGTCCTGAAAAGTCAACGCAGGGGCAGCAAGCTAAAAGTCAACGCAGCAGCAAAACGGTCAACCCTTTGACCTCGATTTTTGTGCCAGGTAGTATGGCCTTCAAAAATCGAACCTCCCACAAGTTTTCAGCTTGTTTGGACCAAGCGTTGACCAAAGTCAACGCTGGTCAAACTTCTGCGAAACCCTAGCAGCAGAAACCCTAGCAGCAGAAAAATCCTCTTCGTCCTTCCCACGTGTGGCTGAAATTCGTCCTCCAGGTAGCTCGTACTTTTTAGGATGAGAGAGGAAGATGTGAGTTGTTTGTGTGATCAAATTCTCTCCAACTTTTCCTGTATATATATATCCATCAATGAGGGTGTGTGACACATCTGTTGGGCATGTGAGCCTACATTACAAAACTGGCTGACCTTTGCACATATAATTTATTAAGAATAATAAATTCAAAATATAAGTTCTGCTCATCGGATTAAGACTATTTTTATATGGATTTTACACCTCTCAGAAAGAGGAATCCAACAAAAATATTAGCCTCTTAATCTGAGCATCAGAACATGGAGTTTGGACCTAGTTGTCCAAATTTAACACTCCCTCTCAACTAGGGAGAACTCCATCTATTAGTGCAATTAACATCGTGAGTCATCCCGCCGAAACTTGCTTTGCTGGCTTCTTTATTTCAGAACAGAAGTGGGTCAGTCACAAAGACATCATTCCCCGACTGACATAATCAGTCCAGAGGTCCCAGACCTCACAAATCTTGATCCCAGATCAAGTGGTTGGACCATGCCATCCTAGATAGAGAGTACGGCAATCTCTGATGCGTCCATCAGTCTTTGCTAATAGTCTCTAGCTTTTCCACACCTCATTGGCCAAATGAGAGCTACTTCCCATGAGTCCTGAACTCAATGGGTAGGATGCATACGGGGCACATATTAAATGAGTGGCGAACCAGCTCAATAATCACAAGGGTGGGGCAGAAGCATTATGAGTGCTTATAGCTCCGAGAAGCTATCCCCAAAGCCCCCCAGAGCTCCCAAAGCTCATTGTCCAACAGGACCCACATCATAGGGTCTTTCCACGACACCAAGACTCTCACGGAAGGTTAGGAACTTGACCTTCCCCAGGGGCTTAGTGAGAATATCCGCGACCTGCTCATCAGTTACTATATGATCGAGCCTTACGGTGCCTCGCTGTACCATATCCCGGATAAAGTGGTACCTGATATCAATATGCTTGGATCGGTCGTGGAACACAGGATTCTCAGTCATACGAATCCCACTCTGATTATCACAGAGTATTACAGTGGTATCTAGCACATGTTGGAACAGCTCACTAAAGAGCTTCCTCAACCAAACTGCTTCACAACAGGCCATACTAGCAGCAATGTATTCGGCCTCCGCGGTGCTCAAAGCCACCGACTTTTGCTTCCTGCTCATCCATGAGATCGAAGCAGAACCAAGATTGAAACAGCATCCAGATGTGCTCTTACGATCCACCACACTGCCAGCCCAATCGGCATCAGTATATCCCCGGAGTATCACACTCCCGGCGGTGTATCTCAGCCCATGGTTTATCGTGCCCCGAAGATATCTCAAAAGATTCTTGGCACCAACCGAGTGAAAATGATGAGGCTCAACCATCTGTTGACTCAAAGTATTCACTGCAAAACATATGTCCGGACGGGTGTTCACTAAGAACATCAAAGCTCCTATGAGTTGACGATACTCAGTAGGATTGGCCAAGATAGGCCCTGCAGCGCTGCCACTCAACTTCTTAAAGTTGAGTTCCATTGGTGTCGACACGGACTTACAGTCCACCATCCCAAATCTTTCCAGAAGCTTCACAATATACTTTCCTTGAGAAAGGAAAATCTCTCCAGGTCTCTGCCAGACCTCCAGGCCTAGGAAATAGTGCATCAGTCCTAGGTCTTTCATCTCGAACTCAGCAGCAAGCTCCCTCTTACATTGATGAATGAGAGGGTCATCACCTGTCAGGAAGAGGTCGTCCACATACAGCACTAGAATGAGAGGCTTTCCTTCCTCAACCTTAAAGTAAAGGTTTGGATCAGCATTGCTTCGAGTGAAGCCCAGCTTCATCAAGTAACTATCCATCCTCTCATACCAAGCTATGGGTGCTTGCTTTAACCCATAGAGGGCTTTCTTCAACCTGCAGACATAAGTGTCTCGATCTTGAACTTCAAATCCCAGAGGTTGTTCTACATACACCTCTTCCTTTATTGCACCATGCAGAAAAGCAGTGTTGACATCCATCTGATGAAGACTCCATCCTTGCGTAGCAGCAAGGGCTATGATGGATCGGATGGTGGTATATCGAGCCACAGGTGCAAATATATCGTCATAGTCAATTCCTTTCTTTTGAGAGAAGCCACGGGCAACAAATCTTGCCTTAAACTTTTCAGCACTCCCATCAGATCCATGTTTAATCTTGTAGAGCCATTTAGCGGTGACAACAGATTTGTCCTTCGGTCTCGGGACCACATTCCAGACATCATTCTTCATAATAGCCTCATATTCTTCATGCATAGCATCCTTCCAGACTTGATGCTTGATGGCTTCTTCAAAAGATCCAGGTTCAGATTGTATAATAGTACTCATGGCAGCTAGATACCCTTGGTATCTACACGGCTTCTTGCTTTCTCGGAATGTTCCCGTTGGGGCAGCATGACCCTCAGCATCTTCGAGGGTGTCCCTGAGCCATGATGGCCTCTTTCCTAGAGAAGGGGAAGGATCAATAGGGTCCATTGGCTCTTCAACATCAGGCATAGTCTCATCCTGGGGTTCTTCCAGATTTCCAGGTCTTTCTTCATGGTTTTGTTCAGATCTAGGAAGATCTACTACTTTCTTCAGGGAAGCATCTTCGTCAAAAGTGACATCATGGCTTATCTCTACTTCCCTTTGACCAGGTACATAGACTCTATATGCCTTAGAAGTCTCACTGTAACCCACAAACATTCCTTTCTTCCCAGTAGCGTCCAACTTACTTCTCTTTTCTTTCGGCACATGAAAATAGACAGGACATCCAAAAATTCTAAAATGTGAGACATCAGGTTTCTTACCAGAGAAAACCTCTTCGGGAGTTTTGGAGTCCAAAGCGGAATGAGGGCATCGGTTTTGAATGTACACAGCAGTATTTGCAGCTTCTCCCCATAGAAACTTTGGAAGACCCTGGTCA
This sequence comes from Pinus tabuliformis, assembly GCA_031772625.1. NCBI lineage: Eukaryota > Viridiplantae > Streptophyta > Pinopsida > Pinales > Pinaceae > Pinus > Pinus tabuliformis. The sequence goes on from CM062804.1 coordinate 730,140,255, forward strand.
CATAGCATGGCACGGGCAGCTTCCACAATAGTCCTATTCTTGCGTTCAGCAACACCATTCTGCTCAGGAGTATATGCAGTGGTAGTCTCCCTCTTAATGCCAGCTTCTCTGCAAAAGTCTTTGAACTCATTTGACTCATATTCAGTGCCATTGTCAGTCCTCAAAATCTTGATCTTCTTTCCGGTCATATTTTCCACCAAGGCTTTGAAGGTACGGAACCACATGAAAGCCTCATCCTTCTTCTTCAAGAAGTATATCCAGGTTTTGCGAGAGAAGTCATCAGTAAATGTCATATAGTAAGAACATCCCCCCAGGGATGTTACAGGCAACATACCGGAAAGATCAGAATGGACCAGTTGCAATATCTCAGATGTCTTTGTGACACTTGAGGGGAAAGGTCCCCTTGTATGTTTTCCTTCAGCACAGCCCTTACATACACCTTTATGATTATTTCCAAAATCAGGCATCCCTGTCACTACCTTCCTTGCTTCGGGAAGAGCCTTGTAATGAAGGTGTCCAAATCTTCGGTGCCATAGTTCGGTTTGACGGATAGTATCACAAGTCATAGCTCCCAACGGACTCCCTCCAACCTGGTAGAGTGTACCAACTCTAAAACCAATTGAGATAGCTTCCTTGAAGCTCTTCTTCCACATGAGTACCTTTCCATCAGAGAAAGTTACATTGAATCCTTTGTCTTCCATGGCAGATACAGACACAAGGTTCTTCTTCAATTTGGGTACATAGAGTACATCTTGTAGATGGAGGACTTGTCCTTGAGACAAGTGGAGGGTCACAGTCCCGGTCCCTTTCACAGGATAAGTGGCATTATCCCCAAGGGTAATTTCTAGATTAGCATCCCTTTCAACCATGTCAGAAAGTGCTTCCTTGAATCCGGTGATGTGTCTTGAGGCACCACTATCGATTAGCCAGACATCCATAGTGTCGGGCGGAGATGCAGCTGAGAGAGCAGATATTAGAATATACTCATTTCTTTTATCAACAACATTAGACTCCTCATACCTGGTATTTCTGGTCCTTTTAGAAGGTGGATGGTTTCCTTCAAAGTGAGCCTTCCTCTTTCCTTTGGATTTGTCATTTCTTTGATTCCCATTCCTTCGGTTGTTGTTGTTGTCGTCACTATCGGGAGAATTCTTCTGGAAGGGGCATTCTCTAGCATAGTGTCCAGTCCTATGGCAGGTGAAACATTTACCCTTCTTCTTTTGAGTCTTAGTCCTTCCTTTGTCCTTGGAACCACCAGAGTTCTTCTTTCGGGAATGAGCAACATAGGCAGCATTTCTTTCATTATCAAATTCCTTCATCCTTGTTTCTTCTTGCATACATCTAGACAGAAGCTCATCAAAGTTAGGGATGGTATTATTGTTGAGAATGGTAGTTGTGAATACTTGCCATTCATATGGAAGTCCTCCAAGTGCGGTGAGAACCATCTCACGATCAGCTATTGTCTCCCCAATAGCTAGCAGATTGTTCCTGGTTTCGGTCAACTTCATAAAGAAAGTTTGAATAGACTCGTCTCGGCCCTTCTTCATATTCTTCAACTTGTTCTTGAGGAATAGCACTTGGTTCACATTGTTTACTCGGAACATAAGTATCAGTTTGTCATACATCTCCTTGGATGTGCCTAGTTCAGATATGTAGGCAACCAGACTCTTATTTATGGATTCCCTGATCAGCAGTTTTGCTCTGATTTCTCCCTTCTTATACTTGTGTTTAACAGCAGCAGAGGCATTTGATGGAGGTTCTTGAATCTTCCCTATCACATGATCTAGGAGATCATGATCTTCTAATTTGAGATCTAATAACATCTTCCAGGCATGGCAGTCATCACTTCCAGTCAGCTTGTCATTCTCCCTGAATTCAAGCTTAGAGGAATCCATTTCCTTCGATGATGATTGCTATAGATAGAGTTTGTCTTCACCTCAGTTCTGATACCATGTAAAGTTTTGTAGATGTTCTATGCTAAGAGCAATTTCACTTTTCTCACAGCAATCATACAAGTAGATAAGCAAAATGCAGATAGAACATATAAGCAGATCTTACAGAAGACAAATCAGAAACAAGAAAAATGTATGTGTTTGTTTCGGCGGTCAACAGGATGCTTCAACCAGCAAAGTCTCCTTTGGTCAGCCAGCCCAGCATGTGTCACAACAACCCTCCAACCAGTAGATGAGTCAACCCAAGTCAGTTCTACAAAAGTCAACGCTGTCCTGAAAAGTCAACGCAGGGGCAGCAAGCTAAAAGTCAACGCAGCAGCAAAACGGTCAACCCTTTGACCTCGATTTTTGTGCCAGGTAGTATGGCCTTCAAAAATCGAACCTCCCACAAGTTTTCAGCTTGTTTGGACCAAGCGTTGACCAAAGTCAACGCTGGTCAAACTTCTGCGAAACCCTAGCAGCAGAAAAATCCTCTTCGTCCTTCCCACGTGTGGCTGAAATTCGTCCTCTAGGTAGCTCGTACTTTTTAGGATGAGAGAGGAAGATGTGAGTTGTTTGTGTGATCAAATTCTCTCCAACTTTTCCTGTATATATATATCCATCAATGAGGGTGTGTGACACATCTGTTGGGCATGTGAGCCTACATTACAAAACTGGCTGACCTTTGCACATATAATTTATTAAGAATAATAAATTCAAAATATAAGTTCTGCTCATCGGATTAAGACTATTTTTATATGGATTTTACACCTCTCAGAAAGAGGAATCCAACAAAAATATTAGCCTCTTAATCTGAGCATCAGAACATGGAGTTTGGACCTAGTTGTCCAAATTTAACAATTGGCAATAGCACATCGACAACAACTGCTTCACCTCTAGATAGTTCATGCCTTCTTTGGTTACATTTTTGTTACCTTTCACCTTCTGCAGTAGAACTTGAACAATTTTCAGGTTATCAAGTCCATTCTTAAATTTTGATAGCAGTCCCACTAACTCTAGAGCATCACTCATTACAACTTCCATCTGCTGCTCTTTTGTTAACACATTAATATCCTTCTTGACTTCCTCAAATGATACAATTTTACCATCATCAACATCTTTGCCTAGTGCTGTATTTGAAGTTTTCTTTGATTTCCTCTTTCAAAGCCCAAGAAAAGGAATGCGTCGATTTAAATGCTGCCCACCTAGATGCTGCAGCATTGCACTAAGGGCTTTGCCTCGATAATGTTCGTCATCAAGCAAGTCATTGATGATGTCGAGATGAGGAAATTCTTCTGACATGATAGGACTAACCTGCCTGACATCAGTAGATGGATATACATGCATCGGGGGTCCCTGCATACCAAGATCATTCATTGTGGCTTGCTGGACTCTGATATCATGACCATCAAGCTCAGAATGAACTTGGAAAGCTTTTAGATTCTTCCCTCTCTGTGGTTGCTGATGTATATGCTGATCCAATAAACTTGGTTGATGATCAAGTTGGTCCACTCTGAAAGATTTTTCTTGTACACGAGAATTGGAATCTTCAACATCTAGTGTTGCCCATGAGATCTTTGCCGATTTAGCATCTCAGGAGTTACTGAGCCAAAAGTGAAGCCCACAGGACGCTCACTCTGATTAGCAGCACCACAAATACGTTGCTCTTTTTCAGGTCCAATCAAGAAAGATAATTGTGATGTGCGAATATATGATCCAATAGCCCCAGATGAAGAAGGCGAGGCATCACAACTTGTCCGACCTGAGGAATATTCATTATGCATGTCCATCCTATGACTTGATTGAGGAGAACCTGGAATTGTACATGGAGGTAACACAAAAGATGAAAGAGAGTTTTGCATAAAACCACTAGAATGTGAAGCAGTGGAACCTTGAGAGGGACTTGCCGCTGCCAGAGTGTTAGCACTCGAGACCGAAAGAGGAACATGCCCAGCGTAAGTACTCTTATTCTTTCCAACAACAACCATTTTGTATGATGGAGGCACCTGTGAACTTTGAGACAACAACATGCTATTTGAAGCCATAGAATCTCCAACTCCTAGTCTTCCTGATGCACTGACAGACCGTGACAACAATGGAACAGTTTGAATGGATACAACAGGAACAATAGGTCTTGGGCTTGCAGGTATCAACAGAGCACTTGATGACCTTGATATGCCTTCATCATAATATTGAACATTATAATCATCTACTGCTTCATCATCTTTTGTTTCTTCACTGTCGTTATCATCTTCCTTACTATCGATTTCCTTTCGACATGCTTTAACTTTTGCACATGATTTTTTTAATTGCTGAAATACTTCTTGAATTTTATTAAACTGATCAACGCAACCAGGACGCGAATGTAATGGTACATTGTGCAACAAACAACGTTCAAAAACCCACATGATTATATTGTGCGCCATGGCTTTGATACTACTGAAGCATCAAAACTGATAGCTTGTTGACTTGCAGTAAAAATACACAGAGGTATTTGAGGTAATAATTTATTTTATATTTATATATATATATAATGTGTACAAGTGATGATCAAATGTTACAATGAAGACCCGCATATATACTTAAGCAGGTGCCCTTTCGTGATTGGACATGTCTTTTAGGCATGCCTTTTCACTTAACTTAATGAATATTTAACATAACCAATATTTGATTATTTACATTTATTTTTGTTTATTTATTTGTTATGAATTATATTCATAATACACTGACTGTGAAGATTGCACAATTTTCACCGGGAGGCTGGGAGATTGCGCATTCGCTAGCCGGGCAAGGCAGGGTCTGGGCCAAGGCAGTCTAGACCCACTGACGTGAGGCTGGAAACATGAGAAGTCTGAATGCATGGTGAAGCTGAGTGCAAATAAGAGTGAATTATCATGCATGCAAACAGTAAGTGCAGGATTCAGAAAGCGGGAAGGCATGCATGCATATGAAGTGAGTCATCACAACGATGATCGTCAGTGCAAAAACAATGTCATGCATGCGACAACAATGATATGTAAAGAAAAATTGAAACAATGCTTCTATAAGCTAACACGTATCAAAACAATAGTAAGCGTTCATTGAAATCAAGCGAACAACACTTACACAACGAAATCCAAAAAGCGACAGAAGCACATCACAAGACATGAGAAGCAAACTTACCTTGAAAACGCTGAGCTAAATGTGCCAAAGACTCCTAGATGCGATGTGGGATGTCAGAGCTACAAGATCGATGTGAGAAATGAACTCTGTAGTGTCCAACAAATGAGTTTTGATATGATTGAGGTTATGACGCGCATGCCAAAAATCTAGGAAAAACGACACTTTGCGGGAGGTTTCTAAAACGATCTTTGCATGTAACTTCCAACTGCTAAAATAGATCCCTAAAATCTAGGGATTCTTTGCTTTTTCGGGAAAAGTAGGCCATGCATGCAAATCAACCTTGCTCAGACCTGGAGGGAATCGGTTAACCTGTCAACACATGCAACAACTTGCAAGACTGAGGATGAGATTTATACAGTTTTTGGGCTGAGCAAGATTGGCTGTCCCTCATGCACTGCACAATTTCTAGACTGAAGCCCTGGGTGTCAGTCAGAACTGCGCAATTCCTGAGCTGAAGCCCAGTGTCGGGCTGCACTCCGCAATTTTCAAGGGGAAGGCTTCCTGGTCGAATTGTGCATTTTTGGAGCCCTGCAGGCAACCTAGCAGGATTGCGCAATTTCTGGAGGGAAGGCTAGTTCCTCTTTAGAATTGCGCAATTTTTAGGGGGGGCATCTTTGCCATAAAATTGTCTAAGTTTGGAGTGATAGCCTGCGGGTGGGAGACAAACAAGTTGACATGCACAGGCTGGTAGGCCATTGAAACTTAGCTGAAGCCTATTTATTTGACAGTGCAAGACATGCTGCTAAGGATGGTTGGTAGGGAGGCTCCATAACGAAGCTAAGGCAAAATTTTGGAGGGTGGTTGTAGCTGCTACAACGGGGACCAACAATTCAGTGATGACAAACATGGAAGAACAACCACCAAAGATTAACCCATTAGACATCTTGGGGGAGCTAGAAAGAGGGTAACAACAAATGGCTCAATATATGGCACAAGGGCAACAACAAATGGCCCATTTTCTTACCCAAATTTTGGCAAATCTAAGTAATGTGGGTAACAATGGTGCTAATGGATCTAATGGAGGTAGCCAAAATCTGGGAGATGGAAACAACAACCATAATCCTGGTTCTTTTAACATCCCTACACAAACTAACACAGGGACAACTAGTAGGAGGATCTCTAAACCTCTACTACCCAAGTTTCAAGATGGTCACGGAGCAGTAAACCAAGGACCTACATAATAGAACAAAGATTTTTCAAAATATTTCCAAGAGTATGTGTCACTAGGAGAGGATGTTCAAGCAACTATGACCTTTACAAAGTTCAGTAACATTAAGTACAGAAATAGGCCTAGGGATCATAATAGGGGCACATAGCAGAACAATGATTTATGCAAGGTTGGGAAACTATCCATCCCCTCCTTCAATGGGTCATCCAAATACTTGGCAAGGTCTTGGGTACAAAAGTTAGACACTTACTTCCAACTTAACCCAATGTTGGAAGCAAAGGCCATCAAATTCACCACCCTGCATTTGGAAGGAGAAGCTCATGAATGGTGGTACCACAGATTGGTCACCCTGGGACATTCCAACATTACTTCTTACATGGACTTCACACAAAGGTTGATAGATCAATTTGACAAGAAGGATTCAGAGATACACTTCAGGGAGCTAACATAGCACAAGTAGACCGAAATACCAGATGCCGATGTTTCAAAATTAGAGCGAGTAGCTGTTATGGTGACAGACATATTTGAACAGAGGTTGATCATACTCTTCACATAAGTTTATCTAAACCCCTACGTGGTTGGGTCAAGGTCTTCAAACCCACTACTTTACAAGATGCCATCACTAGGACGCCAAACATGGAAGATGTAGTACCTAAAGTTAGATTTTCATCCAACCACTCGTCCCTCAAAAGAACAGAGATAAGTGGCCATTTCAGAGAGAGTGGGCTAGGAAAGACAGGTTGGATGATGAGACTTGGAGTGCGCTGAGAAGGAAGAAATTATGCTTAAGCTACAAGGAACTGTGGGAGGGATGTCACAAATGCTTAAGCAAGGGAAAGGTCCGCTACTTTGAGGTGTTGTCAAACAACGATGATGAAGAAGATACAATGCCAACACCAAGCAGTGAGCCTAGTAGTTCAGGGGAGTAGTACCATGAGGAAGCTAAAGGGGATGAGAGGCCTTGTATGGAGATTAAGGGTGGTACTGTTGCTACTCTTTTTGGAGTCCCTAGATACTAAACCTTCAAGATCAGGGGGGCCATACAAGGACAACGAGTCACAACTTTGGTTGATGGAAAGCATACTTGTTGTTTTTCCACGATCTTGGGTCTAGGATAAAATCTTAGAATCTCTGATGCTACCAAACCAAGAATCACAACGATACTACTTTGCACAACGAAATATAAACAAAAGTAAATCTACTAGTGCACAAAATATGGACAACGTTTTACAATTTTCAACCCAACTTCGTTATATTAATCAACATATAATACAACAGTCTAGGGCTCCCATACCACGGATAATGGCCCTCATACATTCACTAGTACAAAAGATAAAATTAGGGCTTGGTGTTAGTCCATCGACAACCAATCTTGTTAGGATATTTCGACACATAGGAACTAGTTAAGTATAACTTGGTCTAATGTATAGTTAGGTAAAGTGTGTTTCTTTAGTATGTACTTTTTGTAACTTACAATTCGACATTCACGATATGTTCTAGACATGAAGTGATCCAACGGTTCATTCTCTCCTCGGTATTACCGACACTTGATCCGTGGATTAACACCTGATTGGTCCATGATCTCTATTTAAAGAGCATGGAGGGTCATTTGTAAGGTGACCGTTCACGAGAGAAGCTTATGCAAATTTTCTTTCTTTTAGATTAATAAATTGTCTGAAGTGGCCGTGTTGGCTTAGGCCGTGGATTGTTTCCCTCTTTGAGGGTTTTAACCACGTCAAGAGTACTAGTGTAATTATATGTGATCTCTTTGTGAGTGGTGTTCTTTGGTGTTTTATTTGAGGAACTTACTCTGTAAATTCCTACATGGTATCAGAGCTATTTGAGGATTGCATCCATTGATGATCCAAATCCGAAGCCGGTACAACTGCATATCACTGTTGTTTCCTAGTTCTACTGTTTCTGACCGCTTTCGGGCAGAGAGGACTTCTCTATTGTGTTAAGAGCATCTGTCCCAGTAAGAAACCCCTTTTGTTTCACGTGAAAAAGTTTCCGGTAACCCTAACTACGTCATTTTTAAGATTTGGAGGTATACAATCTTTATTTGCAGTTTTAGTTATTTATCTATCTGTTTATTTCAGTTTATTTATCTCTCTATTTTTTATCACTGGATCTATATATTTCATTTCTGCGTATGCTCTTTGCCACATGACCTTGTGCGATTTAGACAAAATCAGAAACATTGAAGAAAATATTTAGTTTTTGACGAAATTTAACTTCAAGCCGTAAGGTTTGGTTTCTTTTGCATATCCGTTTTGGATTGTGTGGTTTTTTGTTTTGTAGGAAAAAATGATTTTCTCAAGTAAGCATACACTTCAAAGCTTCAGTGACTAAAAAAAAAACCCCTTCCTCTATAAAAAATAAAAATAAAAAATCCTTCCTCTTTTCAAAAAATTACTACCTTTTAAATTCGCTCACTTGGTCCAAAGTTACTTTATGAGAATAGAGGTCTTGGATTCAAGTCTTTCTTTTTGTTGAGTTACTTTGTCAAAAAACATACGTAACTTATGTTTTAAAGTTACTTTATGTGAAAGTGTTCTCACCCATTATAAAAAGCGAGTCACTTATAATTTTAAAGTCTCTTTATCTTTTATTAAGTTACAATTTAGTGGGTAACTCATAAAGTACCATTGTAAAAGTGACTTTCACTTATTTATAAAAGCGGGTCACATAATTATTTATTTATTTATTTATTTTTTTTAAGTGAGGAGGGGGGGAGGAATTAAATTTGGAAGGGGGTACGATGGGAATGGGGGTTTAAAATATAACATTATCATTCACTTTCGCATATTCACGTACTCGTCGGCATCTTCAACAACTTTTCTTCAAAAAACCATAACTTTTTCATGCGGACGCCCTTTTCAGAGCCGTTTTATTTAATTGGCCTAATTTTTCGAGATCTTTCCATTGGAACACTTAGTTTCAGCATCTACAGCTTCAATATCTGTTAAAATGGAAAGTCCATGACAAGTTATTATTGACAACACCAAATACTTTCAATGGTTGTCCTACATGGAGGATTTACTTAGAAGTAAAGGTCTTTATAAAATAGCAACAAGCCAAGAGTCTAAACATAAAGATGAAGATAAATAAGCCAAATGGTAAAATATGCAAGATCAAGCACGTGGGTTGATAGTGATGTCTATTACTCCAGATCTTATATTTCATATCGCAAAACTGGATACCCCTGATGAAGCAATGAAATAACTCAATAAAGTTTTTGGAATTAAAAATGAAATTAGAGTCTATCAACTCGAAAATGAGTTGCTTATGTTGGACCCAATAATTTTTCTTCTATTGAAATTATTTTGTTCAGGTTCAAGACCCTTACAATTCTCTGAGAAGGTGTTAAAGTTAAGAAAGAAGATGGTAGCCTTATTTATTCCATTCTTACTAAGTTGGGACCAACCTACTCTGTGTTTGTTTTCACTTTCCATTTTACACGAGAAGCCTTTATTTCTCAAGGACAAAACTGCAAGTCCCTCTCTTTTGTTGCCTTTTGTGATTCTTTAATAAGAGAACAAGAAAAACTCTTACATCTTCGTCTTCTTAATATTGGAAACTCTTCTAAGAAAGCCATAACAGTGTAACAACAACCAAATTTAAAGAATCCTAGGAAACAACACCCTAAAAAAAATGGTCCTAAAACAAACAAGGGTCTTAAGCAATTTCAGTCTCAAAATGAAAAATCAATTCAACAAAATGATAAGGCAAATAAAAACAAAGGGAATAAGACTAATAAACATTGCAAATTTTGTAATCGTGATGACCACTTAGAATCGAAATGCTTTAAAAAGATGGAAGCCTTGGAAGCAACAATAAAGAAGAGTAACATCCATTTGGAGCACTCTTCAACTTCAACTTCATCTTCAGGAATAACACTTTCTGCATGTGGTTTCAAGCATCTTGGTCTAGCTATGCACTAAATGTATCTTCTTCTTCTCATTCTCATGAATGGCTCGTTGATTCTGGAGCTTCTTATCACATGGCAAAAAACAAAACCATGTTTTCTTCTTTAAATGATTGTAACACAAAAAATATATATGTTGGTGATGATAGATCTCTTAGTGTTATAGGGATTAGAACTATTCATTTAGACAATGGTGAATTTAATGATGTATTGTGTGTTCCTATCTTATCCTGCAACATTTTCTATGTATATTAGATAACTCATTCAGGTGAAGGTAAAACTGTTGAGTTTTCACCTCATGATGTTGTAATTAGGGACCTAAGAGATCCTAGACAAATTTTAGCTACTAGCATTGTTGATGATTCTACAAGGTTGTATAAGTTTAACAACTTTGGGTCATCAACTCTTTCTTCGGTATTTGTTGCTGATAATGATGAAGTGAGCAAACTTTGGCATGAGCGATTTGGTCACTTAAACTACCGCTCCCTCCAAAATCTAAGGAAAATATGGTGACAGGTCTTCCTATAGTATCTTGTAGAGATGGTGTTTGTTCTGGATGTGTACTCGGAAAACATCATCCGGATAGTTTTGAAAATCGTGCCTCTTGGCACGCCTCAACCCCTTTACAGCTTGTGCATGGTGATTTATGTGGTCCACTTCCAGTTGTTTCATTCTTTGGCTACAAGTATTTCTTAACTTTCATTGATGATTTCTCCAAACGCACTTGGGTATACTTATTAAAACTCAAGAGTGAAGTATTTAACATGTTCTTGGCCTTTAAGGCATTTGTTGAGAAACAATTTGGACATCAAATTATAAAGCTAAGATCTAATAATGGCGGAGAATATGTTAACAACAAATTCATCAACTTTTGCACTGAGCATGGAATTCAGTTGCACATATTATTCCATATACTCCACAACAAAATGGTGTAACTGAAAGGAAGAATCACACCTTAAAGGAAATGACTAATTGTATGCTTCAATCTAAAGGGTTTAGTATTAATTTTAGGGCAGAAGTAGTTAATTGTGCAAATTACATAGTAAATCGCACTCCTACTAAGGTTTTAAAGAATGTCACTCTAGAACAAACATGGAGTCCAATTAAACCAAATGTAAGTTACTTTTGTGTTTTTGGAAGTGAAACATGGGCCCATATTCCCGATGAGGAACATAAAGCCTTATAACCTAAGAGTGAAAATTGTATTTTTGTTGTATATTCTGAAGATGTCAAAGGATATAGACTTCTTCTACCTAAATCCAAAAATGTTATCAATAGAAGATATGTAAAGTTTGCTGAAAATATATCGGCCTATGAACCTAGTTCGACGGATGTGCCACCTCTCTTTATCCCTTCTACTTCTAAAAATATTTCTTCTTCAGATGATGATAGCGAGGATGAAAATCCTCCCCCACCTTCTCGGGATTCTCCTTCAATTCCTCAGCTTCCAAAATGGGTCCGTGCTACTCGGGATGCAACAGGTGCTCTTGTAGGTGATCCTACAGATCAACGATGTACACGTTCTCAGTTCGATCGAGTTTCTTCTTTACTCACTCAAGAGTCAACAAATTATGATCCTGACACCTTTGCAGAAGCTTCAAGCCATCTAGATTGAGATGCAACTATGATTGAAGAATATCGTTCATTATTGGGAAATGATACATGGGATCTTGTTCCTCTTCCAAAGGGATGAAAACTTGTTAGATGTAAATGGGTTTACAGAACCAAGTTTGGACCAGATGGAAAAGTTGATAAATATAAAGCTCATTTTGTTGCCAAGGGTTTTTCACAAGTTGAAGGCATTGACCATATTGAAATCTTCTCCCATGTTTCCAAAATGAACTCTATCCACCTTGTTCTTTCCCTTGCTACCACTTTCAAATGGGAAGTCCATCAGATGGATGTTAAATCTGTCTTTTTGCATGGGGACTTTCATGAATAAATCTATATGGAACAACCTCCTGGCTTTATACAAACAAAATGCAGCCTTGTATGTCGGCTTAAGAAATCCCTTTATGGTCTCAAGCAAGCCCCCCGGTCTTGGTATGCCAAAATGGATAGCTTTATTTTAGATACTGGCTTTTCTAGGTGTCATTTTGACAATACTGTCTACACCAAGAAAGTGGGTAAGTCTCTTATCATTCTTTTTCTTTATGTTGATGATCTTATCCTTACTGGTATTGATCCCAAACTTATAAACCATGTGAAGCCCAACCTTAAAAAGTAGCTTAAAATTACAGACTTATGACACTTGCATTATTTTCTTGGTCTTCAAGTCTTGCAATCCAAGGAAAGTATTTCTGTTTCCCAGTCCAAGTATGCCTGTGATCTTCTACGCCACTTTCATATGGAAGATTGTAAGCCAAACCCTTCTCCATTTCAATCTGGAGCCAAACTTTCAGTCACTTGTACTTCCCCTGAAGTTGATGCTACCTTATACCGTCAACGTTTAAGAAAACTTCTGTATCTGACCCATACCTGTCCTGACCTTTGCTTTGATGTTGGACTTATTGCTCGGTTTATGCAAAACCCACATGAAAGTCATTGGAAAGAAGCGAAAAGAATACTTCGTTATGTTCGAGGTACAATTTAGTTTGGGATTCAGTATAGTGCAGAAGCATCTCCTCTATTGGTTGGTTTCACTGATTCCGATTGGGCTGGTGACCCCGATGATTAGAAGTTTACTGCGGGTTATGTCTTCACTTTTGGTTTTGAATCTATTACATGGGCTTGCAATAAAAAAAGTGCCATTTCTCTTTCTTTAGCAGAAGCAGAGTATTGTGGCATTGTAGAAGCTAATAAGGAAGCCCTATGGCTTCATCAGATCCTGTCAGAGTTTGGCTTTCAACTAGATTCAACTCTACACTTTGGTGTGATAATCAAAGTGCCATTCAACTATGCAAAGATCCAGTCCCACATCAACACAACAAACACATTGAGTTACACATGCACTTCATCAGAAATCTCATTCATGACCATGTTTTTGAAGTGCAATATTGTTCAACCGATGATCAAGTTGCAGACATCTTTATAAAGGCTCTCACGGAGGCGAAGTTTAACTTCAATTTATGGTTGGAGTTCAAGAAGTTGTCACTAAGGGGGGATAGGCTATAATCTCTCCTTCCTTCTCCTATTGTGTCATATTTATACATCCTTCAATCCTATCCCAAGTTGTTCTTAAGGGGGGATGTTAGGATATTCTGACACATAGGAAATAGTTAAGTATAACTTGGTTTAGTGTAAAGTTAGGTAAAGTGTGTTTCTTTAGTATGTACTTTTTGTAACTTACAATCCGATGGTCACGTTATGTTCTAGACATAAAGTGATCCGACGGTTCATTCTCTCCACGGTATTACCGACACTTGATCTGTGACTTAAAACCTGATTGGTCCATGATTTCTATTTAAAGATCATGGAGGTTCATTTGTAAGGTGACTGCTCATGAGAGAAGCTTATGTAAATTTTTTTTTTTTTTTTTTACATTAATAAATTGCCTGAAGTGGCCGCGTTAGCTTAGGCCATGGAATATTTCCCTCTTTGAGGGTTTTAACCACGTCAAGAACACTGGTGTATTGATCTGTTATCTGTTCTGAGCGGTGTCCTTTGGTGTTCTATACGAGGAACTTACCCTGTAAATTCCTACAAATCTGCCCATACAAGATACACTGACCATCTGGCTGATGTAGCATGCTCTCTCAGCTCCTCTTAGTCATACCCTGTACCTGCTCGGTCTTGCAGCTCTCGATCTGGAGCTCCTGCCTCTATCAATTCTCCAAGTCCATCTAGCCATTGAACCCCAACTATAAATCTGCTCACTAGTTTTGCCTTAGTCCATCAAGGGCACAACACATTGAGACTCCTGTCGAGTTGTTCACAACTCCACTTGTGAACAACTCTCAATCTGACCACTACTGCTCCTCAACTACTTAGGGACTTCAACCCACTATGGTCTTCCCTCATTGCTCCAATGAAGACCAACATAGGGCACGAAGGGCTTCCACCTATCACAGCAAGATGTCCATCTCCCATAATGAACACGGGCTAGGAGGACTGTCCATCATATGCTGTAGAAGTCCTCCACACACAAGTCTAGCGATGCTCAACTACTATTTTGGTTTGTTAACCCTTGAACTCAACAATTTCCACTCTAGCACTACTTTTTTTCCGTCAAAGTGTTGGACACCAGGCTCCAACTTGGGCACTATCAAGTTGTCCTCCAGTAGACCATAAATGCCTAATCACTATCTACACTTGGTCCACTCTCACGTTGCCCTCCAACAGTGCACGAGTGTCCAAGTCTGCCATAGCATTTGCTCCTAGTTAGGGCATCCAACACCTGGGAAACCCTTCCACATGGCCACTAACATACTTATCCAATCAGTCCTCTCCTAGGACACCCATCTACCTAACATCCAACCATCATCAAGAGACCATTTGCAACTCCCTGTTGTTGCTCTCTTGCCTAGGGTTCTATGCACACTGCTGTAGATTCCTATAACTGGTTAGGGCATCCAATAACCCTCCAAAAGCTACTACAATAGTCCTCCAATCATTGTGAGTCCTCTTCTATTGGTTTACCCTTACTCGCTATCCTTTCTAGGCCCCACACGCACTGTTCTAGCCCTTGTAATAATCACAAAAGGAACCCTACAGAGGGCTGTCCATGACAACAATATAAATTGTCCTCAAAACCAGCAAGGAGACTCTGTTTTGGCTGTGGCCTCCTAGAGGTGGCTGCGGCTAGGAGAGAGAGACTTAACTAGCCCTCTCGACCCTTCTACAAGTCATCCAATAGTGTTGTACCTATAACACTTCTTTGCAGCCCTAAACATAGACAAAATACCTTCAAAACATGCCCAGAAACATACCCAACTTACCTCTGCCTGATCTGGCTAAGGAAACATACCCACGTTGCCCAAAAACTACCCTTATGTCACCCTTCAGGTTGCTTTAGGGTTGCAGCATTCTCTAGAGAGAAATCCACACCAAAACGCAGAGAAAAATACCTCTCCAAAACTCGGTTTCCTGTCTCCTTATCCTTGCTTCAGATCCACACTTTAAATGTAGAGGTATCTTGATGTTTTATGCACTTTTGATGAGTTTTATTTATACTTAATCATGTGGCTTCCCTAGTGGGTTTGTCTAGATTTCATAAGGCCTATTATGACTCTAGCTGACCTCAAACATGAGCCACAAACCCACACTATATCTTAAAAAATTCATAACTCCACTTTGAAAACTCAGAATTCAATGATTTTCGATGCGTTGGAATTGTCTCGACATCCTCTATCATCTCCATCCATCACATGTCAAAGACTCGTCACGGTTTTGGCCCAAACACCGATGGGTGCAAAACCCCAGGCTTGGGTTTTAAGCCCATAAAGCGACTTGTGGAGCTCTTTCCTCCAAACCCTCTATCCTCAAGGCTTGGAGTACCTCCCAAGCTACAAAAATCAACACAACTCGCAACTTCATCGATGTAGCCTTGTTGGAAAAGAGAGGTATTCTCACAAAAGAGTTTGAGGGATTTAATGTTGTGGTGGTTGATGGATGCAACATGACATCGCACACAAATGATTCCATGCTTGAACGTGACACTTGGTAATTACACATCTACTGATGGCTTCTATGTAGTAGATCTTGTGGATACCAATGTTGTATTGGGGGTACAATGGTTATACTCGTTGGGGAAGTTCTCAAATAACTACCAGGCAATGAAGATGGAATTCAAGGCCTCAAATGGAAATAACGCATTGTGGATGGCTATGTCCAATGGTGCTCCTCGAACTGTATCAACTAATAGAAGGGAATCTATATTCAGACATGGAGATATAACTTGCACTAGAGCTAGAGGAAGGGGCCAAACCAATGACGACCAAACCTCACAGGCATCTGAAGAAATTCAAGGATGAAATAGAAAAGGCCATCAAGGAATTGCTAACCATTGACCACATAGTTTAAGTCCATTTTCCTTTTGGTGAAGAAAAAGGATGGTACCTAGAGGATGTGTATTGACCACTGAGCCTTGAACAAGAAAACCATTAAAAACAAGTATCCCATCCCCAAGATCAATGAGTTGTATCAAACATATATTCAACGATCGCTGAATAAGTATGACCAGGTTTTTAGAGACATTCCCCCAGGGAGACCTCCTAATAGGGGTTTTGAGCGCACCATAGATCTAGAGGGGGGGCCAACCTAGTGATCACCACACCTCACAAGCATATGGAGAAATTTAAGGATATGATAGAAAAGGCCATCAAGGAATTTCTAGCCACAGGCCACATTAGACCTAGTTCGAGTCCATTTATGTCGTTAGTAGTTTTGGTGAAGAAAAATGATGGTACTTGTTGGATGTGCTTTGACCATCGAGCCTCGAACAATAAAAACATAAAAAATAGGTACCACATCCCCAAGATCGATGAGTTGCATGGAACAATGTATTTATCGATTGCTCTTTGATCATGTTACCATTAAATTAGAGTCTGACAACATGATGTGCATAAGACAACCTTCATGTTCCAATATGGGAATTTTGAATTCTTGTTGACTAATGCACCAACCACCTTTCAATCATGCATGAACCAAATCTTCAACAAATAGTTGAGGAAGTTCTTATTGGTATTCTTTTATTACCTCCTCATATACAACACAATATTAGAAGAGCATTTGGGACATTTGGATGAGATTTTGAGTATTAGGAAGGAGTTGTCACTTTATGCCAAGGAATCAAGGTGTGAGTTCAAGATGACTGAGATTCTTTATTTGGGCCACGTGATTAGTGTGACAGGGGTACAAGTACATCAAGAGAAGATACAAGCCATATTGGATTGGCCCACACCTAGGAACCTTATCGAGTTGCAAGGATTCTTTGGGATTTGCAACTATTACAGATGGTTTGTTAAGGGATTCTCTTAGTTAGGCACACCATTGACAAACTTGATGAAGAAAGGGGCATTCAGAGGTGTATGGAGTAGCCAAAGAGGGAATTTACCAAACTCAAAGAGGTGATGAGATTTTGCCTGCTGTTGACACTTCCTGACTTTAGCCAAGCCTTCATATTGAAATCTGATGCTTTGGGTGAGGGGATAGGAGTTGTGTTGATGCAGAATAAACACTCGATAGCCTTCGAAAGTTGAAAAATCAGGGATCTAGGTAAGCTTTATTCCATCTACGACAAAGAGATGCTTACCATCATGCATGCTTTGACGAAGTTCAAACAATACTTGGTAGGGGGTAAGTTTGTGGTCAAAACATATCACAATAGCTTATGACACTTCTTGGAACAAAAGGACCTGAATGAAAGACAACATAAATGGTTAAGTAAGATTCAAGCCTATGATTTTGATATTAAGTACGTGAAGGGCAAGAAGAACATTGTGGTTGATGCACTCTCCAAGAAACATGCCGTGTGTTCACTCATGGAGATCATAGGAGATTGGAAAGCTCACCTCTTGGTAGAATATTCCAATTTTTTTTTTGCTTGTGATTTAATGGATGATCTAGTCCTGAATGATAGGGATAGAATAATAGATGGTGTCGTTTTCTATAAAGGTAGATTATATTTGGTCCTTGAATCGACAGTCAAAGAGAAGATCTTGAAGAACACACATGACACACCACTAACAGTGCATTAGGGGGTTCTTCAAAACTTATAGGTAGATCAAATAAATTTTTTCTTGGAAAGGACTCAAGGATGATGTGTTGAGGCATGTAATGGAGTGCATGACTTTTCAACAGAACAAGCTCGAGCATACTCCTCTTGTAGGATTTTGCTACAACCCTTGTCAATTCTAGAAAAGAAATAGGAGAGCATATCGATGGACTTTGTTGTAACCCTAGAGGCAACCTATCGCTAAGTAGAGGTCAATGCCTAGGACATCCATACAAAAAGATAGTGAATATTATTTGTTGTCCCATTATGATAGTTCAGAAGTGTGCTTCACAGGTAATGTTAAGGGAACCTTCTTGGGATAAAAATACCTTTCAAGATGGCCTCACTCACAATGAAAATGATTTAAAGTTGTAGTAGGGTGATGTAAAGAAATGATAGAAGGTTTAGAACAAAAGGCTACTACTGCATAATCCTTTGCCTTAAACCTTAGCAAAATATATGAAAGACAAAAAATGAACTTATAGAAAAGAGGAGCACATTTTAAGGTTATTTAATTTAAAGGTTACAAATACCGTGAGTTCAGTGAACCTGTATTATAAGAAACAAATATTAGCTTCATTACTCTTTTTCAAAGAAGAAATAACAGTAAATGACTTACAATAAGAAGGAACACATATAAAATTCAAAAGGCTATTTGGAATCACCTTGAAAGCTTTATTTAATTTCCAAGAAAAGATAAAAACATCACACAAAAATTATCTTTCTGAAGTCAAAATTTCGGAACCATAAATGGTTCTCCAAAGTCGTTTTTGTAGTAACATTACAAAGGTGACAATTATAAAAACTATTAACTATCACAAAATTCTAAAACTACCTTAGAAACTACTTAAAGCTCTATTCACTCATTTTTAGGACTTAAACTTTTCGTTAGAAATAACAACAAAATTGTGAGTCAACATTACAAAATACAATGTCTTGAATATTTCATGAAATAAAACAAGTGGCCATTTTTCACTGAATCACTTGTGACTGTGGAGCAGGCTCGCTTGTAGAAGGTCCGGGTTCTGCTGCTGTTGTTGGAAACATCCATTCTCTGCACTTTTTCCATACTGACAAGTCTGAACTCAGGGGTTTGGAAAACCTCACATGAGCCATCCTAAAATTGGTTCTCTGACTGCAAGTTGGTTGCTATGTAAAGAGATTCTTAATCAACCATAACAATTGAAAATCTTTGTGCAGGTAATTCACAATAGTAGACCCCTTAAGAACTGCCATTTTCTCATGGGAAGAATCAATCTTAATCTTTGCTTCTACTAACAAAGTCTCATAGGTTTCCCATGGGAGAAAATTTCCCTGTTGATCCCAACATGAGGGAAATCTTGCCCTAATATTTATATCAAATTTTAATTGAATCTTAGAACAAATTCCTTGATCTCCCCTAATTTTGCCTTTGTAGTTTTCTTGTACAAATTTTTCTGCACCATTTTATTTATTTCTAACACCAACTCTGCCCTGTTTTCAAATTTTGTTGTTCTTAATCCCTGAGGTGATTTGGAATTAAGAAAATCAGTCATTTTCTTTGCTAGTTGGGAAATTCGTTGGGATTTCTCTTTGTGAGAAACAAAGATGCTTTTCAGGTCTCTGACAATGGTCTTCTCTTATGCTATGATCAACATATAATCCCAAATAGCCTTCACTTGCTAGATGATATTGTTCCAAATTATCTCTTTGGCCTGTATAAGCGACATAGTGCCCTTTACGTTCTCTTTCAAGTCTTTGATCTCATTACAGGTTGTATAATGATCTTTCTGTTATTGTGATGCACTATCTTTTTCCATAGCCAATTTCCTCTCTTTAACTTTTAAAAGTTCCTTGGTGTCATCCAAATTCTTCTGTATTTCCTTCATTTCATCTTCTGAGATTTTCAATTAAGTCATAACCTTGGTTAGTTTATCAACTCAATCTTATGAATCTGGTTCTACTAGAATTATACAGACATGGGTATCCATCCTTTGCTGCAAGCTAGCATTCAGTTTCTTCAAGGTAGCCACTTCATTGTTCCTCTCCAATAATTCGTTGGTTAGAAACTCTTTTTCTTTTTCAACCTGGGCTACCTCTGGGGCCATAACATTCTCAACTATAGGTAAATTTAATTTCTTTTTCAACACTTGAATTTATGACTACGCTCCCAACGACAACTTCTGCACAATAGATCTGTCCTCAGGATTTACCCCAAGCTTGATAATTAATTTCTTCAATTCTAGCTTCAATTGATTTATTACCTTCCCCAATAAGGACACTGTTTTGCTCGCTGCTAGTGATGTTTTATTCGAATCATTATAGATTAGTTCTCCAGTTTTCCCGTGCATATTGATTTTTTCAAACAATGGAATATCCCTTGATCCATAGTTAGATTCATAGTTTTGAAACAAGCTGCTACGGAAATAGTGAAAGCAGAGGGATGAGAAAAGGACAATTTAAGTTGATTCCTTTCCAAATCCATGGCTAATAATAACCTAGTGTGTTACTATGATACTGATTGGGCTTCGAGCTGAGACACAACATTTCCCTAATCTTCTTGTTCTTTTCTTAAATTTGACCATATAACTCCTTCAAAACATAAATAGAGCTATGTTGATTATCTTCAGGAACAAGAGAAGAAGGTGTGCATATCACTTTTCCCAATTGTAATTGGAAACTGGTTGCAATAGAGGAACTTTCTACCAGAGGCTCAGACTCCTTTTCTTTCTCATGTAGCTTTGATTTCTTGGAACTGTGAGTAGTTTCACCATCCATCTCAATGATCTCTTCAATTCCTCTTTTCAATCCCTTTTCTGCAGGATGAGGAGTTTCAACCTCCATTACCTTAAGTGCTTCAGGTTGACCACCATTAGCCAAATTTTCAATTTGTGGTCTTGGTTCATGTATATAAGGAGCATAAGAATTTTATACCCTTCTTTTTTAAATAATATGATGAGGGTCATAGGGCCATTTGTCCCCTTGTTGAAGATGCATGTCTTGAAGCGTTTTCACAACTTCCTCCATGGCTTGTCTATTATTAAAAATAAAAGGCCCAATAGTCTTGGGCAAACTGAATAAATGTCCCTTATTTGTTGGTACAAAATGAACTTGATCCACATTCAAACTTTTTATAATGAACTCCAAAGCAAACAATCTCATTGGTACAAAAGAAGGGAGCCTGTAAGCGACAAATTCTGCTCCATATAATCTGTTCTCAACATAATCCTCAAACTGGAACCAATCCCCCACTTTGACATCCTTGCTACGTTGTAAAAGGGGTTGGGATTTTGGCAAGAGGCATGGTGGAACTGAGTTGTTTAAAATTGAGTAGACAACTGACATAAAAGAGGCAATGAAATATGAAAAACCCTCATGGTCAGGGAGAATTCTTACAATGTATGTCCAATTTATCACTAACTGTTTCTTTTTATGCAAATCCATTATGTTCATACCTAAGTGCATGAATTTCTCTACATGGACGTAGAGGAACAAGTAAATCAACAAAGATGGAAATCTGAAACAACCAGTAATATTCAAGTTTGACAATTGGAAATTCACTAAACCCTCCCAGAAAACTGGTATGTTAAGAGTCACTCTACGCTGCATGACCAAATTTAATAATCCTATAACTGCACGATCAATAGTAGAAGTATTTTCTCTCCCAAAAACCCTGGAAATTACTTGCAAAACTGGTTGAACCTCTTTAACAAAACTATCTAGGGGAAACACAATTGGTTCTAGAGGTAAAACATGTCCAACTGACATGAGGTGGAAAGACAATTTGGCATAATTTTCTTCAGACAAGTTTTGGAACTCAAAAACCAGGGTTTCTTCAGAAAAAGAAGTATAACACCCCGAGGGTGGAAACAAGGGCTTGTTGAATTAACAAGGTGGAAACTTGTAAAATATTCTCCCCCAGTGAATTCATCACAAAACATTTCTGGGGATAAAGAGAAGAAGTCAACCAAGTGATAAATTATGGAAATAAATATGCATGTGGGATAATTGCAGAGAGTAATCTTGATTTTACAATTGTAGAGTATATAGGGGAATCTAATTGACCAACTGGGATCTTTTGACAGAGCTCCATGAGGTTTAGAGTACATACAGGGTACAAAATGTCTCTTTTTGTGTCCATAAGAGGAATGTGGGTTGCAAAACCCACCACGAGAGCTTTCTTCAACATTTTGAAATAATTGAGTAGGTATATACGGTGGATAATTACCTGGATATCATTGGATGATGCTGGAGTCCAAATCGATGAGTTGGAAGATGTATAGGTACTTATGAACGCTCGAAAACTTAAACAGATAAGTAAGATTTTAGCGTAAAAACAAAGTTTTATGGGTAAATGGGAAAAACGGGGAAAAACTAGAATTAAATGAAGAGGTGACAGGTGTACGGGATGATGGCGTGGATGGCATGGCGGTGATGACGTGATGGAATGGGGTGAGGTGTCAAGTGACATGGACCAATCACGCTCGCTTGCTGTAGACCTCAATGGAATCCCCTTACCGCTCAGGGGAGCACCCATGGTGGTAAGTGAGACCATTAGAGGGTGATGTTGCAAAGGATCTCCATCGTCGATCACGAAAGAGTGGTTTACCTGCTGACTTCTTTACGGAGGCACCCATGGATATAAATCTCGCGCTTGTTGTCATATTAGGTTTCTTCCGTGGGGAAGGCCCAATATCACCTTCGACATCGCACGCTGAATCTGCACAACACTTAATTTATGAACTTTTGACACCCGTCGGGCCCCACCAAATCATATGCATTATTGTGATCTTGAACTATCTCAATACAAAACTAACCCTCCTTTATTTTAAAGCAAAGAACCATCCTAAACAATCTTGATTTTGCTTCACGAGTTTTGTTTTGTTTTGTTTTTTTTTATATTGTTTTATTGTTTTTGTTTTGGGAATATATATTTTTTCTTTTACATTTTGGACATAGTGAAAATGAGCCGCAACATCTGGCTCCACCCAGGGATAGTGTTTAGGAACAAAACACTAAGAACCACAGATCAATGCCTTCACTTCAGGCGTGGAGTCATATTATAGCTTAAACATTGCAATGAAAAGCTCGTTCAGGTATTTACAGTGGTAAAACTAGTATTTATAGTGGAAGAAATTAAAAATGCTCAATGATGAAAGTAGTGTTTCAAACACTGGCCATTGACAAACCACTGTAGTAGTTCTCCATCTAGATTTTCCAAAATGAAAGTATTGCTGGCTCTGACTTTTGCTATTTTGAAAGCTCCAAACCAAATATGATCAAGCTTACTATGCTTGCCTTTATCTTCCCTTCTCACATCCCATCTTAAGACAAGGCCCCCATGCTGAAAAATTATTTCTTTGGCCTCTCTATAAAAAATGAGTTCCACCTTTTTTTGATCGCTGATCAACTTGTCAATTACCTGTTCTATATTCTCATTCAATTATAGTAGTTGATTAATATTTCGATTCAATGCATTGGGTTCCTCCTTAGCATTTTGAATTAGTGCAACTACTGGTTTGACTAACTGACTAGGGAAAAGTGTCGCTACTCCATACACTAATTCAAAAGATGACTTACTGGTGGATCTTTTGTTAGTCACTCCATTTGCCCATAAGACAAACTTTAGCTAAGAACCCCAATTCTTTTTATTTTGTGCAATTGTTTTCTTGAGCATCCTTACCAAAGCTTTATTAGAGGATTCTACCAACCCATTTCCTTGAGAGTAATAGGTGGTAGAATGAGAAATAATAACATTGTATTTCTGATAGAAATTAATTAATTTTTCAGATTTGAATACTTGGGCATTGTTTGTAACCAATTTCTTAGGGCAACAAATCTTATAAAAATATTTTCTTCCAGGAACTTTATCACTACTATATCAGTTGCCTTCTGTTATCACTCAAGTTGTTCCCCAAAGTTTTAAGAAAGGGAATACGGCCGAGGTAACCATAGACCAATCTTTTAGATACAGATTCTAGCTAATCTGCATCTAGAGAGGGCTATATCTTTATGATTTAGCTTTGTTTTGAAATGTGTTAGGCTAGTTATGAAGTTCAAGGGTTTTGTTTTGGGTTTGGATGGTGGAATCCAATAGAGAAATGAGACAAACTGAATGTTTCAGTCCATTGGGAATGTTGGAGTCAAAGAATGATGACTTTTTGGATTCGGTTTCTTAACAGAGGATGGTATCACATAGCAAGGTAGTCAAACATGGAACAAATACAGGGTGAAATCAGGTGGAATGGACTCAATTGGGTGAAGGGAAATTAAGAATCCTTCAGCATATTGAAAAAGGGAAAATGGATGATTACTGTTAAGGAGCAGTTAAGAATTCCTTAGCAAATAGTCAAAATACAAGAATCAAGAAGTAGGAGCAACTAAGAATTCACTACTTATATTAATTCTGAAGAAAACATAGAGAATAGTAAAGATTGAAGACAGAGTGCAATTTAAGCAAATTCTGAATTAATCATCTTCTTTACTATTCAGATTATGAAACACAGATGATATTGTAAACAAGAAAACTGTAAAACACAAGATATAGGGGACTTATTGATCCGGAGTTTAATTCAAGAATTCTGTGACAAGTCTTTTGCATCAAATCCTCATCCAGTAGGCTAGACAACAAATGGTTCCAACAACTTTTTACTCCAAAAATTTTTGAGTATTACAGTAAAAAACTATGAACACCCACTAACCCCAAATACTTCGTCTGGGGGGTATTTATACAAAATATCAAAATATCTTACAAAATATCTGATAGAGATAATATCTAGTGATGACTAATCCCCATTTGACAAAAGATAGAGACAAATAGTCTCGAAAAAAGGGAAAAGATGAACCAATGCTGTACTCGCTGCTCTGTCTTCGTCGGATGTGCTGGAAGTAGGCTCTGCAAGTCGGTTTACAGTTATGTTCGACTGGTACTCTGTGCTGGTTGCTTCATCATTGCTAGACATTCTTTGACTTTGATAAGATATACTTTGTCACGTTTGAGCCTCATTTATCTCTGTTTATCTTTATCGCGGAAAAATAGCCCAAAATGCACGTTTTACCCAAGAGAAATTTACAAAATCCCCAGCATGTCTTCCCACCATTGTTGCTCTGGAAATTTATGTCTATGAAGTTTTCTCAGGGTTTCATCAACTTCTATATATCTGATAAAATTACGCTGGAGCTGAAACAAATGTTTTACCTCATGTTCAATATAAAATAAGTTTTCCAAATTATCATAGAGACTTTGGCTGTGGGGAGAGCTTTTACTCCTGAAGCACTTGTTGACGAATTAACTTGATCAACAACATATGTGTTCAAATTATGTACATAATCTGCGTGTTTCATAAGCCGATCATTATTTCCCAAAATGCTTGATAGCCTTTTATTCTGCAAAACTATAAACCTTTCCATAAAAGAATTAATTTCTACTTGCATATCCTGGCATCTTTTTTTCAAATTCTGCATTAAAGTTCTCTTGGTTAGAACTTTTTTGATTTCCAAAATGGTGCTTGTCTTGTCTGGGATGCCAAGTTGTTCCAACTGTTCTCTATTTCTGTAATTCAAAAAATGTATGAGCCGGTTGGCTTGATCAGGCATTTGTCCTAATAAAGCTCTTGATTTTTGAATTTCTCCATGTGCTACATTCACTAAGTCAACCTGCTCATAAATAGTTTAGATAGATGGCCAAACATTACTTAGGGATTGATTGATGTTGGTCCAAAGAATTCCTTTGATTTCTGCTAGAGGTTTATCCAAAGTGAGATCCTTATCTAATGTTCTCACTTTATTCTCTAATGCTTGAACCTCTCTTATTTTCTCTGCCACACTTATTTTGGATTTATCATAACCCTTTTCTACTTTTGCCAATTTTTCCTTTACTTGTTTCAGTTCTGACACTTGGAGTCTCAATTCTTCCATGGCCTTTAGCAATTCTTCTGTGCTCATATTAGCACTGCTGCCTAGTGTTGCTCCTGTTGATGATGTACGTGTAATTACCTCTGCTGCGACTGCTGGGACATTTGGGGCCAATGCTGATTCAATTGTTGAGGGGACTGCAGTTGTGACTGTAGGGATTGCCTCAGGGGGCTGGGAGGTCGACTCTCCCTGCTTCTTTTTTAATGATTTTTCAAGTGCCTGCTCTGTATCAGTTAATCTTTCATTGAGTTTCATGAGCAGGTCCATCATGTCTTCTTCTGATTTCTGCTCTATAATTTCTGCGGTTTGAGGGTGTCTTGAAGGAGGTAGCTTCAGTTGTTTCCTCAGGGAAACAATGTCCTCTTCATTCCTTTTTATTAGTGCCTTTATGCCTTTAGCATCTTGGGGGTCATGCCCCAGCTCCATGATGATCTCTTCCAATGTTTTGATTATGTTATCCTTGGCCAGAGAAGAAGCTTTTTCCCAATGCAGCTGAGCTGTTGTGTTGTCTAAGGAACTTTGTAACTGGTGGGCCAACATTGCTTTGTCAGCCAGTGTAGAATAAACCATTTCTCCAGTCTGCTTGTGAAGTTCAATCTGGTCCAATGGATGAATGTCTTTGGCTAGGACCTCTAAGTTTGTTTTGATGTAATCTGCTGCAGACTGGGGTTGCTGTACCTTTGGCTTAAAATAGCTCATCAACATTTTTCCTTCTTTAATGTCATATGCAGACATTAACCTTTGCTGGTTTGAAGGGGCCATCTTCAAGTATTGATTGTACATCTGAATCCTCACAGAATCATTTTTAGCTTTGATCTCTATGAAAGTCTGTTGAATTTCTGAGGACTGTTTGCTTTGGGGCCTCGTGGACAATACTTCTACACTGTGTTGCCTTTCTAGCTCCTGTCTATGTGAGCTAGTTGATGTATCCACCACTGGGGAAGTCTGCTAGCTGAATACCCTCTCACCTCTTAGACTGTCTGTCATTTCTTCAATGATTTCCTCTTTTGACAAAGGATTCAACCTTTGTCTCTTTGCTCCTGGTTTCTCAGCAGGTCCACTGATAGGTGTGGCCTATTCTCTGTCTCTTTTCTTGCTTTTTTCCTCATTTAGAGGAGTTTGTAGTGCTGGGATTTCTGTTGCTTTAGATTGGGCTGGAGGAATTTGCACTTGTTCTTGTTCTTTGGACCCCCCTGATTGATCAATCATTATTGGTTGTTCTATTGTTTCCACCTCTTTGCCCTTTGAGGTCCCTGTGACTAATGCGCTGGTTTTCTGTGCAGGTTGCTGAGAAGTTCCAGTAGAAGATGTCCCAACTTCTGATCATTGAGAACACTTGAAACATACCTGTCCAAAAGAGTCCAGGTCAAGGGCTTTTTCAAGATCTTTCATAGCTTTTTCCATCTTTTCTTGTTCACTAATTTTCTCTATTAATGTCCCTTTTACCCATTCTTCATGATTTGCATATTGTTCAATTTCTGGGACCCTATGATGTACATACACTAATAGCCTATTTCTTACCCTTCTGTCACTTATGAAACTACATGGGTCATATGGCACCCACTGAAAACTCTTCTTGAATCTAAGGTGGTCTTCTAAGATCTTTTCAACATCTTGCCATGCATCCCTAGAATTGATGACATAAGAGCCTAACTGGTTTCTGATTGTCAGCTAAGCCTTTTTCTTTACATTACAAAAATGGGTTAAGTCTGCATTGATGAGCTGCCTGAAATATTCTAATGAAAATAATCTTATAGGCACATATCTAGGCAACTTGAATGGGCATAGTTCACATCCATATATTCCGATTTCTGTGTGATTCTGGTAGAAGTACCAGTCACCTATCCTGTACTATTTGGAAAGATGCAAAATCTTCTTCATATCACCAGTAATTCTAGGAGGAGGAGCTCCTATCAATAGAGTGGAGGCTGGGTGTACAAATAAGTCAATGAATTCACTATAGGTATAAGGGGAGTCACAGTCATGGAAGATTGAGCTCCAAAAGATCACAGACCTCCGATTTCCCTTTGAGTCCAATTTCCTGATGGGAAATGGAAAGTTGTCTGGCTGATAATATAACAACAGATGGTATATATAAGAAGTGTATTTGAAAACTCCTTCTCTATCCAAATTCAGGAATTGGTCATGGATTTTGTTGGCTATAAAAGTGGCATAGTCATACTTGACAGTAGGGGGCTGTCCTGGAGTAAAGATAGATAATAGAACTAGGGTGATATCATCCACATATTCACTGGATCTAAATCCCAAGATCAAGGATATCATATCAAGAATGAGTTTTCCAGTCTCAGTGAAAAAGGCGCGCAAATAAGGAGGAGGGCCTTTAGGTTGGTGCGTTGGTATCATGAACATCTGGGAAATGCGAGTTATCTCTGATTTGGGCAATTGAGAATCTTTTTCAAGCAAAAATCCCAAGGAAAGACGAGCAAGGGGCTCAGTGGAATGGAAATGTATCATCTCACTGACGGATTCAACAATTATGGAAAAAAAGACAGTTTGGGAAAGTGACATAACTGCTCTGTGGACAGGGTCATCGCTGGCAAAACATTGGTGAATGATACATTGGAAAACATGGTCTGAGGGAAGAAAGTACATGGGAAGGTTTGATTCCCATAGTCCAAAAACGTCAGAGTTGCTTAGATGACTATCTCTGATTTGGCAGAAGGTCTCAAGATGATTCCTATCACTAGATAAGTCTTTTATTTGGAAATCTCTGTCGGCCAAGGGTAGATAATTCAAGTCTTTATGAGGTGCATTCATGGTGCGACATTCAGGGCTATGGGGCTTCCATGTTTGGTTCTTTTGTATTCAAATAGGAATTTGGGCTTTCAGTGGAGAATTGGACTAAACAGCAGGTTAAGGGGTCTCTTATGGAGTAAACAAACTGATTTCAACTTAAAATTGGCTTTTTCAGGTAGAATTCTCTGTGGAAAAGTGAATTTGCAGGTTGGCAGGGTAAAAACGGATAAATACCTGGATTGCGGAGGTAAAACGTGAATTTGCAGGTCGAATGGCGAACTGCTGAGCACGATGCTGGAGTTTCTTGGCCAGGTGACGGGCTAACTGCTCGAACAGTCGACTAGACGTGCTTTGCATGGAGCACAGTTTGCAGAAAATCGGGGCGAAAATGACATTTTATCGTTTATTTAACGAAAATTGATTTGGCGGGTATTTTTTGGCATTTATTGAGCGGATGATGTTAGCATGACGAGACATCTTGTCGCATAGCGGAGGGTACGAGATGGTGACGTGGCAGTGACGTGGCGGATGGTCAATGGGAGGGCGGTAAGTGGTTTACCCCGGACCGCTTATGGGCTAAAGTGGTTTCGGATGGGAGGGCCGCGAGCAGTGCGGGAGTGTGACACGCATCCTAGTACGGGCGATGATATCGCCAATTCCCCGGACGTTAAAGTGCAGCGGCGGAGGGGGTCGCGAAATGATCTACAATCATCGGATGCGAGGGCTGAGATCGGACGATGGGCGCTCTCCTGAGATGGCGTGTACTTTAAGCGGTGGGACCGATGTATTTAAACCACGGTTCTAATGTTTTTGGGCGCGATATCATTGGTTGTCGGGGTTTATTTAAGTTAGGTTATTAATTAACCAAATGTTAATTAACCCTTTGGATTGCACGCGACGGGTTATTAAGAAATCGCAAATGGATCTATTAATCCCCTTAAAAAATAGTGAATATGGTTATATAACTGAGGACGGGAAATATTAATAATTGGGGTTTTTATTATAGATTTATACCATACGGGAAAGGGGAACAAGTATAGGGAGTTATAAAATAATATTAATAGTTAATATGAGAAATATAATGAAAAAGCGCTAAGTTAGAATGTTTGAGAACTTAGGCTAAAGGGAAAAACAGGAATTTATTCAAGAAATGAGGACATTTCCCTAAGTAAAAATGGGGTTTTACTCAGGTATCTGATGAAAAAGGGAATGAGTGTATTTAAGGATATTAAGCAGATCTTAATACCTTGGGGGAGATTAGTAAGTGATTTAGGGGAAAAAGTATGAAGGGAATTAGTCATGCTTTGCTTGAGTTGCTCCAAAAATATAAAATTGCCATAGTACCTGTGATAGAGGTAAGATTATCATTCTGAGAGACAAAATCAATCACAAGTCTCTTTCTGTAACATCAAAACTGCCTACCCAGCCTACTGTACCTAACATTTTTTCTCCTTTCTCTTTGGGTGCACTTGGACTAGTAACCCTTTTTCAACCTTTCTTTTCTTTACATGATAAGCCTATCTAATCTTCACTTATTACATCAAAGGGCTCAGTGTAAACAGTTGAGCTCCTTTGCTTCTCTACCTATCTGCTTATATGCCAAGTTTTAAACAGTTTGGACAGATTTTTATTCTCTATTTCAAAACAGGAAATTCAAATATGAACTAGCCAAGATTAAGCTATTTGGCCATTCATCAATTGTAGAAAAAAGTTCAACAAGCTGTACATGATGCTTTATTTACAAAAAATGAAATAGTAGTGGCATTTTGACTTGCACACTTTCCTGGTCCTTTTCATTTGGGGTTCATTTCTTTTCATTTTTTCTTTTGACTATTTATCTTTTCACCCTTTGATTTTTTTTTAGGGTATATCCTCTTTACATTTTTTAAATTTTTTGAGTTTTTGAGAATATGGAAAACTTTTGCAACCAGAAAAGGTATGCACATATTGCAGAGTTAATCAAGTCAATCATGAAATATGATACCTATTGATATAGGAGCATAACACCTTCCTAGTTGGGATTATTTCCACCCATTTTGTAGACTAATCAGTGGCTATTAAAATCCACTTGTGTTTGGAAGGTGGATTTATCTCCCTAATGGAATCCAATCCCCATTTCCTGAAACACTCTTCAACAAACACAAGAATTGATGGCAGTGGTGCTAACCTTTTCTTTTCAGCGAAAGTTGGAACTTTTCACAACATCTGACTAATTTGTAAATATCTAAGAATAAAGTTGGCCAATAAAAACCAACATTTAAGATTTTATGTGTTGTTACCTTCCAATTATAATGTCTTCCACAAGCACATCCATGATACTCACTAAAAATCTCAATTGTTTCCCCTTCTACCAGACAAAGCAACAAAATACAAACATGATCTTTCCAATATAACTGGCCATTTGTTATAACATACTTTTGTGTTTTCAATCTTAGTGCTTTATATTCTGTTCTGTCTAGGGAAGTTGGACAACTAAGAAACGATAAGTAATGAACAATATTTTTATACCAATCAGAGCAGAGATATTTATATAGAATTTTGTTATATGGTTCTTTCTCTTTACTTTTTTCATCAATTGATTTTGACTCAAGAATTTTAGCTAGCGAATTTATCCCCATTTCTTGGTAATTTTCCTATGTTAATATCTTTGTTAATCCCTGTCCCTTTATTAATTTTGATGGCTTAATATCCATGTCACACCACTGAATCTTAGATATCCATTTTCCCCTTCCTTCCTTCACTGTCACCTTGTGTCAACACATCTTTAACAACTGAGTTTGGTACATATGGAGTGATTTAAGACTACAAAACGTATGTTTTGGAAGCCTTCAAGGCTTTAACCAAATCATATGTTTCTCTCTCCAAAATTTTATACTTCAACTCAACATCTCTCAATACCTCGCTGAAAAATGCGAATCGCTGCACCTTATTGTTCCAATTTCTCTGTAAAAGAACAACTCCGACATTAGAAGGTGAAGCAAAATAAAAAAATTGGAATGGTTTCTGGTAATCAAGACTTACCAAAACAAGTGCTTCTCCAAAATCCTTTTTAATTCTAGAAAAATATTCCCTCGCTGTTGGGGTCCATTTAACTTTTGCATTCTTCTTTAGCATATTAGTGATTTCTTTAACAATTTCTACATAATTGGGAATAAATCTCCTGAGAATTTATTCTTCCCAAGAAAACTTGATTTTCCTTTTTATTTCTAGGTAGAGCTATATTATTGATTTCTTCTACTCGTTTTGGATCAATTTTGACTCCCTCTTTTGACACGGTATGCCCCAACAATTTCTCTTCTCTTAAAGCAAAGTGAGACATCTTTGGATTTAGTGACAGTCCATACTTTCTGCACTTCTCAAATGTCCGCTAAAGGTGTTTTAGATGTTCTTTATAAGATTTGGAAAAAATTATGATATCATCTAAATATATGACCAAAAATTTATTATTTTCTCCCAAAAAGGCTATATCCATAGCCCTTTGAAAAGTTGCACCGACATTCATCAAACCAAATGAACTTTTTTCCATACATAAATGTTCCCCATGAAGTTGTGAAAGTAGTTTTTTTTTTTTTTTGATCATCTTAGTGCATTGCAATTTGATTGTAACCTGAGAACCAACAATCATGGATAGCCTCAAAGATCCCGTGACTCTACAAAATATGATCCATTTTCGGAAGAGGGTAATTTTCCTTTAGTGAGGCTCTACTTAGATTTTGGAAATCCATACATAATTTTATTTCTCCATTTTTCTTCCTCACAGGCACTAAATTAGCAACCTAGTCCGAGTACCTCAAAGGAACAATTATTTTTGCCTATAAAAATTTCTTCACTTCCCTTTCTATTGAAGACGAAAGAAAAGGATTAATCTTTCTTAACTTTTGTTTAAATGGTTTGACCTTTGGCTTCAAAGAAATCTTATGTTGTATAATGTCTTTGTCATAAGTTTTAAGGTCTTCATAAGACCATTTAAAAACGTCAGAATACTTTTTAAGCAGATCCACATACCTGTGCTTATAATCTTTAGAAATTCCTTTTGCGAACTTCATAAGTTTGGGTTGTTGTTTAGTTCTAAGGTTATAATATTCAACATAATCTTTTCAACTCTGCTTACTAGCAGTAACTGGAACATCATTTGCATCAAATAATTTCTCCAAAGGTACCAAACCTTTGGGAATCACATTACCTTTCAGTTGAACAATTTTTTGGCCAGCTATGGAATTCTGCCAATGTGATTCATCATTAACTCCTTCCTCAGCATTATTTTCAATTTCTACTTCTTGATCAATCTTTGAATTAGATAATTCACCTACCACTTCCAAGAACCTTTTGATTTGTTCATCATCTTCAAATACTTGCCAATATTTACCATTCTTGTTGGGTTGTGTTATATTCTTTCCATGATTAGCCTACGTAGTTAACCAGGGGGTTAGAGGGGGGGCGAAGTCCTCCTTCGTTGTAGCGATTGCGCAACGGCTGGGGGGTGGGGGGCAACCCCCCTTGTTCGGGGGATTTGAGGGGGGTGAGTAGCCCCCCTCTATGGGGTCCGTGGCAGCGCCCTAGGAAAAATCTTTTTGGACCCTATATTAGGCAGGGAGACCTACTTATGGTTTTGTGCATGGTTTTCGCACATGGTTTTGGACGCGATAGTTTTCGGTCCATGGTTTTGGACGCGATGGTTTTCGGTTCATGGTATTGGATGCTTCGACATGTATAAATATGTATTGTAACATTGAAAGGAACATAATGAAAAATCAAGCTTGTAGTCCCGGTTTTGGGATCCAGGGGAAAATGTCTGTGTATGTGTTTTATGTGTTATGATCTCACATTGTTTATTTTCTGTGTTTTAGAATTTGTATGCAGGTAATTTCTGTATGGAGTTAAAACCTACATTTGGTATCGGAGCTATTTTGGCTTCAAGGGGATGCCTTTGTTGCTGAGGGGTTTCGCTCGGGCCTGTGGTAGACCTTGTTCAGTGGGAGATCTGCGGGATTGATTCTGGTGGTGAAAGAATATGACGAGTAGTGGAAATATAGAGATCGAGAAATTTCATGGTCAGAGTTTTGAGTTGTGGAAACTCAAGATGGATTATCTGTTGGTGGATAAAGATCAGTGGATTGCGGTAGATCCGGGTACTAAACCAACGGGAGTGTCTGATGAAGAATGAAATAATTTGGATTGGAAGGCAAAGAGCACAATACGATTGTGTGTCTCAGATTCAATATTTCTAAATGTATCAGGGGAAGCGACGACTAAGGATTTGTGGGACAAGTTAGGGACTTTGTACCAATCTAAGTCTCTGGTGAATAAACTGTTCCTACGGAAAAAGCTGTATAACCTGAGGATGAAAGATGGAGATTTGGTGACAAAGCATCTGAATGCATTTAACACTGTGGTAAGTCAGTTATTATTTGTTGATATTAAAATTTCAAATGAAGATATGTGCATCAATTTGTTGTGTTCTCTATCAGATTCGTGGGATAATCTAGTTATTGCAATAGGTAGCAATACAACTGCCTTGCGGTTTGATGAAATAGTCTCATCCTTGTTATGAGACGGAAAAATATGGAGACCCAAAATGGTGATGCCTTATCTTTATGGGGATAGTGCCAGAACAGAAACAAAAATAAGTCATCGAGTGGGAGATCTAAATCTAGAGGGAGATCTAAATCTCCAGGAAAACCTATAAAGGTGGTTTGCTGGAAATGCGGAAAGGAAGGGAACTATAAAAGGGACTGTAAATCTAAAACTCCTGACAAAGGAAAGGGATCTAATGATGCTCCTTCCGCAGAGGGAAAAACCACCTCAAATGAAGGTGGGGATGTGTACTTGGCTTCTTCAAGTACACATGTAGATCATGAGGCATGGTTGATTGACTCCCCATAGAGAGTGGTTTTGCGAGTATGAGAAATATGATGGTGGTGATTTCTTCTTGGGTGATGACAAGAAGGCTAGAATCGTTGGTCGCAGAAAAGTAAAATTGAAGTTGCAAGGTGGAGGGGTTAGAACACTTTCGGGTGTTCTGCATATTCTTGCATTGGCCAAAAATCTGATTTATGTAAACAAGCTGGATGATGCAGGTGTAAAAACAGTGTTCGAGAAGGATACTTGCAAGATGGTTCGGGGAGCACTGGTATTGATGCGTGAAGTTTGGATTGGAACTATGTACAAGATGCAAGGTAGCACTGTTGTTGATGGGTGCAACAATTCTATGGTTCGTGAAAGTGGAGCAGAAAATCTAGTGGTCTTTGGAGATTAGACCATGCTGTGGCATCAAATGCTTGGACATATTGGAGAAAATGGCGTTCGAATACTTCATGGGAAAGGTATGGTAGAAGGTATGAGTAATAGCTATCTGGATTTTGATTTTTGTGAGAATTGTGTATATGGGAAGTAGAATCGGGTGAGTTTTCCCTCTAGTGGTAAGAGGGCGAAACAGATATTAGAGCTTGTGCACAATGATGTGTTTGGATCTGTGAAGGTTCCATCACTGGGTAAGTCTGTGTACTATGTATCATTTATAGATGAATTCTCAAGGAATACATGGATATATTTCCTTAAGAAGAAATCTGAAGTCTTTGACATGTTTAAAGAATTTAAGGCTCTGGTGGAAAACTAGACAGAGAAGAAGATAAAGGTGTTGAAGACAAATAGCGGTGGAGAGTTTTGTAGTAAGGAATTTGAAAAATTTTGTAAGAAGTGTGGTATAACATGGAAAAAGACTACTCCATACACATTTGAGCAAAATGGAGTTGCAAAAAGAATGAACAAGAAATTGATGGAAAGAGCAAGCAGCATGCTCAGTGGTGCCGGGTTAGGACAAGAATTCTGGGCAGAGGCAATGGAGACATCATGTTACCTGGTCAATATATCACCTTCATCAGTGTTGGAAGATAAGACTCCACAAGAGGTATGGACTGGTAAGAAATCATCTCTTTCACATCTGAGGGTATTTGGATGTGATGCATATGTACATGTTCCAAAGGAGAAAAGAACCAAGTTGGATAGTAAATCTGAAAAGTGCATCTTTATTGGGTATAAGGATGGTTTAAAGGGTTATAAGCTTTGGAACCCAGTAACAAGGAAGGTTGTGTACAACCGAGATGTGGTGTTTACAGAGGTGAAAGATGTTGTTAAACATGAAGTCCAACCAAAGGAACCTGAGAAGATATAGTTTGATCTTAAAGAGGAAGAATCAAACTCTTCATCAGAGGAGGAATCAGATGATGAAGAGCCACAAACTCTGGGTGTGAGAAGATCAGTTCGAGAAAGAAGACAACTAGAAAGGTATAGTCCATATGCTTTTTGTTCAAATTTTTCTTTATCTGTTACTGATGATGATTCCAAAATTGTGAAGGAAGCAGTAGATTCAGAGGATGACAGACTCTGGAAAGAGGCCATGGTTAATGAAATGGCATCTTTGCACAAAAATGAGGCTTAGGATCTGGTGGAGTTGTCGGCTTGAAGGAAACCCATTGGCTGCAAATGGTCTTTCAAGAAGAAGACAAATACATAAGGAAAAGTGGAGAAATACAAAGCTCGGTTGGTAGCAAAAGGTTATTCCTAGGTGTCAGGAATTGATTTTGGTGATATTTTTTCTCCTATTGCCAAGGTAGCTTCTATTAGATTACTTTTATTTGTTGCTGTTGCTATTGATTTTTAGGTAGAACAGATGGATGTGAAGACAACATTTCTACACAAGGATCTAGAAGAGGAGATCTACATGAAGCAATCTGAAGGTTTTGCAGTGAAGGGTAAGAAAGAACTAGTATGCAAGTTAAAGAAGTTTCTGTATGGGTTAAAACAGTCACTAAGGATGTGATATCAAAAATTTGATACATTTATATGGGGACTTGGCTTCACCAGAAGCAAAGTAGATCATTGTGTGTATTTTAAATTAATTGGCGACCGTGTTATTTTTCTGGTCTTGTATGTGGATGATATGTTGCTGGTTGGGAAGGACAAAGAAATTATCCAGGATTTGAAGACTCAATTGTCCTCCAAATTCAACATGAAAGATCTTGGTGTTGCAAACTATATTTTGGGCATGGAAATTAAAAGAGATCGGGCAAAGAGGAAGCTTTGGTTAAACCAGAGGAAGCATGTCGAGACAATACTCCAGAGGTTTAATATGCAAAATAGTAAACTACAGAAGGTTCCTATTCCTGTAGGTGTGAGGTTATCTGCTGAACAGTGTCCCAAGACACAAGAAGAGGAAGAAGACATGTCCTGTGTTCCACATGCAAGTGCAATCAGTAGCCTGATGTATGCAATGGTCTATACTAGACAAGACATTGCACATGCAGTGGGAGTATTGAGCAGGGTTATGTCAAAACCAGGGAAGGAGCACTGGACAAAAGTGAAGTGGTTTTCAGGTATTTGCATGGCACTAGTGATTATGGTTTGTGCTATCAAAGAAGACCAGGATTGGACAAAGTGTTGGATATTCATGGCTTTGTTGATGTAGATTGGGCTGGAGATCTAGATTAGAGAAGATCTACAAGTGGGTATGTGTTTAATCTATTTGGAGGTGTAGTCAGTTGGATGAGTAAGAAATAGTCTGTAGTGGCACTATCAAATACAGAGGTAGAATACATGGCAGCCACTCATGCAAGCAAGGAAGTAGTTTAGTTGCAGAGATTGTGTTCAAGTATGGGGTTAGTACAGGGAGTTATAAGGATAGACTGTGATAGCCAAAGTGAAATTTTCTTGGCAAATAACCCTGCTTATCATTCAAAGACAAAGCACATTGATGTTTAGTATCACTTTGTGAGGGATAAGATCGAAGACAAAAAGGTGTTGCTAGTAAAGGTGGACACTTTGAAGAATACTGCAGATGCATTGAAAAAATATGTGAGCTCTGAGAATTTCTCTTGGTGTAGAGAAACAATGGGCGTTACAG
Organism: Pinus tabuliformis; assembly: GCA_031772625.1. Lineage (NCBI taxonomy): Eukaryota > Viridiplantae > Streptophyta > Pinopsida > Pinales > Pinaceae > Pinus > Pinus tabuliformis. The sequence continues at coordinate 730,177,647 of CM062804.1, forward strand.
GGCTGGATAAATGACTAAGCTCTCATGTGGCCCTCCGTGGAAAGAAAACAAGTGGGAGAATGTTGGGTTGTGTTATATTATTTCTACGACTAGCCTACGTAGTTAACCAGGGGGTTAGAGGGGGGGCAAAGCCCTCCCTTTGTTGCACTGATTATGCAGCGGGGGGTCATAGGGGGTTTGAGGAGGGCAGGTGGCTCTCCTCTACGGGGTCTGGGGCAACGCACTGGGAAAAAACATTTTGGACCCTATATTAGGTTGGGCGGACCTACCTATGGTTTTGTGCATGGTTTATGCACATGGTTTTGGACGCGATGGTTTTTGGTCTATGGTATTGTATGCGATGGTTTTCGGTCCATGGTATTGGATGCTTCAACATATATAAATATGCATTATAACATTGAAAGGAGCATAATGAAAGATCAAGTTAGTAGTCTCGGTTTTGGGATCTAGGGGAAATTCTCTGTGTATATTTGTTTTATGTGTTATGCTCTGGCATTGTTTATTTTCTATGTTTTAGAATTCGTATGCAGGTAATTTCTGTACGGGTTTAAAACCTACAGTTCTCTGGTATATAAGACCTGTTTCAGACCTCAACTTCATACCTCAACTTATGATTTTGTGGAGGTTTAAAGGTGCTGGTTGCCACTACAATTGAATCAACCAATATATTACCTTCCCTTGGAAAAAATTGAATATTGAAAGATGAAAAGAGATTATCCACTAGGTCCCAAACTTCATTCCAGTAGGCTCTAAGCCTTGGGTGCTTTGTATGACACTGCCCTCTGATCTGTTTCACAACTTACTCGGAATCTCCAAAGACAAAAATACATTTTATTTTCATATTCTTAACAACTTTCTGACCAATAATTAGAACCTCATACTCCATTATATTATTGGTAAAATAAAATTCTAACTTTTAAGAAAGAGGAATGATCTCACCTTTTGGGAAAGCAAAAGAACACCTACACCATTCCATTCCTTTGAATATGCTCCATCAAAATATAACTTCCAAACTCCACTTATTACTGCTTCTTTGTTTTGGACTGCTGAAGAAACTTGCACCTTTGTTTCTTCAACAATTTCTTCAGGTACTTGCAACATAAAACAAGAAAAATCTTCTTTCTCCTGGCTATAAATAGGAGAATTATTAAAACCTTCCTTTGCAATAGTCTTAACAAACCTCGACTTCCTGTAGAGTCTTATTTCTTCTCCACCAAAGACTAGAATGGTTGCATAAGTGAAATCCCCAAGATTTAGAAAGCAACATCCTAAATCGGGATGGGATATCTGCCACTACCACCATGGAAAATTTTAGGAGCGAATGTTTGCCTTTTGGTGAAATTAAAGGGTTTTAAATTTTTAGTGGGCGAATATTTTGTATCATATTACATTTTTACAAATCGCTTCAAATAGACCACCTTATTTTAAGGGAGAGGGTAAAAAAGGTAAATTTAGCCCTTGAAATTAGGAGTTACAACCTTCCATTCGCCCTAATTTTCAAGAATAGGTTTTATTTAAGTGAATCCTATGGACCAAATACCATATTTATAAAAGAGGTATGGTAAATTAATAAAAATATAAATAAATGAGAGATATGGTAAATAAATAAAACATTTTTTAAATTTACTCCATAAGTCACCTTATATACATGCAAAGATGTAAACAAGTAAAAATAAAAATAAAGTGGAGGTATGGTAAATAAGTAAAACCTCTTTTTATACTTACTCAAAAGGTATGGTAAATAAATAAAAATATAAATAACCTTGATGTATGGTAAATAAATAAAACCTCTTTTTATATTCAGTCCATAACTCTCTTTCTATTTGTGAAAGCTCAAAAAAGAGGTTTTATTTAAGTGAATCTTATGGGCCAAATACCATATTTGTAAAAGAGGCATGGTAAATTAATAAAAATATAAATAAACGAGAGGTATGGTAAAAAAATAAAACATTTTTTTATATTTACTCCATAAGTCACCTTGTATTTATGAACACTCAAAAAATGCGTTATATTTAGGTGAAACCTATGGGAAAAATACTAGGGGCCAAATACCATGGGCTAGATTATTATTAATACCGTGCAAAAAAACATTATTAACCCTAATATTAGTATTAATAAAAATAAAAATGGCACATGGTATTGACCCATGGTATTCACGTGGAATGTAGCCTATTTAAATGGGGGAATTAACCCAACATAGATCCATCTTTACTCTGAATCTACTAATCCCCGAGAGGTATCAAATATCGTGATATGCAAATTAGGATAGAGTGAAAAAATATTTGATCCATCTCGGGGTTTGGTGGATTAAGAATAAAAACAGATGTTGTAATTTAATGTATGTTAAACATTTTAACTTAGTTAAAATAAAAAATAAAATAAAAATCAATTATTAATTTTGTTTATTTTTATAAATTACTAATAGTAATTTTTAAGCTCCAGGTTTATGATAACCTATGGTATTGACCCATAGTAATACCATGGTATTCGTGTGAGCATAGACTATTTAAAGGGCAAATTCTATCATCTTAGATCCATTTTAATTCTAGGTCTACCAAGTGCTCATAGGGATAAATAGATTTCATGCCCCTATGAGTGGTAGATGTGGAGTTAAGATGGATATAGGTTGGTTTTTATGATAATGAAGATATTAAATAGACAGGAAATTATATTGTAAAAACATTTTAAGGTGAATGGTTAAAGCTACATTTAGTCACTTCACAAAATTTAGTAAAAAATACCAATATCTCCATTAATATTGGTTTTTAACTTTTTCTGATTTAACAAAAAAAATTCAAAACAATGAAACTTCATCACTCTTTGCGCATCACCATCGCAAAATATTTTTCACCATTTTTCAAACATTCTCAATATGATATCTTCATGAAAAAGTTTAGGTACTGATGTTGGATTAGTTGTTTGAAAAATAAGTTGGTTTGTACAACCTTTCATCTTTTGTGCTATTCTTATTTTATCCTAATGATCTGTAGGGGTTGGAGCCACTGCGCCATATTTTCTTAAAAGGTGGAGATTGTTCACCAAAAAGGAAATTAATCTACATGTTACAACGCTGTTAAAAAATGCGAGGCCTATGAGGGTAGTGAATTATGCTAATAAGCAATTTAGATTGGGAGCGACATAATTAAATTTTATTATTTAATTGAAGATTTCCAATTGAAATAATAATAAATCTACATTTATATTCATATATTGATTGGCAGGATTCTCACAATGGTCACTTCTTTCAATTAGATCCCCTTCAAGCCCTTGGGATACCTAATACTTTCTTATATAATATAGTTAGGGCTTGCTACTTGCTGGTGTGTTGGAGTAAACAAACTTGATGTGTTTTGTTTTTTTTTTTGTTTTTTTGTTTTTTTTTTGTTTTGTTTTGTTTTTTTTTTTTTTTTTTTATCTTGGAGTTGGAGTCTATGGAATAAGAAAGAAATTTGATAACTTGAAAAAAGTGGTAGCTTGACAAAAGTTGTAGAGAAAAGATTAATCTCTCCTACCTTGATAGAACTCGTTGTCAATATTAACACCTACAAGAACATTGTTGTGGAATATTATCAAAATTAATAGAAGGATATGAAAGAGTGTATTGTAAAAGCCTTGACAAACACGACCACTGAAACTTGGAACATTGTTTTTAGGAAGAAAAAATTATGTTTCTTTTTCCAAACATGTATGTTAGTATGTTACAGTTTAATGAATATGTTTTCTTATTATCATATATGGTTTCATACTTTAACAAAACATTCACCAAGACTTCACAATGTTTTATTATTCAGTAAAAGATTTGCCAAGATCTTACAAGATATTATAATTCAGTGAAAGATTCTCCATCACTATACAAGATAATATAATCTGGTGAGAGTCTCGCCAAAAGTTATATATACATATTATATTATTGATAAAATCACTTCCCATTTTTCTTATGTATCATGGGGATTAGCCCATTTATTATACATATAAATTTAGGGTGGTTTTTAAAATTTTCCCTGACTACCACACCCATCACAATACTTTTGGCTAGAATTTGAGCCAGAGAAACCACAAGGTCTTTAATAAGCCCAACACACTTGAATTTTGTAGAATCAAAAGAATATAAATCCTTGTATGGTTTAGTGATATGGAGGTTTAGCTGCTTCATCATAGGCATTAAATTGAGAGAAGCCCCCAAATCCAAAATACAATTATGAAGAATAAAAGTATGTATTAGAAGAGAAAAATAAAAAGGAGGAGTTGAATAATATTGTTCCTCCACATGAGGGCCAAACATCACAACTGGCCTTTCCTCTTGCAAATTGATTGTATTTGCTGTATCATTGGTTTGAGATAAATTGTAAAATTTGAAATCTGGTTTTTGTAAGCACACTATTTAACCAACTTAGTCAATGGAATAACTATTTTGATCTTCTATAATTCTTCTGAATACTGAAAGAATGACTCTCCTTTGCCTCTTTAATATTCTCTTCCTCTAATGGTTTCCCTCTTTGCACATTTTGTTGATTCACCGCAGGCTGCTGAATTTGATTTTCTTGACTCACCTTAATTTGCTGGCTTTTTGAAGTTTTTGCTTGCTGAACAAGAATTGATCTCAAAATTTTGGACTCACTGCTAAGTTGTTTGTTTGGACTATTGCTCCACATGATCTTGAGTCCTTGATATCTTCCTTGATTTGAGATCATACTTCTTGTGAAACTCTCCCTGCACCAGATCTGTAAATTTCCTACAATACTCATCAATTTCCTCATCATCAAATGCAATTTGGGACTTAGGATTTAAATCCTCTTCATATATTTCTTCTCCTTTTTTTTTTGACAGAGTAGAATATTTATTTTTCTGAAACTTAAGAATTTCTTCCACTGCTTCTTCTGGTTCATCTTCAATATACAAAGGAGATTTGACCCGGTCTTGGTCTTTCTTCTCCCTTTGCATAATATGCAATGGTGGTCTCCTAAATTGAGGATTAAAGATTCTATTATGTGCTTGTTGAATTTGTATTGGAGGATTTTTATTGTCAAGTTCATGGTTTACTAATTTATTAGATAAATTCCTGATAACCTTCGTCATCTCATCCAAATTTTGCTCATGTGAATATTTACGCTGATTGGAAGATCCCACTTTTTCTTTTTTCTTATTTTTATCCACTGTTTTTGATTTTTGTTTCATTTTTTCGGCTGCAAACAGATTGGCTTCAATCTCCAATGCATCAGTTTGAATTTGATCTAAGGTGGGAGACCATCTTTCCCTTAAATTAAAACCAAAATCTGATTCAGATGCTCTTTCAAAAACTACTTTTTCACCAGTGGGAGGTGGGTTTATCTCTAAAGGGAGACTATTATACAATTTGTTAAATCTTTTGATAGATCTTGCCACTTCTTCATCTGGTTTTCTTTTTATTGCGTTGAATTCAGTAAAAAAGTACCCATGATCCTTCTTTTCTCCCCATCTATGTATGAAAGAGTTCTCTAATTCCTCCTAGGTGTTAATTGAATTAGATGGGAGGGTATTAAACCACTTTCTTGCTTCTCCATCCAGTGATTATATGAATAATCTCCTAACTACATCAAGATACTCAGCATTTAGGTTTTCTGCAAAAACACATAATGTTGCTACGTGTTTTTCTAGTATAACATCATCTTCTTCTGTGAACCTTGGGAGCAACTTCAAATAATCTCGAGGCATGGAATTCATAGGTTGGGGCACATTAAGAGGAACATATTGATTAAAAAGAAAACCTGAAATCAACATATTCTGATTTTGGAACGGAAGAGGAGGGTTTCTTGCTTGAAACACAAAAGGAGGAGGTGGAACCACAAATATAGGAACTGGTTGAGAAATTGCAGGGAGAGTCTGGTATGAAGCAGAAAAATCAACTGTTTTTATTTCTTCAACTTCTGAAATAGTTGGAAAAGAAAAATAAACAAACTCAAAAGACCTCTCTTCAAGAGTAGGCTCAGGAAAGATAGATTGAGGAAAATTTGTATTGCCTTCAGAAATATCCAAAATTTTTATGATTTCTTTTGGATGATGAACTCTGGGGTATTGGGACAAAGAACTAGTGCCAGGGGCTAACAAAGTGGGACTTGGAGTCTTTGGAGACTTTTCTCTCCAAACCCTTTGAGAAATCAAATTTTTAGGATCAGATAAGATTGGAGCCTTTTGCTGTGAGGTGTCTGACCTCGTGTGAGGCCTTCTTGGAGCCATGACTGCTACTTTGCAAGAAAAATCAGCCAACTCACTTTCTTTAATCACCAAACAAATAAATGGTTTCAAAACAAGCCCAGGGAAAAATAACTTCGTTCTTCGCTCCCCGACAATGGCACCAAAAGATGTTGTAACCCTAGAGACAACCTTTCGCTGAGTAGAGTCCAGTGCCTAGGACATCCATACAAAAAGATAGTGAATATTATTTTTTGTTCCATTATGATAGTTCAAAAGTGCGCTTCACAGGTAATGTTAAGGGAACCTTCTGGGGATAAAAATACCTTTCAAGATACTGACAATGAAAATGATTTAAATTTGTAGCAGGGTGATGGAATGAAATGATAGAAGCTTTAGAACAGAAGGCTGCTACTGCAGAATATTTTGCCTTAAACCTTAGTAGAATATTTGAAAGACAGAAAAATGAACTTATAGAAAATAGGAGCGCATTTTAAGGTTATTTAATTTAATATTATAGGTACCGTGAGTTCAGTAAATCTGTATTATAAAAAACAACTAGCAACTTCACTATTCTTTTCCAAAGAAGAAAGAACAATGAATTACTTACAATAAGTAGGAACACATCAAATTCAAAAGAATGCTTGGAATCACCTTGAAAATTTTATTTAATTTCCAAGAAAAGATAAAAACATTACACATAAATTTTCCTTCTGAAGTCAAAATTTCGGAACTACAAATGGTTCTCCAAAGTTTTTTTTGTAGTAACATTACAAAGGTAATAGTTATATAAAATTTTAACTGTCACAAACTTATAAAACTACCTTAGAAACTACTTTAAGCTCTATTCAGTCCTTCCGAGGACTTAAACTTTTTGTTAGAAATAACAAAAAAATTGTGAGTCAATATTACAAAATACAACGTCTTGAATTTTTCATGAAATAAAACAAGTGGCCAATTTTCACTAGATCACTTGTGACTGTGGAGTAGGCTCGCTTGTAGAAGGTTTGGGTTCTGCCGCTGTTGTTGGAAACATCAATTCTCTGCACTTTTTCCATATTGACAATTCTGAACTCGGGCATTTGGAAAACCTCACATGAGTCTTCCCAAAATTGGTTATCCGACTGTAAGTTGGCTGCTTTGTAGAGAGTTTTAATCGACCATAGCAATTGAAAATCTCTGTGGAGGTAATTCACAATAGTCGACCCCTTAAGAACTGCCGTTTTCTCATGGGAAGAATCAATATTACTCTTTGATAAACTAACAATGTCTCATAGGTTTCCCATGGGAGAAAATTTCCCCGTTGATCCCAACATGAGGGAGATCTTGCCTTAATCCTTTTATCAAAATTTGTATTGAATCTTAGAACATATTCCTTGATCTCCCCTAATTTTGCCTCTGTAGTTTTCCAGTACAAATTCTTTTACACTATTTTATTTATTTCTAACACAAGCTCTGTCTTGTCTTCAACTTACATCGTTATTAATTCCTGAGGTGATTTGGAATTAAGAAAATCAATCATTTTCTTTGCTATCTGGGAACTTCGTTGAGATTTCTATTTGCGAACAGTAACGATGCTTTCCAGGTCTCTGACAATGGTCTTCTCTTCTACTATAATCAACATAAAAGACCAAATAACCTTCACTTGCTTGATGATATCATTCCAAATTATCTCTTTGGCTTGTACAAGCGACATATTTCCCTTTACCTTCTCCTTCAAGTCTTTGATCTCATTATAGGATGTCTGATAATATTTTTGGTATTGTGATGCACTATCTTTTACCATAGTCAATTTCCTCTCTTTAACTTTTAAAAGTTTCTTGGTGTCATCCAAATTCTTCTATATCTTCTTCATTTCATCTTCTGAGATTTTCAATTAAGTCATAACACTGTTTAGTTTATTAGTTGGATCTTATGAATATGGTTGTACTAGAATTGTACAAACATGGGTATCCATCCTTTTCTGCAAGCTAACATTTAGTTCCTTCAAGGTAGCCACTTCATTGTTCCTCTAGATTAATTCTTTGGTTGGAAGCTATTTTTCTTTTTCACCTGGGCTACCTCTAGGGCCATAACATGTTCAATTGCATACAACTTTAATTTCTTCCTCAACACTTGAATTTCTGACTCTACCCCTGCAAAATATTCTTCACAACAGATCTATCCTCAGGATTTACCCCAAGATTGACAATTAATTTCTTCAATTCTTCATTTTGGGTATAGAAGGATTTGGGTTTTTGTTTTTCTAGCTTCAATTGATTTATTACCTTCCCTAATAAGGCCTCTGTTTTGCTCGCTGCTAGTGATGTTTTACTCAAATCACTATAGATTAGTTCTCCAGTTTTCTTGTGCGAATTGATTTTTTTTCAGGAAATGGAATATCCCTTGCATCCATAAATTCACAAATTTGAAACCGGTTGATGAGGAAATAGTGAAAGCAGAGGGATGAGAAAAGGACAATTTAAGTTTATTCCTTTCCACATCCATGGTTCATAATAAACTGGTGTGGTACGCTGATACTGATTGGGCTTCAAGCTGAGAAAAAACATTTTCCCTAATCTTCTTGTTCTTTTCTTCACTCTTACAAAATAGAAACAAAAATTTGTTGACTATCTTCAGGAATACGATGAGAAGGTGTGCATATCACTTTTCCCAATTGTAATTGGAAACCAACTTCAATAGAGGAAATTTCTACCAGAGGCTTACACTCCTTTTCTTTCTCATGTAGCTTTGATTTCTTGGAATTGTAAGTAGCTTCACCATCTTCAATTCCTCTTTTCAATCCTTTTTCTGTAGGATGCAGAGTTTCAACCTCCTTTCCCTTCTGTGCTTCAGATTGACCACCATTAGCCAACTTTTCAATTTTTGATCTTGGTTCATGTATATAAGGAGCATAAAATTTTTCTACCCTTCTTTTTGAAATAATATGATGAGGGTCATAGGGCCATTTGTCCCCTTGTTGAAGATGCATGTCTTGAAGCATTTTCTCAACTTCCTCCATGGCTTTGGAGTTTTATTTTTCTAGCTTCAATTGATTTATTACCTTCCCTAACAAGGGCTCTGTTTTGCTTGCTGTTAGTGATGTTTTACTCAAATCACTATATATTAGTTCTCCATTTTTCTTGTGTGGATTGATTTTGTCAGGCAAAGGAATACTCCTTGCATCTACAATTAGATTCACAATTTTGAAACCTGTTGATGAGGAAATAGTGAAAGAAGAGGGATGAGAAAAGGATAATTTAAGTTTATTCCTTTCCAAATCCATGGCTGATAATAAACTAGTGTGGTACTCTGATACTAATTGGGCTTCAAGCTGAGAAAAAACATTTTCCCTAATCTTCTTGTTCTTTTCTTCACTCTTTCAAAACATAAACAAAAATCTGTTGACTATTTTCAGGAATATGATAATAAGGTGTGCATATCACTTTTCCCAATTGTAATTGGAAACCAGCTGCAGTAGAGGAAATTTCTACCAGAGGCTCAAACTCCTTTTCTTTCTCATGTAGCTTTGATTTCTTGGAACTGTGAGTAGCTTCACCATCTTCAATTCCTCTTTTCAATCCTTTTTCTGTAGGATGAGGAATTTCAACCTCCATTCCCTTCTGTGCTTTAGATTGACCACCATTAGCCAACTTTTCAATTTTTGGTCTTGGTTCATGTATATAAGGAGCATACAAATTTTCTACCCTTCTTTTTGAAATAATATGATGAGGATCATAGGGCCAATTGTCCCCTTGTTGAAGATGCATGTCTTGAAGCATTTCCTCAACTTCCTCCATGGCTTGTCTATTATTAACAATAAAAGGCCCAACAATCTTGGGAAACTTGAATAAATGTCCCTTCTTTGCTGGTACAAAATGAACTTGATCTACATTCAAACTTTGTCTAATGAACTCCAAAGCAAACAATCTCATTGGTACAAAAGAAGGGAGCATGTAAGGGGCAACCTTTGCTCCATATAATCTGATCTCAACATAATCTTCAAACTAGAACCAATCCCCCACTTTGACATCCTTGCTGAGTTGTAAAAGGGATTGGGCTTTTGGCAAGAGGCATGGTGGGACTGAGTTGTTTATAATTGAGTAGACAACTGACATAAAAGAGGCAATGAAATATGAAAAACCCTCATGGTCAGCGTGACTTCTTACAATGTATATCCAGTTTATCACTAAATATTTATTTTTATGCAAATCCATTATGTTTAGGCCTAAGGGCATGAATTTATCTACATGGACATGGAGGAACAAATAAATAAACAAATATGGAAATCTGAAGCAACTAGTGATATTCAAGTTTGACAATTTGTAATTCACTAAACCCTCTAGGAAAGCTGTTATGTTAAAAGTCACTCCAGGTTGCATGCCCAAATTAAACAATCCTATAACTGCACGCTCAATAGTAGAAGTATTTTATCTCCCCAAAACCCTGGCAATTACTTGCAAAACTGGTTGAACCTCTTCAGAAAAACTATCTAGGGGAAACAAATTGGTTCTTGAGGTAAAATACGTCCAACTGGCATGAGGTGGAAAGACAATTTGGCATAGTTTTCTACAGACAAGTTTTGGAACTCAGAAACCAAGGATTCTTTAGAAAAAGAAGTATAACTCTCCGAGGGTGGAAAATCAAGAGTTAGTTGAATTACAAGGCAGAAAAATGGAAAATATTCTCCCCCAGTGAATTCATCACAAAACATTTCTGGGGAAAAAGAGAAGAAGTCAACCAAGTGATAAATTCTGGAAAGAAATATGCTTGCGGGATAATTGTAGAGAATAATCCCGATTTTACAACTGCAGAGTATACAAGGGAATCTAATTGACCAACTAGGATGTTTTGATGGAGCTCCGTGAGGCTTAGAGTACAAACATGGTAAAAAATGTCTCTTTTTGTGTCCATAAGAGGACGGTGGGTTGCATAACCCACCATGGGAGCTTTCTTTGACATTTTGAAATAATTGTGCAGGTATACATAGTGGATAAAAACTTGGATATCATTGGATGATGCCGGATTCCAAATCGATGAGTTGGAGGATGTATATGTACTTATGAATGCTCAAAAACTTAAACAAATAAGTGATACGAGAAAAAGTGGGGAAAAAAGGAATTAAATGAAGAGGTGACGGGTGTATGGGATGATGTGGCGGTGATGATGTGATGGAATGGGGTGAGGTGTCAAGTGACATGGACCAATCACGCTTGCTTGCTGTAGGCCTCAATGGAATCCCCTTACCGCTCACGGGAGCATGCATGGTGGTAAGTGGGCTCATTAGAGGGTGATGCCACAAAGTATTTCCATCATCGACCATGAAAGTGTGGTTTACCTGGTGACTTCTTTACGGAGGCACCCATGGAGATAAAGCTCACGCTTGTTGTGATGTCGAGTTTCTCCTGTGGGGAAGGCCCGACATCACTGTCAACATTGTGTGTTGAATCTTCCTGACACTTAATTTTTGAACTTTTGACTCTTTTCGAGCCCCACCAAATCATATGAATTATTTTGATCCTTGTAGTATCTCAATCCAAAATTAACCCCCCTTTATTTAAAAAGAAAACACCATCCTAAAAAATCTTGATTTCGCTTCATGATATTTTTTTTTGTTTTTTTGGGAATATATAATCTTTCTTTTCACATTTTGGACATAGTGAAAACAAGCTACAACAGATTTGATCACAAGTCTACCCAAGACACATGGCATGGATTGTATCTACATGATAGTTGCTAGGTTGACTAATTTAACATGTCTCTTTGTGATTTTAGTAGATTATAAGGTAGAAAAAGTGGCTTAATTTTATTTTTTATGAGGTGTTTAGACTCCATGGGCTGCCAAAAAATATAGTTAGTTATTAGGATCACAATTTTATCAATGCATTTTGGTAGGAGCTATTCAGACTTGCGGACACGAAATTGACCCTTAGTACTACTTATCACCCTGAAACAGATGGCTAGATAGATATTGTGGATATACATTGAGGGGCACTTGGGCAACTATATGTCATGACAACATAAGGCATGGATCAAATGGTTACATCTCGAGGAGCACTGCTACAACACCACTTATCATCTATCCTTTGGGATAACCCCATTTAGGGAACTATATGGATACACTGCTCCATCATTTATCGATTTGGAATTTGGGGATAACAAGGCTCCAAAAGCCAAAGATTGGATACAGGAAAGCCAAGACATCCTTAGGATCCTCAAGGAGAATTTGTAGGCTGTCCAGAACCACCAAAAGATTTATGTGGACAGGCACGAATTAGAGCACAACTTTGAGATACGAGATTTAGTTTTCATAAGATTGCAACCATATGGAAAATATTTAATCAAGAAAAGTGGTGCAAAGAAACTAAAACCAAGATTTTATGTGACTTACAAAATAATTAGATGAATTGGTGAAGTAGTTTATGAGCTAGAGTTACTGGAGGGGAGAAAAATCCACAATGTCTTCCGTGTATCATGCCTCAAGAAAGCATTAGATTAGTAGCCTATCTTACCCTATAGGTTATAGTCATTTCAAAAGGGTGAATTATTATTTAATATTACTTAGGCAACGTTAGATAATAAAAATTAAATTGGGGCAAATGGAGGGAAACTTGCAAGTCACTCAAATTTGAAATTAGGAGGGAAAAGCTTCGAAGAGAAACTATATAAGGAAGGGAGGAGAGTCATTATGATCATCATGGATTGTTATTCTTCTTGATTTTAGACTTAGGTTCTTGGACAGTTTTACGACCCCTTTTGTTGATTGGTTTGAGTGGTGAAAGATTCCAACCTAGCTAATTCTTCTATCCTTTCTTGCTATAGGACCGATTTCTGGATGATATATACTTTTTTTCTGAGACACCGAAGGGCTGGAGACCACTTTCTGAGGCAACGAGGGGTTGGAGACTATTTTTTGAGGAAATGAGGGGCTGGAGACCCTTTTTTTGAGGCAGTTAGGGGCCAAAGACCACTTTTTTGAGGCAACAAGAGGTTGGAGACTATTTTTTGAGGCAACGCACTTTCCTAAAGCAGTGAGGGGATGGAAATTACCTTTCCGAGACAATGAAGGGATGAAATCTACTTTTTCGAGGAAATGAAGGGCTGTAGACTATTTTCTGAGGCAACGAAGGGCTAGAGATTACCTTTTCGAGGTAGAAAATGGATGGAGACTACCTTGTTGAGGCAACAAAAGGCCAAAATATATCTTCTTGAGGCAACAAAAGGTTGGGGACTAACTCTCCAAGGAAACAAAGGGCCAAGAAGCTATTTTTTGAGACTGCGAGTGGCCAGTAGGGCCACGATCAGGCGAAAGCAAGGGTGAATAAGGGTCCAAAGTAGCGGAGAGGTTTGCTAATATTATTTTCGGCAGCAAGGGGATGAATACAATTTGTAAGTCCAAAAACCATGCTTGATTTGATATCCCTATTGGGGGACTATTTACTGTTGTAATTCTGTTAATTTCTTGTTGAATCAAACCTATTTTATAAATGGTTTCTTGTGGAATCAACTAATTGCTTGAGTTCTTTACTGTACTACTTGTGTATCCAATAAAGAGCATCACTGTTTCATAGATTGATGAGTACTGTAATACTATTATGAAATAAAATTCTTTCACGTGTTTATTGAAAAACATAGCTTACATTTGCATCCCAAGGGTAATCTCCCTAAGAGGGATATTACATCATATCACAACGGCTTAATCAAATGACATTGGTAAGTTACTATAAGTAATGTTTCACTAAAAATGAGAATAACTTGTATTTGTTTTCATGTATAACTTTTCTGACATGTTTTTATTTAGAAATATTTGAGGAGAAGCCTCATGTCTAGTGATTTTTCTCCAAGGGAAGTTTCTTAAATATAAAATTTATCTTCGATCAAGTATCATCGTTCAACATGTATTTTGATTTGGACAAATGATGGAGAAGACTAATGCTTAGCACACATTCTCTAATGGAAAATTTTCAAATAAACCCCTATTTTTTCAAGGATCATCCTTTGACATGCCTTTTGATTTGGACAAATAATATGGACAAGATTCCTAATAAATGTTTATCTTATTCCAGCTAGAACCTTTGATGCCAACTTGGAGTCTTCACTATAAAATTCATGTGTTGTTGCCACATTTGGATATAAATTAGCTGCCTTATTTTTGTTTTTAGAAGTTCTAGAAAGGAAACATGAATTCCATTATCCCTGGGCTTTTCTAGAAACTCTTTTGAACACCATAACTACATTCTAAGTAGATGTATAATATATATAACATACAAGATATTCACTCTGGTTCATTTTAAGGATTACATGCTTGTACAATAGTATTTGAACAAACGCATAGCTAAATGTTTGGCACATTTTTACAACTCCTCTAACTATTACATAAGAATTTAGCGGCTCAAAAAATGTTAGAATTTCCACGCACCCTAGGTCTACTGTATGCCTTATCTAGGAACATAAACACATTAGTAGTGCCTAACTTGAAAACAACTTGCACGACAAAAATATAAAAAAAATGAGATCAATATAGTACACAATAATTTATGGCACAAACCTTATTCTTATTAGTTATTCAATAAGAAAACCTTAGGGCTCCTATATAAGGGATGATGGCCCTTTAGAATCCCAGTACAATGCCAATAAATCAGTTATGTCCTTTGACGAATAATCTATGGATGACACCAAGTTCTTCAAGCCTTCATTTGCCCCAAAAAAGAACACAAATAATACAAACTGTAGTAATTATATGAGTTAGTACCTTTAGCTCAAGGTCCTTAGCTTGTTGCTATCCTTTGCAATTAGTCCTCCTATTATCACCGTGTTTCTACTTCAGTCAACTTTACAACCTTGTATACCTCGTCGTCAACTTTTTCCTTGCCTGTTATGGGGCCTAAAAAACTTCCTTTTTTCCCTTGGTATGCTCCCTTAGACCATGGCCACCTTCAAAATTCAATAAAAAATTGTTTAGGGCTATCTAAAGCCCTCTTTCCTTGTTCTAAGGTGAAGTTAGCATCCAACAGGCTTCAACCTATCCTCCTCAAGGTTTGCAATAGGCCCTCGACCCTCGACCATGCAGTTTAGCCTTTAGTCAGGTTGCTTCAAACCGATGCCTCATTCCTCCTTTTAACCATAGAAACTATACCTTCTTTGCTCGCTGTCTATGCCTCCTTGCTGCTCTTCCTTGGCTCTTCACAAACTTTATATTTGTCATTGATTCTTGCTTGCTATCTCTCCACACACGTGATGTTACTTCTCACTTGATCTCCATTAGCCTAAGCTTTGGCTACTTATAGTTGTCCTTAGATCATTCTTGGAACCCCTTTGCCCCATTAAGGTGTTGCCAACTCAACTTTAATGACTAATTAGAATATGAAATTTCTTTCCTTAGGTTCCAAATTATCCCACTCAGTTTGGGTCAGAACAAAAGTTCACACATGTAAGCCTTTGATGATGAAACAGATAACATGACAGAGGGTTTATAATTTTCAGAACTTAAAATGAGTTTCTAGTGTTTCTCTGCTGCCAACGAGCATCCATAGCCTCGAAAAAGTCACTCAAGAAATCAAAAGCATTACTTCACTGTCAGTGAGCGTCCATTGCCCTGAAAATGTTACTTGCATTGCCTCTTTGTGCATGAACCCTTTCTCATGCATTTACCCTTTTATTTGTTTTTTTTCTTTACATGAAAGTTTGCATTATTTTGGGCATTATGTGCTAGAGTGGATGAGGGATCTCGTCTTATTTTATGAGCAAATATGTTGTTCCCTATTTTACAAAACTAAATAATTTTTAACTTAGCTTTTCCCTCTTGCCATATCTCCATATCATGTCTCCAACTCACGGGTGGACATTAAAACACACAAACCTAAACATTCAAGACTAGATCAAAATAGAGTTCTGGTTATAGATGTAGGTCTTATGAACTTGTTAGAGTTCCCCACAAATATCAATTCGTATTTTCCTCGCTAATAGGTTAGACTCATGGAAAAAATATCCAGGACGTAGTTCATTGCCAGAGTCTACACATGATTACCTCTTGAAGTGAACACCACAACCTCAAAACCACTTCTTGGGATCTCAACATTATGGAAATATGGCTAAGTGGAGTTCTTAATGGTTTTATTTATTCACATGTTTGAAGAAAAAGATCTGTGCAATTAAAAAAAATTAAATGAAAATGTAAATGAGCAATGCAATGCAATGAAAGAGAGAAAACACAATGCAGAGAAACAAAGTTAAATGAAAAGGTAAATGAGTAATGAAATGGTAGGAACCAAAAGCTAAATGCAACGAAAAAGAAAAAGAAATGTAGAGAAATAAATCTAGATGAAAAGGTAAAAGGGAATGCAATGGACCTAACTACGTACTGAGACAAATTGGAACTACATGTGAAAGAAAACAAAGTGCAAGGAGTGAAACTAACTAGGGAAGCAAATTGGGCATGAATAAATATGGTAAACAAGCAAAACCTAAACTATTCCTAAACCTAATCTAACTGAAAAGGAGATCTGGATCATGTGAATTCAAACTTCTAATGGATCCATTCGAGTTGTTCTCGATTTGCAAACATATAAATATTAGATATTAGCACCAATATGACACAATGTGCAAAAATAGAGATATTTACCTTTGTAAAATGCATAAGAGAGAGAAGGTACCGATTATTGGCAAAAGAATTTTCCAAAAAAGATTCTTCTAACCAAGCTGTAATTCTATCTTGATACACAAAATGATTAACTTGGAAGCCTTGGAAACTTTTCAAGGATGAGCATGCATTCAATGAAAAACTATTATGAAAGTGTTGATGGCTCGAAAATCATTGCATCAGCATCGGGAAAACCACCCGGTCCGGACCTTAAAAGCAGCTCCTTTTCCGTTTGATGTGGTGGCTTCGATTGGATATAATGGGACCAGTTTCCCAATGATTTATAAATGGGATGGATAAGTGATTGATTTTTTAATATCTAATGGTAATGATATATGACTTATTTTAAAATGTAATAAGATAAATAACTAATCTATCCTAGGAAGTCTTTCTCTTAGTACAATTTTTGATGGTTCTTATTGACAAGTAGGCATATAGATGACTCTACTTATAAACAAAAATATTCATTCATATGATAATTACCTTGTTCAAGTAGTTGAACAAAGTAATAATTAAATCATTATCACACTAATATTTATATATAACTGACATATATATGTATGCAAATTAACAACTCTTAAACATTCAATAGTGATAAGTGAAAGAATTGTTGTGAAAGTATATACATACATCAATAATATCAAAAATGAATAAATGTTGATTCACATAAAAGCATGAAGCAAAAACATAAATAATATTACCATATGTGCTTGAGTCTCCTCCGATATGAATTGCATTCAAATCTCGCTTTTCAACTTGGAAATTCTTTTACAGGAAGCAATAGTGCATATCACATAAAAATATTTTCTATCAAAAATCAGAATTTAGGTCCAATTTTTATAAAAATAAATATATCAGAAGTATAGTAGTGAAACTTCGGATCCAAATCTTAATACAAAAATTTGAGGACCCCTTCTAAAAACATGAAAGGATCTATAAATACTATCTAAACTAACAAACTATGAAATAAAAATGCTATGTGCTGGTATTAACCAAATCACAGAAATTGTGATAATCTTCTCAAAATAAGCATGAAGTAGTCGGTCAAAGGTTCACTGTTTTGGCTGATTATCTTATGTTATGAGCTGGAAAATGGCAAGCATTAGTTGCAGTTTTAGCGGATGACTCATGCGCAAATGTAGCTAGGCAGTGTATGTGGCATCAGTAATTTCGGGAATCATATAACCGATTGCATTGGTGAGGCATTTGATCGTTGTTTGTTGACTGTGTGGTTTAACAAGGAAAAACCAAAAGGTTTCCCATGTCAAAGTTTGAATGCCTTCGATTAATCTTTCCCTCTGTTCCAGCTCTTGTTTCCATGTCTGTTCCAATGTTTTTATTGATGGAAGTTTCACTGGAGAACATTCTGTAATTAAATTTGACAAATAAAAAGTATCATTAATCAATTCAACCAGATTACTTGTTGCCGATCTGCATCTTGATGTCGCCCTTTTTTCTTTCATAAGTTGAGATTGCCATTCAAGGAATAAGATTTCTTTATGCGATTCCAGAATTTGGGGTAGATTTGTAGCTTTTCCTTCTTTGGTTTCTTGCCAAGAAAGAAAATCTGTTAATATTTCATCTACTTGCTTCAATTTCTGTCTCGCATCAACTGACTTATCAATCATAGATGATGAAATTTCACATAGGGGAAGAACGAGAGAGATATTATGACATAATAAACTCAACTGATTAGACAATGCTTTGGTAATTTGGAGAGCTTTCGATTTGAATTCTCCCACTTGGGAATATCCTTTGAATCTTTCCATTTGCAATGATAGTTGAGCAATCTGTTCTTCTTTTGATTTGCTCAACTGTTCATTTAATAATCGCAGCTTGCTCAATGCTTGTGATAGTTCTTGTTGCTTCTGAATTGCATGTTGATCAATTCTTCGTTTTTCTTTGAGCAATTGCTCGTTCAATTGATCATTTGATTGTTTCTGCGTTGTTAACTGCTATTCCAACTGCTCTATCTTCTGCTGCTTTTCTTGTACCTGTGTTTCTAGCGAAACAATCACTTGATTCTTTTCTTTAAGCAAGTTACTTACCTCTGATGCCTTGTCCATTGTAGCTGCTGTGTATGCTCCAGCATACTGAGAGAGTTTAGTGAGATATTTAGAAAGGTTGATTTCCTCTCTCCATACCACGTTTGTTATCTCCATTTGTGAAGTTAAAAGAGGAGATTGATAATTTTCCTATTTTTCCTTTGTCTTTTGCTTACAACCCTATGCTTAGGGCTGTAGAAGACATCCAAGGGTGGTATTTCTTCTACATGTAAAACAATTTCATCAGTTGGATTTTCTGGAATTATTTCTACATCCTTTTGAGTTATGGGTGGGACGCTAGTTCCCTTAGTCGGAACTGTATTGAGTGCTGATTTCTGACCAGTTGTCACCTCGGGTGTGCTGAATCCTTGTTGATTTTCAGTATTACTGATGATAGAATCAAACTGTTGCCATTCTTTGAGCAATTTGGGATCAACATAAAGGTTTGTGTCAATGAGTTCACCACTTTTTTCTTGTCCCTGCTCCTGCTTTGGCGATTTTTTTTTTAGGGGATCTTCTCCACTACAGGAGTCTTGTCAGCAGTTTTCTGTTCAGTTTGACTTAATGGGTGAATTGTAGAGGTTGTAGCTAATAGGTCCAAAGGCAGAGTTTGCAACCTTTGGGATTTGAGCCTATTGAATGTTTCTAACCCTTCTTCTCCATATTTGATTCTAGCCAATCCTTTAAGCTGAAAAAATATTTTGGCTGAAGCAAATAAATCATCAAAGGCATCTGCTTCATGATCGAATTTGGAAAGTTTAGCTTGAGCGGTGACATGATGAGCACCCTTGTTTGGGTCATATTGCCTGTTAGGAATGGTGGCAAGATTCAACATCTGAATATTTTCTGCCTCTTTTTCTACATGCTTGTAATCATGTAAAGTGAAAATGCCACATCGTAGGGGGAATATAGGCCACATCTGTTTTTTAGAATCCCTAAGGGTTTTTGATGTCCCTTCAACAATTATCTGGTATGTCAATTTCTGTGCTAACAATTTATCAGGCACATACAGAGGGAGAACATGAGGTTTGGTGCGACTGTCATAAAGCATTACATAGGTAAATTTCTCCTCTCCAAAACAGCTGCCTACTGTTGTCAGATTAGCTGCTGCATCCTGGGATATTCTGGGAGCAGGCTTATTGAAAATAGAATAATATAAAAGTGAAACAAAACCATTGCAAATTCTGTACAGGTGATTTTTATAGTGAGCCTTCCACAACTGCTTGTGATAAATACGAATCGGGTTGGGATCCATGGAATTCCACTTCCATCCGAGTATCAGGAATTCAAAATTAAAACAAATAATGTCCATAATATATGCACTATAGTAAAAAGGGGGAATGATCCGGGAAGTTGTAATGCATTCCTTTTGTATTATAATATCTCTGTGGCTAGTCTATCAGACAAAATATTTGCCCAATCCATAACATAAACATTAATTGCTGCTTCCATCAATGGGACCATCTCTATAGTGAATTTAGTAGAATCATGTTGTCCCCACAATCTACACATCATAACTCTAGCATAGCAATAAGGTGAAGCCAATGATTCGACGGAGTACTTACCCGATGATTCATGCTTGTGTTTTTACGGGAAATGCTTCCATTGCTTGATCGGGTCCGACTCCAAGTCGTTTTCCTTTGCAAATGCTTCCAGGAATGCCTTGTTGTAGTGCTTCTCGGGCTCCGGTAGATGGTACATTTGCCTGAGATCTTCAGGCTTGAATGAGCCTAATATCCTTCCATCTGTTGTGGAAAATTTTCTATCTGAAGTTGGGATTTTCTCAACCACCCATCTAACCACATCAGTATATGGCAAGACTTTGGCTCGTGCTACTGCCCTGTGAAGATAAGAACAAGCTAATTCTTTGAGAGTTCCCTTTGAATTGTTGGTTGAATCGGCAGTGGCTTCTTCTGATAATTCTTTAGGCTCCTCTGCTTCTATCAAATTATAAATTCTTTCCCAGCTAGTATTTCCCAGACTGAGACATGTTGTATCTGATATTAGTCCTTTCTTGCTTGGTCCTGGTTCCTTTGGCTGTAGGAGTTACTGTGGGCTTCTTTGATTTCTTCCCCATTTTATCTGGATTTACAGATTCGGAAAGACTCTACATAGACAATCGCAAATTGTAACACATAGATTTCGTCGCTAAAAGCCAATATGACAATGAACAGAATTACGGTGATTGACATACGATAAATCAAATGTAGTTAAGAATTACCACGAATGAAATCCTTTTGAAGGATTTATTCTTAACTGTCAAATTTAATAGCCGTTCAAACAACCAATCATGGTGAATTAATATCATAAATACCCATCTCGTCGATCGTATACCGAGTGATTATTTCAAGCGTGTTTTGGATTTCCTCGATCAGTGATAAATCGCAAATCGCTATCGGGAGTTTCAAAGGGAGAGGTTTTAGTATTGTCAATGAATATCTTCGATTGCCTAAAAGTGATATTATAATGGAGCAAATTATTATGCATGCAAACTGTTTTAACGTATGTTTACCTTTTGAGATGTGCGTCCAATTGATTGATCGGAAATCAAGGTGTTTCAGGGAAAACTATTGTCGATTTGAACTGCTAGTCCCACTAAGACGGTAGCTATCTTAGAAACAAACAATGAAAGCTTTTCAAGAGTTCCTTTAAGTGTGATAGATGGAAGAGAAGAAAATAGGACCAACCCAGATCTTCCACTTTGATCCTAACTTGATTTCTCCTTTCCTTGATAGAATTTTCCACTCCTCTCCTACTTGTCCCGCTTCAAAGAGTACCTATAGAGTCAAAGTAACAAAAAACTATCAAAGCATCTCTATCTAAAACATCATAAACAATGCGGAATCAGAAACACATTGACCATACAATTGCATTCATAAACAATAAGATTCACAAATACAAGATCATATGGAGGAAAACTCAAAGAACTTTATTAATAGTAATGTAAGAGAGGATTACAACCCAACCATCTGATCCAGCATTATCCTCCTAGTTGTAGAAGCCCTCTTCACCTCATGAACAAGCAAATCACCCAAAAATGCAATGTCTCTTCTCACCAACAAACCAACAACACTTCCTTACAAAATACAAATTTCCAGCCTCTTGACCTTTCAGATGAGGGATCCATTTATAGATGTCTTGCAAGGGTGTGACTCAGCTCTGGGTTTTTGATTAGTGTCATTCCACTGATAGTTATTGGTTCCACTTGGAGATTTCATGATCTCTTACTCATCCCTGGGAAAATTCAGAGAGGCAAGTGTCACAGGAGAAGTTTCTGGAAGATTCCATGATCATCCACTTTGCAAACTGTCTCTGCCATTTGTCTATTCTCACTCATCACACCCCACAGAAGGCCATTTGAGTATGCATCGCACCTGGCCAGTTAGGTAGTCAGTATGCATCGCACCTTGCCCATGGAGCAGTCTGTATGGTCCAGTCTTGGTCAGTTTTGAGTAGTTTCTTAGGTGGAACTTCTGGGAAATGATGTAATCAATTGACCATGATCCTTTAGGGTGTGAAACAACACTTTTAGGGACTTAAGGAGCCCTTAGTTTATGGACATATGAGTTTGGGGTTGCAGTGCCCAAATATGTCTATAACAGTTGCCCCCTAAAGCATGAGGTCGTAAATCTTCTTATGTCGGGTGAAATGATTTATTCATGAGGATCCGAGGTATTCGAACTGGAAGGTGACCTGTATAAGATACAATACAATACATCATCATCATATTATTTTCATGATTTAGCTGAGGTGGGCATTCCCATGCTCAAATTTATAAATTCACTTTCATGTACATAGGACAGACAATTGTCTGCTGTTGCAGACTTGTGATTCTTCGCATGAAGAGTCATCTTCCCTGGCTAGATGACTATCTGTGCAACTTCTGTGTACAATTGATGTCTTTATTTTCCTGAATATATCGCAGCCCGGATGGATGGAACTAGATCCAGGGTCTTCAAAACTCGTGCAATCTTCGCCCAATGTACAAGTCGATCCATGTGAAAAAGATGTTCTAAAGCCGAACATGGAAAGACATCGCTTGATTAACAGCCAATGATGTACGCTGTTAACAGACGTGGGAGGAATCACCCATAATGATGATGACCCTCAAGGTACTAAAATACAATTCATGTGGTGTGAATATATGAGCTGATGTCGAACACCACACAAAGTCTTTCGGTCGAAGGTCATTGATGTAAACCTGTCGCCGGAAGTGAGAAACTTGCCATTGAGGCATGCAAGCTTCAAAGTACTGAAAGGGTTGTTTCTAAGTCAAATTCTTGGATAATGAGCTGATGTCGACAAGAAGTGACTTGTCATAGGAGGGCCTTGATGTATCACACATCTACGATGTGAAGTGGAGCAAATGATTTTTGTGGAGGTGAAAACGATCTGATGATATGAGGTTTAGGAATGATGGCCATGAAAAATGAAGCATGGATGTAATGCAGTGGATGAGGCATTTTCTGGATAGTGAATTCTCTGAATGACTTCTCTTGAACATATTGGCGACACTGATATGGACTGGTAGCATTAACCCCATGGATGGCACGACGGACCAATGGTGACGGTGAACGGAAACCCAACCCAACTCAATCATGGTGATTGAGTGAAAGTGTCATATTCAAGAGCGACTTGCTACCAATAGAGTTCTTCAAGCTTTCTTCCCATTTTTCCCTAGTCATTGTTGACCAGTACCTCTTTATTTTTGACAAGCTTGAGGAGGATAACATATGCTTGGTATATAATTTTCCCTTTGGGCAAACCTGTCGCTTTGTGTTTAGCGAGCCTAGAGTCAGTGAGACTCGTTCTTGTCTGGGTGGACACGTTTGTCGCTATTGATTTAACGAGTTTAACAAAAAAGATAACTCGGTCCTTTTCTTGTCTAGAGAGTCTGAAAATGGACGAAAAGGAGACTCCAACAGTCCTTTTTCGTGGCATAATCCCTTAAGTCCGAAAAAGTGTAAAATAATACAAAAGGGATGAATTTTCGATAGTTTTAATGAGCCGACAAAGACCAACGCTCGATATTTTTGTTTAATAATCCCTCAAGTCCAAAAAGATTAAAATATATGAGAGGGATAGCATTCCCCTTACTTTAATGAGCTGGGAAGGCTAATAGCTCGATGATCTTTTTATATTTAACGAGTCTAAAAAGAGTTTATAAGATGCTCGTTTTTTGAGGAATGAGTGATATTTCTGGTTAGCAACTGGTTCCAGGTAAGTTTGGAACTTCTCAAAACATGGCAGTGTGAAGTGGGTGGCAATCAGAATCACTCGTTGCAGATGTTCCTAAAAAAGGAAAATAGTCAAGTGGAAGTGCATGGTCGGCCGAATGAAATGGAGACGACGGAAGGAACACAACCAAAGTTCACAAAGGGCAGATAACAAAGTGATCACAAAGGTTATTTACCAAAGGCGGGTTTATTTTTTTTTAATGAGCTTGAACCTTGTGCCAACATGTGCTTAGTGCAGGTTGATTTTTTAACGACCTTGAACCTTGCAGGAACATTGTTCTTACCAGTCTTTTGATAATGTCTCTTAGTAGATTTATTTTTTAATGAGCTTGATCACTACTATAACATATGCTGGTGACCTTTTTATGTAAGCTAGAAATGACCGAGCTATGAGGTTAAAGGGTTAAGAACCTACAAAATAAGAAAATCAAAGGTCGCTTTTCACTTGCATGCAAAGGTTTGCATGCCCCCTGGTCTTTCAGTAAAAGGAGAGTTTCTAGGTTACCAAATGGAAGTTCTTGTGGTTAGGAAAGATTGTTTCTGTCGACCGACAAAAACTCTTCCTTTGCTTTACCCATCAAAATGGACGAAGGTGATTGCTGTAAGCCCCGATCACATAATGTATGAAGATGAATGCTGTAAGCTTCACAATCGTACAAAGGAAATAATTGCGTCAGATTGATCACATAACATATACGGGAATGTTATTTGGTCCAAGTATTATGACCTTTCAAGAAAATCTCTCTTTTCCTTTGGGTTCGCCTGCTGAAGCAGACTAGGGTGCATGCCCCCTAATCTTCATCACACTCACTGAACTACTCACGGTAATTAGGTGGATGGGATGAATATGGAAGAGACATTGTTGATGCGAAGAGACCATTTAGGGATGATGGTTGATTTATAGCTGTGTTTGAACCAGTGAAAGCTGGTCGACAAGTTACACTAGCCCACGTTCATGTGGAAAACACATCATTCGAAAGAATGTGGAAACAGTGGCTCCCATGCTATATATAATCATGTCCAAGGAGTAGATTGTAATCTAGTGGACCTTGGACTACCATCACATTTAAATAAATGGTTTTCTTTCTCAAAGTTATCAGTAACCTTGGAAGGATCCCTAATGGTCGACTGGTTCCTTTGTTGAAGCCCAAAAAATTTTGATTTTCAGGCAAAAGTGATGGAGAACCAAGCACTTTCCAGGAATTTGAGGAAAGGATACTCACCGAAGCCCCTTCATCTATGATTGTGCCAGACACGATCATTTTTTAAACTTGTACTATGATTCAGAATGGTACATTAGATGGAAGGTGAGGTTTCGCTAGTTGATTCCAATCAAATAAAACAACCAAACTGCTCGGAGGGGGTACCAGATAAATGTTTGGATAAGTTTCATGAACTGGGGGGGTCTCTTCTTGTTGTGAAGGAATGGGCAGATTGCCCCCAAGTTCATTAGACTCTATATCGACAAAAAGAATTTGAACGCTGTCGTTCTCATCCTCTTTGGAAACTATATCATCTGAAGGGGGATTTTCTGGAGGCAAGACTGGGTTGATTGCCATTTCAACCAGTTGACTTTGATCTGGTATGGGCTTAGAAGGTTCACTTTCGATCGACAATTGAGTTATGTCAATCGGGTTTTCAACTAGCGAAGGACTTGGCAAGAGTTTCTTTGTTAAGATTAGGTATGTTCTATGCTAGAGCAATTTATTTAAATTTTCACAGTTAGCAATCACATCAGCATTACGATAAACTGCAGATAGAACATAAATATAAAATGCAGAAGACAAGCCAAGACAAGAGGACACAAGATGTGGCGCGAGCCAGGGACAAACCCCACAATGTGTGGGGAAACCCTTTGATCAAATCTTCTTTTATCTTCAAAGTTCAGCAGAGAAAGAGAGAGAGAGAGATAGTACAATTACAACAGAAGTCAACACTTTGACTTGTCTAGATCTAAGCATAGATCATCTCCTATAACAACGAGATCAGTTGAAGACATTCTACTTGAACTGATACCTATCATCGCGTTGCATCTGATCCTCTAGTTGCACTACTGCATATTGCCCCATGCTGCTGTCCAAGTCCATGATCTTTCTCAGACTAATGTGCATCATTATCATGCTGCTGCCCCTGCTAATGTATCATTGGGCTGCCCATGCACATGATTTCATAGTGCTGCCCATCATGCTGCTGCCCATGCTCCATGTATTCGTTGCACAACCCATCTACAATATATCATGTTGCTGCCCAAGACTGCATTATATATATGTGCCCAGATCATACAACGTTCTTATCTCTATGCCACCGAAGTTTATATATCTAAGCAATATCACTTTCTGAACACAGTATATAATCCCTGTTGACAGCGTTCCATTATATATATGACTGTCTACTACAACATATGTCTATGACTGTGTACAACAACGTATGTATATTTCCATGACTGTGTATATCCATGACAGTGCTTTGATGTCTCCATGACCTGCATCGTATAGAGTCTCCATAGACTGCTAACTGTCTCCATGAATAAGTCTTCATGAAACTATGTGACTAGATTCTCTATTCCTGGATCTATGTTGCCGGATCTACATACATCGAGAGTGTCAACAATTTGCTACGTGCCATGACTGCACCATACCCTTCTACGCTGCGAAATCCACATACATTGAGAGTGTCAGCGATTTCTGCGTGCCATGACAGCACCATGCCCTACTGCGGATTCCTTTACCTTGACAACAGCTTTGTTACTTACTGCGGCTTCATTATCATGACCCTGTGCTCTGCGTATGAACAACGTATATGTGTCAACGTATATGAACAACGTATTAACCTTTCAACCCTGCGTAAAGAACAACATATATGAACTGCGTATATAGTGTCACCATGACTACGTATTAATCTTTCAGCCCTGCGTAAAGACTGTGTATATATGAACTGCGTAAAGACTGTGTATTTCAGCCCTGCGTAAAGACTGTGTATTAATCTTTCAACCCTGCGTAAAGACTGTGTATATATGAAACTGCGTAGATAGTGTCACAGCGTTCAGCCCTGCGTAAATATGAACTGCGTAGATAGTCCTTCCATTGTGATGTATACCTGTACGTGGATTTTCTAGAGATTAACCAGAATAATGAACAACGTAACAACAAAGCGTATCAATGTATCATTGAACAACGTATCTATTGTATGTGTCATGACCTTCAGGAACTGCTTACAGATCCAAGAACATTATAGCCTCTATTGACTGTGATTTGATGACTGTGGCACCGTTGACAGTGTATAAGAGTTGTGCAAATGTTACATTGATGAACGTGGCTTCATGGTCCTTCATGACTAGTGTTATGACTGCTGCTCTTCCAGGAGCAGATTCTCATGTTGACTGCGGCTAAGGCACGTCTGAACTGTGGCACAACAGAACTACGGCTAGATCATCATCTCCACAACGTACAACAGCTAGGGTATCATCCAAGGCCAATGTATTCTTCTTAGTGTCTCTCCTTCACCAATAACCCAAGACGTGGAGAGGAGGAGATCACTTGAAGAATATGTGTGATCTAAATGACATCAAACCCTCTCTTATTTATACTAAAAATGTAGAGGTTGAATAGACATGTCGGTTGGGCTTCTAGAGCCTACATAAGTGCTGGTCGGCTTGATAATAATTACATAAACAAAATAAATTCATATCTCCATAAATACTTATCGGAATCGGATGATCTTTGGATCAATCCTACACCTCTCGACAAGAGGGATCCAATAAAAATATCAACTGCCATAAATAAGCCGACCCACATGGAGTTTGGCCCTAGTTTCCAATTTAACATTCTTGTATCCAGGTGGGAGCTGCTGTGGTGAAATAGGGCGGTTATCCAAAATGCTTTTGGCTTCATCCAGAAAAGGAAAACGGTGAAGAGTATGATCACCCTCACATAACCAACATGGAAATCTAGCTTTTCCTTTCTGTCGATTGACTTCATTTTTACTAGTTGATGGTGTGCTATCAACCTGACTGTCAGGGGTTGATGACACCGAATGGTGCAACCGGGGAGACCATTCTCTCAAGATATGCAAGATGGAAGGGAAATATCAATGGTAATGGCTCCCATTGCAAATTGCGCATGGAGTTTTTGGTTTGGAAACTTTAGTGTGCGGATTTTCGCCAGACGATGCTTTGGTGTTCCCTTGTTTAGCTGGCAACTTCTTCTTCTCCTTCCCTTTCTTTTTCTTCTCAGTTACTTGGTTTTTAGTGTCACTAGTTTTACCAAACAAAGAGGAAGAAGGGGAAAGAGAAAAAAATGAAGTAGAAGGCGAAGGGGTAACTTTAGTATCATCTGGTTGCTGATTATATTGTTAAGCAATTGTGGTGTTTTGAACGACAGAGGTCGAGAAAAGCCATACTGGCAGGCTGATTGTGATTCCTGGAAGGGACAATGTAGCCATATATGGAGAACCAATATATCCCCAAGAGGAGAAAGGACTAGGATTCCCTCCAAGGGGGATTCCTTGATTGGTAGACTCCATTATCTCAACTTCAGATCAACGTAGGAACAATGATGTTATTTCGTTTAAAATAAAATTTAAAGAGACTTGGATGCAAATTGTTTTTTCAATTTTTAAGAGTCGAGAAAAAGCTAAAGGTGACTCTAGTTGCCTTCTATTTTTCATGGGCTTGAAGTGACAAGTGCTTAGATGGACCTTTTCTTTTCAGGAGTCAAAAAGGAACGAAAGTGATTGCTCTTGAAGTCTAGACAGAGGGTTTACCAAATCAATCGTAAAACTGCAAAATACACCTTGGTGATAAATGATAGAGAAATTACCAAGGACTTATGTACGACAGTCAATCTTCCCGAATGCTGTGTTTAGTGCATTACGATCAATAGGATGGCAGACACGGCTTCCTAAGGATAAAGGATATCAACGTATTGTGGTCTCCCAATATATACTCGATGGTACAGGGAGCACAAGTCTGTACTGGCACTTGTTGTATGAAAGAGGAGGAATCACCCAACCTACGATGAAAACGATAGTTACCAAGTTTTACAACGCTGGAACATGTCTATAGCCTAGACTTCTAGATGTGTTGCGTTAAATTCCAAAGCGTTTTTATGTTTATTGAGATTTATTTTATGGTTGATCTTGCTTAGAAGTTTGTCTTTCAAGGTTCACCGCGTGATGTAGATGTGAAATTCCTAAATATGCAATCTAAAATGATAAACAATCGTTTATGTTCTTTTAGAAATGAAAATCCTAGCTACAAAGGAAAGAAGATAACGATTTTTCTTTCAGCAAAGAGCATAGAGCACACACTAAATGCACTTTCCTAAACCAAATTTCGCAAGCATTCAAAATGCAGATGCACATGCATGTATTTGTTTTCCGCTTTCTTAATGTGTTAATGAAAAAAGAAAGCTAAGTATAGATCTGAACTATTTTCTTTCAAAGCGACAATACTAACAATTTTTCTTTTCAAAAACGAAAGGAACACTACGAGGAAACTTTTCGATTTCGAAAAAACTTTTTTCGACACTTGAAATACTAATAATTTTGAAATCAAGTACAATAAAAAAGGTACAATCAACTATCTAGAAGAGGAAGACTTTACAACACTCTTCTTTTTATTCAGAATGACAATTATGACACTTGCATAAAAAATGACAGTTCGATTAGGCTACTTTCGACAAAGGAAGATTGCAAATGATTGAAAAACACACAAAAAACATTTACAATTCCTAATTGATGGAGGCTGAAATAATGAGAAGGAAGATGGTTATAGCAAGAAGGTACTGATCATGAACAACAAAACTATTGAATAAAGCTGAAAACAAAGAGAAAAAACCAAATTTCAGAAAAGAAAAACAGTTCATTCAATCATCGCACCTGCAACACAGGGAAACAGGGATGCATCTCACCTGCAACACACAGGAGGTGCGATGCATCCAGGTTGCACAGTTACAGACAGTGAGATGGGCCAGGGAGCGAAACTGAGCTTGGTTTTTTCTCAAAACTTATAGCTAAGTTCAGTGATTTAAGCTGAGTAATGATGGACAATAAACACAAAGCATAAGGGTAGGATCTGATGAGGTTCTGAGCTACCACAAGGGAACTTAGGATGCTTTGTAAGTTAGATGTTCAGTTCATAAACCAACCCGGTGATTGACTGAAGTAGCGTTTATCTACTTCGCAATTGCATAGCAAAGGCATTTCGAAGGTTGGCTGGCTAACTTCAGGCTTCGTCTGTAGTTTATAAATCAAACAATAAACAAACAAAACAAACTATTCGTTCCCCAGCGGAGTTGCCATTTAGTTTCAAGGAAAATTAGTGTCAATTCGAACTACTAGTCCCACTAAAATGGGTAGCTATCTTAGAGACAAACAATGAAAGATTTTCAAGAGTTCCGTTAAGTGTGATAGATGGAAAAGAAGAAAAGAGGACCAATCTGGATCTTCCGCTTTGATCCTAGCTTGATTTCTCCTTTCCTTGATAGAATTTGCCACTCCTCTCCTATTTGTCCCACTTCAAAGAGTACTTGTAGAGTCAAAGTAACAACGAACTATTAAAGCATTTCTATCTAAAACATCATAAACAATGTGAAATCAGAAACACATTGACTATACAATTGCATTCATAAACAATAAGATTCAAAAATACAAGATCATTGGAAGAAAACTCAAAGAACTTTATTAATAGTAATGTAAGAGAGGATTACAATCCAGCTGTCTGATCCAACATCATCCTCCCTGTTGTAGAAGCCATCTTCACTTCATGAACAAGAAAATCACCCAACAATGCAATGTCTCTTCTCACCAATAAACCAACAACACTTCCTTACAAAATACAAAATTCTAGCCTCTTGATCTCTTAGATGAGGGATCCATTTATAGATGTCTTGCAAGGGTGTGAGTCAGCTCTAGGTTTTTGATTAGTGTCATTCCACTGATAGTTCTTGGTTCCACTTGGAGATTTCATGATCTCTTACTCATCCCTAGGCGAATTCATAGAGGCAAGTGTCACAGGGGAAGTTTCTGAAAGATTCCATGATCATCCACCTTGCAAACTTTCTTTGCCATTTGTCCATTCTCGCTCATCGCACCCCACAGAAGGCCATTTGAGTATGCATCGCACCTGGCCAATTAGGCAGTCAGTATGCATCGTACCTTGCCCATGGAGTAGTCTGTATGGTCCAGTTTTGGCTAGTTTTGAGTAGTTTTTCAAGTGGAACTTCTGGGAAATGATGTAATCAGTTGACCATGATCCTTTAGGGTGTGAAACAACACGTTTAGGGACTTAAGGAGCTCTTAGTTTATGGATGTATGAGTTTGGGGCTGTGGTGCCCAAATATGTCTATAACACGGGGTTTGGGTTACGCTTTATCCCTTTGTCATTTGATATCGTCGATCACCGATTGCGATATCGGATCAGAAGATTTGATAAGGCCTTTCATGTGAGTACATTTAATATTTGATTTCTCTGATTGTCGATTTCTGATTGCGATATCAGATCGGAGGATTGGATGAAGTCTTATTTGTGTATGCACCTTTGATATCTTCGATACCCAATTGCGATTTCATTTATCGGATCAGAGGATTTGTGGAGGCCCTTTTTGTGTATGTCCCTTTGTTATTGCGATATGCGATCTCCGATCGCTTTATCACAATATAGGATTATTTATGATTTTTTTTTTTAAAGAACACTTTGTTTTTTTATCAAAAGGCTTTATAAAATGATTTATTTACATTGAGCCTTTTAATATAAAATTTTCTTTTAATGAGGTCGATACCAGTTTTATTCATTAACTCACAAATCTAACTAAGTTTATTAAAAGGGCCCCATTTCTTATTGAAAGTTTTGTGTAAAATTTTATAGAAATGGGGGGTTGTTGTACAACACAAAAATTAGCGTTTCACTGGGAGAAACAGTTATCTCTGAGAAAATAATATAATATTTTAACCTTATTAATCTGAAATCCTTAATGGATAGAGAAAATCTAATATAACTAGGTAATCACAAACTCTGAATATAATGAAAGCTATCTTTGCTATTTCTTTCTCATCTCAAAATTAAATACATTCTAAGTTTTAAGCAAACCTTGATTGGTTGATAATGATAAAACAAGAGACTTCTCCAACTTAGCTTGTTTAGTGACTCCTTTGTCACAGGTAAAGCCACTGCTGCCAAAAAACGTCTATAGTCTCGGCAGGGTTACCTTTTAACCATTTGATCATTCATTGTCCCATCCATTTCAGAGTATAAATTAAAAGAATGAATCCAAAAGATATGTTTCCACATTTTTTGTATTACATTTTTTCCTTATTTTTTTTTATTTTTTTTAAATAAAACCCATTGTCCTGGTTTGGTAGCCAACTGTTGACAATGCCATTCACTGGTTGTAATTTAACTAAACAAGCTGGCTTGTGATGAGACCCGTTGTCTTATAATTATAAGCCATTACCCTGTTTTGGTATGCATTGTTGGTAATGTCAGTTGAACTAGTCTCGTATGATCATAGTAAGAAGGCTTGTGATAAGACCTCGTATCCTTTATATCAAATATATTTTAGAATTACACTCTGAGAAATTATAAACTTTGATGGATGGGATGAATAATTTTCTCCTTAAGAGAACATAGATGATAGTTTTGAGAGTTGAAGATGCTAAGATTGGATCAATCTTTGCTTTCTATTGATAACCTTTTTTAGGCTTCTAAAACTTAGAATGGTTTACAGTATTTTTGAGTTTTGAGAAGATTTTCACAAAAATAAAATGGGTTTTTCAGAGTTTATTTATACCTAATTTCCTAGAACTTTCCTTTTCCTTCAAGGCTTCCATCTATCAAAAGTAAATATTAATATTGTTTTCTTTTAAGTAACATTTTCAAAATAGTAAAGACCAATAGAAGGCTATTTACAACTTTTATTTTCTAAGAAAGAAAATGAACTAATTATTCACACAAATATAACTGAAAATTTAATATTTACAAAGTGAGAAGGGGTTACCTCCTCAATTGAAGAATTTTTTCAAAATATGCCCATTGACAGCAAGAGAGTCTCTCTTTCTTGATATATCTTGGAATATGAATGTTGATGGGCCTATCTTCTCGCTGATTTGAAATGGTCCGAGCCACATTTTCTGAAATTTAGTGTGTTTTCCTTTATCTCCGTGGGCTTTGTCCCATTTCAAAACTAGATCACCAACTTGTAAATGTTTTGAGCTGTTATAGGAAAGTTAAGTACAACTTGGTCTAGTATAGAGTTAGGTATAGAGTTAGGTACAGTGTGTTTCTTTACCTTGTACATTTTGTAACTTACAATCTGATGGCCACGATATGTAGTGATCCGACGGTTCATTCTCTCCTTGGTATTACCGACACTTGATCCGTGGCTTGACACCTGATTGGTCCATGATTTCTATTTAAAGCACATGGAGGGTCATTTGTAGGGTAATCCATCTATGATAGAAGCTTATGTAAATTTTCATTCTTTTATTAATAAATTGCCTGAAGTGGCCGCGTTGGCTCAGGCCGTGGACTATTTCCCTCTTTGAGGGTTTTAACCACGTCAAAAATACTGGTATTGATATGCAATCTAGTTGTGAGAGGTGTATCTGAGGAAATTACCCTGTAAATTCCTACATGGTATCGGAGCTATTTGAGGGCCGCGTCCGTTGGTGATCCAAATCTGAAGCCGGTAGAACTGCATCCGACTGCCGTTTCCTAGATCTACTGTTTCTGACTGCTTTCGGGCTGAGAGGACTACTCTGTTGTGTTGGGAGCATCTGTTCCAGTGAGGAACTCCTTTCGTTTCACATGAAAAGGTTTTTGGTAGCCCTAGCTGTGTCATTTTTAAGATCTAGAGGTATACAGTGTTTATTTGCAGTTTACAGTTATTTTCTCTCTGTTTATTTCGGTTTCGGTTTATTTAGTTTTTTTTATTACTGGATCTATACCTTTCATTTCTGCATATGCTCTTTGCCCTGTGACTCTTTGTGATCTGGGCAAATCAGAAATAGAAAGGAAGGATTTTTCTCATGCGTATGCTCTTTGTCGCTACGCCTTAGTGTGATCTCGGAAAATCAGAAACATTGAGGAAAATATTTAGTTTCCGGCTAAAGCTAACTTTGAGCCACAAGGTTCATTTTTGAAAATATTTAGTTTTTCGGATAAAGCTAACTTCGAGCCGCAAGGTTCGTTTTTTTGTATGTCCGTGTTGGGTTTTGTGCTTTTTTTTTGTTTTGTAGGGAAAAAGAGTCTTCTCAAAGCAAGCACGCAACCCAAAGCATCAACCCCCCTCTCTCTCTCTCTCTTTCAAACTTTTTGTATGGCTCACTTGGTGCAAAGCTAATTTATGAGCGTAGAGGTCTTGGGTTCAAGTCTCCATTTTTTTGGGGGCGGATTTTTTTTTTTCATTTCCGCACATTCCCGCACTTAGTCGGTGACTTCATCAATTTTTTTTCAAAAAGCCATAACTTCTTCATCCGGAAGCCGTTTTGATAACCATTTTTTTGAAACGGCCTAATTTTTCGAGATCTTTCCATTGGTACACTTAGTTTCAGCATCTACAGCTTTAGTTTCCCTTGAAATGGAAAGTCAATACCAAGTTACCCTTGACAGCACCAACTACTTCCAATGGTTGTCCTACATTGAGGATTTACTTAGAAGTAAAGGTCTCTACAGAATAACCTCAGGCCAAGAAAAGAAACCGAAGGATGAAGATAAGGCTGCTAAATGAGAAAATAGGCAAGATCAAGCACGTGGATTGATAGGGATGTCTATTTCTCCAGATCTTAGATTCCATATTGCAGAACTTGATACTCCTGATGAAGCAATGAAACAAATCACTAAAGTTGTTGGGATTAAAAATGAACTTAGAGCCCATCAACTTGAAAATGAGTTGCTTACATTGGACCCTAATAATTTTTCTTGCATTGAAGATTTCTTGTCCAAGTTCAAGACCCTTAGATATCTCTTGGAAGGTGTTAAGGTTAAGAAAGAAGATAGTAACCTTATCTATTCCATTCTTACTAAGTTGGGACCAGCCTACTCTTTGTTTGTTTCCACCTTCCATTTTACAAGAGAAGCGTTCATTTCTCAAGGAACAGACTACAAGTCCCCTTCCTTTGACTCTTTTTGTGATTCTTTAATAAGAGAACAAGAAAAACTCTTACACCTTGGTCTTCTTAATCTTGGAAACTCTTCCAAGAAAGCGTTAGCCGCCCATCAGCAACCAAATTCAAAGAATCCTATTAAGTCATATCCTAAAAAGAATGGTCCTAAACCAAACAAGGGTCCTAAGCAATCTCAGCCTCAAAATGAAAAATCATTTCAACAAAATGATAAGACAAATAAAAACAAATGGAATAAGACTGATAGACATTGCAACTTTTGTAATCGAGATGGCCACTTAGAATCCAAATGCTTTAAGAAGATTGAAGCCTTGGAAGCAGTGATGAAGAAACATAACATCCATTTGGAGCAATCTTCAACTTCAACTTCATCTTTAGGAATGGCACTTTCTGCATGTGGTTGTCAAGCATCTCGGTCTAGCTATGCACTAAATGTATCTTCTTCTTCTCATTCTCATGAGTGGCTCATTGATTCTGGAGCTTCTTATCACATGGCCAAAAACAAAGCCATGTTTTCTTCTTTAAATGATTGTAACACCAAAAATATATATGTTGGTGATGATAGATCTCTTAGTGTTGCAGGGACTGGAACTGTTCATCTAGACAATGGTCAATTTAATGATGTATTATGTGTTCCAACCTTATCCTGCAACCTTCTATCTGTATAGCAGATAACTCATTCAGGTGAAGGTAAAATCGTTGAATTTTCACCTCATGATGTTGTAATCAAGGACCTAAGTGATCCTAAACAGATTTTAGCTACTGGCATTGCTGATGATTCTACAAGGTTGTATAAGTTTCACAACTTTGGGTCATCAAATCTTCCCTCAGTATTTGTTGCTCATAACGATGAAGTGAGCAAACTTTGGCATGAGCGATTTGGTCACTTAAACTATCGCTCCCTTCAGCATCTATGTAAAGAAAATATGGTGACAGGTCTTCCTATGGTATCTTGCAAAGATGGTGTTTGTTTCAGATGTGTACTCGGAAAACATCATCGGGACAATTTTGAAAAACGTGCCTCTTGGCACGCCTCAGCCCCTTTACAGCTTGTGCATAGTGATTTACGTGGTCCACTTCCATTTGTTTCATTCTCTGGCTGCAAGTATTTCTTAAATTTCATTGATGATTTCTCCAGAAGTACTTGGGTATACTTCTTAAAACTCAAGAGTGAAGTATTTAACACATCTTTGGCCTTCAAGGCCTTTGTTGAAAAACAATCTGCACATCAAATTCTTAAGCTAAGATCTGATAATGGAGGAGAATATGTTAAAAACACATCCATCAACTTTTTCACTGAGAATGGAATTCAAATGAAACATACTGTTCCATATACTCCACAACAAAATGGTGTAGCACAAAGGAAGAATCACACCTTAAAGGAAATGGCTAATTGTATGCTACGATCTAAAGGACTTGGTCTTAGTTTTTGGGCAGAAGCAATTAACTGTGCAAATTACATAATAAATCACACTCCTACTAAGGATTTAAAGAATATCACTCCAGAAGAAGCATGGAGCTCAATCAAACAAGGTGTAAGTCACTTTCGTGTTTTTGGAAGTGAAGCATGGGCCCATATTCCAGATGAAAAGCATAAAGCTTTAGAACCTAAGAGTGAAAAGTGTATTTTTGTTGGATATTCTGAAGATGTCAAAGGCTATAGACTTATTCCATTTAAGTCCAAAAATGTTATCATTAGAAGAGATGTAAAATTTGATGAAAATATATCGGCCTGCGAGCCTAGTTCGGCGGATGTGCCACCTCTCCCTATCTCTTCTACTTTTGAAAACATTTCTTCTTCAGATGATGAAAGTGAGGATGAAAATCCTCCCCCATCATCTCAAGATTCTCCTTCAGCTCATCAGCTTCCAAAATGGGTTCGTGCTACTCGAGATGCAGCAGGTGATCTTGCCGGTGATCCTACAGATCAGCGACGCACACGTTCTCAGTTTGACATAGTCTCTTCTTTACTGGCTCAAGCTCCAGTAAATTATGATCCTGACACCTTTGCAGAAGCTTCAGGCCATCCAGATTGGGAAGCAGCTAGGAATGAAGAATATCATTCATTATTGGCAAATGATACATGGGATCTTGTTCCTCTACCAAAGGGACGAAAACTTGTTAGATGCAAATGGGTTTACAAAACGAAGTATGGACCAGATGGGAAAGTTGATAAACATAAAGCTCGTATTGTTGCTAAAGGTTTTTCACAGGTTGAAGGCATTGACTACACCGAAACCTTCTCCCATGTTGCCAAAATGAACTCTATCTGCCTTGTTCTTTCCCTTGCTGCCTCGTTCAAATGGGAAGTCCATCAGATGGATGTTAAATTCGCCTTCTTGCATGGGGACTTGCATGAAGAAATCTACATGGAACAACCCATTGGCTTCATAAAAACAGACTCCAGCCTTGTATGTCGGCTTAAGAAATCCCTTTATGGTCTCAAGCAAGCTCCTTGAGCTTGGTATGCCAAAACGGATAGCTTTCTTTTAGAATCTGGCTTTTCTAGGTGTCATTCTGACAATACTGTCTACACCAAGAAAGTGGAAAAGTCTCTTATCATTCTTGTTCTTTATGTTGATGATCTTATGCTGACTGGTAGTGATCCCAACCTTATAAACCATGTGAAGTCTAGCCTTAAAAGGAAGTTTGAAATGACAGACTTAGGACACTTACATTATTTTCTCGGTCTTCAAGTCTTGCAATCCAAGGAAGGTATTTCCCTTTCCCAATCCAAGTATGCCTGTGATATTCTATGCCATTTTCACATGGAAGACTGTAAGCTAGCCCCTTCTCCCTTCCAGTCTGGAGTCAAACTTTCAGTCACTTGTACTTCTCCTGAAGTTGATGCTACCTTATACCGTCAACTTGTAGGAAAACTTATGTATCTAACCCATACTCGACCTGACCTTTCCTTTGCCATTGGCCTTGTTGCTCGGTTTATGAAAAACCCACGTGAAAGTTATTAGAAAGCAGCTAAAAGAGTACTTCGTTATGTTCGAGGTATAGTTCAGTTTGGGATTCATTACAGTGCCGAAGCATCTCCTCTATTGGTTGGTTTCACTGATTCCGATTGGGCTGG
This sequence comes from Pinus tabuliformis, assembly GCA_031772625.1. Classification (NCBI taxonomy): domain Eukaryota; kingdom Viridiplantae; phylum Streptophyta; class Pinopsida; order Pinales; family Pinaceae; genus Pinus; species Pinus tabuliformis. The sequence continues at coordinate 730,215,915 of CM062804.1, forward strand.
TGACCCTGACGATCGGAAGTCTACTACAAGTTATGTGTTCACTCTTGGTTTAGGACCTATTACATGGGCTTGCAAGAAACAAGGTGCCATTTCTCTTTCTTCAGCAGAAGCAGAATATCGTGGTGCCGTAGAAGCTAGTAAGGAAGCCTTGTGGCTTCGTCAGATCCTGTCAGAGTTTGGCTTTCAGCAGCAGCATCCGACTACACTTTGGTGTGATAATAAAAGTGCCATTCGGCTATGCAAAGATCTAGTCCAACATCAGCACAGCAAACACATTGAACTGCACATGCACTTCATCGGAAAGCTCATTCATGACCATGTTCTTGAAGTGCAATATTGTTCAACAGATGATCAAGTTGCAGACATCTTTACAAGGGTTCTCACAGAGGCGAAGTTCACTAAAATTCGATTTATGGTTGGAGTTCAGGAAGTTGTCACTAAGGGGGGATAGGCTCTAGTGCCTCCTTCCTTCTCCTATTGTGTCATATTTGTAAATCCTTCAATCCTATCCCAAGTTGTTCTTAAGGGGGGATGTTAGGATATTCCGACACATAGGAAATAGTTAAGTACAACTTGGTCTAGTATAGAGTTAGGTAAAGTGTGTTTCTTTACCTTGTATATTTTGTAACTTACAATCCGACGGTCATGATATGTAGTGATTCGACGGTTCATTCTCTCCTCGGTATTACTGACACTTGATCCATGGCTTGACACCCAATTGGTCCATGATTTCTATTTAAAGCGCATGGAGGGTCATTTGTAGGGTAATCCGTTTATGAGAGAAGCTTATGTAAATTTTCATTCTTTTATTAATAAATTGCTTGAAGTGGCCGCGTTGGTTCAGGCCGTGGACAGTTTCCCTCTTTGAGGGTTTTAACCACGTCAAAAATACTGGTGTATTGATCTGCGATCTGGTTGTGAGCAGTGTCCTTTGGTGTTCTGTCTGAGGAACTTACCCTGTAAATTCCTACATTGAAGTTGTATCAAAAGAAGAATTAATAATTTGTCGATGCTTGGCATGTGTAATTCAGGCTTTCTCCCTTTCTTCCTCTAGTTTCAGAATCTAATTATGTCTTAATTGAACAGAGGATGAGAGATTTTCTTCAATAAACTGCACTAAGGCTAGTGATGGAAGCACTAAATTTGCTGGTATGACAGTCTCCTTTCCATACACTAGATTAAATTGAGAAGTTCCTATTGAGGCCTTCTGTGTTATATGGTCTGCCCATAATGAAAATATCAAAGACTTGTGCCAATTCTTATGATTCTGATCAATAGTTCTCTTGATGATTTTGATAAGATTTTTATTGGTGGATTCTGCTAAGCCATTACCCTGAGGGTAGTAGTTTGCAGAATATTTCAATTTGAACCCTCTTTTGATAGAAAATTCAAGTATAGAATTACCAGAGAAATAAGATGCATTATAAAAAATAAGAGCATTCGGGACACCAAACCTAGTAACGATGAATTGATCTATGAATTCAATGATCGCCTCAAAGTTTATTGTCTTTAAAGGAATTACTTCTACCCACTTAGTAAAATAATCAGTAGCTGTAAGGATATACCTGTGTCATTTGGATGAATGTGGAATAATTTTTCCAATGATATCCAATCCCTATTGTTCAAAAGACTGTTCAATGTTGACTAGTTGCAAAGGAAAAGCTGGCTTCCTTTTCCTTCCACTGGTAATTTGGCATGTTCTGCATTTCCTTACATATTCATGAGTATCTCTAAATAAGGTAGGCCAATAATACCCATCATGAATAATTTTGTGGGCTATTGTGTTAGCTCCAAAATGTCCTTCTGCTGGACCATCATGTAATTCCTGCAAGACCTTTTGCGCTTCAGGTTTTTCTAAGCATCTTAACAAAATTGAATCTTAATTCCATTTAAACAACACATCATCCATAATCATGAAATTTTTTTCTTTTAGTCTAATGGCACGTTTATTTTTATAGGAAATATTAGAAGGAGCATATCCATTTTCCAAATAGAATATCAAATCTGCATATTGTGATTCAGGATTGATGTTACTTATCTCATTGATTTCTTCAATATTGTTTGTACCTTCATGTTCCTGAATATTAGAAGCTCCTGCTAACAACCTGTAAAAACCTTGGCCTTTGACAATATTTGCTGGTCTAATGTCCAAATCATATTCTTGTAATGCCGTAACCCAATTTTCCATTTTTTCTCCCAATTCCCTTTGAACTAGTAACTGTCTTACTGCTGAAAAAGGGACTAGGACTTTGGTGTGAGATTTTAAGAGAAAGAGCCTAAAGTGTTTAATGGCTTTGTATACAGAAAAGGCTTGTTTTTCAACTTCAGAGCAATTAAGTTCAGTACCTTAAAGAATTGAACTATAAAATGAAATTGGTGCTTCCAAGTTTTGATCATTGATTTGTGTCAGCACTGCTGCGTAAGATGAATAAGATGCAAGAGTATATAAAATGAAATGATTTGAAAAATTGGGAGTGCTTAAAGTAGGAGAATTTATGATTGACTGCTTCATTGAATCAAATGTCTCTATTTTTATATGCCCCCATTTAAACACTAAGTTTTTATTGATCATGGTTTGTAATGGTAAAACAATCTGTTAAAAATTTGGAACAAATCTTTTTACAAAATTAATTTGACCTAAAAATGATTGCATTGATTTTTTATTAGGTGGAAATGGAATATCAGAAATCTCTTTGATTCTATCTGGATCAATATAAATACCATCTTTTGAAACAATGAACCCCAAGAGTTTACCTTGGTTAAGAGAAAAAAATGATTTCTTAGGATTGAATGAAATTCCATACCTTTTACAGCGTTCAAAGATTTGTTTCAAATCATGTAAATGACTTGATCTTTTCTTAGAGAAGACAATAATGTCATCCAAATAGACAACTACTGATTTTTTGATTAGAACTTTGAATGCTATTTCCATTGCTCTTTGGAACGTAGCTCCAACATTGATTAATCCGAAAGGCATTTTTTGATAGGCATAAGTTCCACACTTAGTTCTGAAAGTAGTCTTAAGTCTGTCATCAGGGTGCACCAAAATTTGGTTATACCTTGAAAAACCATCTAAGGAAGACATTAGTTCAGAACCAACTACTGAATGGAGATTTTGCTCCATTTTTGGTAGATGAAAATTATCCTTTTGACTTGCTTTGTTAAGATTTCTGAAATCAATACAAATTCTAATGTCATCATTTTTCTTTCGTACTGGCACCAAGTTGGACACCCAATTTGAATGTCTAACAGGAAAAATTATCTTAGCCTTCAAGAGCTTGTTTAACTCGGCTTTTATTTGAATTTCGAGGTTGGGATGAATTTTCCTTAATTTCTGCTGTACTGGCTTTTCTTCAGTTATCATTGGAATTGTATGCTGTATGATAGAAGTATCATATATTTTCAAGTCATCATAATTCCAAGCGAAGACATTTTTATACTTATTCAATAATCTGATAAATGAAATTATTTCTTCTGAAGTAAGTCCTAATCCCAAATTGATGTTTTTTGGCTTGTCCTCTGTACCAAGGTTTATTAATTCAAATCTCAAAGTATAACTTTGGAGCTTTGAATTAGTAACCTGTTTAAACCTATCTTTGATGTCATAAAGATCTTCAGGTTTGACCACTGGTTTTGGTATTGAATTTTCTTCAAACTTTTCCTTCATTTGAAGATCATGCTCACTTTCATCAATAATTTGATCATCATAGGACTTATTAGAAGCTAAGAAATTTAAAATGTCATCATTGTGATTGAATACTCGCTAGTTAGTGACATTATCGGGAATCAATGGTCTAAAAATCAACTCTACTGAAACTCTTTGAACCACTCTTGGATCAGCTGATAACCTGATGGTAATTGAGTTGATTTCTCCTAATACTTGGACCTTAGTTCTATCCAATTGGACAATATGCACAACGGACTTTTGGGGTTCAATATTCAGTTTAGAACAAATCGGGGCTGGCATTATACTCGATGAAGCCCCTGAGTCTATCAAGAAATTGTGAAGATTTCTATTATAAATTTCATAGGTCAAGAGAAAATGAGGAGTATGGGAATTTGATTTATCTCCGATTAGAACAGTATCAGTGGCTTCCACTCTATTAGGTGCTGGTTTACCTATCTCATTAGCAGCTTTGGATATTACAACATTTGGAAGAGGACAAGATGGTACTGCATCTAATTCCTTGAGCATCAATTTTTGTTGATGTTTGAGTTTACTAAGCTCAAACATAGTGATATTTTTCTTTGTTTTCTTCATGTCTTCAATGATGTTGTAATCCATAGAGTCTATAACTACTAATGTTTTAGATGTTGAAGGTGGATTGGAAGCTGATGGCTGATTTTGAGTAGGAGTGATTGTAGACTTATTTGTGAGAATCTTTTCCTTAGTAGTAGTACCCATGTTATTTTTCTTCTGAGTTGTTTGAATAGGTTCTAGAGTACCTTTACTCCTGGTACTTACTGGGAACGCTTCCTGTTCATTTTCAATATTGGGATTGGGCAAAATGAAGTCCCACATCCCATGACATTCTACAACTACCTCTTCTTCAGTTTCTTCAAATGATAAGAATGTATCTTCTTCTTCATCATCCTCTGGGTCTGACTCTGCATTGGATATAGCATTAGGGGGTTTTGATTATGATTTCTTAAAGTTTCTAAATGGCTTTTTAGTTGAAGTCTTAGCTACTTGTTTCTTGATTTCTATCATTTCATTTGACATTGTCTTTAGAACTTTTTTGAGACCTTCCATATCATATGGATCCTTAGTCATTTTTTTCTTTGAATCATCTTTGAAGGAGACTTTTTTAGATTTTCTATCTTCAAGAGCAGCTTTCTTTTCTAAAGCGATGATACGTTTTTCAACAGCAATTGCGTCTTTCATATATTCTGCTAGAGTATGTTTTCCAGCTCTATCCACAAAGATTGCTATGTTTGAAGGTAAAGCTGCTATATACCATTCACTTTTAACTTGTTCAGTAGGTTTAGAGGTAGTAGGAATCTTATTTAAGAGTTTATTAAATTTTGAATTGAACTCTTTAATAGGCTCTCTAGACTCTGTTCTAAGATTTGAAATATCATTGATTAATGTTGCTATAGATCTATCACCACCATATTTAGTCAAGAACTGTTTTTGAAAAATATTCCAGCTAGTTATGGATCCTGATGGTAGGGAAAAGTACCAAGACCTAGCTGATCCTTGTAGGGTATAAGGGAAAAGTCTAACAACCACATCTTCCTCAGTGACTCCTTTTAAGTTGACTGAAAACATGAAGTTGTTTATGTGTTCATCTGCCTGTATGCCTACATCTGGATTGAATTTTGGCAACCATTTTTCAGGATGAGTTGGAAATGGGTTTAAAGGTGCAGGCATGGCAACTGCACCAGGACTACTCCATGGGTTCTGTGCCATTGTCGAGCTACTAATAGATGATAGTGCAGATGAAGTTCTAGATGGCTGGGAAATAGATGTAGAAGTTTGAGATGGCTGGGAAATAGATGTAGAAGTTGTAGTTCCTTGTTGAACGACAATCTGGAGTGGAGGAGTAGATGGTTGACTTTGCAATGGAGAAGATGAAAGGGATGATGACGGTGAGAAGGTTTCACTATCAGATCCTTCAGTAGTCTTCCTTGCTCTTTTACTTCTAGGCAAAGGTAACTCAGTAGGTTCAATACCAAGCTTTTCACTCTAAAGTCTGGTGAGGGGGTGATAAGGAATGAATTACGAAGTCACACTGCCTTGTGATGACTCAGATTTCTGTAGTGATATCAAGAATCCTTGAAGTTTGTAGATTAGAGACTGCACTTTAGGAGATTCTAGAGTTTATTTATCTGAGATGTTTTGGGTTTGAGCAGTGGTGGTTGTTTCTTCAACTTCTCGCTTGAACACTGGAGTTTTAGCATGCAAGGGAGAAGTCAGAGGTGAGGTGGAGGGAGATTTACTCTCAGAATGGATTTAAGATTTGGATTTTCTCGCCATTCACTGATCAGGTCCTCCTTCTAGCGCCAAAAATGTTGATGCCTCGAAAATCACTGCATCAACATCGGGGAAAACTACCCGGTCCGGACCTTAAAAGTAAATCCTTTTCCATTTGACGTGGCGACTCCGACTAGATATAATGGGACCAGTTTCCCAATGATTTATAAATGGGATGGATAAGTGATTGATTTTTTAATATCTAATGGTAATGATAGATGATTTATTCTAAAATGTAATAACATAAATAACTAATCTATCCCGGGAAGTCTTTCTCTTAGTGCAATTTTTGATGGTTCCTATTGACAAGTAGGCATATAGATGACTTTCCTTATAAACAAAAATATTCATTCATATGATAATTACTTTGTTCAAGTAGTTGAACAAAGCAATAATTAAATTGTTATCACACTAATCTTTATATATTACTGACATATATGTATGAAAATTAACAACTCTTAAACATTCAATAGATAAGTGAAAGAATTACTGTGAAAGTATATACATAAATCAATAATAGCAAAAATGAATAAATGCTGATTCACATAAAAGCATGAAGCAAAAACATAAATAATAGTACCATATGTGTTTGAGTCTCCTCCGATATGAATTGCATTCAAATCCCGCTTTTCAACTTGGAAATTCTTTTACAGGAAGCAATAATGCATATCACATAAAAGTATTCTTCATCAAAACTTAGAATTCAGGTCCAGTTTTTATAAAAATAAATATATCAGAAGTATAGTAGTGAAACTTCTGATCCAAGTCTTAATACAAAAATTTGAGGACCCCTTATAAAAACATGAAAGAGTCTATAAATACTATCTAAACTAACAAACTATGAAATAAAAATGATATGTACTGGTATTAACCAAATCACAGAAATTGTGGTAATATTTTCAAAATAGGCATGCTGTAGTTGGTTAGAGTGGTTCACTGTTTTGGTTGACTATCTTGTGTTCTGAGTTGGCAAATGGCAAGCATCGGTTGCAGTTCTAGCGGATGACTTATGCGCGAATGTAGCTGGGCAGTGTATGTGGCATTAGTAATTTCGGGAATCATATAACCGATTACATCGGTGAGGAATTTCATCGTTGTTCATTGACTGTGTGGTTTAACAAGGAAAAACCAAAAGGTTTCCCATGTCAAAGCTTGAATGCCTTCGATTAATCTTTCCCTCTATTCCAGCCCCTGTTTCCATGTTTGTTCCAATGTTTTTATTGATGGAAGTTTCCCTCGAGAACACTTTGTAATTAAATTTTACAAATAAAGAGTATCATTAATCAATTCAACCAGATTACTTGTTGCTGATCTGCATCTTGATGTCGCCCTTTCTGCTTTCATAAGTTGAGATTGCCATTCAAGGAATAAGATTTCTTTATGTGATTCCAGAATTTGGGGTAGATTTGCAGCTTTTCCTTCTTTGGTTTCTTGCCAAGAAAGAAACTCTGTTAATATTTCATCTGCTTGCTCCAATTTCTGTCTCGCATCAACTGACTTATCAATCATAGATGACGAAATTTCACATAGGGGAAGAACGAGAGAGATATTATAACATAATAAACTCAACTGATTAGGCAATGCTTTAGTAATTTGGATAGCTTTTGATTTGGATTCTCCCACTTGGGGATATCCTTTGAATATATCCATTTGCAGTGATAGTTGAGTGATTTGTTCTTCTTTTGATTTGCTCAACTGTTCATTTAATAATCGCAGCTTGCTCAATGCTTGTGATAGTTCTTGTTGCTTCTGAATTGCATGTTGATCAATTCTTTGCTTTTCTTTGAGTAATTGCTCGTTCAATTGATCATTTGACTGTTTCTGGGCTGTTAACTACTATTCCAACTGCTCTATCTTTTGTTGCTTTTCTTGTACCTGTGTTTCCAGCGAAACAATCGCTTGATCCTTTTCTTTAAGCAAGTTGCTTACCTCTGATGCCTTGTCTATTGTAGCTACTATGTATGCTCCAATATACTGAGAGAGTTTAGTGAGATATTCAGAAGGGTTGACTTCCTCTCTCCATACCACGTTTGTTATCTCCATTTGTGAAGTTAAAAGAGGAGATTGATTAATTTTCCTCTTTTTCCTTTGTCTCTTGATTACAGCCCTATGCTTAGGGCTGTAGAATACATCCAAGGGTGGTGTTTCTTCTACATGTAAAACAATTTCATCAGTTGGATTTTCTGGAATTATTTCTATGTCCTTTTGAATTATGGGTGGGCCGCTAGTTCTCTCAGTCAAAACTGTATTAAGTGCTGATTTCTGACCTGTTGTCACCTCAGGTGTGTTGAATCCTTGTTGACTTTCAGTATTACTGATGATAGAATCAAATTGTTGCCATTCTTTGAGCAATTTAGGTTCAACATAAAGGCTTGTGTTAATGAGTTCACCACTTTTTTCTTGTTCCTGCCCCTGCTCTGGCAATTTTTCTTTTTCGGGGATCTTCTCTACTAGAGGAGTCTTGTTAGCAGTTTTCTGTTCAGTTTGACTTGATGGGTGAACTGTAGAGATTGTAGCTAATAGGTCCAAAGGCAGAGTTTGCAACCTTTGGGCTCTGAGCCTATTGAATGTTTATAACCCTTCTTCTCCATATTTGTTTCTAGCCAATACTTTAACCTGAAAAAATATTTCGGCTAAAGAAAATAAATCATCAAAGACATCTGCTTCATGATCGAATTTGGCAAGTTTAGCTTGAGTGGTGGCATTATGAGCAACCTTGTTTGGGTCATATTGCCTGTTAGGAATGGTGGAAAGATTCAACATCTAAATCTTTTCTGCATGCTTGCAATCATGTAAGGTGAAAATGCCACATTGTAGGGGGAATATAGGCCACATTTGTTTCTTAGAATCCCTAAGGGTTCTTGATGTCCCTTCAACAGTTATCTAGTATGCCAATTCCCGTGCTAACAATTTATCAGGCACATACAAAGGGAGAACATGAGGTTTGGTGAGACTGTCGAAAAGCCTTACATAGGTAAATTTCTCCTCTCCGAACCAGTTGCCTACTGCTGTCAGATCAATTGCTACATCCTGGGATATCCTGGGAGCAGGCTTATTGAAAATAAAATAATATACAGGTGAAACAAAACCATTGCAAATTTTGTAGAGGTGATTTTTATAGTGAGCCTTGTTATAGACATTTTTGTGCCTTACAGCTCTAAGCATGAAATGTCCATAAACCAAGGGATCCAAAGTCCCTAAAAGTGTTGTTCCTGCCCCTAAAGGAACATGGTCAACCAATTACAACTTCTCCCAGAAGTTCTCCACCAGAAACTGCTCAGAATCAGTCAAATCAGGATCATTTCAGCTGCTCCACTAGCTACCTGCGTTGCATAGCACCCAAGTACACTAGCTAGGTGCGTTGCAACGCACCTAAATGCACTACCAGGGTGTGCTGAGTGGGAAATGACAAATGGCAGTGTCATTCCGCGAGGTGGACAGACAATGGAAGCTTCCAGAATCTTCCTCAATGACACTTGCCTCACTGAGTTCGACCAAGGATGAGTAAGAGGCTCTCAGTCTCCAAGTGGAAGCAAGAACTGACAGAGAGAGGCCACAAGTCAAATCATAAGCTGACTCATCCTCTCTGCATACATCTATATATGGATCCCTCATCCCAGAGATCCAGAGGCGGGAATTTTGTACTTTGCAGAGAATTGATGTTGGTTTTGAGATTGAGATTAGTGCATTGGGTGATTTATGCTTTGTTGGAGGTGAAGAAGGGATTCCTTTGCTGGGAGGTTGATGCTGGATCGAGATTCATTTGGTTGTATCTCCTCTTGGATATTCTTGTTATATCAATAAAACTATTTGAGTTTCTCCTACATGCTTGTGTATCAATGATGTTTTGTTATATTTGCATGTTTAGCTTAAATCTGATCCTAAGCTATTTATGAATGTAAATCTATGTCTTTGTGTAGTTTTCCTCTTCTGTGATCTTGCAGGAACTTGGTGAAGCTGGGCAAGTAAGAGAGCAGGTATCTAGAAGCTGTCAAAGAGAAGAGAGATTGGATCAAAGGACTAGCGAAAGACACAGGTTGGTTCATCCTATTCCTCTTCGTTTACAATTCATAAAGAAGAATACGAAAGTAGTTTTCCTTGTTTGTTGCTAAGGCACTATCACACCTTAGTGGGATAGGGGTGTTCTAAGTAGACACTTTTCCCCACAACAAAATGGCGACTCCGCTGGGGATCGTGTCTAGTTAGTTTTGTTTGTGTTTCTCTTGTTGTTTGTTTCATAAACACAGAAGTAGCAATTGAACTGCATTTTCCATTACCAAATGCAAAGTAGAAACCTGCTACTTCAATCCACTCACTGGATTTGTTTATGATTTGAACAACTGATTCACAAATGATCTGATTACCCTTTGTGATAGGTCTTAGCCCTCCTTTAAATCATCCCTCTGATTGTACCTTATTGATTGCTTTTACTCGGCCAAAAACCATAGATTAAACTGCAAACAGTGACCCAGAACCCGGATAGAAGTCTCGTTTCTGCCCCAGCGCAGGCTCTGTGAAGAGGTTCTGCATTTCAATGCAGGTCCCGAGAGGGCTATCTGCGCTGCAATTCAGTTCCTCTGTGCAACAGGTGCGCTGATCAGCCTTGCCCTGTGCAGCTGAGGTTCTTTGCTTCATTTTGTCCAGTTTTGTCTTTGATTTGTGCAACCTGTTATCAGTGTGTGTACCTGTCTGAAAACCCCTTTTCTTTGCCTTAATTCCACCTCCTTTGTACAAAAAGACTGTAGATGTTCTTTATGTGTTTGTTACATCATTTATAGTTTTCCATTGAAAGAGTAAAATAGTCATACTGTCATCCTTGGATTTAGATCTGTCGTAAGTGTCGATTTTGATCTTAGGAGAAAGTTTGTTTGCTGTTGATAGTTGATTATACTTTTACTTTTACCTTTGGTTTGAATTTGTCACTTTCTAGTGTCGAAACGAGTGTTTATTTCAAAATCATAAAGTGTCGTAATTTTCTCTACCTTTTTGATTTCGAAAAGAAGCTTGTTTGTGTTTTTCACTTGAAAGCAAATTCTGATTTGTACATCAACTTTCTTTTTAGGCATCAATATTAAGAAAGTGAAAACAAATACATGCATATGTGCATTTGCATATTGATAGTTTGTATGGCTTGATTTAGGAAAAGTGCATCTACAGTGTGCTCTTTGCTCTTTGAGAAAAGATTGTGTCTTTCTTTTCCCCTTGTAGCTAGGATTTTCATTGCTGAAAAGAGATAAAAGCTTGCTTATCATCTTTAGATTGCATTTAGGAATTACATCTACATCTCGTGGTGATCCCAAAAGGCAAACTTCTAAGAAAGATCAACTTAAAATAAATTGAATGAATCTAACAACGCATTGGAACTTAACGCACAACATAGAGGTCTAGGCTAGAGACGTGTTCCGGCGTCGTAAAGCCTGGTAACTGTTGTCCTCACTGATGGTTGGGTGATTCCTCCATTGTGAGACGATAAGTGCCAGTACGGACTTGTGCTCCCACGTACCGTCGAGTATATATTGGGAGACCCCTATAGGCTTAAAACCTTTTATCCATAGGAAGCCCTGATGGCCGCCCTACTGATCGCAATGCACCGAACACAACAGTCGGGAAGATTGACTGCCGTACCGTAAAACGTATTCTGCAGTTTTGTGATTGGTTTGGCACACCCTCTACCTAGATCTCCAGAGCAGTCCCTTTCGTTCCTTTTCAGACTCCTTAACGGAAAAGGTCCATCTGAGCACTTGTCACTTCAGGCTCATTAAAAATCGAAGGAGACTAGAGTCATCTTTTGTTTTTTCTCGACTCTTTAAAATTGAAAAAACAAGTTGTGTCCAAGCGTCTTAAAATTTATTTTAAACGGAATATTCATACCCTTTTCCTACGTTGATCTTAGGTTGAGAAAATGGAGTCTACCAACCAAGGAATTCACCTTAGTGGAAATCCTAGTCCCTTCTCCTCTTGGGGAGATGTTGGTGCACCCCATATGGCCACATTGTCGCTTCCAGGACTGACAATTGGCTTGCCAGTCTGGCTCTTCTCGACCAATGTCGTTCAGAACACCACTATTCCTGAACAATCGAATCAGCAGTTAGACCGGTCCAGAGTTACCCACCAACCTTCTACTTCCTCTAATTCTTCCTCTCCTCCTTCCTCTTCACTTGATGGGGCTCGCAAAGCCAAAAGCGAATGGGGGAAAACGAGTGTCGTCTAACGAAAATCCACACACTGCACCGACCAGGCCTAAATCGCCATGTGTCATTTGCAAGGGAGACCACTTTCACAGAGATTGTCCTTGCATCCCTCGGATACTAAGGGACTGGTCTCCCCGTTTGCATAATCTGGTGTCGTCAACCTCTGATGGCCATGTTGAAAGCACACCGTCAACTAGCGAAAGTGAAGCCCCAGGACAAAAAGGGAGAGCTAGATCTCCTTGTAAACTGTGCGAAGGTGATCACGCCATCCACCATTGTCCCTTCTGAGACGAAGCTAAAAGAGTTTTGGATGATCGTCCAGTTTCATCGTTACGACTTCCTCCTGGATATAAAAAACTCTTGCCGAGTCCTTCGTTAGTTGAGAATCCAGCTGGCCCGCTCAAGTGGTCAGCTGAAGCGCCGGTCATTGAAGATGAACCCACTGAATCCATACCCGACGAAAGTCAAAAGGTCGAGGCGATAGTTGACCCGGTCTTGCCTTCAGAGGTTTTATCTTCGAATGACACAGTCACTGGAGAGAACAAGGATGACACCGTCCAAATTCTCTTCATCAACACAGACTCCAACGAACACGGGGGAAATCTACCCATTCCTTTACCGCAGGAAGGAAGTTCGTCAGAGCTGTACCCGGCCGTCTACTCAGTCTCACCTCCAAGCAACCTAGTTGTCTCCTTCGACTGGAATCAACTAGGCAGACCCCGTTTACCAGCAAGCATACCATTCAAAATTATCGTCCAAATATATAGAATGGTCATGGCTGGTACCATCATAGATGAGGGGGCTTCTGTGAGTATCCTTTCCTCTACTGCTTGGAAAGCGCTTGGTTCACCATCGCTTTTGCCTGAGATGAGAAATCTGACAGGCTTTGATAAAGGAACCAGTCGACCTTTAGGGATCCTCCCCAATGCGCCCATAACATTGAAAGGGAAGACAGTTCAAATGAACGTAATGGTCATTCAAGGACCCTTGGATTATAACCTACTCCTTGGACGAGACTATATTTATTGCATGGGATCCATCGTCTCCTCACTCTTTAGAGTAATGTGTTTTCCGCACGAAGGAAGAGTGGTCAAGCTCGTGGACCAACTTTCATTTCCCAGATCACGCATCGCAAAAAGTCATATACCATCCCTAAATGGTCTCTTCACGCAAGAAATGTCTCAACCCCCAGTCCGTCCTCCCGATGAGTGCGAGTAATTCGGAGGGATATGACTGAAACCCAGGGGGCATGCGTCCTGGTCTGCTTCGGCAGGAAAACTTCGGGTATAGGGTAGGTTTTCGCGGGAGAATATGACTAGTCTGTACCCCGTCCGTCAGTGGAAGAGGGGTTATTCTAGAATAAGATTCTCTTGTCAAAGTTATGTGTGTGGCACTCGTTGTCACTCACCTTTGTTTATCTCGGTAGACATCGCCGAGGAAGTGTTTCATTTGTAACGCGAATGAGACAATCTTTGGTAACCTGAAAGAGGTAGGCCTTTCCCGATAGAACAAATGTTTTGTCTGCAAATTGAGGGGTAACCTTGAAATCGTATTTTATACCTGGGGGCATGCAAACTTTTTGGAATGCAAGCAAGGGGCGGCTATTTATTTTTTAAATTTTTAGGTCCTCCCTTTAAACCCGTAGGCTAACCATTTAAACTCGTAGGATTAGTCGTTTCCTAACTTGCATAAAGAAAAAATGTGGGGAAAAAATCTAAATGTTGCCGTTTTATATGAGACATTCTTATCATATGACTGGATTATCGAGCAGTTTTAGCACATAGTTCATGCTCGTTAAAAAATAAACATAAGACCGAGCAAGTGTTTCAATCCGCGTTTAAGCTCGTTAAAAAATGAACTATCCTCCGGTAAATAACCACCGTGAATGTAACATTATCAGCCATTAAAGCCTTGGTCGTGTTTGCACCGTCACCTCCACTTTTTCATTGGCCGATCATTCACCTCCATTTGATTGTTTACCCATTTTGAGGAACAGCTGCGAAAAGTGATTTCACTAGCCATCCTTGTGACACTGCCGTGATTGGAAAATTCCAACCCTTACCTGGAATTAGCTGCTACCCATTTTATCACTCGTTCCTCAAAAGACGAGTCTTCTTTAAGCTCTTTTCATCTGACTTGTAAAATATGAAAAGATTGCCGAGTTTTGGCCTTCCAGCTTGTTAAAGCGACCGGAAATGCTATCTCTCCTCTAGATTTTAATCTTTTTGGACCTGAGGGATTATTGCACAAAAAGATCGAGCGCTTGTGTTGTTCGGCTCGTTAAAACTATCGAAAATTCATCCCTTCTGTATTGTTTTATACTTTTTCGAACTTAAGGGATTAGATGACGAAAAAGGAATTTCAGAGTTACCTTTACGTACCTTTTCAGACTCTCTAAAAATGAAAAGGACCGAGTTATCGTTGTCGTTAAACTCGTTAAAAAGATTAATAGCGACAAACTTGTCTTTAGACGAGAACGAGTTTCACTATCGCTAGGCTCGTTAAAACATAGCGATGGGTTTGCCCGAAGGGCAAATTATAGAACAAGCATATGTTATCCTCCTCAAGCTTGACAAAAATAAAGAGGTACTGGTCAGCAATGACTGGGGAAAAATTGGGAAGAAACTCAAAGAATCTTTATTGGTAGCAAGTCGCTCTTGAACATGACACTTCCACTCCGTGCCTGAGTCGGGTTGGGTTGTTTCATTCACCGGTCACATCACCATGGTCACGCCATACCATCCACATTTGGGGTAAATGCTACCAATCCATCACATAAGTGTCGCTGACATGTTCAAGAGAAGTCATCCAGAGAAGTCACCCGTGTCCCATCCACTACCATACATTATACTTCATTCCTTCATGACCGCCACCCTGAACCATATATCATCAGATCGTTTTCACCTCCATCAAAATCATTTGCTCCATTCCGTGTCATTGATGTGGGATTCATTAAGGCCCTCCTTTGACGGATCGCTTCTTGTCGACACCAGCTCATTATCCAAGAAGTTGATCTAGGAACACCCCATTCAGTACTTTGAAGCTTGCATGCCTCAATGGCAAGTTTCTCACTTCCCGCGACAGGTATACATCAATGACCTTCGACCGAAAGATTTTGCATGGTGTTCGACGCCAAGTCCTTTATTCACACCACGTGAATTGTACTGCAGTACCTTGAGGGTCATCATCCTTATCGGTGATTCCTCTCGCGCTTGTTAACAGTTTACATCATTGACTGGTAATCAAGCGATGTCTTTCCATGTTCGACTTCAAAACATTTCTCACATGGATCGATTTGTACTTCGAGTGAAGATCGGACGAGATTGAAGACCCTAGATCTAGTTTCATCCATCTGGGCTGCGATATATATTCAGGAAAAATAAAAACATTGACATGTACAACATTGCAGCACAGAGAATCGTCCTACCAAAAGGATGATGACTTCATCAAAATCATCAGTCTACCATCAGACGATTGTCTGTCCTATGTACATAAAAATGAATTTATAAAGCTGAGCATGGGAATGCCCGCCTCAGCTAGATCATGAAAGCGGTATGAAGATAATGTATTGTATTGTATATTATTACAGGTCTCCTCCCAGCATTGAAAGGACTTCAGACCCTCCTAATAAAGCATTTCACCCGATAAACGGCCTCATACTTTAGGGGGCAACTGTTATAGACATTTTTGTGCCTTACAGCTCTAAGCATGAAATGTCCATAAACTAAGGGATCCAAAGTCCCTAAAAGTGTTGTTCCTGCCCCTAAAGGAACAAGGTCAACCAATTACAGCTTCTCCTAGAAGTTCTCCACCAGAAACTGCTCAGAATCAGTCAAATCAGGATCATTTCAGTTTCTCCACTAGCTACCTGCGTTGCATAGCACCCAAGTACACTAGCTAGGTGCGTTGCAACGCACCTAAATGCACTACCAGGGTGCGCTGAGCGGGAAATGACAAATGGCAGTGTCATTCCGCGAGATGGACAGACAATGGAAGCTTCCAGAATCTTCCTCAATGACACTTGCCTCATTGAGTTCGACCAAGGATGAGTAAGAGGCTCTCAGTCTCCAAGTGGAAGCAAGAATTGACAGAGGGAGGCCACAATTCAAAGCATAAGCTGACTCATCCTCTCTGCATACATCTATATATGGATCCCTCATCCCAGAGATCCAGAGGCGGGAATTTTGTACTTTGCAGAGAATTGCTATTGGTTTTGAGATTGAGATTAGTGCATTGGGTGATTTATGCTTTGTTGGAGGTGAAGAAGGGATTCCTTTGCTGGGAGGTTGATGCTGGATCAGGATTCATTTGGTTGTATCTCCTCCTGGATCTTCTTGTTATATCAATAAAACTATTTGAGTTTCTCCTACATGCTTGTGTATCAATGATGTTTTGTTATATTTGCATGTTTAGCTTAAATCTGATCCTAAGCTATTTATGAATGTAAATCTATGTCTTTGTGTAGTTTTCCTCTTCTGTGATCTTGCAGGAACTTGGTGAAGTTGGGCAAGTAAGAGAGCAGGTAGCTGGAAGCTGTGAAAGAGAAGAGAGATTGGATCAAAGGACTAGCGAAAGACACAGGTTGGTTCATCCTATTCCTCTTCGTTTACAATTCATAAAGAAGAATAGGAAAGTAGTTTTCCTTGTTTGTTGCTAAGGCACTATCACACCTTAGTGGGATAGGGGCGTTCTGAGTAGACACTTTTCCCAACAACAAGCCTTCCACAACTGCTTGTGATAAATATGAATCGGGTTGGGATCTTGGGAAGTTCACTTCCATTCGAGTATCGAGAATTCAAAATTAAAACAAATAATGTTCATAATATATGCACTGTAGTAAAAAGGGGGAATGATCCAGGAAGTTGTAAATTCATTCTTTCTGTATTATATTATCTCTGTCGCTAGTCTATCAGACAAAATATTTGCCCAATCCAGAACATAACCATTATTTGTTGCTTCCATTAATGGGACCATCTCTTTAGTGAATTTATCAGAATCATGTTGTCCCACAATCTACACATCATAGCTCCAACATAGCAGTAAAGAGAAGCCAATGAGTTGACAGAGTACTTACCTAATGACTCGTGCTTGTGTTTTTCCAGGAAATGCCTCCATTGCTTCATCGGGTCCAACTCCAAGTCGTTTTCCTTTGAAAATGCTTCCATGAATGTCTTGTTGTAGTGCTTCTCGGGCTCCGGTAGATGGTACATTTGTCTGATATCTTCAGGCTTGAATGAGCCGAATATCCTTCCATCTGCTGTGCAAAATGTTTTATCTCAAGTTGGGATTTTCTCAACCACCCATCTAACCACATCAGTGTATGGCAAGACTTTGGCCCGCGCTGCTATCCTGTGAAGATAAGAACAAGCTAATTCTTTGAGAGTTCCCTCTGACTTGTTGGTTGAATCAACAGTGGCTTCTTTTGATAATTCTTCGGGCTCCTCTGCTTCTATCAAATTATAAATGCTTTCCCAGCTAGTATTTCCCAGACCGAGACATGTTGTATCTGATATTAGTCCTTTCTTGCTTGGTCCTAGTTCCTTGGCTGTAGGAGTTGCTGTGGGCTTCTTTGATTTCTTCCCCATTTTCTCTGGATTTACGGATTTGGAAAGACTCTGCACAGACAATTGCAAACCATAACACAGAGATTTCATTGCTGAAATCCAATATGAAAATGAACAGAATTATAGTGATTGACATACGATAAATCAAATGTAGTTAAGAATTACCACGAATGAAATCTTTTTGAAGGATTTATTCTTAACTGTCAAATTTAATAGCCGTTCAAACAACCAATCATGGTGAATTAATATCATAAATACCCATCTCATCGATCATATACCGAATGATTATTTCAAGCGTGTTTCGGATTTCCTCGATCGGTAATCGACGATAAATCGCAAATCGCTATTGGGAGTTTCAAAGGGAGAGGTTTTAGTATTGGCAATGAATATCTCCGATTGCTGAAAAGCGATATTATAATGGAGCGGAGTATTATGCATGCAAACTGTTTTAATGTATGTTTACCTTTTGAGATGTGCGCCCAATTGATTGATCGGAAATCGGGGTTCGGGTTACGCTTTATCCCTTTGTCATTTGATATCGCCGATCTCCGATTGCGATATCGGATCGGAAGATTTGATAAGGTCTTTCGTGTGAGTACCTTTGATATTTGATTTCTCCGATTGCCGATTGTCGATTGCGATATCGGATCAGAGGATTGGATGAGGTCTTATTTGTGTATGTACCTTTGATATCTCCAATACCCGATTGTGATTTCCTTTATCGGATCAGAGGATTTGTGGAGGCCCTTTTTGTGTATGTCCCTTTGTTATTGCGATATGCGATCTCCGATCGCTTTATCGCAATATAGGATTATTTATGATTTTTTAAAGAACACTTTGTTTTTTTATCAAAAGTCTTTATAAAATGATTTATTTACATCGAGCCTTTTAATAAAGATTTTTATTTTAATGAGGTAAATACCAGTTTTATTCATCAACTCACAAATCTAACTAAGTTTATTAAAAGGGCCCCATTTCATATTGAAAGTTTTGTGTAAAATTTTATAGAAAGGGGGGGTTGTTGTACAACAACAGAAGGTAATATCATGGAAAATCCCTAGCATGATTTGGTTCATCAATCTTATCAATATTGTGAGGTCTTGACGTAATCATCAACAAGTGTTGAAGTACATCATTCTCCTGACAAATCTCTAAACCTTCAAATGTTGGACAATCAAATTGTGGTGGCTTGGTAAGATCAACAAATGTATATGTGATGCCATGATTCAATGTATTAGTAAGATCATTATTAATCATATAGAAACTCTTGGAACCATTGGTTTGATTAGATGTTTTGATTTTGCTAGAATCATCATTCAAAACCCAGGTTTCTTCATTGATCATGAATGGAGATGAATTATTGGAAGGAATTTGATGAATAGCCTAAGGTGTAGAATGTTATTCTTCCAATGCCGAGGATTGTAAGGCAAAAGAGAGATGGGCATTAGTTTCGTTCTTTTCCTCTTCCACATTTAAGACTTTACTACCTTGTACCTGATTAAAATCTAGTTTAGTAGAATGAGAATTTAGAGGATTTAAAATGAACTATGATGTAGTAGATTCAAGCAAGTTAGGATACACAAAGTAATGAGTTGAAAACAAAATAAGATGGAAAGAATCTCTTGAAGAAACCTTAATTCCCTCATTCTCTTCTTTAATCAGATCTGATTCTAATTCTATATTTTTCACATTTAAATCTTCTTGTGGGATCAACAAATCAACAATATGCATGTTATGCTATATGGAACAACCTGAACACTCAATGTTATCCAAGACAATGCCTTGGTCATGCTAGGGTTGTGAAGATAATAACATACCATGAAGAGGTTCAGTGATGGTTTCTAAAAAATGATTAACAAGATCATCTTGAATCTCATCAACTTAATAATCAAGAGATGGTTTAACAATTTAAATTTCATCTTGTCCCACTTATGTAGTTTTTGAAATAAGAAAAATTTTCCCCTATTCATTTTTTTTTTCATTACTTAGATCATTGATAATTGATATTTCATTGTTATCTCAAAAAATTATTTCATTAGGATATGAAGATGGAGGATGAGAAATGTTAGAGATGAAAATTCCCTCTTTTGAGGCCTGGAATTCTCCTTCAATCACATCTAAAAAAGAGACAAAAGTTGGCATAAAAAAAGTAGGCATAAGATTTGGCTCATTTGAAACATGCAGATGATTAGAATCTTCATGTAATTGGTTGTTAATATTTAATTCATATTTATCTTTTTCGACAAAACGGTAAACCAATCGTCGAAGTTCTGTTGTAAATGATCCCAATCCATGTTTCTCAAAGGAAATTGATTACATAGATTAAGACATCTATTTGAAAATTATTCCAATGATTCATTTGGTTTCATTCTAAGCTCATTGATCTTTTTAAATAATTCCTCATAGCTATACTTTGCAAAAGTGGTTGGAAACTCATCAATGAATTGTTCAATGAATAGATAGATGTGGGTGGAAATGTTTGACACCATTC
Source organism: Pinus tabuliformis (assembly GCA_031772625.1). NCBI lineage: Eukaryota > Viridiplantae > Streptophyta > Pinopsida > Pinales > Pinaceae > Pinus > Pinus tabuliformis. The sequence continues at coordinate 730,236,138 of CM062804.1, forward strand.
TTTGACACGAACTTCAAAAGTGAGAGTGAAAATTCTGCATATTGTTACCGGGAAAAGTGTCTATTTAGAACCACTCTATCCCAATAAGGTGTGACAGTTACCTTAGAAAAAAACAGAGAAAACTACTTTTGTATTTCCTTTATGAATTAAAGATAGAGGGGGATAGAAATGACCGACCTGTGTCTTGTGCTAATCCTTTGATCCAATCCCTCTCTTCTTTGATAGCTTCCAGCTACCTGCTCCCTTACTTTTCCCAGCTTCACCAAGTTCCTGTAAGATCACAGAAGAAGAAAACTACACAAAGACATGGATCTATATTCATAAAAAGCTTAGGATCAGATTTAAGCTAAACATACAAATGTAACAAGCATCAATGATACACAAGCATGTAGGAGAAACTCAAATAGTTTTATTGATATAACAAGAAGATCTAGGAGGAGTTACAACCGATGATTCCTGATCCAACATCAACCTCTCAGCAAAGAAGTCCCTCTTCACCTCCAACAAAGCATAAATCACCCAATACTCTGATATCTATCTCAAAACCAATAGCAATTCTTTGCAATGTACAAAATTCCAGCCTCTGGATCTCTGGGATGAGGGATCCATATATAGATGTATGCAAGGAGGATGAGTCAGCTTATGATTTGACTAGTGTCTTCTCTCTGTCAGTTCTTGCTTCCACTTGGAGACTGAGAGCCTCTTACTCATCCTTGGTCGAACTGAGTGAGGCAAGTGTCATTGGAGAAGATTCTGTAAGCTTCCATTGTCTTTCCACCTCGCGGAATGGCACTGCCATTTGTCATTTCCCGCTCAACGCACCCTGATAGTGCATTTAGGTGCGTTGCAACGCACCTAGCTAGTGTACTCAGGTGCTATGCAACGCAGCTAGCCAGTGGAGTAGCTGAAATGATCCTGATTTTACTGATTCTGAGCAGTTTCTGGTGGAGAACTTCCGGGAGAAGCTGTAATTTGTTGACCTTGTTCCTTTAGGGGTCGGAACAACACTTTTAGGGACTTAGGATCCCTTGGTTTATGGACATTTCATGCTTGGAGCTGCAAGGCACAAAAATGTCTATAACAGTTGCCCCCTAAAGTATGAGGCCGTTAATCGGGTGAAATGCTTTATTATGAGGATCCGAAGTTCTTTCAATGCTGGGAGGAGACCTGTAATAAGATACAATACAATACATTATCTTCATACTGTTTTTCATGATCTAGCTGAGGCGGGCATTCCCATGCTCAGCTTTATAAATTCATTTTCATGTACATAGGACAGACAATCGTCTGAGTGTAGACTGATGATTCTGATAGAGCCATCATCCTTTTGGTAGGATGATTATCTGTGCTGCAATGCTGTACATTTAATGTCTTTATTTTCCTGAATATATGTCGCAGCCCGGATGGATGAAACTAGATCTGGGGTCTTCAATCTCGTCCGATCTTTACTCGAAGTACAAGTCGATCCATGTGAGAAATGTTCTGAAGTCGAACATGGAAAGACATTGCTTGATTATCAGTCAATAATGTAAACTGTTAACAAGCACAAGAGGAATCACCGATAATGATAATGACCCTCAAGGTACTACAGTACAATTCACGTGGTGTGAATAAAGGACTTGGCGTCGAACACCACGCAAAATCTTTCGGTCGAAGGCCATTGATGTAAACCTGTCGACGGAAGTGAAAAACTTGCCATTAAGGAATGCAAGCTTCAAAGTACTGAACGGGGTGTTCCTAGACCAACTTCTTAGATAATGAGCTGATGTCGACAAGAAGCGATCCGTCAAAGGAGGGCCTTAATGAATCCCACATCAATGACACGGAAGAGAGCAAATGATTTTGATGGAGGTGAAAACAATCTGATGATATACGGTTTAGGATGGCGGTCATGAAAGAATGAAGTATAATGTATGGTAGTGGATGGGACACAGGTGACTTCTCTGGATGACTTCTCTTGAACATGTCGGCGACACTTATGTGATGGATTGGTAGCATTTACCCCAAATGTGGATGGTATGGCGTGACCATGGTGATGTGACCGGTGAATGAAACAACCCAACCCGACTCGGACACAGAGTGGAAGTGTCATATTCAAGAGCGACTTGCTACCAATAAATATTCTTTGAGTTTTCTTCCCAATTTTCCCCAGTCATTGCTAACCAGTACCTCTTTATTTTTGTCAAGCTTGAGGAGGATAACATATGCTTGTTCTATAATTTACCCTTCGGGCAAACCCATCGCTATGTTTTAACGAGCCTAGCGATAGTGAAACTCGTTCTCGTCTAAAGACAAGTTTGTCGCTATTAATCTTTTTAACGAGTTTAACGACAAAGATAACTCGGTCCTTTTCATTTTTAGAGAGTCTGAAAAGGTACGTAAAGGTAACTCCAAAATTCCTTTTTCGTCATCTAATCCCTTAGGTCCGAAAAAGTATAAAACAATACAGAAGGGATGAATTTTCGATAGTTTTAACGAGCCGAAGAAAACAAGCGCTCGATATTTTTGTGCAATAATCCCTCAGGTCCAAAAAGATTAAAATCTAGAGGAGGGATAGCACTTCCTGTCCCTTTAACGAGCTGGAAGGCCAAGGACTCGGCAATCTTTTCATATTTTACGAGTCAGTTGAAACGAGCTTAAAGAAGACTCGTCTTTTGAGGAACGAGTGATAAAAAGGGTAGCAGCTGATTCCAGGTAAGGTTTGGAATTTTCCAATCACGGCAGTGTCACAAGGATGGCTAGTGAAATCACTCTTCGCAGCTGTTCCTCAAAATGGGTAAACAATCAAATGTAGGTGAATGATCGGCCAATGGAAAAGTGGAGGTGACGGTGCAAACACGACCAAGGCTTTAATGGCTGAAGTACTACATTCACGGTGGTTATTTACCAGGGAATAGTTCATTTTTTAACGAGATTAAACGCGGGTGGAAACATTTGCTCGGTCCGGGTTTATTTTTTAACGAGCTTGAACCTCGCGGCAAACACTGCTCGATTAATCTAGTCATATGATAAGAATGTCTCATATAAAAATGGAAACTTTTAGAGTTTTTCCCCACATCCTTTCTTTATGCAAGTTAGGAAACGACCAATCCTACAGGTTTAAAGGGTTAGAGGTCCTAAAAATTTAAAAAAATAAATAGTCGCTCTTCGCTTGCATGCCAAAAGGCTTGCATGCCCCCAGGTATAAAATAGAGTTTCAAGGTTACCTCTACTTCCTTCCGCCAAAACATTTGTTTTACTGAGAGAGGCCTACCTCTTACAGGTTACCCAAAGATTGTTCTATTCACGGCGCAAACAAAACACTTCTTCGGCGATGTCTACTGAGATAAACAAAGGTGAGTGGCGGCGCTCGCCAACTCACATAACTTTGATAAGAGAATCCTGTACTAGAATAACCCCCTCTTCCATTCACGGACGGGGGTACAGACTAGGCATATTCTCCCGTGGAAACCTACTCTATACCCGAAGTTTTCCTGCCGAAGCAGACCAGGATGCATGCCCCCTGGGTTTCAGTCATATCCCTCCGAATTACTCGCGCTCATCGGGAGGACGGACTGGAGATTGAGACATTTTTTGCGTGAAAAGACCATTTAGGGATGGTATATGACTATTTGCTATGCGTGATCCAGGAAATGAAAGCTGGTCCACGAGCTTGACCACTCTTCCTTCGTGCGGAAAACACATTACTCTAGAGAGTGAGGAGACAATCGCTCCCATGCAATAAATATAGTCTCGTCCAAGGAGTAGGTTATAATCCAAGGGTCCTTGAACTACCATTAGGTTCATGCGAACTGTCTTCCTTCTCAATGTTATGGGCACATCGGGAAGGATCCCTAAAGGTCGACTGGTTCCTTTATTAAAGCCTGTCAGATTTCTCATCTCAGGCAAAAGCGATGGTGAACCAAGCGCTTTCCAAGCAGTCGAGGAAAGGATACTCACAGAAGCCCCTTCATCTATGATGGTACCAGCCATGACCATTCTATATATTTGAACGATAATTCGGAATGGTATGCTTGCCGGTAAACGGGGTCTGCCTAGTTGATTCCAGTCGAAGGAGACAACTAGGTTGCTTGGAGGTGGGACCGAATAGACGGCCGGGTACGACTCTGACGAACTTCCTTCCTGCGGTAAAGGAACGGGTATATTTCCCCCATGTTCATTGGAGTCTGTGCTTACGAAGAGAATTTGGACGGTGTCATCCTTGTTCTCTTAAGTGACTGTATCATCGTAAGATGAAACTTCTGAAGGCAAGACTGGGTCAACTGCCGCCTCGACCTTTTGACTTTCGTCTGGTATGGATCCAGATGGTTTATCTTCAATGATAGGCGCTTCAGCCGACCACCTGAGCGGGCCAGCTGGATTCTCAACTAGTGACGGACTCGGCAAGAGTTTTTTATATCCAGGAGGAAGTCGTAACGATGAAACCGGACGATCATCCAAAACTCTTTTAGCTTCATCTAAGAAGGGACAACAGTGGACGGCATGATTGCCTTCGCACAGTTTACAGGGAAATCTAGATTTCCCTTTTTGTCCTGGGGCTTCACTTTCACTAGTTGACGATGTGCTTTCAACATGATCATCAGAGGTTGACGACACCGGGTTGTGCAAACAAGGAGACCAGTCCCTTAATATCCGAGGGATGTAGGGACAATCTCTGTGAAAATGGTCTCCTTTGCAAATGACACATGGCGATTTAGGCCTGGTCGGTGTAGTGTGTGGATTTTCGTTAGACGACACTCATTTTCCCCCATTCGCCTTTGGCTCCTTCTTCTTCTTCTCTTTCTTCTTCTTTTCCTTCTTCTCCTTAGGAACTTGACTTTTGGCTTTACCAGCCCCATCAAGCGAAGAGGAAGGAGGAGAGGAAGAATTAGAGGAAGTAGAAGGTTGGTGGGCAACTCTGGACTCGTCTAATTGCTGATTCGATTGTTCAGGAATAGTGGTGTTCTGAATGACAGAGGTTGAGAAGAGCCATACAGGCAAACCAATTGTTAGTCCTGAAAGCGACAATGTGGCCATATGGGGTGCACCAACATCTCCCCAAGAGGAGAAGGGACTAGCATTTCCACCAAGGGGAATTCCTTGGTTGGTAGACTCCATTTTCTCAACCCAAGATCAACGTAGGAAAGGGGTAATGAATATTCCATTTAAAATAAATTTTTAGACGCTTTGACACAACTTGTTTTTTCAGTTTTAAAGAGTCTAGAAAAAACAAAAGATGACTCTAGTCTCCTTCGATTTTTAATGAGCCTGAAGTGACAAGTGCTCAGATGGACCTTTTCCGTTAAGGAGTCTGAAAAGGAATGAAAGGGACTGCTCTGGAGATCTAGGTAGAGGGAGTACCAAACCAATCGCAAAACTGCAGAATACTTTTTACAGTACGGCAGTCAATCTTCCCGAATGCTGTGTTCAGTGCATTGCGATCGATAGGGCGGCAGACACGACTTCCTATGGATGAAGGTTTTAAGCCTATAGCGGTCTCCTAATATATACTCGACGGTACGTGGGAGCACAAGTCCGTACTAGCACTTATCGTCTCAAAGTGGAGGAATCACCCAATCATCAGTGAGGACAACAGTTACCAGGCTTTACGACGCCGGAATACGTCTCTAGCCTAGACCTCTAAATGTTGTGCGTTAAGTTCCAAAGCGTTGTTAGATTCATTGAATTTATTTTAAGTTGATCTTTCTTATGAAGTTTGCCTTTTGGGTTCACCACGAGATGTAGATGTAATTCCTAAAATGCAATCTAAAGATGATAAACACACTTTTATCTCTTTTCAGCAATGAAAATCCTAGCTACCAGGGGAAAAGAAAGACACAATCTTTTCACAAAGAGCAAAGAGCACACTGTAAATGCACTTTCCTAAATCAAGCCAAACAGACTGTCAATATGCAAATGCACATGTGCATGTATTTGTTTTCGACTTTCTTAATATTGATGCTAAAAAGAAAGTTGATGTACAAATCTGAATTTGCTTTCAAGCGACAAACACAAACAAGCTTTTTTTCGAAATCAAAAGATAAAGAAGATTACGACGCTTTACGATTTTGAAATAAACACTCGTTTTTGACACTAGAAAAACATAAATTCAGACCAAAGTCAAAAGTAAAAGTATAGTCAACCATCAACAACAATCAAACTTTCTCCTATGATCGAAATCGACACTTGCGACAGATCTAAATCAAAGGACGACAGTACGACTATTATACTTTTGCAATGGAAAACTATAAACGACTCAACAAACACACAAAAACATCTACAATCTTTTTGTACAAAGGAGGCGGAATTATAGCAAGGAAAAGGGGTTTTTAAACAGACACATACACTGATCACAGGCTGCAAAAATCAGAGACAAAACTGGAAAGAATGAAGCACAAGAACCTCAGCTGCACAAGGCTAGTCTGATCAGCGCACATGTAACACAGAGAAACTGGATTGCAGCGCAGGTTGCCCTCTCGGGAACTGCGCTGAAATGCAAGAACTCTTCACAGTACCTGCGTTGGGGCAGAAACGAGAATTCTATCCGGGTTCTGGGTCACGGTTTACAGTTTAGTCTTTGGTTTTTGGCCGAGTAAAAGCAATCAGTAATGCACAATCAGGGGGTAGATCTAAGGAGGGTCTAAGAGCTATCACAAAGGGCAATCAGATCATTTGTGAATCAACTTTTCAAATCATAAACAGATCCAGTGAATGGATTGAAGTAGTAGATGTCTACTTTGCATTTGTTATGGCAAATGCAGTTCGAATGCTACTTATAAGTTTATGAAACAAACAACAAAAAGATACACAAACAAAATAATTAGACAATCGTCCCCAGCGGAGTCGCCATTTTGTTACCGGGAAAAGTGTCTATTTAGAACGACTCTATCCCACTAAAGTGTGACAGTTACCTTAGAAACAAATAGAGAAAACTACTTTTGTATTTCCTTTATGAATTAAAGATAGAGGGGGATAGAAAGGACCGACCTGTGTCTTGCGCTAATCCTTTGATCCAATCCCTCTCTTCTTTGACAGCTTCCAGCTACCTGCTCCCTTACTTTTCCCAGCTTCACCAAGTTCCTGTAAGATCACAGAAGAAGAAAACTACACAAAGACATGGATCTATATTCATAAAAAGCTTAGGATCAGATTTAAGCTAAACATACAAATGTAACAAGCATCAATGATACACAAGCATGTAGGAGAAACTCAAATAGTTTTATTGATATAACAAGAAGATCCAGGAGGAGTTACAACCGATGATTCCTGATCCAGCATCAACCTCCCAGCAAAGAAGCCCCTCTTCACCTCCAACAAAGCATAAATCACCCAATACTCTGATATCTATCTCAAAACCAACAACAATTCTTTGCAATGTACAAAATTCCAGCCTCTGGATCTCTGAGATGAGGGATCCATATATAGATGTATGCAAGGAGGATGAGTCAACTTATGATTTGAATAGTGTCTTCTCTCTGTCAGTTCTTGCTTCCACTTGGAGACTGAGAGCCTCTTACTCATCCTTGGTTGAACTCAGTGAGGCAAGTGCCATTGGAGAATATTCTGGAAGCTTCCATTGTCTTTCCACCTCGCGGAATGGCACTTCCATTTGTCATTTCCTGCTCAACGCACCCTGATAGTGCATTTAGGTGCGTTGCAACGCACCTAGCTAGTGTATTCAGGTGCTATGCAACGCAGCTAGCCAGTGGAGCAGCTGAAATGATCCTGATTTGACTGATTCTGAGCAGTTTCTGGTGGAGAACTTCCGGGAGAAGCTGTAATTTGTTGTCCTTGTTCCTTTAGGGTTCGGAACAACACTTTTAGGGACTTAGGATCCCTTGGTTTATGGACATTTCATGCTTGGAGCTGCAAGGCACAAAAATGTCTATAACACATATGAGACCTTCATGAGACACATGATTAAAGGTACAACTTTTAAGAAATCGAAGGATTTGTTTAGATGTAGAGATCTCGCCCTAGTCATCAAACTTATTAAACTTATTCTTTGACAAGCGATTAACTATCTTGATAGGAGTTCTAAAACCTACTCTTTCATAAACACAACTCCAAATAGAAATTTGGGAAGGAGCCATTTTAAAAGAAAAACATTAAGATGTGGTTTCCATAGGGTCAACTTGTCATATGACCTCCTTTTAGCGCCAAAAAATATGTGTGCATGTTGATTTCACATGAGTTATTATTTAATGAACTATTTCATGGCTTATGATTCACACACTTTCTAACATAACTTTTCTATTTCATTCCACATATCGCACTAGTTATTATTTGTAAACTACTTTGCAATTAGTTGTTGGTACTCTCCTTACTCTTATATGTCTTGGATGGTTTTAGCTAACTAACTCCCCTTGAGATGTACTTAATTTTATTGTTGCGTTTTTATACTCTTGTATTATGTATTTCAATTTTATCATATGTGAGCTGATTCATATTCATAGTCTATATCTTTCATACTTTCTCTCACATTAACATCTCTTCACTCAAAATCCAAGAGAAATAAAGAAACACGGTGGAAGCGAGACCCACATACTGGATGAAACTTCTATCCCAAATGGGGTGTGAGGTCTAATTGTGACTTCATACGGGGGGGATCCCCTTAACTGTTGGTGGTGCATTTCACCCCATAAATTGTTGTAGCCACTACAACAATTTGATAGAGTGTTGTATTTTACACAAATTCATTACAAGAGTTATATATGTGACTAAGAAAAACCATTTATTATCTATACCATTAGCTTCATTAAAAATGTTCGAGATTTTGATGGATTTTTAAGAGATTTACATTCAAGTATTTTATTTTTATTGTTGGCCATGTTAACCCCTCAAACCTAGGGGTGACTAGAGGATATTTTATCTCCTATGATCTTTATTACTGGAAAAAATTCCATAGATGACACCCATCATTCTTCATAGACAATTGATGATGCCTCCCACCTTATTGTTAATCTCTCTAACCCTTGATGGTCATAGTGCCCAATATACATAAGGTACATAATTTCATTGCTTTATATCAACTGCTAATGCCTCATGTTTTTAATATGAAAGTAGTGGGCGTTGGTTGAGTTGGATAGTGGATCATGACACTCTAAATTTGTGCCTTTTGTCTTGTTTCATCTTTATGGTCATCACTATCTTCTAGATACGTGTTGTCACTCTTAAATTGAGTTGTACTACTAGGCAATTTGAAAGGTATAGTGTATCCATATCCCAATCCATAATTAACATTTTCCATATCTCCTAATTATCCATGCTCCCACTCATGATTGATTGTCACATGTCACACAACAAAGTTTGTGTTTCATAGTCTCATGAGAACAAGGAGCGCTAAGCTCAAGGTTGATGTAGATACATAGAAAAGAAGGAAAGAGCACGACATAAAGTTCAAAATTCAAAAGAAAAGGAAGGGATATGAATGGTCAGTCAAAATCCAAAGGAAAGATTGACCTATTCCCCTTACTATGAAGTCATTACCCCAAGTCCTATTCACTGAAATATACCTAAAAGGGACTAAATGAGATTATACCAAGCCCCATGCAATGAAATGCATATATATGTGTGTGTGGAAATGAAGTAAAAAAAGGAAAATAAAAACTTTAAAAATACAAGAGAAACTGTTGAGGAAAGGGTAGCTCAATGCATAAGCACTCCCTTAGCAAAGATGGTAATGTAGATGAATTTCTCAAACAATCTCATGACAATGGAATACAATTCGTGAAGTTGTCTCCGAAAAACAATAGAATCTACCACTCCACCTAATCATTGATGGGTTTTGTAAGGAAATATTTCTCTTCTCGGGAACTTGCACATGTAATATGGGTTAATGATGACCTTCTCTTACCTAAACTTGTAAAATTATATGAATTCTATGAGTTATTATGAAGTATGAAGATGCTGCTTAATGTGATCTACCTAGTGGAATTTACATTTAACATCAATCACCTTTTATGTTGCATTTGGATTGTGTACATGCCTCTAGATTGACGAATGCATTGGGCTATTTGACCCCACTCTTAGATGATATAATTTGCATGACCGTGATTGGGTTCTTTGGATAACATTAAGGAATTACTTACACACTTGGAGGAGGTTGTCTGACCATTTTGGGGAGGTCCTTCCACTTCCTTTGGAGAATGTTGGGTTTCTTGATGATGTGGAACCCTTGCTGAGTGGACATGGCATATTTTGATGGGACATTTCACCTTTTGGAGATGATATGTCACTTGGATGATGGAATGTTTCACCTTTTGGAGGGAACACTTCACTTTTGAGCACCTATATATTATTTTTCTGTGAAACGTCCACTCTAGGAGATCACGTGTGACTTGGAGCATGCATTTATGGAGGGTATTTTTTATTATGAGCACATTTACTTCATTTGGGGTATTTATACATTTTGGGTCATATCATGGATATTTTATGTATTATGACCTTATCTTTAGGGCTTGTAAGAGATAAATGCATTATTTTATTTTTTAGGGCTGTTGCTGAGAAAAAGTTGTTATTTTAATAAGAAAGGTGTTAAATCCCTCATATAAATAAGATAATAACTTCTTATTTGTAACTCATTACTACTTGTGGAGAACTACTACTACTTGTGTACTATTTCTCTTCTCTAAAATCACCATGGATAGATAGTTAGAACAACTTCTTGTGGAGATTATTTTGTAGGTGGATTTACATCTTTATGGATGCTCATTGCTAGGGTTTTTGAAGATTGAAAGATTTCTTGAGTAAGTGGTATCACTTTATCATATATATTTTATTTATGAATGATTATAAGTGTAATTATGCTTCTCCAGTGATGGTTGTACATTTTCTTTGAACACATACCTATCTTTAAATTTCTTGAAAGGTTACTAGTGGAACATCTTGAATAGTTTGAAGTTTTGTAAGGTATTAGGAGGTTCTTATAGAATTTGTAATGGACAAACCTAGTTATCACCTTGAATATACTTACATCCCCTCAAGGTAGTCCTTAATTAACCCCATATTCCACAAAATAATATATAGACACTAGTCCTTTCCCTTTTAGTCAATCAATAACCTAAAATTGACCTTCTACTTTGTGTTTTAAGTTAAAACTAGGATTTTATAATAACATATATACATTATAAAAAGATCTATAAGTATTGGTATTTGTGCATGTTCTTGACTTGAAAATTATATTAATATCATAAATTGGCTTGCTGATTTTTATTACAACCTAACTAAGGTTAGACATCTTAGTTTTCTTTGCTATTATATGCATTTAATATCTCAAATCAAGTAGTTGTGCAAACCCTAATTTTATCCATTATTTAAGCCCTAAATTTACTTGGTTGTTACTTGTTTCAAGGTATAAAATGACATTTCTTCTATAATTTATTGTATTTTACATGAATTTTGCAAAAATTATTAGTATTTTCTTGATTGTATTGTTTGGAAATCATGTTGCATTAAATATTGGTTGGATAAACCTTCTAAATAACTAATAGATCCATATCTACTAGAATATAGAAATTACCTTGAATAACCATCTCTGTCTTATCCTCATCTTGTTTGATATATTTTTTTGATAGTAAATTGGGTAGCTATATAGGTGATCTTAGACTAAATACTATTAGGGAAGCCTCTTTTCAAGTTGGATCTGTCCATCACTAAAATGAGGGAAGTTGTTTCCTATGGGACAGTGATAACACTTTTAATATTGCACTTATCCTTTTATCATGTGAAGGATTTGTAATAGGGTGAACGATTATGTGATCATAGTCCCCATTATGTATCTATTTTGAATAACAAGGATGCCACATCACCATGAACTACATATTAAATCATTGTGAATGACACGAGACTAACCAATGTTCTTAAATAATAACCACATTACAACAAATAACATATGTTAACATGTTGGATAGCTTTATAGAGATAGAATATGTGACCATGAAGTAAGAGATGTGAACTTATTGCCTCAAGGTCTCTTATTGTTTGTTGTTTGCTTTTGAAATTTGCAATTAAGATTGTATGCATTTGTCATTAATATTTTTAATAACTTTCCATACCATTACATTTTATGCTTGTAGGATGTTGGGGGCCCAGTTCCACACTACGCTGTGGTGTAGTGCAGAGCCTGGGAACATCTAAGTGCAATCACAACTTAATACTATGTAAATGATATTATGTTTAAAGCAACGCGAAAATCCATCTATTGTCATATCATATACTACTTAATACATCTATGTGGTTTCTAGGCTTAATGTTTAATTTATTTGTTCTTAACCCAAAAATTCAACAAAGAAATATATACGACTTAAATTCACAGAAAAAAGGATTGTATATTTATATTTATATAATTTTGGTGAATGCATTGTGATGAAATGATTGAGTAGTCATGTCTTGAATCTAACTGATATTTTAGATTTGCATTAAGGTCAAGTGTCATGCATCTAATTTTTTCCTTTCAAGTGTCACAAGAAAATAAGGTAGCATGAAGAACTATGGCATCCATTGAATGAACGTTAAAATTCCTATGAAAATGATACGTATATTTGTGTGCATGAATTTATTTCAATTTCAAATGTAGTGACAATAATTCTGATCCAATTGATATATAATGCATTAAACTATTGTTACCACATACATTCCGTATTTATGAAAATCTGTCAAGAAAGTACAAATATCATATGTGAAATCATATTCAAATCAAACATTGATTTCTGTTGAAACGAAAATTTTCTTTTGAGAATATGGGTAAAGGGAAAACTATTAGACATTAACATAATTTTGCTGGCTTGCATTTCCACTAATTCAAAGTTAGAGCATTCATGAACCTTGCGTTTGAAATGAAGAGTTGAAAATATGAAACATGGGTGATAATGAAGAACATATTTTGGTATATTTAAAGGAGCAATTAAGAATTCTTTTAAATCAACCAAAACCTAGTGGGTAGCTGAGAAATTAAGAATTCAATCACTATAACACAAAATTTTGAAATTTACCATTTCTTGTAAAACCATTGTAAAACCTATCAAAGAAGTCAAGCTACTCTTCAAACAACCTTGATAAATCTTGCAAAACTAAAATAAACCATCATATTAATGCCAAGATTTATTTCAGTTTAACAATTCCATTCAGTTTGTAGAAACTTTTTCTACAATTATCTAGCTCGCTCTGATACCATGTAGAAATTTTGAATAATTTAACACATATTCAATGGAGATTATCCTGATCATGTACTATTGCGGAAAACATACACAATACATAAGCTCCTCTACGTTGATCATCAATATAGCAGCATCAATAACAATAAAACATCAAGAGCATTCACACATTAACACAATATGTATCTCGGGGAAAGCATCTCGCTAAAAACCCCAACTATCTGTATATTAATGATTGAGTCATGTAACATTACACATCATAATACTTCTCACAAGTATCTCCACCTCTGTTACACACAATACAGCTCAGATATGATCTCCAAATCTCTTCCACTGCTTGCTTGCCTCCACTGCTCAATACCTGCTCAAGAACTGATGAGAATGGCTCACCAAACTCGTTTTTCACCTGCAAAATAGTCACTCACACTTTGTTGGACGTGAGCACAAGCTATAATGTGGGAAAATACGTGAGCAAACTCATTGGCATACTCAATCCCTTGATTGTGCAAGATCTGGTGCACAACTATAGTCACAACTGATAGCAATCTGATTCTCTACCACCTGTCCCTGTTGAACTGAACATGCACTGACATGAAACTGAGTTAACTGATGTATTCATTAGTTGTATTATGAGTTAATAACTTGTGAATTAATTAATAACTAATTCACCCAACTCATCTCTAGTCTATTTGCCAGTTAGACTAAATACAACCAGTTTAACAAAGCTAAACTGAACACAACTCCATCAACTCCACAATCAACTCCACCAAACTCAACTGATTGAGTTCTAATTGAAGTCATGCATGCAACAACTCAACTGACTCATAAGAAAAGCGTATTTCCTTCTGACAGCTGCATGTGCCACCTCTGTAGCTCAAACTGAAGTGCTCCAAGAGAATAAGATTAAGTTTATAGTCCAAATATTATTGTGAGATAATAATATTTGACTTTTCTATTTTTGACAGCCAGTCTAAAAATAGACTTTGATCACTCACACTGTGATCACTCACACTTTCATCAAAAATAGAAGTCCATCTATTTTTTCCCAACTTGATCAATCATCCATAAACAACAACCTGCAATCCATAGACATGATCCATATGTCTAAAAATAGACATAGTCTAAAAATAGACTTGCGCCAAAAATAGCCTGCGGGCCCACTTAGTGAAGGCGACTCTTTTCACTAAGCTCCATCATCTTGTTGCAATCTCAACACTCCCTCTCGACAAGATATGGATTATCAGCAACCCCTATCCTGCCTCGGTGGTACTCGAATTTGCTCCTGGTGAGAGCCTTCGTCAGAATATCAGCATCCTGATCCTCCGTTGGAATGTACGAAAGTAACATGATCCTCCGCTGCACACAATCTCTGATATGATGGTACCTGATGTCAATATGTTTAGATCTATCATGAAATACAGGATTAGCCGAGAGTTTAATGCAACTCTGGTTATCACAGTAAATCACAGTAGGATCCAAATGAGAACCGAACAAACCAACTAGGATCTTCCTCATCCATATAGCCTCGCATGCAGCCAAACTTGCTGCCATATACTCGGCCTCCGCTGAACTGAGTGCCACGGATCTCTGTTTCCTACTGTACCAAGAAACTGCTGTCGATCCAATATTGAAGACCCCTCCTGATGTGCTCTTTCTGTCTGTTGGGCTCCCTGCCCAATCTGCATCCGTGAAGCCACATAGCTTCACCTCATCCTCCTGTCTGTACCACAAACCATATCCCGATGTGCCTCTCAAGTAGCGCAATACATGCTTGCCCGCCTTCCAGAAGAGCTTGGTAGGCTTAACCATAGCTTGTGAAAGCTGGTTAACTGCATAGCATATATCAGGTCGTGTATTGACCAAATACATCAGCGACCCCACCAACTGTCGATAAACAGTGGCATCCACTTCTTCTCCCGAAGTGGCATCCTCCTTCCTCCAACCTCCAGGAAGAGGAGTATCAACAGGCTTGTAGCCATGCATGTTGAACTTCTCTAGTATCTCCCGAGCATACTTTCCTTGAGAAACAAACAGTCCACCACTGCGCTGCCATATTTCCAATCCCAGGAAATAGTGAAGGAGGCCCAAATCCTTCATCTCAAACTCTGTAGCAAGATCCTTTTTGCATGACAGTATCAACAACTCATCACCCGTTAGAATCAAATCATCAACATACAGTACAATGATAAGCAACTTACCCTCCACCACAATCTGGTATAGGTTCGGATCCGCCTCGCTCTTGGAGAATCCAGGTCCTGTGAAATAGCTGTCTATCCGTGTGTACCAAGCACGTGGTGCTTGCTTCAACCCATACATCGCTCTCTTGAGCCTGCACACATGCGACTCGCTGCTGAAGACTTCAAAGCCTTCGGGTTGCTCAATGTACACCTCCTCCTCAATGAATCCGTTGAGGAACGCAGTCTTCACATCCATCTGATGAATGTGCCATCCCATCTGCGCTGAGAGAGCAAGAATCATCCGTATGGAAGAATACCTTGCGACAGGTGCAAAGGTCTCCTCATAATTGATCCCCTCAATCTATGAAAAGCCTCGGGCAACAAATCTTGCCTTGTACTTCTTCACACTCCCGTCAGCTGCCTGCTTAACTTTGTAGATCCATCTTGAACCCACCACTGATTTCCCTTCCGGTCTAGGAACAATCTCCCATGCACTGTTTCTGACAATAGAATCATATTCTTCCACCATGGCGTCTACCCATGCGGGATCCTCCACAGCTTCCTCGAAAGAAGATGGCTCAGTCACAACACACTTGCTCATAAGAGCCATGTATCCAGTGTACCGATCAGGTGACTGTCTCTGCCTGCGTTGGGCTGTAGGTGGTCCTACAACTTTCTCTGCATCTTGAGCCAGTCGCTCAGCTTCTGTCAAGTGCTTTCGCCCTTTGATGGGTGGCGCTGCATGAGTGGTCTCTTCCACTCCATGAACCTCGTCCTGTGGCTGATCCACGTCCTGAAGCTCATCCTTAGGAACTAATAGCTCCTCATCTGCATGCAAGTGTAGCTCCCTCTCAAGCGAACACTTCATGGCTTTCTCCTCCTGAAATTTTATATCCCGTCGCACAACAGTTTTACCACTGTCTGGAAAATACACACGATAGTTGTGGGGCGTATCAGTGTACCCCACAAATATCCCAACCTCTGCGGTCGGCTCCAACTTCTTCTTGGCATCCTTCGTCACATGCATGTAAATGTTAGCACCAAAAATCCTCAAATGAGAAAGATCAGGCTTCTTACCAGAATAAGTCTCCTCAGGTGTACTCATGCAAAGTATCCTATGAGGACAACGGTTTTGCACATAAACTGCTGTATTGCATGCTTCCGGCCACAAGTGAAGGGGTAGGCCCTGATCATGCAACATTGCCCGTGCAACACCCACAATCGTTCTGTTCTTCCACTCAGCTACCCCGTTCTGCTGTGGGTTATGGGGAGCTATGAGCTCTCTACGAATCCCTTCTGCCTTGCAGAAATCCTTGAACTCGTCCGAGATGTATTCACCACCATTATCGCTCCTAAAAGCCTTCACCTTCTTTCCCGACTCCTTCTCGACCAGTGCTTTGAATTCATAGAACTTTGAATATGTCTCACTCTTCTTCTGCATGAAGAAGATCCAACACTTACGAGAGAAATCATCAACAAAAATCACATAATACCTGTGTTTTGCTGTCGAAGCAACTGAGAAAGGTCCACACACGTCTGTGTGAATTCTCTCAAGGATCGTTGTGGCGCGACTATCCTTCTCGTGAAAGATGGCTTTCACAAACTTCCCCAAAGTACACCCCTTGCACTGATTTGACTGCGCAAGTGTGCCTTTAGGAAGCCCTGTAGTGATCTGCTGCAGTATCTTCAAGGCTCCATGGTGAAGGTGACCCAATCTCGTGTGCCACAACTCGCCATCATCCCAGCTCACCAATCCTTCTGCCTTGCCTGCCATTGCTGCGCAGCCATCTACATGCAACTGATAAAGGTTCCTCGCCCGAACCCCTATCTTCCGGGTCTCACCAGTTGTCTTGCTGCGCAGGAAGGCCTTTCCCTCGCTGAAAACAACATCATACCCCTTGTCTTCTAACATCGCCACTGAGATGAGATTCTTCTTCAATCTTGGAACATGCATGACTTCCTTCAATACAAAGGGTTTACCAGACTCCCTCTCAAAGGAAATGGTACCGATACCGGTCGCACTGTATCTACCATCATCACCCATCTCGATGTGCACTCCAAGATCTTTGTCCTCCAGATCAGAGAACAAATCTCTATCTCTCGTCATGTGCAAAGACGCATCATTGTCCAAGAACCACACTGATCCCATCACACTTGAAACCAAGCATGCGATCAATGAAAAATCAAGCTCAAACTGAGAAGCTAAGGCCTCTCCCCCTGCTGATCCAGCAACTTGCTTGTTCTTCTTCTTCTGCGGACAATTTGTGGCATAGTGTCCGTGCTGGTGACAGTGAAAACACTTCACCTTGGACATATCCTTCTTCTTGCCTTTCGCACCAGACTGAGAAGCTTTCTTACTCTTCCCTTTCTTTGCTTTGGCAGCCAAAGCACAATTCTCTTCATCATCTCCCTTTGATGAAGATCCGTCCCTGGTACTCCGCCTGATCTCCTCCTGCACAAGATTTGACCATAGTCTTTCCCATCCTGGAAACTTCTCCCGACCATTGACAGAGTCCTGATAGGAATGCCAACTCTTCGGAAGACCAAGGAGAGCCAAGCTCACCAAGTCCTCATCATCGACAGTAACCCCCACACTTCCCAGCTCATCTTGACACTGAGTGAACTTCGTGAGATACTTGGGAATACTGTCACCCTTCTCGCATTTGATGTTTCTGAGTTTATCTTTGAGCGCCGGCTTCCTCTGATCGCTCTTGCTTTGGAATAATCCTGTTAATGATTTCCACATCAAATATGGAGTAGCCTTTCCATGGAGGTTGGACACAATGTGATCCTTCACGCCCTCCAACAGAATCCTTCGACATTTTGCGGTCTTCTTTTGCCAAACTTCCGCCTCAGCAGCATCAGTAGGCTTTGGGATATCCGTATCTATGAACTCCTTCAGCCCGTTATCATCCAATACTGCCTCCATCCTGTCCTTCCATGCAATATAGTTTGAGCTGCCCTCAAGAGCATACTCCAATCGCAATCCGTTAAAAGACATTGCTGCTTTGTCACCAAGAAAACACTGCTGCAAATTCGAATTCCACCAACAACCAACTCAACTGCTTCCGATCTAGAATTCGTGAGAACAAAATATTTCTCGTACAGAGATTGACTGTATGGGCTTTTACTGGATATTTCACCTTCCAAAGGAAGGATGAATCCAGAGGCTACCTGGCCTGATTACAGGCTCTGCCTAGAGAAATAGAAACTTTTTCTACAATTATCTAGCTCGCTCTGATACCATGTAGAAATTTTGAATAATTTAACACATATTCAATGGAGATTATCTTGATCATGTACTATTGCGGAAAAAATACACAATACATAAGCTTCTCTACGTTGATCATCAATATAGCAGCATCAATAACAATAAAACATCAAGAGCATTCACATATTAACACAATATGTATCCCGGGGAAAGCATCTCGCTAAAAACCCCAACTATCTGTATATTAATGATTGAGTCATGTAACATTACACAGCATAATACTTCTCACAAGTATCTCCACCTCTGTTACACACAATACAGCTCAGATCTGATCTCCAAATCTCTTCCACTGCTTGCTTGCTTCCACTGCTCAATACCTGCTCAAGAACTGATGAGAATGGTTCACCAAACTCGTTTTTCACCTGCAAAATAGTCACTCACACTTTGTT
Source organism: Pinus tabuliformis (assembly GCA_031772625.1). Taxonomy (NCBI): domain Eukaryota; kingdom Viridiplantae; phylum Streptophyta; class Pinopsida; order Pinales; family Pinaceae; genus Pinus; species Pinus tabuliformis. Next base: position 730,255,108 of record CM062804.1, read on the forward strand.
GGACGTGAGCACAAGCTATAATGTGGGAAAATACGTGAGCAAACTCATTGGCATACTCAATCCCTTGATTGTGCAAGATCTGGTGCACAACTATAGTCACAACTGATAGCAATATGATTCTCTACCACCTGTCCCTGTTGAACTGAACATGCACTGACATGCAACTGAGTTAAATGATGTATTCATTAGTTGTATTATGAGTTAATAACTTGTGAATTAATTAATAACTAATTCACCCAACTCATCTCTAGTCTATTTTCCAGTTAGACTAAATACAACCAGTTTAACAAAGCTAAACTGAACACAACTCCATCAACTCCACAATCAACTCCACCAAACTCAACTGATTGAGTTCTAACTGAAGTCATGCATGCAACAACTCAACTGACTCATAAGAAAAGCGTATTTCCTTCTGACAGCTGCATGTGCCACCTCTGTAGCTCAAACTGAAGTGCTCCAAGAGAATAAGATTAAGTTTATAGTCCAAATATTATTGTGAGATAATAATATTTGACTTTTCTATTTTTGACAGCCAGTCTAAAAATAGACTTTGATCACTCACGCTGTGATCACTCACACTTTCATCAAAAATAGAAGTCCATCTATTTTTTCCCAACTTGATCAATCATCCATAAACAACAACCTGCAATCCATAGACATGATCCATATGTCTAAAAATAGACATAGTCTAAAAATAGACTTGCGCCAAAAATAGCCTGCGGGCCCACTTAGTGAAGGCAACTCTTTTCACTAAGCTCCATCATCTTGTTGCAATCTCAACACAATTAACATAACAAATCATGTTTAAAACACAAAATACTATGAAAAGTGCATAATGCTATATTCATATGTAGCAAAATTCAAAATATGAAATGGGTATGTGAAATTACATGAAATTAAATAATAGACAACGCAAGAGTCATTGCAAAATTCCTCCTTAGAATAGCTTCAAAACCTCCTAGCAAATTTCGAAAAAAAATTGACAGAGTTTCCCTACAACCCAAGATCTTTTTACCTTAAATTTACAAAAAGGGACCTATATAGTCACTCTAGAGCTTATACCTCACTCTAAACCACTAATGGTATTTAAAAAACCACCTAGATCCTTTGGAAAGTTTCCAATTCTACTATAACTAACTTCTTCTAGAAGCTTCTTGAAGGATATGTTGGCTCTAGAGTGGGTCCCTTCAGATTTGGCTATAATAGGCATTCATTCTCTCTCTCAGCTACTAGTTTGGCCTTCTCTCTCCTCACTGAGCAATGCCTAGGTCGGGCACTACTGTGGGTGCATTGTTGACGGTGCCAATGGTGCCATTGCTCATGCAAGTGGTGTTGAAGGTGTAGATGATGGTTCTAATATTGAGATGTGTGTCGAGGCTAGCTCCAATTGTTGGAGACATGTTTGGTGTGTTAATATCCTTGTGCTGGAGATGGCTTCTGCTGAGGCTTCTTAAGCTTCAAGAGAGAATCCTTGTTGGGAATCCAATTCATATAGATCCATTAAGGTCCTCCACTCTCCGTTGTATGGGATGTCACAGGACCAAGCCCTTATGATGGATCCCTCCAAGCTGTAATGTCTTCATAATCAATTTTTCCCCACTCCTTGAAGACATTCTTGAGAAAGAACAAAAACTCATTGTGATAATTATACAACTTCATAATATCCTTTCCTTAGAGGAGGTGATATTTTTCTCTGAAGCTTCCTTGGTTTTCTTTGATTGCAACCAAGAGTTTCATGAAGGACTCTTTGGGAAGCAAGTTCCCCTCCTCATCGAAGAAGGTTGGAAACTTTTGTGATGCAACACCTCACACTTTCTTATAAAGCCTTCTATATATTCTGTTAAATATTTCACCTCTTCTTTAGCCATCATCACTAGTTCACTTTTTCTTATTATCTGGTTGGCCCGTGTTAACCATTCAGACCGATTGAGATTTACCTTTGTCATTTCCTCATTTGACACCTAATTAAGGAAGTCCACAATGACTTAAACCTTGGAAGGTGAATCCCCAATGTTATTCTCCATGGCCTTTATCTCCTTGTGATCCCTTCCCATGGTCTTGGTCATATATTGAATAAAATCTAGATGTCTCTAGTGTCTACCCACTATCTTTATTATGCACCCCCAAACTTCCTTCTTGATCGCTTTGAAATAAGATCTGTTAGACTTTTCCATTTTCAATAGCTCCAACTTGGTTCCATCCTCCCTACGTTAGAGAAGCTTTGTTTTAGCCAATTCCAACTCTTGCCTTTGGTTTGGAATTTGACACCACAAATTCTCAAATGTTAATATGTCTATCCACTCGGCCAAAACATGAATGCAATTTCTTAGCTAAAATGTTGCCATGAGCGGATCCCGATTGCTAATGTCGTCATCATATAAGCATGCTTCTTTGCCTTTTCCTTTTACATCTGGGTAGCTACCTATAGACGAAGAGGCCATTTGATAAGGTGGTGAGTTAAAGGAAATATTTAATCGACACATTGAGGAGGAACAAAGAGATTCAACAGATGAAAAGTGAAAATAGCAGGGTACTACGTGTCTCAAGGCGAGAATGACAGGGTGGCAGGAGACAATTTTAAAGTTCGAGCCAAGGAATGACAATGTGCATGCGAACAATAGGTTGAGATTTCTTAGGCCAAAGAAGCTCAAATTTAGTAAAATAAGAGGCTGTTTCAGCTTAAAAATGCAATCATAATGCTAGCTTTACAAATTTTTAGGATTCTTTAGCTCCAGAGACAAATTTCATTTTAGAAGAGCACTTGTTTCCTACAAGATGAAGCTAGGGTTTAATTTTGGGCCACATTTATTGTAAATTCCATAGCATAGAGACCTTGACAGGAAAAATTTATGCAAAGGAGTGGTTTGCAGGTTTAATTTGTGATATTTGGGCTTGTTTTTTACCAAATTTGGTAAAAATTAAAGGCTATAAGCGTGCACGACATGGATTGGACGACAACAATGGAAAATTCCAAAAATGGGTCCCTTTACTCTCTTTATTATAGTCAACGCATGACACGTGTTAGGATTTCCTTGGTGGAGAAATTCAGGGGATGTCATGTTGATGTTAGCAAGATGCGGGGCCAACCACGTGGAAGATGACTGTGCATGATGATTAGGCAGACATGGTAGATTAGGTGAGGGATATATAGGTGATGGTACAAAGCTGGCTTTGCAAGAAATGATTGGCCATTGTGTGATGCGGTGACATGTGGACAACTAACGTGGAGCGACGCGTCATGCCTTCTCGCATGGTTGAGGGCTTGGGTTTTGCAAATCATGGGAGTTTGCAGAGCAAGTGAGGAGGTGACATGTGGATTTCATCGCACCTCTCCATGGTGTTATTGTGCCTTCAACTTCATGGCACAAATTTCTCATGACAATTGGATGACATACCTCCATCACTGTCGGATCTACTGGCATGTAGGTTGATCTAGGTCTCAGTGACGTAAGGTGTTCGTTAGTGGGAGGTGGGGCTGACCACACAGAGGATGATTGGAGGTGGTGTAGGGACGTGGTATATGACCAAGTTGGTGGTAGGATTTCATGTGAGCGGACATGGTGTACGAAGGGGATTAGCTAATTGCCAGCGTGGAGGGGGCACATAACGCATTCTCTCATGTTCAAGGCCACACTGATTGAAACTTGCGGGAGTATGTGGAGGGCCTGTTAGTGTCAGTCTTTCCAGCCTTCCTCCAGTGATCAAATATGCTCTTACAAAGTGGTCTCAGAGTTTCCAAGTCAAATTTTGTCATTTCAAAGAGTTTTCAAGCAAAATTTGGTCACTAGGCATTAGGTCTAGGGTTTGCCTTAACTCCTTCTAAAGTTGTCAAAATGTTGGTCCATGTCACCATTCAGCTGAGTCTATCATCATTCATAGGGTTTTCATTGTCATGTCAGTGTCTAATGAGTCATTTTACATCTTGTTCATGCTTCAGTTGTGCCTTGGCAAGGTCATTTCCCTCTCCTAGGGTTTTGAAAGCCAATTTCTCTTGGACGGTCAAATCATCGGAAAAACTTGTTTCCTGATGTTCATACACCTTCCCCTATCCTTAAAGTACCTTATCAAACACTTCCCATCCCTTAGATCCGCCAAATTCCTCATTTTTGCACAAACCCTAGTTTCTAGCTACAACCTGGCAATTTTCTAGGTTGGGCCTGTGTTTTGCCCTTTTGGACCCCCCCCCCTCACTCAATCTCTGAGATTCCACTTTCCCCTGCTTCCTAACATCCCTCCCTACCCCCAAAAATTTCCCCAAGAATTTAGAAGCCCCCTATCCCCTTCATTTCGCTTCATTTCAACAAAATTCCTTGTTTCACACATCGGGCTAAGTCGCACTCAAATGATGTTCCAGAGAAATAAAAGATGAATTTTGGAAAACTGAGAGAGGTTTTTGTCCAAAACATGCCAAAGAAGAAAAACCTCCTTCACCTTTTTCACAGATTTCATGGTTTTAGATAAATGTCAAAATTACAATCGCCGGATCCAAGGCGGTTGGCCAAGGCACAAAAAAGGAGAAAGAGGCCCGATCCCCTCCGTATCTTTGCTGAGGCTTCACTCAAAGATCATGGCACTCACTAGCTCAGCCACAGCACAAATCCCAAAATTTTTTGAGAATTTTGGGTAATTTTGGCATTTTTTGGAAATTTACAGGTTTTGGCTCCTCAACGGGTCTCACCCCCGGTGAGACCCTTTGTCATGGCAACTCCTTTTCACAAAAACTTAGCATTTCCCGATTTTTTATGCAAAGTTACATATGCCCATGGATGGACTTGAGTTTTTATGGGGTTTTGGGCCTCCAAAAGGTCAAAATACATGCAAAATTTGACTTTCTGCCCCTTTTTTGAGTTGCAGAAAGCAGTCTTGGGAGAATTGAGTTTTGACTGGGAAAATGACCTCCAAATTCAAAAATTCTAGTTGGGTTGGAAAGTAGACTCACAGAACTTTCCAACGAGCTATCCTGCACCCAATTCTGACACCTGCAAGTGCCTCAAACAGAGCTCCAAAGGGGCGCGACCCGTTGAGCAGGGGGCGCGACCCGTTGAGCAGGGGGGCGCGACCCGTTGAGCAGACTTTGCCAGATTTCACTGTACAGCTCGGAAAAGCACAGTTTGACTTGGTTTGACTTTTTGGGGTTGAAGATGATTATCTTTGATGTAATTTTGGTAACTCTAAGACACTTTTACTCTTGTTTAACACTTCTAGAAGATTCATTCATGTCAAGGGTAAATATTTAATGAATGGATTGGTTTCCTAGCTTATAGAGGCAAGTTGTTTTGACTGCCTAGATTTTAGTGCTCAGTTTAGAATTAGTTGAAACAATTCCTAGAAGGATGAGCTTGACCCCTAGAGGCAAGGGAAGAGGTTGGCTTGCCTATATTATGTATTTTCTTAATCATTTTCAGGGGTTGGAAGGTTGGACTCTTGAGGGAGAAGCTATCATTGTATTATTTCACTTGTATCTCTGCAATTTTTGGCTAAGGAAGACCAGGGTTTTGCAGTCATCTTTGGGATTCTTGTGGAATCATGTGTTGATGGTGTGTTTCTAAATGTTCTTGTAAGTGTGTTTATGTGATCATCTCCTTTCTTTCCTTCTGCATATTAAACAAATGAAGTGTTAAAGTAAGAATTCATGCTTGCCATGCTCTGCTTTTAAATTTGTTTAATTTCTATGTTTTCTACTGTTTAAGGAGAATTCAAAGTATTATTTGCTCTCCTTAGCTCCTCACCGGTCTTTTCCATCCACTCACCTCAGTCATAGGCATCAATATGGTCTCCTACCTCGCCCCAAGGAACCCCCTGCAGAAACTGTGTCCAATTCCCACACCCAAAATTTCAATTCCTCAATTTGCCACCAAAAACCCAAAAAACCCCAAATCCACCTTTTTAATCAATTTACTAGCCTAATATCAGTGTTACCTTGTTGGTCATCTCATCCCATTGAAGATCTACCGAGATTGACCGGAGAGAGCCTTCTCCTGCCCCGTAGGGCTAGCTACGAGGCTGAATGGTTTGATGTAGCCTTGAGGTTTACCTTTCTCAGCCTGAGGTGAAATTTCAAGCGCTAACAGGGCCTATGGGGATGACACTTGGATTCCTCTGCATTCTCCCATCGACATTATCAGTCATGAAAACTCAGGGCATGAAGTGTTCCCAATCATTGGATGGGCGAGAACTCTAGCCATTGGATCTAACCAGTGTGCATTTCTGCCAGCGCCTTTGCTCATGGTTTTTGGCGTGACATGTCACATTGGCGCCTGCCACTGATGAGGGAGAATGGTGCTGGTGCTTATGTGATGTGGTGCAGCATGCCATGGCAGTGGTTGTTAATGACGACAATGTGGTGTCAGTGCCTGTCAACAATAATGCTCGATTATCGAATTTTGGTGCCTCTATTCCTTTTAAGCTTATTGAACTGGTAGTGCATGGTCTCAAGCCGTAAGCTAAAATTTTGAAAAGAGGTGTTACATTTTGGACACCAACATAAGACATGACTAATTTATTTTGTTTTTGTAAAGCCACAAGTAGAGGCAGAAATAACAAAGGAAATGAAATTATCGTAGAGTATGAAATCCAAACACATTCAATATGGATAATAAATGACATTCCAATCATGAACTTAGATGATTGATAATGCTCATAGCACATACAATAAAGTGAGGATTCAAAAAGACAATCTTTCCAAGCTCTCATTAAATGACACTTAAATGGAATATATGCAAGTGCCATGGTAATATTATATAGGCGTGATCCATGTGTGCCATTTAATGCTCTAGAAGTTGTTGAAGCCTCGAAAATCACTGCAACAACATTGGGGATGACCACCCGGTCTGGAGCTTAAAGTAGCTGTTTTTCCGTTTGGAATGGTGGTTTCAACTGGTTTAACTAGGTCCAATTACCTTCTCTCAATATCCAATGGGTTAAAATATGATTTTCATCCACCAATGAAGAAGAAACATTAGATCATCCCTCTTGCTGATTAGGCAAGAAAGTGATCCTTAAGCTGATCTGAGGATCAACCAAGCCACAACTAAAGTTTGCCTCTTTGGGAAGAGGACATTTAGGAATCTAGAATTAATCTAAATCAAAATTATTCTAAAATGCAAGAAAAAGGAACTAAATCCTAATCCTATCTCAATTAGGAAAATATATATCTAACCCAACTGAGAGAAGGATATTTAAATGATTGAGATTTAAATATGTCTGACTTATAATGAATATCAAGCTAACGAAGTAGTTCAATTAACTGACATTATGAATACCAAAACACATTCTATTTAGAGATCTCTTAAATGAAATAATCAACCAACAACATTTAGGAAGTAGTTCACAAAATGATATTGATTATTAAATTAGTAATTCAAATAATTAAACAATAATATGAGGAAAAAATTCACAACATATCATTATTTGTTAAATCAATATTAAAAGACAGCTTAGCAATCAGAATTTAACCCATAAGAGCAGAGATAAATAATAACATATGATTGAGACAAATTACTTATATTAAAAATAATGCACAAATATGAATAAAATGACACATTCCTGCCATCATAAAATGAAACTAGTATTAAAAACAATAGTATTATAAATACCAATGTTCTGAATCCATTTTTTTGGCTTTGGTCTCCAACAGTCTTCTACAATATTTGAACTTCTGTTGTTACAACAAGAGCTGCAGTAGTGCAAGCTTTGCCCATCATACATAATTCAAAATGCAAAAGTAAAATTCTCAATAATCCCCAAATCTGAGATTTTCTCTCCTCTCACCTACAACTCTAAATCCCTATCAAAATAGTTCTTTTAGAATTCCAGAATTGTAGAGGAGAGAAGCCCCTAATACATTTTACAATCTGTTATTTATAATATTTACAAAAGAATTCTCAACAAGAAAGTTTGTTGAAGAAGAAATCTGCTCCATTAATTTTCATTGGCCCAAAATTCCATTCTTCTATTGCTGGAGCATTCTCATTGATTGATATCTTCTTCTCCTCATCTCTTCAACTGTTTTCTTGTAAAAAAAAATCAAAACTAAATTAAAATGCAAAAAATAAAATCAAAATGCCAAATTTGGAATTAAAACAAATTCAATCAAAACTTAATTACATAATTAAAATAAAAGAAATGTGAGCTTTCTATTAATGTCTGTGAAGATTTAATTGGCCAAGAATGAATCTGCACTCATAAGAAGTTGTGAGCAAATGAAAATGCACAAAATTAGACTTAGAAATTAGTTTTGTTAACAAAATTCGGAGCTTGATCTTCTAGTGGATTTTAGACCAAATAAATGATCAATTTTGGAAATGAAACTACTTCAGAGATATTCTCCATAATTTTATCTTTCCAATGAGTTGTCGTAGACCTCATTTGGCCAAATATAACTCCATTTATGAACTTCCAAATTTGATATATTAAAATTATTAGAATTCTAAAATTTCTGTTGCTTGAGCTAAAAATTAAAATTTTTTAATTAAAAACTAAATCTAAATTAGACTACAATTATTAATTAATTAATGTTAATTAATTACATTTACATTATTAAACTTAATTAATTATAAATTAATTATTAACATAAATTAATTAATAAAAAAATGATTTAGCAATTACTTATAATTTAATTCTATTATATTAAAATAAAAATTATAATATAATATATTTATTACACATTCTATTAATAAAATTAAAACTCAGATTAATATATAACCAAATTCCTTATTCGTATTGTGAGGCTTATGGAGGAGTGGGGAATGGAGTTATAAGGAGTGTGTTAGCGCTTGAAATTTCACCTAAGGCTGAGAAAGGTAAACTTCAAGGCAACATCAAACCACTTAGCCTCGTAGCTAGCCCTACGGGGCTGGAGAGGGCTCTCTCCGGCCTATCTCGGTGAAATCTTCAATGGATGAGATGACCAATAGGGTAACACTGATTTTAGGCTAGTAAACTGATCAAAAAGGTTGATTTGGGGTTTTTGGTGGAAAATTGAGGGGATGGCAATTTTGGGTGCGGGGATTGGACACAGTTTCTGCAGGGGGTTCTTTGGGGCGAGGTAGGAGACAGTATTGATGCCTTTGATTGAGGTGGATGGTCAAGAATGACAGGTGAGGAGCTAAGGAGAGCAAACAATAACTTTGAATTCTCCTTAAACAGTAGAAAACATTGAAATTAAACAAACTTAAAAGCAGAGCATGACAGTCATGAATTCTTACTTTAACACTTCGTTTGCTTAATGTGCAGAAGGAAAAGTAAGGAAATGATTCACATAACACATTTACAAGTACATAGAGAAACACACTATCAATACATGTAACCACAAGAATCCCAAAAAGGACTGCAAAACCCTGGTCTTCCTTAGCCAAAAATTGCAGAGATACAGTGAATAATACAATGATAGCTTTTCCCTCAAGAGTCCAACCTTCTAACCCCTGAAAATGATTAAGAAAATACATAATATAGGCAAGCCAACCTCTCCCCTTGCCTCTAGGGGTCGAGCTCATCCTTCTAGGAGCTGTTTCAACTAATTCTAAACTAAGCACTAAAATCTAGGCAGTCAAAACAACTTGCCTCTATAAGCTAGGAAACCAATTCATTCATTTAATTTTCACCTTTTTCATGAATGAATCTTCTAGAAGAGGTACATAAGTGTAAAAGTGTCATAAAATTACATTAATTACATCAAAGAGCATGATAATCCACCCCAAAAAGTCAAACAGGGTCAAACTGCGTTTTTCTGAGATGTACACTGAAATTTGGAGAAATTTGCCTGACGGGTCGCGCGTCTTTGGGACCACTTTTGGGGCACTTCCAGGTGTCCAAATTGAGCAAGAGTAGGCTTTTTGGAAAGGTATGTGAGTCTACTTTCCAACCCAACTAGAATTTCTGAATTTGGTGGTCATTTGCCCCTCCAAAATTGCAATATCCCAAGACTGCTTTCTGCAACTCAAAAATGTGGCAGAAAGTCAATTTTTGCTTGTTTTTTGACTTTCTGGAGGCCCAAAACTTCATAAAATCTCAAGTCCATTGATGAGCATATGTAACTTCTCATGACAAGTCTGGAAATGTTGAGTTTTTGCAAAATGGAGTTGTCATGATGTAGGGTCGCGCGAGGGGTGAGACCCGTTAATGAGCAAAAACTTGTAAATTGCCTGAAAAATCAAAATTGACCCAAAATTTTCAAAATTTCTTGGGATTTGTGCTATGGCTGGGTTATTTAGTGCCTTGGTCCTTTAGTGAAGCTTCGGCCAAGATATGGAGGGGATCGGGCCTCTTTCTCCTTTTTTGTGCCTTGGCCAACTGCCTTTGGAACATCTTCATCTTTGCCTTGCACACGTGCATTCTTGCCCAGTAATGGTTCTTCATGTTCCTCAGAAATTTCTTCTCTTGGTTGGCCTTAGCCAACAGCCTCTCCAAGTGTGCATTTACCCGGATGAGCATGGACTCTCGCTCAGCGGGCAATGGATCACCGGGTCTTCTTCGATTCAAGTTGCGGTTACTACGAATCCTCCACAACTCATCAAGAGCTTGTTCATCCTCCAACTGTTTGTTGCGCTGCTCTAGGTATGAGATTGTCCATTGTGCCCCCTCTAATCTCCTCTGCAAGGCATCATTTTCAGCTCTAAGGTGCTGAATGATCTCCTTTGACTCTCGGCTAGGAGAACTGACATCAAGATCAATAAGCTCTATATCCGGAACACCTGATGGTCCCTCATCAATCTTGGGCTATTTGCCCCTCTGTGCTACCTGTGCTGCTGAAGAAAGCAAGGCCCCTTCCACCTGATGTGGAGATAACACTCGCTGAACTGATGATGAAGGTGAGACCCCTTCCACATGCTGTGGAGAAAGTACTCGCCGAGCTGCTGCAAATAAGGCCCTCTGGCCTCTCTGATAAGTAACCAAAGGTGAGGAGCTGACATGTCTAGTGACGTGGATGTCATGCTACTGTGATGGTCCTCCCTCCTTGTGAACAACCTCAGGGGGTGATGATGGCGCTGTGAAAAACTCACGAGAGATAAACTCCTCCCATGGGATGCCCTGCTGTTTTGACTGTTTGAGATGCTGTTTCAAGGGGACAAATAACACAAGGGAGAAGTTAGGGAGGGGGACTTTTGAGGGGACTTAGGGAAAATATATGTAAGAGGGAATTTAGGGAAGAAATTATGACATATACAACATCACATAATCATAATATGCAAGGGTTTTATGGGAAGTAGGGTTTAGGGTTATGTTATTGATTTTTAGGGGTAGGGGTAGGGTTTTAGGGCTTTTAGTATTTTTGGTAGGGAGATTGGGTAAAAATGATAAGGGAGGTGGTAATGGGATGTGGGGAAAAAGTGGGGATGAAAAGGATGACCTTGAGCACAGCAAAACAAAACCCTAGCTTTACTTGCACTTTGACCTTTTTAAGCACAATACACATGAATTTCCCATTTCATCTTGATGGCATTTGACACATCTTCCATGCTCATTTTTTCTTTACCAAGAAAAATCACCATGATTTAGAGGCCTACCTGAAGAAATTTAGGAGAAAGAACTTGATTTGTGGCTCACTGGAAAATTTCTGTGGAGAAATCCCCAACGGGTCGCGCCAGTGTAATTTTTGCACTGCCAAATGTGTCCTGATGGGTCGCGCGCCTTCAACGGGTTGCGCGCTTTTGCAGGAGGCTTTTGGAGGCCTTCCTGGTGTCAGAATTGGGTGAAGGATAGCTCGTTGGAAATTTATTTGAGTCTACTTTCCAACCCAACTAGAATTTTTCAATTTGGAGCTGATTTTACCTGTCAAAAATCAAATCTCCCAAGACTGGTCAAAAAGTGCCAAATGAGGCTGCCTCAAGGAAGAGTGCTGTTGCAGTCAACTTTTGAATGCCTTCCTCAACCCCAAATTGAGCTCATGATAGCTCATTGGAAATATCTTTGTGTCTAGTTATCATTTTACCCATCAAAAAAATCATTTGGCCAACCAAGCTAGGAGAAAACTTGATTTTCCCAAGGTCACTTAAGAGGTGTCTTTGATTCTCCTGAAGCAACGGTATTCTTGACATTTCTCTCAAACCATGACACCTGTGTAAAAAGTGAAAGAGGTTTTTCTTCCTTGGCATGTTTTAAACAAAAATATCTCTCATTTTTCCAAAATTCATCTTTGATTTCTCTGAAACATCTTTTGAGTGAAACTTATCCCGATGTGTGAAACAAGGAATTTTATCGAAATGAAGCGAAATGAAGGGGATAAGGGGCTTCTAAATTATTGGGGAAATTTTTTGAAGTAGGGAGGGATGTTAGGAAGCAGGGGAAAGTGGAATCTCAGGGATTGAGTGAGGGAAAGGGGTCCAAAAGGGCAAAACACAGGCCCAACCTAGAAAATTGCCAGGTTGTAGCTAGAAACTAGGGTTTGTGTAAAAATGAAGAATTTGGGGGATCTCAGTGATGGGAAGTGTTTGATAAGGTACTTTAAGGATATGGGAAGGTGTATGAACATCAGGAAACAAGTTTTGCCGGTGATTTGGCCGCCCAAGAGAAATTACCTCCAAAACCCTAGGAGAGGGAAATGACCCTACCTAGGCGCAACTGAAGCATGAACAAGGTGTAAAATGACTCATTAGACACTGACATGATAATGAAAACCCTATGAATGATGATAGACTCAGCTGAATAGTGACATAGACTGACATTTGGGCAACTTTGAAAAGAGTGAAAGCAAACCCTAGACCTAATGCCTAGTGACCAAAGTTTTCTTGAAGACTCACTGAAATGACAAAATTTGACCTTGACACTTCAAAATCACTTTGTAAGAGCATGTTTGATCACTGGAGGAAGGCTGGAAAGACTGACACTAACAGAGTGGAGGCTCTGTAGGGATAAGGGAAGTCAACGGAGGGATAAGGCGTGGAGTGAGTTGGAAGGAAAGTGAGGTGAGGGTGAGGTAAGATGAGTGAGTTGAGTTATAAGGTGGAGAGAAATTTTATGTTAAAACATTTAACATTTTGTGTAAATTTATAAATTTCTATCGTATTGAAAATTGCAAATCTAAAAATTTAAAACGAATGTCAAATGAAATTGTGATATGCGATATCGCAATCACAAATTTTTATCGCTTTTTTTAGATTGTATTTATTAGAAGAAAGAGAAGGGATGTGAAGCAGGGCCCACATGAATTAATAGTTTTACAAATTAGATTTCAACCATTTTACAATTTTGGGGTTTTGAATTTGGTAATTTGTTTTAAAATAACAAATTGGAGTAAATTACCAAGATCCCGAAACGTTTTTCAATTAACGTACAATTTAGCTGGGTCATTTTGTAGGACTGTTAGTGAAAAAACATAGTAAAAACTAAGTAAGAGTCAATATTTACTATGAATGAGTATTAAACTTAATTAATTACAAAAAATAGAAACACTATACATTTATTTACATTTTTTAGCCAAGACGAGAAAATGATCAACTTCAAATGAGTGCCATTTACAAATCAGTTGATCAAATGAGGCGAAACAAGTATTGATGGAAAGCTAGTGAAAATTCAAATTCAATGAAATAATCAAAACATAAATCCAATGACAAAAAAAATGACAAATTTGTAAGACAATTAACTTAAATGAAAATCATAAAAGATGCTTAGCAAAAAATTAATGGAAAAGGTCCCTATTATTTAAAGTAATGGGGAGCATTGGGTTTTCCCTACAACAATGGTGACACACTCGGAAGAACCAATTATTTCTGGTTAAAGATAATGAACTTTAATTTACCCAAAGGTTAAAAATAATAGAAATCACGAAATTGTCTAATAGTAAAATATTTCCATAGGTCTCACATAAACAGATTAAGTAATGTGAATTTGTAAAGATAAGTACTTAAAACAGATTCGAGTAAAAGTCATGAATTCAAATTTGGGAAAATTTGTTTTAAAACTACCTTATGTAAAAATATAAGAAGGTAGAGATAAGAGTTTTTGATAAAGCATATATCCATTTTATGATTGGTCTCTGACACCGCTTCGCTGCCAGCTAGCCTAAATAGTACCCCGACGAAGTTGTCTTTTATGCCATACAAACCTAGTACTGCTGCCAGCGAGCGTCCATAGCCCCGACGTGTTTACTTGTATTTCCCATGCTTCCTCTTTAATCACCCTTTTGATAACCACATTTGCAAGCTTTTAGTTTATGATGCATTTGAGTGAAAAAGGTGGGATGGTAATAGAAATTTATATTTAATGGACATAATACTTTCATAATGTTTACTCCAAATTCTTTCTCTAGAACCATCAATTAGAGGCTTTTATGTGGAGGGGTGGGATGAATTCATTATGTTAAATTCAATCGATTCTTTCCTTGAAAAAATAAACTATATCACTTAGTAAGGATATGTGTTCCTCTATGAAAATTATTTAAAGCAAGATGGTCTTATGGTTCCAGAATATATGCCTTTAATCATAAATGAAATTCACTGAAATAGACAGAGTTAGGATATTTCCCATGTATTCTAATCGCTATCAGGTGAGGAAAAAGGCCTTTCACATAAATCATGGTAGAGTCATCGAAATCAAAACAAAATCGAAAGCGAAAGGAAAATAATTCTTAAACTAAAGTAAGAAAAGAAAGCAACAAAAAAAAGTAAAATTGAAGAAAGCAAAAACTAAAAGAAAAATCCAAATTTAACAGATAAACTTCAACAAGACTACTTATACAAATGTCTCAATCAAAAGAGATAAAATAAAATAAGTCTATGCGCGTTCCTTCTTATGTTGATATATATATATATATATATATATTAGTCTTGCAGAGTTATAAGAAATGAGGTTCTCAAAATGGAGAAGGTGAATAACAATGGTGATGGATAATATGCTAAATGAGAAGTCTTTGTCTACTGCAAACTTTCTTATTTCGAAGCAAAACTTGCAAAAAACATCTTAACCATTTTCTGACAAAAGTAATGCTTAAAGGAACAGTTAAAGGTTCAGAAACTCCCTAATTTAGCTGATTTGATGAGGATCATTACTGCTTCTCTTAAGAATCTGAAAGAAAACTAAAAGAAAGAGAATGAACTTAAAAATTGATTTGGAAGAGGTGCAATAGGTTCATGAAGACCTATAAAATAGATTTAAGGATCAACAAAAATTAAAAACGAAACTAAAGACAAAAGTAAAGTAATGAAAATGGGCACATGAAACTTACCATTGGATAATTGCATTTAATATTACCTGAAAGATACCATTTTCTACCATACTAGCTAACTTCTTACTTTAATTAGAATTAAAAGCATAAAGAAGTTGAACTAACTGAAATCTTAGTAACCCAAAATCATTATTTATTAAATCAATACTAAAGTGAGTAGTAAACTAGAATAATGCAATGCTTTATGTTCAAGGAACTGAAAATAAATCAAATAAATCAAGGTTATAATGAAGATATGTTTCTTAATGAATCACAACAATGAATGTTCTCTTAATATTATAAGTTTCATATCAACTCCATGATTTTTATAAATCGTTCAAAATCAAAACCAAATCCAAGGCAATGTAAAACAAAAGTATAGATGGAAAGGTCTTGAGTTTGGTATATTAAATATAGAGTGATATATTAAAACAAAAATATAAGAGACATCTAAAATGGTTTAGCCATGTTGCAAATGTCTTATCAATTTCTTTATTATCCAAGAGTGCCTTAAAGTATTTTACACAGGGCAACACTTCATCTCATGTTTCACATCACAAATTTCTTTACCACACATAATTTCCAAGCTACGAGATTCACCTTTGCTGATACGTGATTGGGTGTTATACAATAGTTAAAATACAATGACAAAAAGGCATAAATCGGAGTTTATCACATCAAAGGATCTTAAGATAAGATGTCATTTGAGTTTTGTGATGCAATATAAGTGTTGTGATGGAAATGTTACGATATTAGCATATGCAATAGGAAATTGTGATGGAGCAATTGCAATATCATAGAATAATCATATCGGAGATTGGAATAGTTAGGAAAAGTAAATTCCGATATTATTCTTGTGATATGCGGGAATGCGATGGATGACGTGGCTCATTGGTGGGACCGGACTTGAATTTTATAAGAGATCGATGATCGGAAGTTTTGAGCACAGGATGTAACATCGTTGATACGCTGATGTGAGATGAAGAACGAACTCGATTGTTTAATTATATGGATTTAGTTTCATATAAAATTTGAGACATCAGAACTTTTCAACACATGTCGCAACAAAATTGCAGTTTATGAATGGACGCAATATCTTTTAAAACTGAATTTAACTATTGTATTGGGTCTGGGGTTGTGTGGACATCACAATATTGGTGAAGTCATTTTATCGGAGAATGAGCGAAAATGAATATTAGAGGTCTTGCATTGACAGTTTCTTATCAGGAAATGTTAAGAGCTTCTTCCGATCAAATGTTTGTGATACAGAGGTTTTGCGATATGGATGATGCGATATCGGGTGGAAAGGTTCATCGAAGATCAGAGGGGATGGGAAGATCAGGGAATCAAAGATATTTGGAATATGCTCATTTGAGAACCTCTGATATGCGAAATGTGATATGAGATGTGGCATTTTGTGGGTCCGACAACTTCTTGAGGTATTCAATTAAAAAAGAAAACGACTAATTTAACTTTGCTTTTAAATAAATAACCCTTTAATAATTTAATTAACTGTCAGAATATCTGATCGAAAGTAATTTTATCAGAACTTTCTTATGAAGAGAGTTATGAAATATAATGATCCGACATGAATTTTCCAAGAATTTATTAAGACTTATTAGGATTTCAATGAATAGAAGCAAAATTAGATAATCCTCAAATTTAGACGAAATCATAAATACTTCCCTGAACATGAAGCAAATTTAGAAAATGTCTAGCTGCTTGCTTATCTTAAGTCTCCACAATCAAGTTGATGAAGACCTGGAAAAGAAACAAAACAAGAATAATAAATTACTTTTGAAAAATTGAAATTAACAATAAATGACGATGAACCTATACATGCATACCTGGAAGAAAATTGACTATAAATTTTATTTCATGAATCTTCAGTTTCTCCCATGTTCAGTATCATATACTTATTTGATCTAAAAATGCTAAGTAATGAGTTTTCATAGTGCATCCAACTAAAATTTACATTGGAAGACAAGAGTGGTGAAAACAAACTCTTTTTTAGAAATACTTATGAATCAAAAAATTGTCAAGTTGTAGCAAATTCTTGGAATTTCTTTATGTGAAAGATCAATGTGGTGAATTTTTGCAAAACAATACAATCAAGTGCTTTCACAAATATGCATGATATAAGAGCTTAAAATGTGTTAAGACACTTTCTGAAAATGAAAGGGGATGCCCAGAAGAAGTAAGATTCATTGCTTGCTTTATTGAAAATCTGAAATAATGAAATAAGTGTAAACAAAAAAGAAATTTAATTTAAATTAATCTATTTCTATTTATAACTTAATAAATAAAACATGACTAGGTATAACTATACTTCCAATGTAACCATGTAAGCATTTTAATTCCTACATGTATGTACATGTCAAACATTAGTAACAAAAATACAAATAAAATTAATCTAAGAAAAATAAATCTGAAATTAGAATGTATAGTTATTTGTTAGCAGTGTATTTACAATTATCTTCTCTTGAAATGCCCTTTCCAATTGAATTTCAATTACATCTTAGAAATCTGGATGAATTTCGATTAATGATTGGAAGGGATTTTAAAGAGAAGATGACAGGCCAGATCGTGGAAATGAGCTTTTAGATTTAATGGTCTACATAAATATGTTAGTGTTATGTGCAAGTGTTAAACTATTAACAATCTTCCATGAAGGAAAACTTTCCAAATATTTTTCTTATGGATCAATGAAAAATTGATCAAAATCTGTTAGATACAATGGAAAATTATTAATTAAATTAAATTGTTGGTCATATTGTGAAAATACACTCTCTTGTTGGCATTGATTTTGAGAATAAATAAGTAATTGATAAGAAATGGACATCAGTTGGACTTGGAAGAGAAATAGCTCTTGATGTTCGCTATTATAATTGGAAATTTCCTCCTCCCATTCGGAAAACACATCAATTGAGTGTTCAATACTGAACTGCTCGATATGATAGACCAAAGTATCTAAAAATCGAAAACTAAAAACAGAAAATAAATATGAAGTTAAACAAAATAAGTGAAGAAATACTAAAATCAAATTGTATTTTACACTAGTATTACAATTATTATTACAACACTGTTGGGATTGATTTAAAACAATTTCATTTTCATAAGACTTGGTCAGAATAATAGAATTCGAATGATTGCTAATATCAAATTGTGAATTAGAAAGAGAATTATGAATATGAATAGGAATGAGAGCTTGATTGTCATATAAATCATAAATTGAGATGGTTTATTGAACGTTGAAATCACGAGTATGATTAATTATTTTAAAATGAGAACTACTTGAAACAATTTTTGAATTAGAGTATTCTTCATTTTCACATGTGATTCGACTTTGATCATAAGGATTCAATTGTGAAGAAGAAAAATAAATATCCTCAATGTCAAAGAAACTATCATAAATGACCTAATGACATTCATTAGAATTCCTTTTGATCTCATCCGATGTATCAAAACAAGAAGGCATATAAAGAACATGTTCATTAATTATCTATCTTGATATAAACTAATTGGCAATTCATTAAGATCAACCTCTCTATTTTTTGAAATATCATTAATGCTAAGAAGGGATAAATTGCTATTAGCAAAAATATGAGGATAAAGGGAAAAATAAGAATAAGAATCAATGGATTTAAAAGTGTCTCTTTTTGAGAACTCTTGTGCATTCTGTTCATTGTAAATTTCAGATTTGAGATCATTCATTTGTGTACTTGTGCTTTCTTGAAGAATGTTGCTTTGCTGTTATGAATTTGGCATTTTCTCATCGTAAAAGAATTCAGAAATTTGTACAGCAGGTTGCATGTTATTGGAAACTTTGATTGCTGCTTGTACTTGCTGATTTATGTTCTGATTTTCTGAATTTAACGCACAATAATTTTCAGATTTCAAAGTGGTATTTTCTTCAAGATTGTTACTAATATCTTCTTGCATTTGAGTAGTAAAATTATCCAAGCTTTTTGATTGAGATTCACTGACATGTGAAGGTGTATCCTGATCATTATTAATACTGTAGGAAGTGTGCACTAAATGAAGAAATTGATCATACATAATAAAGACCACTTCATCATCATTTATTTGCACTTCCATATTGAAATTTTCAATTATGTTAATGAAATTGGAAGGATATTGAGAAAAGCTTGAAATGATTTCACATGGATTATGGATGGGAGGAAGAGAGAAAATATATTCAAACCAATCAAATAATTCCTCTTCCGAAGGTTTTTATTTAATATTAAATCTCAAGTAATCTAAATGAAATCGAATGGTAAAATCAATCAAAGATTCATTTTCAAAACTTCATAAATCTTCAATTTCATCACATACATGTTTGTAGTTATAACAGCCAAATTTACAAAGGAACATTGTAACAAATTGATCGCAGCTATGAATTGAGGCAACTGGAAGCGATTGACACTAGCTTCTGGCTTTTTCCAAGAATGTAAGAGTAAAAATTCTGCATAAAATATCTTCATCAATTCCTTGAAATATAGAATTTGAAAATTTTTGGATGAATTGTAAAGCATAATGCAGAAGAATTTCTCTTACCATTAAACTTTACCTGAGACAAGAGTCTTACCATTTCGGGTGGAGTATTGGAACATGCACGTCCATAAATACAACTCCAAATTAGAAGTTTTAGAGGAGCCATTGTGAAAAATAAAACTTTTAAAATACAAAAACCCCAAAGGACAACAAGTCTTTAGGGCCTCTTTCTAGCACCAAAAATGTTGAAGCCTCGAAAATCGCTGCAACAACATTGAGGATGACCACCCGGTCCAGACCTTAAAACAACTCCTTTTCCATGACATGAGGTGAGGTGGAAGGAAAGTGACGTGAGGGTGAGGTAAGGCGAGTGAGTCAGGAGTTATAAGGTGGAGAGAAACCTTATGTTAAAACATTTAACTCCTCACATAAATTCCTATAGCATTACAAATCACAAATACAAAAATTTAAACCGAGTGCCAAATGAAATTGCGATATGCAATATGCGATATGGCAATATCGTAATCACAATTTTTTATCGCTCTTTTTTTAGATCGTATTTATTAGAAGGAAGAGAAGGGATGTGAAGTGGGGCCCACATGAACTAATAGTCCTACAAATTGGACTTTAGCCATTTTGCAATTTTGGGGTTTTGGGTTTGGTAATTTGTTTTAAAATAACAAATTGGAGTAAATTACCAAGATCTCGGAACATTTTTCAACTGATGTACAATTTAGCTCGGTCATTTTGTAGGACCGTCAGTGAAAAGTGAAAAAATATTAGTAAAAACTAACTAAGAGTTAACATTTACTATGAATCACTATTGAACTTAATTAGTTACAAAAAATAGATATATATTTATTTACATTTTTTAGCCTAGGTGAGAAAATGATCAACTTCAAAAGAGTTCCATTTACAAACCGTTTGACCAAATGAGACAAAACAAGTATCGATGGAAAGCTAGTGAAAATTCAAATTCAATGAAATAATCAAAACATAAATTCGATAAAAATGAAAAAATGACAAAATTGTAAGACAATTAACTTAAATGAAAATCATAAAAGATGCTTAGCTAAAAATTAATGGAAAGGGTCCCCATTATTTGAAGTAATGGGGGGTGTTGGGTTTCCCTAAAAGATCTGATATTGATAATGATTCACATCCATACTTATTTAGTAATGAATGTACATTAACCACTATATACCCATGACATGAGAACGCCAAAAACGATAAGTTATTGAGCATGATTTTTTTTATGAAAATTTACAATATTTTTTGTCTTTCATAAATGATGAATGTATTAAAAAATTACATTTATATGAAAGAGTGATCATTGGGTTTCACTTCTGAGAGCTATTTAAACCAATGTTCCACCAAGTTTTTGGGATGGAGGAACATGAAAATGGGGAGATGCATGGGGGTATGTGTGGAGGAACCTCCAAAATTTTGATAAATTTAGGGGGGACAATGGGACATCAGGGTATATACATATTTGTGTGCGTGTGTGTGTGTGTGAGACTCAAATTCAAAATCAATAATATAATACATTGATTCATACATCATAAATAATTCAATGAATTGGAAATAATAAAATATTGTATACATTGATTAAATTCATCATTCATTATTCTACAATCTAATGTGGGGACATCATGGTACACACACACACACATGATTCAAATTCAAAATTAATAATGGAATACATTGATTCATACATCATAAATGATTCAATGAAATATAAATAGTAAAATATTGTATACATCGATTTAAATTCCTCATTCATTATTCTACAATCTAATTATTACTAAGAAAAATAGTTGATACTAAAGTCTAAACATTGGAATAGTAAATTGAATTTAATTAGACTCAAAAGTAGTAAAGAGTGATGAGTCAAAGACTCAGTCAAAGTCATAAGTATTTAGTGTCAAGACTCAAAATTTAAAACCAAAAATACACAATGGACTATAAACCAATGTTATCAAACCCGCATTGGTCATTGATCTGGTAGACCCCAAAAACATGAACCATAAATAAAGTCAGACCAAAAAGCTAGTTAGCTAAAAAATACATAAATATTCACGTGTATCCATATGAATCCAAACCATTATACACAAATAGGAAAATTTTCTCATATATATAGCAAGTAAGGGTGTATATAACAAAAATAACACTGAGTACAATCTATCTTTGAACAAAAAGTACATTAGAAAAAAATGTTTTAGTATATGAATTTGTTAAAATTATATAGACATCCCTTCTTGAACTCAAATCATGTATAATTTTAGGTTTACCAAATCCATTCGAGCTAAAATAGGGAAGGAACATTTTTTATTAATAATAGACTATGCCATGGAATAAGCAATTCATCTGGTGGAGAAAGCCCTTATTGGTCGCTTTACGCACCACAAGGTATATAAGTAATCTCTACAAATTTGGATAAAGGAGAATTGGGAGCCAAGATTCAGATATAGTCCAGTTTCCATATACAGATCAAAGGATGAGTGATTTTTGAAATCCTGTCAATTGGAGACTGAGACTTTGTGATGGCCAATATATGCTTGTGGGACAAACCAAATTTGGTATTGAAATATTGGTACCCAGGGTTTAGTCCTAGCACGAAACCCTTCATCAAACACTTCTTATGGGATTTACTCTCTATATTTCCATTACAATTATGGAACAATGAATCCATGGAATTGATAGGAAATCAGTTGGGAATATTTCTGAAAGTGTAAAAATTCAGATCGTTTCAAGTCAAACACGTGGCTCCACTAGTTGAGGTATACATTTCCAAAGGATTGATAGGCGATCTATAAATTTCATGGAAGGGGTAGTTTCTCAATAAAAAAATAGATTATTGGGGTACACAATTTCAATGTTTGGTATGTAACAAGATGAGACATTTAAAAAGA
Organism: Pinus tabuliformis; assembly: GCA_031772625.1. Lineage (NCBI taxonomy): Eukaryota > Viridiplantae > Streptophyta > Pinopsida > Pinales > Pinaceae > Pinus > Pinus tabuliformis. Next base: position 730,277,653 of record CM062804.1, read on the forward strand.
GTCTGTGAATGGGGGAAACAAAAAGACTAGAGAGATCGATGCTTGTAAATAAAAAGAGGTTAGCCTACCATTGTCATGGATAAAAGACTTGGAATTAGTCCCAGATAAGTCCAATCATGAGGAGATAAAGGAAGTTAATACTTTGATTCCTGAGAAGTAAACTAAAGCTTCTTTGGAAATACAACATAAACAATCTCAAGATAATTTGATGGAGAATTCAGAGGTTTTAGGGATAGAAAAAATTGAAGAAGAGTAACAAACCTTCTTAGAAATGGATGGATATTTTGGAGGACCCGCTTCATGAAAAAAGATCCATTATCCTATTCTGGAAGCATGCGTGGGTAAGAAAAATATGTTCAGTTCATTGAGATTTGGAATATCGAGACCTTTATTTCCAGAGCCAAACAAATGTGAGTCTATCCATGATTTTTTTTTTTTTTTTTTTTTTTTCTAGGTTAAGACTAAACTAAGTACCCACGGGGAATTGAACCAGTGACCTATCGCAAGGAGTGCCTTAACAGCGCACCCATTCACTGTCAATCCAAAGCCCCGTGGGCTGAGTCTATCCATGATTTTAAAACCCCTATTTTTTTTTTTTTTTCCTAACCTTTTAAAATTGGTTGAAAAAGGAGTAGATCAACCCTTAATTCTGCCAGGGAATCAAAGGCTCTTAGGTTCTTGGGTGAAATCGGTGTTAAGGCAAGGGACCTTATTTATCCATCGACAACCATTTTTCTAGGCACTTAGGGATGATCATCCTGACCATATGGTAGCTTAATGCTTTTCATTTCTTTGAATATTAGGAGGTTTTGGGTAGTTCCAAAAACTCTTACCCTTAAAATACTTTTGAAGGTTCATAATCCTCATTTTTGAATTCTACAATAAACCCTAAGCTTTGAAATTAAGTTTGTCGACTTATTTTTCTTTCTTAGTTGGTTGGAATTTTGTTTCCTTATTGGCATTAGGCCACTCCGGCGGGATTTTCACTAGATGGAGCTCTTTAGTTGGAAATTATGTTAGAGAGGATTGTGATTTAATAATACTTTTATAAAAGGTTTTTGTCCCAATCTTAATATCCCTATGAGAATCTTAAATATCTATAGGCTTTATTGCAACAATGAAAATTTTCTGGAACTACGTTGTTGAGAAGGGGTTGCTTTCTGATCGTAATTTAATCCTTGGGGGAGATTGAATTTTATTTTGTGTTCTCAAGAATTTTTGGGTTTTATATTATGGATGGACCTTTATCAAAAATTTTTAAACATATTCTGTCTAGTTTTTATTTAATTGATATTGAACCCCTTAAGATAACCCCTACTTGGAGGAATCTTTGTTATGGATTAGATTCTATTTCAAAACGAATTGATCACTTCATTGGTGCTGAGTATTTACTCGCAAAAGTGGTTTATTTCATGCTTGGGTAGGTTCTGATATAGTTTCATATCATTTCCCAATCCTTATGGAATGAGGCACTGATATTTCTGGCCAAAATTATCCATTCAAGTTCAATGGGGGATGACTAAACTTTGAAGAGATGAATCATATTATTATATCTAAGTGGAAACATGTTCATCTACATAAGCCTAAATCTATGGTGCAACCGTTTTTGGAGAATCTCATTGACATTAAAAAAGGGGTTTCTTTTTGGGTTCACAATGGGAAGGAAATGGAAAGAAAAGTTTTGTTCGATTTAGATATTAAAATAACTAGTATTTTCAAATCTAATCCAAGTGTTTACTCTTAGATTTCAAAATCTGTAAGCTACAAGAGTATTAAAAGTAGAAGGATGAGACATTATTGATGGAGGAAACAACTCTTAGGTTAAAAATTGAGGTGCTTTGGATTGTTGAAGGTGACAAAAATTCAAATTTGTTTCAAAAATTTATGAATCTCAAGGGATCAGTTAATCACATCTAGTGAATTACGTATGAAGAGGGGAATTGGGTGAATTCTTATGAGGAGATTGCTAAAATTGGTAAGGATTTCATCCATAATTTTTTTACTAATCCAAGGTCATTTAATATCAATGATCAACTGTAAATAATGAATTTGTATCCTTGTTTCTTCAACTCAAAGTTCGTTGATGATTTTGGGCACCCAACCAATTTAAAAGAAATTTAGACTATCCTCCAAAATTTTCCTAGGGATAAAATCCTAGGCCCTAATGGTTGGGTTGTTGAAGTGTTTATCAAGTTTTTTGATTTAATGGGGGTACACATCCTTAACATGGTGGAGACTTGAAGTCTAAAGGTATAATATAAGGTGGAATAAATGCAACCTTTATTGCCCTCATTCCAAAGGAGTATGAGCCTAATACTTTTAGTGATTTGCCTATTGATTTACGCAAGGTGGTATACAAGATCATTGCAAAATTGATAGCACTGAGATTGAAGGATGGGATGTTTAGAATTATGTCACAAAATCTGTTTGGCTTCTTATCGAACATATTTATTTCCGATGTTAATGGCATTGCTCAAGAGGCTTTTCATATTATCAAGGTTGAAAAAAATCTAGGAGTGATCATGAAAAATTATCTTAAAAAAACATATGATAGGGTGGATTGGTCTTATCTACAACTTCTACTTCACAAAATTGGATTGGCAGCTTGGATGTTAAGATGGATAATGGCATGTGTTTCTTCGGTCAATTTCTTAGTCATTATTAATGGAGCTCCTGTTGAAGTTTCTAAGATTACTTAGTTAGAAACCCTCCATGAAATTTATCTCATTTATTCCTAGTTATAATGGAAATTTGGAAACTTGTTATTAGTTTTTTTCAACTCAAATCAGATTGGTCGGGTTTTTCTTTAGAAGCTTGTTTGTGGAACTTGGTTAGAAATAATATGTGTTCTAGATTCCATTACTTTCTAGCCTATGTTTTATGGGGGATACAAAATCATCAAAAGAAGGTCATTTTCAAAAAATCTCAAATTAATCCCTTTATGACTGCCTTCGACATTAGGAATGCTCCAAATGAACATGTTCCTAATAAGATTTCATCTAAGCATAATTTGGAAAGAGTGGCTATTAATATGTATTTCTATCAAAGAGGCTTCTTTGAAGTATCCTGTGCCAATGGAAACTGTGGAGGTGGTATGGTAATTGAAATCAACCCTTATGATAGCATGTAGATGAAGTTAGGAATTGGGCTAGATATTGTTGCTAAGACCAAGTTATTGGCTTGTTTGACCCTTCTTAAGATTGGAACTCATGAAAAATTTTCACAATTTTTTGCTTTTAGGGATTCCAAAAACACTATTGATTAGATTAATAGGAAGGCTATTATGTGTGGTCTTCACCTTGAGTGTTGGAAGAGGAAGATAAGAGCATTACAAGAACAATATGATGATTTACTTGTCAATTATATCTACAGAGATTCTAACGATGTTGCTAATATGCTATCGAAAGAAGCAATGCTCTTGGATGCTGATGAATGCCTAAATTATTATCATATGGGTGTTTATAGGTCAAGTGATGTTTTTTCCATGTTTTGATAGGCGTACCTGGAGGGTCATCATTAGATTATTTTTAATGATATATAAATAGTACAATGACTAGTTGTGTCTTGAAAAGTGCATGTGCACTATTTTTGAAAGCTAAAAGCGTTTGTATCTTTTGATTCAATGATAACAAAGATACTTTATTTGTTGAAAATAAAAATAATTTTAACAAATCCTTGTTGAATTTCAAACAAAATTGATTGAAAATATATCTAAAAAATCAAAATGTAGAACAACTAGATTACTCTAATAAAAAATACCACATTTTAATAGGCATGTGTAAATAATAACATTTGACTACTTTGTGAGACTTCTTCCTCACACTTTTGACAAAGGGTAGAGACCTTCCCATATCTCTAATGAATATGGATTTGTTGGCATTATGATACAGGTGTTGTCCTTGATGGAAACTCACATAGATGACAGTTCACAGTGCAACAGGTTAACAACAAAGGATTATTGATCAGACTCCAGAGATTGAAGAAAGAGAATGGTTTAAGAAGTATATGCTGGTTCACTTTGTCCAAGTAGCGTATACATGAGGGTCCATAGAATAAAAGGCATGTATAAGTATGCACACACTTCACAAGAGGAAAAGCACGTATGAGTTGGAAAAACAAGGAAATTTAGGATTAAAGAATACTAAGGGTCAATACCATGGTTTTAGCGAACAATATTGAGGGGAGTAACGACTATTTGATCCTGTCCAAGAATACCACAAGTTCTAAGTGATGTTTTGGTCTAAGGTATTGAGAAAGGCCAAAAACTAATAAGGAGGAGAATATCAAAGGGCCAAGTGTGCAAGTGTAAGGGTTTCTCAGGAATACTTCTATCTGAAGTATATTTTATGTTGCAAGGGCTAATGATCTGAAATATTTTGTGCACCTTGGATTTAATGTTGGATCAGGATCACGAGATCTGAAATGACTTGTCATTAAATGATATGATATTGGTTGGGATAGATTTTATTGCTAATGCATGTTTTATTCTGTAAATGTTATGATCTGAGTATGACTAAAGTCTGGAACAACAGTGAAGTTTTAAGTTAGTATTTGCATATCTATATGCTGGTTTGCCTTGGTGAAGGTGCGTATACACGCTGGTTCGATACTTAAAAGTAGTGTATACATTATGAGATGTGATGTTTGAAGTTACAGTTGGTTCTGGTTATTGATGCAGAGTTCTGGGTTCTACTCTGTATTTTGGTGATTGTGTTTTGGTGACAGTGTTTTGAATGTTCATATTGATATTGTGAATTGGCTTCAGTGTTGATGGGGTTTTAGTGATTGTTGTATTGCAATGGTAATTGAGTTTGAGCTTCAATGTTGTTGATAGGTCCAATATGAAAATTGGATGAAACGTGGCCTTCATATTCCATTGTTGTGTACCAGGAGTATTCAGTTTGAAAATTTATGAAACATGGTCCCTGGAGGAAGAGAGAAGGTTGTGGCCTTCTGTAGGCCAGCACCTATGTATTGGTAAAAATATCAGCTAGTACAAGAGCCAAGGGGTTGGAGATCCCTTCCAGTAGTAGATGGAAAAGGAGTGAAGGTTGGAGCCTTCTGTAGGACGACGCCTATGTACTAGTAAACATAACAACTAGTACAAAAGCTAGGGGGTTGTAGCTCCATTCTAGTAGAAGATGGAGAATGAGAGAAGGTTGTTGCCTTCTGCAGGTGGGTGCCTGTGTACTGGTATGAGTCTGCACCAGTACAAGATTGTAACCAGGTTTTTCTTATATTAAAAGAAGACAGAGACGGCAATAGCAGGTGTTTTTTCTCCCGCATTGGGTTTCCACCTTAAATCTTGGTGTTCATGTGTGTTTCTTATGTGTGATTTCTTATTATTTTATTACTGCACATGGTTACTGTTTAAATAGTTAATTAAGTACTAATGCACTGATTAAAGATCAACATATGATGAATTAACTAAATCATAAGTTCATTGGATATACGTTGGTTGGCTTAAGAACAGTTGCATGCACACACGAGTTCTCTTCACTGATGCAGCATATGTAAATTTGATTATGAAAAGAAAAAGTTAGTAAGTTGATAATACATATTAACCCCCCCTCTCAGTATTATTTCCGATAACTGGTATCAGTGCTGGTCCTTCAGAAGAAGCTTGATTGCTTAAAGGGAGATATTTCAAGATGAATAATCACAAAGGCATGGGATCTATCAGACCACCAATCTTCAATGGGAACAACTTGGTATATTGGAAAACATGAATTAGAGCTTATCTTTAGTCACTTGGAGTTGATGTTTGGGAAATTGTGGAAAGAGGATACCAATATCTAGTAGCAGTCCCCACAGATCCATCAGAAAAGAAATCATATGAAATCAATGCCAAAGCTGTCAACGCTCTATTGGGAAGTCTATCAAAATTAGAATTCATCAAATTCATGTAGTTCAACACAACCAAGGAAATATGGGACAAAATCATTCATAGCTACGAAGGAGACTCCTAGGTAAAACATGCTAAACTCCAAACTCTCAGAATCCAGTATGAAACTTTCAAGATGCATAGTAATGGAAGTATTTCTAGATATTTCTTACGAGTAGATGGGATTGTAAATCATATGAGAAATCTGGGTGAAGAAATAAAAGAAACTACTATAGTTGAGAAAATTTTGAGATCTTTGTCTTTTATATTTGAGTCAAAAGTATTTTCCATTGAAGAAAAGAAAGATCTAAAATCTGTTACTATTGTTCAACTTCATGGAATTTTAACAGCCTTTGAAATGAGGAAAGGAGGTCCATCAGAAATCAGAGAAGCTGCTTTCAAAGATTCTACAAAAGAAAAAGAAAAGGGAGATGTCAAAGAATTAGGATATATATCAGAAGAAGAAGAGGTAAACTTTGCGAAGAAACTTCAGCGGGGTTCCGAAAGATTTAGAGGTATGCTTCCCTTTAAAAATTTTGCTTGTGGAAGAGTTGGTCATTACACTGCTAAATTCCCTCATGACAAGGGAAATATTTTTGCAGAAGGTAATAGAATTTATTATACACATGAAGATAGTGATGGCATGTCTAACAGTGATGAAGATGATCAATATATTAAACTACTCATGGCATATGAAAATGATACCTTAGAAAAGGAAGATTTCCTTAAAGAAATCACTCAACTCAAAATCTGTTTGCAGAAAAGGATACAGTCATAGACACAATGACACATCAACTCACTAAAAAGGACAAGAACAATGAAGTGTTAGAATGTGAAGTAGTAAGTATAAGAAAAGAACTTGAGAAGAAAAAAACTCTGAATCTTAGATTTGCTAAAGGATCAGAAACGTGAGATGAAATCATCAAAGTTCAGCATTCTCCTCTTATAAATTCTAGTCTTGGTTTTTATAAAACTGTTGAAGGTGAATCTAGCTCACAAGATGAGGCAAGGAACTTTAATGCAAAATCTGAAATGCTCAACAAGGAGATAAGAGGTCAACCCCATCAAAAACCAAGGAAAGAAAGACTTCAAAGAAAATCATTTCCTCCTAAGTATGGAATGGATAATCGGTTCTTTCATCTGAAAAATAATGTTGAATTTTTTATATGTCATAATTTTGGACATGTTGCAGCCAGATGCAGAAGTAGAATGGTTTAAGACTATCACACAGAAATATCATCGGTTTCCAGGTACTTTAAGGGATATTGTTTTTCATGCAATATGTTTGGTCACAAAGATATTGATTGCGATACAAGGAATATGAAGCACGTAAGATGTTATGCATGTAACAAGTTTGGACATATAGCAAAGGAATGCAGGAGAAAATTTCAGCCACCATACCAAAAGGAGCAAACATCATCACAATCCAAGGTATTGAAGAAGAAGGAATTGTTGTCAAAAATATGTGGCATAGCTTAGTATACAGACATAACAAACCCAGGGGGAGTGGAAAGTGTAGAACTTCAGTATTCCAATTCTCATACGTAGTGATTATGAACACAAGTCGTGTATATACACAAGTTAGAAGCTACACAGTCACGTATGTTGTGTTTTGGGGAAAAAGCAGTGGGACAGACTCAAGAAAAGGGGCCTGATATGGTTCAGTCAATTATCAATTATTTGTTATGTTTTGATTGATGATGATTATAGTCCTCTGATGATATGTGGAAGTGTTTTTGGCCCTCATAAGCTGTTAAAAATTTGATGAATAACTGGTTGATGATGATGCCTTCATGATTCTTACTAACAAATGCAATGATCAACTCTAATAATGAACGACTGACATAGGCTCAGGTGGAGCATATGATTCTAATAATGCATTATTTTGCATTATATTAAAAGACCTTGGTACATGATGATGCTTATATTTCTTGATCCACATAGTTTTTTTGATTCAGATGACTCTTTTGATGATGGACATTTATAGGCTGTTGATCTTGATGCTGCTGACAGATGCTTATGGTGCAGATCATATATGGTGTATGATAGTTGCTGATGACTATCATGGTCTTTTTTAGATTGCTAGTCCTTGTTATAAATGTCATGTATATCATTTGATGTAAAGGTCATGTAAAGACCTATGATGTAACCCCACTATGCATGGGAAGGATGATGTAATAATTGCAAATTTTTAATCATGTATGAACATTTGGTATATCCCCACTTGGTTGGGTGATTGATGTATGTATGAGTCATTGATGATAGGAAGGTCATACTCACTTAGTTGAGTGATAGAGTCATGTACTTCATTTCACATCCATTAGAGATTCTGGTAAAAACTTAGGAAGAGCATGATCAGAGAATTCAGCATGTGTAGAGAATCCCTACTAGGGAGAATATCTTGGTTCGCCCTTTGCCCTTGATGTCAAAGGGGGAGAGTATCTTGGTGTTGTGGTTGCCATCAAGTCCAAAGGGGGAGATTGTTGGCATTATGATATAGGCATTGTCCTTGATGGCAACCCACATAGATGATAGTTCACAGTGTAACATGTTAACAACAAAGGATTACATATCAGACTCCAAAGATTGAAGAAAGAGAATGGTTTAAGAAGTATAGGCTGGTTCACTTTGTCCAAGTAGCGTATACAAGTGGGTCCACAGAAAAAAAGGCACGTATATGTATGCACACACTTTCACAAGAGGAAAAGCGCGTATAAGTTGGAAAATTAAGGAAATTTAGGATTAAAGAATACCAAGGGTCAATACCATGGTATTTGCCCACAATATTGAGCAAAGTAACGACTATTTGATCCTTTCCAAGAATACCATAGGTTCTAAGTGTTGTTTTGGTCCGAGGTATTGAGAAAGGCCAAGAAATATATAAGGAGGAGAATATCAAAGGGCCAAGTGTGCAAGTGTAAGGGTTTCTCAGGAATACTTCTATCTAAAGTATATTTTATGTTGCAGGGGATATGATTATGATATGATCTGAAATATTTTGTGCACCTTGAATTCAATGTTGGATCAAGATCATGAGACCTAAAATGACTTGTCATTGAATGATCTGATATTGGTTGGGATAGATCTAATTGCTATGATCTGGGTATGACTGAAGTTTGGAACAACTACAAAGTTTTAAGTTAGTATTTGCAGATCTATATGTTGTTTCACCTTGATGAAGGTGCGTATACATTATGAGATATGATGTTTGAAGTTGCAGTTGGTTTTGGTTGTTGATGCAGAGTTTTGGGTTCTGCTCTATATTTTGGTGACTATGTTCTAGTGACAGTGTTCTGAATGTTCAGATTGATTGATTGTGAATTTTCTTCAGTGTTGATGCGTTTTAGGTGATTGGTTGTATTGCAGTGGTGATTGAGTTGAGCTTCAATGTTGCTGATGGGTCTAGTATGAAAATTGGATGAAATATGGCCTTCATATTGTGTTGTTATGTATCAGGAGTATCCAGTTTGAAAATTTATGAAACGTGGTCCCTGGAGGGAGAGAGAAGGTCGTAGCCTTATGTAGGCTGGCACCTACGCACTGGTAAACATTTTTTCCAGTACAAGAGCCAGGGGGTTGGAGCTCTCTTCTAGTAGTACCTGGAAAATGAGTGAAGGTTGGAGCCTTCTGTAGGCCGACACCTACATACTAGTAAACATAGTAGCTAGTACAAGATCTAGGGGGTTGTAGCTCCCTTCTAGTAGAAGCTGGAGAACGAGAGAAGGTTGTAGCCTTCTGAAGGTGGGTGTCTGCATACTGGTATGATTTTGCACCAGTACAATATTGTAAACATGTTTTTCTTATATTAAAAGAAGATAGAGATGACAACAACATGTGGTTTTTCTCCCACATTGGGTTTCCACCTTAAATTTTGGTGTTCATGTGTGTTGCTTATGTGTGATTGCTTATTATGTTATTACTACACATGGTTACTGTTTAAAGGGTTAGTTAAGTACTGATGCATTGATTAAAGATCAACATATGATGAATTAACTGAATCATAAGTTCATTGGATATATGTTGGTTTCCTTAAGAACAATTGCGTACACATGCGAGTTCCCTCACTGAAGTAGCGTATATAAATTTGATTATGAAAAGAAAAAGTTAGTAAGTTGATACTACTGATTCACTCCCCTCTCAGTATTATTTCCAACATGATTTATAAGGTTTGAGCTTAACTATTTATTTATTGAAGAAACAAGCATATGCGTTGCTAAAAGTAGTAAATAAAATTAAAGTTTATCTCTTGAAAAGTCAAACAATTGTTATGGTAAGTTATCGTGTGTAAGTTGTTTTGTTTGCTTGTTTGTTTTTCTAGAAAAAGTTAATAAGAAATATAAGAATTAAATGTTTTTCATATTTAGGCTTTGGTGCTCCATATCTTGAATATTTGAAACACTTTCGGTAGAAATCACATTAGAAAAGTTTGGTCGACGCGTTTTGAACCAACCAGTGTGGTTCATCATCAGGACAAGATGAAGAATTAGATCATGGCAGTAGGTTAAATAGAAAGACAAATCTTACTAATGGCTATAAGGAAACAAATAAAATGAAACAACTACATTTGATAGGGTAAAAAGTAAGGGAATAATTAATTTAATCTTAATTTAAATAATTGAGTTAAATGTATAAAAATATTAATATTATTTATTTTTATTTAATCTTGAACTAATTCAAGAATATTATTTTGAAGTGAACATAATGGCTACTTCACCTAAGTATCCATCATAACTAGAATGAGTCTATATAATTCTCATAAGGATAAAATAAATATTATTAATATTAATTGATACATTTTTAAAGATATAATGGATGCCTATATAAATAAATGTAAGTCGTGATAAATCATGTCATTATTAAAGGGTATTAATTATAATTATTACACATTAATTGTCTTATGGAAAACTATTTTGTTGTTAAAGTATAGGCAAGGAATTTTTTTTGATATATTAAACCATATTCTTGTAAATTTCATTTATTTGATAAGGCTGAGGACATGAGGTGATATGAAAATTGGACCCTTTAACATATTGCTCATAAAAAAAGAACCAATCCATCCTAGGTGGGCTCTTTATGCAGCTATTTGATGATAATATTTTGAATTTGATCTTGTTTCTTGTTGACTTTGAGTTACATTGGCTTGTAGATTCTTCAATATGTAAGTACAACATTGAGTCTAGTTTAGTACCTTAATATATTGGTGCAATGATTCTTGGGCGTCGATATGGTACCTTGATAAGTTGATTTTTCTTAATCTTTTCATTAGTAAGTGCTATTTTCATGTTCACTGATATTTCAATGATTTCATTAGTAGTGATTGATGAATGTCAATCAATGTTGAATCTATATATGTTTACTTTTGAATTATTTTTTAAACTCACTTTCTAGATGTTATTTTAGTAACAAAGTGTTGCTTCTAATAAAACTTTGATTTTTAGTTTCAACGAATTATGTTGAGGTCTCTTTATTTGCAATTTCTTCTTCTAAAAATTCTTCATTTAATCAGATCATTTAAATTTTCTTTATTTTCTACATCATATTCAAAAAATTCCCTTGGTTCACTCACATCTATGAATGTCTCTTTTTCTACTCTCAATATTGATATATCCTTACATTTTAATTATTTTATTTCCATAAACATGATTTTTTTTTTGCTAAGTAAGATTAATCTATTATTTACAAAAAGAGAATATTGTTACATCATTTGGGTCCTGATAATCATCGTGCCCGAGAGATAGGCTGAGTGAGCATGACTAGTCCAAAACTGTGAGCTGAGATACGATATCCCGCGCAGGGGAATCAAGAAGAAACGTTTGGGACTTGACTAAAATATCGACACATGAAAATACCACTGATACATGTGTTTATCACTGATACATGAAACATACCACTGATACATGCGGTTATCACCGGAACATGAAACATAACAGTACATCCGACACAAAAACAAACACATATGAGCAGACAAACAGAACCAAAACTGAATCTTGTCCAGATGAAAAAAAACTGAAGAGGACTTGTGACATGGGATTAAACATCTGGGGGTTCTTCAGCAATCCTGCAGCCACCTTCATCCATTTCCATCCCTTCCATCTGAGCTGGATCAGTAGTTATTTTATTGACAGCACTGGCAGGCGGTGAAGTCCCATAGTGCATTGCAGGAGGGGGTTCAGGGGAGAGAGGCAGAGTGTTACCAGGCTCGCCTTCATCCTGGGTATCTTCCAGAAAAATCACGGAGACATGAGCAGTAATTCGGGGTCGACTGAGAGCACAGTTAAAAGTGAAAGTGGCAGAGCCGAAGGACGGCGAGCCGGTAGAACTTGGAGAACTTGGATTGATAAATTGACCCGGTCTTATGACGTTTTCAGATCTTAGAGGGTCTGGAACCTGCTCCTTGGAACCAGGCCCAACAGAATGTCGAGAGGGATTGCCACAGCCGGAGCCCCTACGGCTTAACAAACACTGGCATGGTCTCGTCATAGCTATCCAGAGATTGCGGGCAGCAAGATGAAAATAATCAATCGCAGGCAGATATCCACAAGTTACTTTGAGAGAATTACCTGTCACCGAAGGAAGATTGGGTGCAACAGTGGGGATTCCGCTACCATCAGCGAGCTGTCCTCTACCGCGGCCGCCTCCTTCAGCTACGAAAGAGTTCTTCTCCCCAACCATAAACCAGAAACAACAAATAGAGCTAGACCAACCCAAGACCTTTGCATAACCAAAACCCAGAATGTATCTGAATGTCATGAAGCATAGTAGCATTTCGCTGCTGCCTGAATTCTTAAATAAACAGGCGTTGCTCCCTCGATCTTCACCCGCCATTACTGTGGCTATCAGGGTGGTTGCAGGCGGGTAATCCTTAGCGCGTGTGGAGCCAAACTTCTGATTAATGGCGAGACCCTTCATTCTGTCTGCCTTAATGCTTGCCTTGCTTAATGTCCCTTCTTTCCATCCGGTGTTCCGTCCGGGGCGCATGCTGGACATGTGCCCTTCACACCTCGCCGTCCTCCATCTCATCACATTAATGGAAATGCAGAGCACACGCATCCGGGGGTGTAGCTTCTTCTTGCACCATCTGGCTGCATTCCTGTAGTTTATCATTATTCAGAATTATGTTCATTGGTCCTGGAGTAATTCTAGGTTGCTTTCTACCCCGACATTGGCTAGGAGATCGGCGACCTTGTTGCCATCCCTTTTGACATGACTGAAGATTATTGCTCTGTTGTTAAGAAGCTCAAGTTCTATTGCTTCTAATCTTGCTTCCAATCTCCAGCTCGTGGCAATCTTACTAGCATGTGAGCCATTAAGGAGTTGTTGAACCATATTGATGAGAATCAAAGAGTCTCCTTCTACCTCCAGGGGAAGGTAATTGTGTGTTCTAGCCAGTTGGAGGCCTTGCCATAGGCCCTCCATTTCCACAGAATTGTTGGTGTCCCAACCAATATTTCCAAAGTAGATCAGTTGAGGCTTCCCTGTATGATTTCTAAATATTCCTCCATATCCTACTTTTCCAGGGTTGCCCTTGGAGGCTCCATCAAAGTTAAGCTTGATTGAGTGTTCTAGAGGAGCAATCTAGGATGCTTTCGTTATCTTGTTGGTTCTTGAGGGAGCATTGTTTGGGGAGGCATTAGGGAGCTGTATATTCCAGTTTTCCATAATAGATCTCTCCCTATCGTCTGAGGGGAGGTCCTCCTTGGTCCAGGTGTGTGTTAGCAGAGTTTCTTTGAGGTTTGTGCAGAGTCTGTTCCATATATGATCTAAAGATGAACTCTGGTCTTTGAAAATCCGTTTGTTCCTTTCTTTCCAAATTCCCCACACAAGCTGTCCAGGGATTATTTTCCATAAATAATTAAGGATTTCACTCTTGTATGGTTTCTTTTGCCATTGACGCAGGGTATCGATGATGTTCTCTGCCACTTTGCATCTTCTCTGACATCTGAAACTAACCTTTTCCCATAACTGATTTGCCATCGCGCAAGTGTAGAGTAAGTGCTGCAATGTTTCCTCCTGGGCTTTGCAGTTGACACACATTGAAGGTCCATTATAATTTATTCTCCTTAGCTTGTCCCAAGTTAGGATTTTCTGATGCCCCACCAGCCATAGAAAGATTGATATTTTAGGCTATATACCTGTATCCCAAATTTTTCCCCAGATGAGATCGAGGGGAGACTGATTGGAGTTGATTAGTTTGTAGACTTCTGAAGTTGTAAAGGTTCCTTTTGTCCTGTATCCCCAACGAAGGATGTCATTGCCCTCTGAATGTCGAATGCATCGGTTTTGAAGTTCACATTCCAGCCTTTCCTTGAAGGAGTGATCCAAAGTACCTGGTAACCTGTCACTTGGTATCCATTGCCTGTATCCTTGCTCCTTCTCCTGGGTCCAGTATTGTTTGATAGTTTGCCTTTATTGCTCCTCCCCTATGAATGATGGAAGAGGGTCGAGGATGTTGCTAAGCTTCGGCATTTGGTTCCAAGCATCCATCCAGAATCGTGCTATTTCTCCATTTCTTACTTCCCAGAAGCTGTGTTGTTGTATTAATCTGTAATGTTGCTTGGCCGCGTTCCATATGAGAGATCCTTTAATATTGGGAATAAGCCTGATTAGCTCCTTTTGTGGTCTATTATTTGCATACTTGGCTGTCCAGATGGTGGTCCATGGTTTGTGTGTGTTGGAGAGCCATTGCCACCAGAGCTTGGCACACATTATTGCATTGCTTTGATTGGGGTCTCGTAGTCCGATGCCTCCCTTTTCTTTGGGCATGCATACAGTTGTCCAGTTTACCAGGGCCCATTTTCTGTTAGTAGCAGTACTACCCCATAGGAAGTTCCTTTGAAGATCCTTTATTCTTTTTATTACCCATTTGGGCGCTGCCAGTATTGAAAACAGGTATAGCAGCATAGCCTGGGGTATAACTTTTATAAGCACCACCCTGCTAGCAATGTTCAGAGATCGATGCGTCCAGAGATTAAGACGAGAGTCCAACTTCTCAATTAAGGTGCACCATGATGAGTGTTTGATGGCTGAGTCAATGAGGGGCACTCCTAGATATTTAGAGGGAAGGGTGTCTATGTGGAAGTCCAGAATATGGGCTATAGCTCATTGCACCACAGGAGAGGTATGGAAGAAATAGATTTGCGATTTGGCATTGTTAATAGTGGTGCCAGAGGCTTTGGAGAAGTCATTGAGGAGGGATTTGAAGAGGGAGGCTTCCTGAGCTGAGGGGTAACCAAAGAGCATGTTGTCATCAACAAACTGTTGATGGGTTATGGCTGGGGTGCCATGAATGGAAATCCCTTTGAGTTGATGGGAGTCGTGCACAGATTTGATATACCTGCCTAATCCTTCAGCCATTAAAACGAACAAAAAGGGGGAAAGAGGATCGCCCTGCCAGATTCCTCTGGAAGGACTGAAAGGTTTAGAGGGTATGCCGTTCATAAGTATGGAGAAGAATGTGGATGATATAAGATTCATGATCCACTGCACCCACGTGGGCGAGAAGCCATAAGCATTTAACATTTGTTTCATGTAGGTCCAACTTATTTTATCAAATGCTTTTGAGAGGTCAAGCTTTAGAATCATACCTGCCTGTTTGTGATGCTTGACGGAATGAATGACTTCATGCGTGAGGATGATTCCATCGAGGATCTGCCTCCCTTCCACATAGCCAGACTGTTCCGGTGATATCAGAAGAGGCAAAAGAGGCTTTAATTTGTTTGCTATTGTTAAACACACATGGGCAGCAAGAGAAAATATGAAAGATAAAACATGCAATACATTTTTTATTAACATGAGATATACATTTATAGTACAATATGTGACTCTTGGATTTCAGATCCCAAGGTCTCTTGGACTGCTTTGGTCTATTCGGCTTCCACACTAACCCATTTAGGATTAGGTGTCCAACATTCCCCCCCTTAGTCCGAAGGGTTATGTATGAGTCCAAGAAGAGAACTGTAATACAAAATGTGCAAAAAATGCATGGCAGCACTAGGCTGAATGTGCTCTATGAAATGTTGGTACAAAGGGCGGTGGTTTAAGGATGACCACCAACACTGGAACGCTTAGTGTAGTTCCCGGAACTCTTCCAAAACTGGCAAAAGAAACTGAAGTTTCCTGCTAGAGGAAGTGATCCTATTGTTTTAAAGAGGGAAACCTTCAACCATAAAAGGGAGGTCTCACCCCGCATAAAAGGTAAAACTTCAACCTGAAAAGGGAAGTCTCAACCTGTGATGGTTTAAGGATAACCAACAACTCTGGAATGCTTAATGCAATTCCTGGAACTCTTCCAAAGCTGGCAAGAAGCTGGTGTCTTCTGCTAGAGGAAGTGTTCTCAATTGTGTTCCTGGAATTCTTCCAAAGCTGGCAAGAAGCTGAAGTCTTCTGCTAGAGGAAGTGTCACAGATTGCCAACTGAAGGCATGTTCATGGGCATCTTTGTCTCTGGATACAACTCTGAAACTGGTGTGGTAGGTTGTGGCTTCGGCTCGCTTGATGTGGCTTTGAAGCTTGTAGATGACCATCATTTCCCCCCCTGTCAGATACAAGGTGAGAAGATGGAGAAAACTCAACTGCAAGACTGTTCAATACTCTAGAACAAGTTCTGACATGCGTTTGGAATATCTTCTTGGCTGTTGATGCCCATTGCCAAGAAGCGATCCATCCAAGATGAATCTTTGTTCTTGCAGGGTGTTTGTTGCTGAAGCATCTGTGTGAAGAATGACTGGTTTTATAACAGTGCTTACATGGATGAAGATCAAAACAATGATCTTTCAAATGGCCAACTCGGTCACAGTGTTGGCATTTCACGATCTGTTGTTGTTGTTGCTGTGGAAGAGGGGCAGAATCTGGAACAACTGAAGCTGAACTGTCATGAGGAGCAGGTGAACTGTCATGAATGAATCCAACACTCTGAAACTAAATGGGCTTTGAGTAGTCTAGAATATGAAAGGACAAGTCCTTGTCATATCCAAGACCAGTTCTGTGCTTGTTGTGGACAAGCTGTTCCCAAGGTCTGATGATGGGCTTGGGAAGTGCAGACTGAGTTTCTGCATCTGCATGTACAATTGCTGCTTTATTGGGTACTGGATCTGAATGAACTTGAACAATATTGACTTGCTGTTTATGGGAGTCTGCTTCATTGTTCTGAACAGAAACAGGTTCAGAATGACTCCTTCGTTTTAATTCTTCTTGCTGTAGCTATGTTTCAAGCTGCAAAAAATCAATTTTCTCTTGTGCATATTGTAGACATGTCTGAATTTCTGAGAGAGAGCCTTTGCTGATTAGGAATGTGTCATCAACAGTAGATTGTATAAGAGTTTTCATGAACTCTAATACTTCACTGATTCTGGCCATTTTCCTTCAAGACTGCATATGTTGACCCTTACTTTCGTCTTTAAGAGTCTTGGAGCAGTTGTTTTTCTTTTCACCGATCTGTTTATGCTCGGGGCTCTTGAGCAATGCCTTCCACATGAAGCTTCAATTCAACGCACATTTGTTTGTTCCATTACATGGAAATTTCACTATTTTACAAATAACTCTTCTGCCCACAAATACTCTTGTTATGAACTTTTGTAATTAAAAGGTGTCTCTATCGTTAACACCCGGGGACGACCTTTGAGACTGCTGCAACAATTAATTTGTGAAATGAAGCCCTTATGACTACTTTTCTTCGGATATAAACTACTTTTCTTCGAATATAAATAAAACATAAAGAAGAGAGTCCAAAGGTGCAATAAATTTATGGTTCTTGGAATATAATAAATTCAAACTGTTCTGAGTAGCTCCTTCCAATGTATGTTTTTGACAAAAATCAGTTGGCTTTATATTCTCAGCTTCATGAAATATGTACTTTTGTCCAAAGCCAGGCCCTTAAAATTATTGGAAAAATTGCTAATATTAGAAACAATGCCCCAAGTTGAGGATTTGAAATGCCGATCTTTCTGGAAGATGAACAGAAAGATGAATACTGTGGCAAATTTTTCAAGAAACCAAAGGAGGCTCGGCACGGCGGTCACAATTCGGTTGAGTGCCCAATAATCCCAGGCAAAGAAGAGTTTATCAATCCGAAAATTTAAGGTGCCTGTCGTAGCTGGATTTTCGTTGTGGAAGTCCGTGGAAAACCTGTGCTTGCGCAGTTGTCTGTTTCAACTGGATTTTCGCTGTGACAATCCTGTAGTTACGCAGTTTACAATCCAAATGGATGACCGGTCAGATAACAGCGTTCTTCAAAGCAAGGCAGCAGCGTTTATATGGAGTTTTATATGGAGCAAAGAGCGTTCAATTGACATATCAGCGCCACTCTGCCAAAGCTTTTGGTATCATTGCAGAGAAAAAGAGTAGGAGATGGCTCGTTGGCAATGCGGTCAACGGGTCAATACAAAATCGTTGGATGGAGGTGAAATTCGCTGTGACAATCAACGTTTCAAAGGCCACGAGTTACAAATCAGCTGCAGCTCCACCAACTCGAGTGGAGAATATGAATGAACAGTCGCATACAATCACTTTACGTCGTTCTACTAGGAAAAGAAAAGTTTCTGTCAATCTAGAAGATTATGATATAGATACTACAGACACAGAGGATGCAGATTTGATGAGACGCAACAGCAGCACATCTCCACGCAGAGATATCAAAACCACGGTAGCCACGCATATCAGATTCATTAACAAGACAGTAATTTAAAAACTGCGCATTGATACTTTTTCATCCACATTCTCACACATTGGAATGTTACGCTTCCACTGCGCTTATTTAAAACAACATTCAAACTTATTTAAAACAGTAGCTCTGCGTTTTTATTTTTGTGAAACAGATTCCACTTTGTTTTGTTGCCCACGAAATCACTCATCATACCTGTACGCGCTGTGACCATCTCCAACAGAAGAAGAAGAAAATGCTGAAGCTCAAAGGTTTGGGTACTCAAATTCTGCACAGCACTGCTACCGGGCGCTTACAACCTCTCTGCACGCCCTTCAGTTCCAGCCACTGGTATTCCAAGGTTGTGATAGCTAGTTTTAATAATGAATTTTCTGAGACCTCCAGCTTATCTTCGAGTCTGGGCCACTATGCATGACAGTGGGAGGAGGCTAGAGTTGTGTTGGGTACTTCACCAGTAGATAGCAGGTACTTCACTATTATAAGCTGCAACGCAGTCAATAGCACAAAAAATAAGGACTAACGACACTATACCGCAACAACAATGAGTGTCCCAATGCCGATACTGAACATTACGTTGTTATAAGGGCAAAACATAACTGAACAAACTGCCGACCAGAGAAATTCCCTAGGAAACAGCTCAATTAACCTTTTTTTTTCCAATATGCAACATACCAAATACGCCTTTCATTCATACGGTTTTTAGTAAATACCATACCAAATTTTCATACACAGTTTCCAATATACACCATACGCCTTTCACTATATGGAGCTCAACACAATGTGCAGTCTTCAAAAAAGGGAGCATACGACAAGTTTGAAAACAACACAATCACGGTTATCGGCCATCCAAACTTGTTTAATCACATAATGCAGCGATGTTAGCGTATCTCAAATTAGTCAACGCATCATTCAGTGCATCAACATGCATAGTTCACACAGACCAATGTTCATTTGGCAAGTCGAACCAATTTTAAGGCGGAGACAGTCCAATGCTCAACTGAATGCACAATATTCCCTTTCTTTTAAATCAATGGAATAGAATGTCAACCATATGATGCTCGGTCATTTGCATTCACTATGTTCCCACAGAGGATGGCTCGAATATATAACATTCAACGCAGAATGGAGGCACCAGACTTGGGCTCGCATCTGACCAAAACGACCTTTGTTGTCGATGCCACTCATCATGAGATATCTCAGCAAGAGATATATTAATTGAACAATGAAAGATACACACTCATCGTTGCGTCAGAAATTGAAAAAGGAATAGCACAGGTCGACAATTCAAACCAGATTTCATCGTGACAGGGGTTTCGTCTAGCATTTATTTAACATTGCTTTCAATGTTTCATTCAACTACTACATCGCGCAGATATATCACGTGCATGCAGTATTCAATGTTGCCTTCCAGCGAAATTATCAAACGCAGAGAATAAGTGGAGAATCACAGGTGAATAATAGACAGAGAGGAGCGTTTTGTATGCAGAGAGCAGCGTTTTGTATGCAGGTGGAGCAGTGACAGGAGAAGCATTCAGGCCAGTGGAAGCGTCAGAGCAGGAGAATAATGATGCGTTCAGGCCAGTGGAAGCGTCAGACTAGCGCTCAAGCGTTTCAATGTCAGGTCAGAATGACAGCGCAGAAGAGCAGGGTGCAGGTTTTACAAATGGTATATGGCAAATAGACAAACATTCATGGACAGATGTGTTATATGGCAGAGGGTCAGGACTGCTCACAACAGAGGAATGGCATCATTGATAGAGGTAACATCCTCTATTCTAAGAAATTCTCAGAAAAGTATAATCAATAGGAGAGCATTGGTTTACAAAGGCCACAGAAACAGGTGGCTCACACTAATTATGCAGGGCAGGAATATGCCTGCTTTGATACCATGTTAAACACACATGGGCAGCAAGAGAAAATATGAAAGATAAAACATGCAATACATTTTTAATTAACATAAGATATACATTTATAGTACAATATGTGACTCTTGGGTTTCAGATCCCAAGGTCTCTTGGATTGCTTTGGTCTATTCGGCTTCCACACTAACCCATTTAGGATTAGGTGTCCAACAACTATTACTTTTGATATAACTTTGTAGATGACGTTGCATAGTGCTATGGGGTGGAATTTGTTCGGTGTATTAGAGTTCTCCTCCTTTGGGATGAGTGCAATGAAGGTTGCGTTGAGGGAGGGTAAGAGCCAATGAAGAGCCCTAGACTCCTCTACAACTTGCCAGACCTCCTCTTTTAATATTTCCCAGAACTGGTGATAGAAGGTGGTCGAAAAGCCATCTGGTCCTGGCGCTTTGCCTGCTTTGAGCTGGTGCATTGCTGCATCCACTTCCTGTGGGAGAATGGGACGTAGGAGAATCTCATTATGCTCATCTGTAATGATTTTTGGGATTTTTCTTGTAATTTTATTGATGGCTGGATTTCGGTTTGTCTCAGGCTCTCTGTGCACCTGTTTGAAGTGTTGTAGAAATTCCCCTTCTATTTCCTCATGCTTTTCCAGTCTTGCCCCTTCCTGATTCTGTATGAATGAGATGTTATTGTGCATTTGTCGCTGGACAGTGGTTCTGTGAAAGAATTTAGTATTCCTTTCCCCCTCTTTTAACCATCTTATCCTGGACTTTTGCCTCTAGAGTATTTCCTCTTGCTTTCTCCTTTCTTCCAATTGAATATTTATGCGCTGCTCCTGTTCTAGGGTCCATGTGGTATGTCCCTTAGTGATAATTTGTTGCTGAAGTTCCTCCATTTCCTTGTTCAGATTTTGCTGCTCCTTGAAGACATTTCCAAATATTTCCTGATTCCATTTCTTAATTTGGGCTTTTAGATATTTGACTTTTTGTTGAAACTGATACATTTTGGATCCTTCAGGTGGGTAGAAATTTCTCCATTTTGATTTGACGAAGTCCTTGAATGCAGGGTGTTGAAGCCAACATTCTTCAAAGCGAAAGGATCGCTTGATAGAGTTGCTGGGCCTCTGCCATTGGAGTGAAATGGGCCAATGGTCAGATCCTGAGTAAGGTAGAATGGCAGTCGCTATATCCCCTCCTAGATGAACCGAATTGTCTGAGATTAGAAATCTGTCTAGCTTTGAGGCGATTTGATATTTCCCTGCTTTGTGATTGCTCCATGTGTGTGTGCCATTGCAGAATTGTAAGTCGATGAGAGAGTTGTTTTGTATAAAATCTTTGAAGTGGGCATTTTCCTGATCTAGCCTTGCTCTTCCCCCGCGTTTTTCCTCAAGCTTGGTGATCATATTGAAATCCCCGCCAATGATCCATAGAGGGTGCGTTCTGCTTAAGCTTAAAGCCTCTATTGTGTTGAGGAGGGCTATTTTGTTTCCAGCTTCCTGAGGGAAGTAAACATTAGTTAGGTTGCCATGAATATTGGTTCCTGTGATGTGAAATGTAGCTTGAATGATGTTGTGGGAGGCATGAAAGTCATGTAGAAGGATCATTTTTGGGTTCCACACTATGGCTAGTCCCCCTGGTACTCCTTCTGCGTCCACCACTACTGATTGGCATCCTGGCCAAGCTTTGAAGAGGATGTTCCCTAGCGTACTGCTGTTGCATTTAGTTTCCTGAAGAAAACACATTTGCGGTTTCTCCAATTTTATCATGTTTTTTAGAGATCTCAGTTTTCCTAGGCTATTGAGCCCCCGTAAATTCCATGATGTGAGCTTCATGGTTCACTATTGAGGGAAGATTTGTAGTACTTCGTCAATTTTTCATACCTTCCTGAGTCCACCAGGATTTTTCCTACTTCAATGGTTCTCTGGAGTTCCGTTCTTCTTCCCTCTTTTTGAAGTCTCTTGGGGGAAGGCTACCGTCCCAGGAGCTGCTTGGTTGAATTCCTAATTGCTTCTGCTGATATACCTTCGAGAGAAATACTTCCAGCTTATTGAGCTGCAACTCTGGGATTTGATCATAGTTTTTCTTTTTGCAGGCTTGTTCGAGTTCCAGTAAGTCCAGTCCTTCCGTGTCAAAGTTTTCTGGTTCCTCGTCCATCCTCTGCGGTGGACTTCTTTCATCACCTTTTTCTTCGCAGATGATGAGATGTTTCACAGATCCATCCACTTCCATTTCATTTATTTTCCCTGTGTTATCAGTTTGAGTATCCATGGGTGCATCCTTTTTGTCCATAGAGATGGTTGCTACAGGGGTTGAGCTTGAGGGAATATTCAGATCGGGCTTGGAGAGCGGTGATGAAGTTGGCTTTGAGCTCAGGGGTGGATCTTCTGAGGTTTGAGCCAGAATCTTAAAACTGTTGCTTGTGGAGGGAAAAAATGCCAAATCTTGCTGAAGCTTCCTACCTGGAGCAGGTTTTCTGTGAGCTCGTCTCCGGTTTTGAACTTTGGTAAAGCCCTCATGGGCTGACGTATCAGAGGGGTCAGAGATAGGGGCTTTGATATTTAGCGGGCAATCCCTAAAGATATGTCCCAGAGCATGACATTTACGATATCGAAACGAAACATGTTCATAATCTAAAGGTTGAATCCATTCATAGTCGTCATGGGAGAGACTTACCGAGTCCGGAAGTGCTTTGTCTAGGCGCATGAAGACGCAGATGCGTGCATATGAAGTATATCTTCTCAACTTTGTTTCTTTTGCTGCTTTTATGTATTCTCCCAGCCCATTTTCGATATCCTTGAGTATTCCTTCATCCCAGTATTCCTCCGGTAGAGAGTACATTCTGATCCAAACAGGGGCCCAGGTGAGGTCTTCCTTGTCCGGATTGAATCTTGCTATCCATTCTCTCAGGTACAATCCTGCTGAGTTAAAGAAGTATGGGCCTTGATCTAAGATTCTGAACTTGTCTTCTAAGAAAAAGAATATGACAGTAAAGAAACCCTTCAGTCCTAACTGTAATGTGATGTCGCCCTTTGGTTTCCAGTTTACCGAGATCCATCCATGCAACGCTTTTTCTGTTGGCCACATTCCTATAAACTTTCCTATGAGTGCATGATCTATCATGTACTCTATCCTCTCATTGATTTTCTGACTTGGCAGCTCTATCTTGGGTCTTTCCTCTGCTATTGGCTTGCAGGCTTTTGAGGTGACTTTGGTTTGTTCCTCTATCTGATTTCTTCCTTCTGGGACTGCACCGATATTGTTAGTCGGTATTGCTGTTTCTTTTAGCTTGTTCTGGTGTGGTATATTTTCCTGGCCTACGCAGATTGATCCAAAGATTAGGGTATCCGAGGATCTTGACGACATCGTTTCTGTCAGAGGGGAGGGCTTTGAGGCCCCCCCTGGGGAGGGTCCATGTGCGCCAAGGTGCTTCTGAAGTACTTTGTCAGTCGTTGGAGGTCAGACCCTCACAGGCTGCAGAGCTTATCCAGAACTTGATGGCGTCGAAAGTCTGCTGTAAAACCTAGTTGCAGAGCGCTTCAGAGAATCGTCCCGATACCTCCATAAACATGATTTGATTATGATTGTTCAAACAATTAATTTCCTTGTCTTTATCTTACAAGATATTGTCAAAAGTTGTCTTGGTATTTTTCTTTTCTTGCAATTCTTGATCACATTAAATTGAAACATCTTGTAGAATCAATGCTTGATCAATCACTTGCAAGTCACAATCTTTTTAATATAATACTCATCTTTGTTTTTTTAGCTCTTTCATCTTGTGAAGTTATTCTTGTAATTTATAATGTAGGATATGTACTTCATATTGAAGGTTTTATTTATCATTTTTAAGATCTTTAATTTCCATCACTAATGCTTCATTTCTCTGATTATGATTTCACACATCTATTTTTCTTTGGAAAAAATAAACTGTAATATTATTATGATGATGGATCCCACTTGGGATTTGAAACGTTGGTATAAAAATGTTCATATTGTGGATTCTCCGGTCTCTGATTCAAAAGATACAAACCACAGATCTCTTAAATCCAAAATATTACATTCCTTAGATGCATTTATACCATTCCATACATCTCCTCAAAAAATAATGAACTAGGAGTTTATAAATGTCTTAGCAATGAATAATATGTTTACACACCCTTGTCAAATATATTGTCACAATTTCACCTACATGTTCAAAAAAATGAAATACATAAAAATATATCTTATCCTTGAAATATATAATCAATCCTTTATACAGTTACTCCACATATTCATATATTGAATCATAATGTTAAATTAAGTGATGAAAATACAATAAATAACAAAAATTACCAATGAAACCCTGCATAATAGAGGCATTTGAGGTCCCTTTAACAAAAATATGATCTGATCTTTTTAATTTAGATAAATTGTGAGGATAATTTTCAACCATGACCCCTCTATACTTGCCACAAATGCAAAGTTCCAGGATCCATCCGAAATCCTTCTTTTAATAAGGTATTAGCCATATATTTCATTTCTTTATACACATATATGAAGGAAACTTCATTAATTATTGAATCTCCTCAAACATAGGTATGAAAAGAAAGCTTCCCATGATTGATACTCCCCTATCATCTGATTAATAAAAACCATAGGGCCATCTATAATTTCTATTTTTGGAATGCCATTTTCAACAACCCTAAAAATAAGATTAAATTCCATAAAGTCCACTTTATTATTGGTGTCCTACCCAATCCTACATTACACTTAAAAATAAATGTGACTAAAAAAGATACAAGATACCCCAAATACCTCATAGAAGGATTTCTCAAAGTAGCTCCATGAAAATATTCCCAATAACCCAAATAGCCTCTACCATAATTATCCTTAGAGGTTAACTACCCTTGCTCTACTTAAAGCTTCTAAGAATATTCAAACTTTGGGACACATTTGAGGTGGGAAAAATCTACCATCTAACAAAAATTAATTTATGGTAATCCATATCCTTCGAACATCCATAAAATGTAGTGCTTTACAAAGTCCTATGATATGGTTTCTATACCAGTGCCTCATACATTCCTCCCTTCACTAACCCTTTCATACATTCGAAAGTTCAATCAAGGCCTCAAATTCTTTCCAAATAGAGTTAGCATAAATTCAGTGAATGAATATATGTATTAAGTTTACATCACTCACTAGGGAAACATGGTGCCTTTTAGAACCTTTCCAACGCTTTGTTTTCATATAATGGTTTTCCACTTGTAACATCATTTTATTGATTTTATTGGATATATATTTATTTTCTTTCCATAAATGATTGATTTAAGAATCTCATTCTATTCAATTTTTTCCAATTATCATCTAAATGGTTCACATATTTCTAAAAATTTAACACCATTTACATAATTTGCTAAATCACACATCGCATTATTTTATATATATATATATATATATATATATATATATATATATATATATATATATATATATATATATTATATTAAGATACCATAATATCATGATGATATTTTGCACACTCATAAAGCATTTTATTTATAATATCCCCTCTCTATATATATTCTTTTTTTCTTTCATGCAAAATTAATCACAAAATTAATAATCTTCTTTATTAATTCACATTTATTCTCCAATTTGATTGTTTAATATATATTCCCATAATAATCTTCTTTATTAATTCATATTTCTTCTCCAATTTGATTTTTTAATATATATTCCCATATATATAGACATAGACCTTATATATATATAATTCTTTTTTCCTTTAAACTTCATTACTTCCTTCGACCTTTTCATCCCTACCCATGAGTTAGAATATATTATTGCAATTTTTATACTTATCACTAGGGTTGTGTAATAATAAATAAATTTGTTTTTATTCAAGTTCAAATTCAACATTTTGCTTTATTATATAAAGCTACAATAAGATTTTG
Source organism: Pinus tabuliformis (assembly GCA_031772625.1). Classification (NCBI taxonomy): domain Eukaryota; kingdom Viridiplantae; phylum Streptophyta; class Pinopsida; order Pinales; family Pinaceae; genus Pinus; species Pinus tabuliformis. Next base: position 730,303,985 of record CM062804.1, read on the forward strand.
GCCCATTATAATAAAGTTATAAAAGTAAGTGTCCCCCATGTGTGGGATTACTTTGTAGAGGTGTTTTCAAATGTCTTGATCATTTATAAGTTATAAGTTTTTTTGTTAAGTGGTGGATTGGAAGTTGTTGGATAGTGGAAACCAACTAGATTTAAACCTAGACTTTATTTGGATTATCTTAACTAATGGCAACAACAACAACAACAACAACAACAACAACAACAACAACAACAACAACAACACTTTTAAAAATGAAGAATAATATATATTCTAAATCACAACAACACTACTTTTAAAAATGAAGAATAATATATATCCTAAATCAATATGTTATGGCATGACAATTGAAATATTGAGTACAATGAGCCCTAATCAAGTTTGAACATGATTATATATATATATATATATATAATATTTCATTAGAAGTATATGTTATGACATATTTACAATGTTTCTTTTTTAAGTTTACAACACACATTGGTTTTTTTTTTCATGTATCCTTAATTTTTCTTGTTTTCACAAAAGATAAATATGTGAACTAGACGTAAAAGGATGTAGTTTTTCTTCTCATTAGCTTGCTTTGTTATTGGGTTATTGGTTCGAAATAATTTCTTGCCACTAGAAAAATATTTTTTTGATATGTTTAGTTGAATGAAACAACATTGATACTAGTTGAAACAAACTAGGATTAAGTCCATATAATCCTTAAATAATGATATAATAATTATTAATATTAATTGCTACATTTGTTGACATATAATGGGAACATGTATAAATACATGTAAGGGGATATAAAACACGTCTTTGGCAAATGGTATGAATTATCATTATTACACATTAGTAACTACATTACATAATATATATGTGTATATATATGTGTATATATATATATATATATATATATATATATATATATATATATATTTTTTTTTTTTTTTCCTTGGGGAAAATTGTAATTTTCTATTAATTTGGAAAATTACATGTTGTAAATGCCAGTGGCATATGCTGTATGTTGTGGCCATAGCCTTGAAAATATATAGGTCTGTACATAAGTTACCCACCAAGGGTATATAGTCACAATTATGTAAATGTTTATACAAAATTATATAGTGCATAGATAGATGATATGTATTGCAAAAAATATTGTAAAATTAGGGCCTATCGGCCCTATGTTGTAGCTGATCGATGTAGGGCCTATGATAATACTGAAAAACTATACCTCCCTCTGTTCTTGTATTAACCATAGACCTCTGGTCTAGTTCGAGGCCTCCTTGGAAAGCTAATCTACAGTCTGGTTGCGCTCCCTATAAATGTGGAGACAATAAATATGATCAAAATGAGATTTTAGATGCATGGCATCATCCAAAATGTTTATGAGAGAATGCACATGACATGCAAATGTGAAATTGAATCAATGTATGATAATTTTGGAATCCCCAAATATCTATATTTGTCTACAATCACGTGCCAAGGAAAAATGCAATAAATGTCTGAGTGAGATGAGTTCTGCGAAGTTTTTTGTACCAACACCTAAACCCATGTGGATACGAAAAAAATGGCTGACTGATAGGTGAAGTAATATACCCCCACACACATCCTTGATATTGAGCAGATCTATCAAAATAGGCCCAAGGTTGATTATCGTTGATGACTTTAAGTGTTATAGTACGAGAAGGTGGTGGGTGGTCATAATCAGGCACCTCATTAAAGTTATTGATAATCAGAGCAATAACTAATGGCCACCGAATTTTCATGTTGTTGAAGATGATATAATTCCTGCTTAACCAAGTGTGCCAACACATAATCATTGTTACGATTTTTCATATTAGTGGAAACCGCCCACCAATTGTTCCATGCCTCTAAGATATTGTGCCCATCCCATTGATGTGTGATTGCCAGAGAAGAGAGGACTTGTTCCCATATGTGTCAAACAATTGTGCAAAAAAAGAAGAGATGCTTATTCATTCCTCGACCTGTTGGCAGATGACACACCATGTTAGACCATAGTGAGATCTCTTCATGAAGTTTATGCCAGCGGGTGTTTTATTCATAATGACATTCCACATAAAGTGTTATGAAAACAGCTCAAGAAAAGATAGAAAAGATAGATCAACGCCTTAGAATTCAGCCTCTTCGAGGGGGCAACCTCCTTTACATTACATAAATGAACAATTCTTGGATGATACAAATGACAAAACCTCCTTTCTATATATAGGAGTCTAAGGAGTCACAATATAATCTAGCCGACCTAACAATAATAATATAAAGCCACAAAAATAACAATAGAGGGATTCTATGGGGCACAGAAATAACAACATGGGGGTAATAGGGGCACAACAATATAAATAAGGGGCATAACTACAATAGTAATGGGGTAATCACTAGTATTATAGGGACCCAACATGCCCCTCTCCTTTAAAAAAGTGTTGTCCTCAACGCTTGAGTAGTTCTGGATACTTCTGCATAAAATTCTCATCCTCCCATGTGGAATCTTCAGCGGATAAGTTCTTCCACTTGATAAGATACTCTGAAATTGATTGATTTCGTAACTGTCAAGTTCTTGTTTCTGTGACTGCTTCCGGTTCCAATATAATTTTTCCTTCCTCGTCAAGTTCTGGCAATATTGTTTGATCTGGGAGCTTGTCACCTATAACCTTCTTTAAACATGAAACATGGAAAACTGGGTGCAGTCGAGAAGCTGCAGGAAGCTCCAATTTGTATGCCATAGTACCAATCTTTTGCAACACCTTGTACGAACGATAATATTTTGGTGATAATTTATTATCCTTCTTAGCTTGCTTTAGGGACATTTGCTTATATGGTTGTAGCTGTAGGAATACCCAATCACCTACATCAAAACTTCTTTCACTGCGATGTTGATCTGCCTGTTGTTTCATTCTATTTTGTGCCAACATGAAGTTATCCTTTAAGAGTTGGAGGACTTGTTGTTGATGTTCGATGTGATGTTCCACTGCCTGAACCTTAGAATTTTCTCTTAAATATGATGTGATGGATGGTGGTTGATACCCATAAAGTGCCATAAATGGGGTCATTTTTGTTGCTGTATGGAAGGAAGTGTTATACCACCATTCAGCCAGAGGCAACCATTTGACCCATTGTGTCTGTTTATCAGATACAAAGAAACGAAGATATCCTTCCAAACATTTGTTTACTATCTCAGTTTGCCCATCAGATTGAGGATGATAAGATGAGCTATGAGCTAATTGAGTACCAAGACAAGAAAATAATTCTGTCCAAAAATTTCCAGTGAAAATGGGATCTCTGTCACTTACAATAATCTTCGGGTTTCCATGTAGCTTTTGAATTGTTTCCATAAATACAGTAGAAACTGTACTGGCTTTAAATGGATGTGATAATGCACAAAAATGTGCATACTTGTTAAGTCTGTCAACTACCACCATGTTGAAACTCTTTCCCTCAGACTTGGGTAAACCTGTGATAAAATCCATTGAAACCTCCTCCCAACGTTGGCTTGGAATGGATAAAGGTTGTAATAGACCCGGTGTCTTAATTGTTTCAACTTTATTTTGTTGGAAAACCAAACATTCAACCACAAACTTTTGAATATTTGATTTAAGGCCATCCCAAAAAAATTCCTTCTTAACCCTGTGGTAAGTTTTTAAAAATCCCAAGTGCCCTCCTAAGGGAGAAGTGTGCAATTCCATAAGAATCTTTTGTTTTAGCTGGGAATTCTTACAGTAGTATAAGCTATCTTTGTACCATAATGAATCATTTTTCCAGCTAAATGTATCAGACGTACTGGAATCTTGTTGTAGCTTTCGAATAAGTGCCCAAACTTCTTCATCATTCTACCATTCCTCCCTTGCTTCGTTTATCCAATCTGGTTGGATAATAGAAATGGCGCACAACAATGCTTCCACATCCTCATCCTTTCTTGAGAGTGCATCTTCCACCACATTTTGCTTCCCTTTTTTATAGATGATTTCAAAGTCATAACCCAACATCTTTGTGACCCACTTTTGTTGCTCTTCAGAGATAATCTTTGTTCTAAAAAGTATTTAAGGCTATCATGATCCGTTTTTACCTTGAAGTGTCTTCCCATTAGGTAGGGTCACCATTTCTTAAGTGCATGGAGTATTGCCAACATTTCCTTCTCATAAATAGCTTTTCTTAAAAACTTTCCTTTGATTGGACAACTTTCAAAAGCAATGGGTCTTTCATCTTGCATTAGAACAACACCAATTCCATTTCCCGAAGCATCACATTCCACAATAAAGGTTTTTGTGAAGTCCGGTGTAGCTAAGACCGGTGCTTGGCACATTGCCTCTTTAAGATGTTCAAAGGCCTTTGTTGCTTCTGGAGTCCATGAAAATGCATCTTTCTTCAATAATGTTGTTAGAGGTGCTGCTATTCTCCCATAATTCTTAACAAACTTGCGATAATACCCTGTCAACCCAAGAAATCCTCGCAGATGCTTTATGGATGTGGGGATTTTCCATTCCTTAATGGCTTTAATTTTGCTAGGGTCTACCTTAACTCCTTCATGAGATACAATATGACCCAAATATTCCACCTCCTGGACTCCAAAGAAACATTTGGATCTTTTTTCATATAATTGTTTATCCTCCAATAGCTGTAGCACCCTGTCAACATGTTCAACATGATCCTTCCAAGACTTGCTGTAGATTAGTATATCATCAAAAAATACTAACACAAATTTTCTAAGGAATGGTTTGAAAATTGAATTCATCAAACCTTGAAATGTTGAAGGTGCATTAGTAAGGCCAAAAGGCATGACCAAAAATTCATAATGACCTTCATGAGTTCTAAATGTCGTTTTCGGAATGTCTTCAATCTTCATTCTGATTTGATGATATCTCGAACAAAGATCCAACTTGGTGAAGTAAATTGATCCATGCAATTCATCCAGTAATTCATCAATGACAGGAATGGGGAACTTATCTTCAATAGTGATCTTGTTGAGCTCCCTATAATCCGGACACATGCACCATGATCCATCCTTCTTGTGCACCAATACTACTGGAGCAGAGAAAGAACTTTGACTTGGTTGAATTATACCAGCCTCTAGCATTTCTGCAACCATACGTTCAATTTCACTTTTTTGGACATAGGGATATCTGTACGGCCTGATGTTTGGAGGAACACTTCCTGGAATCAGATGAATAGCATGATCATGATCACGCATAGGTGGGAGACCTTTGGGAGTCTCAAATACCTTGGAATTATTGTCCAAGACTTTTTGGAGATCTGGAGAAATATATGATTCCGATGTGGAAACATCTAGCGAACATAATTGTGCAATTACACCTCTTTGCTCCTTTTTTAGAAGCTTTGTCATACCATTAGAGCTGATTATCTTTCCTAGTTTCCCTGCAATACCCCTTAATTCAACTTCCTTTCCTTCCATAGAAAATTTGATGAAAAGTTCTTGAAAATTAAAAGCTATTGTACCCAAGGATTGTAGCCATTGGACTCCTAGTACAACATCAGCACCTCCCATTGGAATGGAAAGAATTGGCCTAGTCAATACATATTCTCCCATGGATAGCTTGATATTATGGCACCTTCTAGAGTAGTTTATTGTTCCTCCATTTGCAATCATCACTTGACACTTTGGTGTTGGATATAGGAAGCAATTCAATTCTTTTGCTACCCTACAATGAATAAAATTGTGGGTGCTTCCTAAATCAATCAACACTATTACCTTTTTCTTCTTGATTTGTCCTTCTATCTTGATGGTTTGAGGAGTAGTAATTCCCGCCAATGCATTACAAGATATGGTCGGATTTATTTGTTCTTCATCTAGGCATTATTCCTGGAGTATATCTTCTTCTTTTGACCTTTCTTGCTCCTTTTCTTCTTCCTCTTCACAATCTATGTAGAATAATTTCTTCTCAGCACACTTATGACCTTTAGTGTATTTGCTATCACAACTGTAACAAAGCCCTTTTTCTCTTTTTTCTTCCAATTGTTGTGGTGTCAACCTTATAGGTTGTGGAAGACTAGGGGCAACAACACTTCCATCTTTATAGTTGTGAGTGGTATGCTTCCTCGTTGCCATAATTTTGCTTTCCATTTTTCTTGCTAACCTGAATGCCTTCTCTAATGAATCAGGTTCCCAAAGGCGAACATCATGTTGGATATTATCCTTTAAAGACTCTATGAACACATCAAGCCTATGCTCCTCTGGAATATCTTTTACCCTTATGTTCAATTTTTGGAACTCCTCAATGTGCTCGATTACTAAACCCTTTTGTTTGAGACTTATCTATTGGCTAAAAAAAGTGTTGCTTTTTGTATCTTCATAATGTGCTATCAATTATTCCGTAAAAATTGGCCAAGTGATAAATTGTTTACGAGAGCAAAGCCATTGATACCATACAAACTGATTTGGTTCCAAATATACACTTGCCATACATACCTTTTGTGTGTTTTGCACATTATTGAGATCGAAGAATTGCTCCATCTGTAATATCCATGTGGCGGGATCCTTGCCATCAAACTTCCTCATATCGATTTTTGGAATATGGTGGGTCTTCGATCCAACATTAGCATCTATGGAATCATGATTAACATTACTTTTGTTCACATCATGAGTTTCCTTTACAACCTTTTCACCATTAGTAAGTATTTCTTGTAGAAAATTTGTCAAATCTGTCTTCAAATCTGCCATGTCTCTCTTCAAATCTGTCTTCGAATCATTCATCTTAGCTTCCATGCCCTTTATCTTAGACTCCACACCATTTATCTTAGATTCCACGCCATTTATCTTAGCTTCTGTTAGCTTTTGTGAGCGTGACATTTGTTGCACTTGTTCTTGTAATTTTGATATATCATGTAGCATTTGTTCCTCTTCTTCATGATTCATGCTAGAGATTTCAGGTTCCTTACTAGGTGTTTGCATTTTCTTTCCTCGGGGCATCAGTTACCGATAATAATGGTTTACTATGCCCTTTGAATTCCGTTAAACCAAGCTTACACAAAAATTTAAAAAAAAACTACACACCTTTTTTTCACTTTATAGAAGCCTGATATTGAATCTGATGTATCTCTGTAATTTCAGATCATCTAGTTCTAAAATTGCGACCTGTAGTAGCCTTTTGTGTCCTCTTTCCAATGCCACAAGTCTGACCCAAATTGGATTCTCCAAGGAAGAGTTATGTGAAATCTCCCACAGTGACTTGCTTTTAGACTAGTTCAGTAGAGCGAACTTGTACGACGTGCCACGAGTCACTGTTTCAACCTTTGAATCTGAAACACGCATAAAAGAAACTAAAGTCCATCTTCTTTTTTTACCTTTTTATGAAATTTCAATCCGATCCCCAGAGAGAAAGTTATGATGATTTTACCCAGGTCACCTGTTTTGAATGTAATTCAAGAGTCTGCAAAAAAGACCAACTTCCTCAGATCATATCTCCGCAAATATCTCGTGAAAAGCTCTGAAAATCGGACCCAAGGTTCAGTGCGATTTCTTCTCAAATGGGTTTTTTTTGCGACTTTTGAAACGACACAGAAAAAAGTTATAGCGAAAATGCCACGATGACCTATTTGGAGCAGTGAAACCCTAGAATCCAAAGCTCTGATACCAAATGTTATGAAACCAGCTCAAGAAAAGATAGAAAAGATAGATCAACGCCTTAGAATTCAGCCTCTTCGAGGGGGAAACCTCCTTTACATTACATAAATGAACAATTCTTGGATGATACAAATGACAAAACCTCCTTTCTATATATAGGAGTCTAAGAAGTCACAATATAATCCAGCCGACCTAACAATAATAATATAAAGCCACAAAAATAACAATAGAGGGATTCTATGGGGCACAGAAATAACAACATGGGGGTAATAGGGGCACAACAATATAAAGAAGGGGTATAAGTACAATAGTAATTGGGTAATCACTAGTATTATAGGGACCCAACATAAAGGGACAGGTTTGTGGGGGTGCCTTAAGTTCCAAAGAGATCTCCACCACCCTTCCAGAATAGGTGGCTTGTGCGTAACATGAATGATGGGGTATCCTTCATTGGGGGAGTATACTTTGTGTGTTGCAGGTGCCCAAATTAGCTCATCTTCATCATTTGATATGCGGACATGTGATTCTGTCAATGCATTGATGTAACCCTCCCATTCTTGTAGCCACTGGTCAGGAATATCAAGTGTGGCTACTGATTTCCAAGCCTGCATATAAATAGTGGAGTTCTCCAAATCCGCAATATGTGTAATTGTGATGATTCCCCTTTCATTCAGGAATTAAATAAGGTCTGGTGGGAGGCTATACATATTTCCACAACCAGTCCATGGATTTGAGCCTATACGAAATGATTTACCAGTGTTAATGCACTAAGTGAGGCCATTCCTGATGGTAGGAAGAGTGTGAAGTACAACCCTCCAGATAACTGAAATACCATGTCTGTGCCAAGAAGGGAGTCGAATCCATTCCATAATGTGAAGAGGACAAATGTATTTATTTAGTATCACATCTATCCACAGGCTTCTGGATTCTAGTAGAAGCCATCCCAATTTGGCTGTCAGAGCATGTGCAAAGGCTGGAGGATATTTGAGACCCCATCCCCCCCATTTCTTGGGCAATGCAATATGAATCCATCTCACCCAGGTGAATGGATTCCCCTCCTTGTGCCCATTACATAGGAATTTGCAACAATTTTTTTGTATTCTCGAAAGAATACCTTGAGGAATCCATGCTAAGGACATCCAATAAACTGGAGTGGCTTCCAATACAGATTTAATAAGCACCAACCTCCTTGCTCTAGATAAGAAACAATGATTCCAGTTTAGAAGTCTTTTATCCACCTTAGCCACCAGCCAGATCCAGACTGCTATTTTGTACCCATGGGATTTGATATAGAACCCTAGGTATTTAAGTCCATCTTCCAAAAGGTGACTTTGAAAAGGAAACTTCAGATATGCAAATCGGGTTTCCTGTGGAGAGCATGCCGAGAAAGTAATGGTAGACTTTGGCCTGTTTATTTCCATCCCAGTGGCAACACTGAAAAGTAACATGATATCATAGAAAGTAGAGAAGTCCCATTACATAATAATTTTCTTATAGCTACTATGACATGATATTTTTTTATCACATTATGATAAAAAATCTTATGTATCATAAGTATCTTATATAAATCAAAATAACAAAATTGATGAAAAATAAAGGAATTTTCAAACTTGTGACAAAATCGCAACACAAAGCTGACAAAAAATGTTCAAATATCGGAAAGGCTTAAAGGTTCATAGAAATAATACACCTTTTTCAACGAGAATTAATTTTTCATAATAGCTATAATAGAGTCTTACTGTAATGCCTTGAAAATGATGATGTTGATAGGGTTCTTATATATTTGTATAATGGTCCCGCAATAGTGGGTGAGAGTGTGTACCATAAAGATCCAAAAGAGGGATATTACCAACATGTTTCATCAAAATATGTTTTACACATACATAAGGAAATGCCACATATGCTAACATGCACAAGAAAATAATATATAAAAACAACTCCATTGCATCTTGTTACAATTGAACAATCCTTTGATTAGTGGAGCCTAGATGTTGTGGGACATATAAATCCGCATTCCTATTAATACCATATGTTCATTTTGATTGCCACTAATTTTTGTGCTTGTTTATTGGAAGTGATTCCCATGGAAAATGTTAATGGAGTCACCATTCAATTTCTAAAGCAACAAAGTGTTGTGAGATTCAATTGTTTGTATATTTTTTGACAATGCAAAGAAGTATGGATCTACCAAACTCACTACAATTACTCTTCAAATTACCACCCTCAAAGAAATGGTGTGGAAAAATCAACCAAGAAGAACCTAGTTCAAATTTTTAGTTGGTGGTTGATCACCACAAGCACTGACATAATGCATTGTTCAAGCATTATGGAAATTGCTCGAGGATATTCTCCATAATTTATGGTATTAAGCATCTATCATATTAGTCAATACCTTTATACCTTCTTTGCAACTTTTTCAAGTAGCCTTAGGAAATTCTTCCTCTATCCTACAAAACTAAATCAATACCTTTCTCAAACTTAAGGAGGAAAGAGACCAAGCTAGGAAAATTTTTACCGTCCATCAAAACATAGTTAAGTATTGGTTCACAAATGTGATTTTAAGGGATATTTCTACGTTATATATCAAGTCTAAATGTGGTATAAATTAGGAAAACCAAAAGGTAAGTATATAAAGTTTCAACCCGCGTGGATGTTATTACAATTTGTTTAAAATATTGGCCAAGGGACTTATTACTTGTTACACTTGTAGGGAGAGAAGTTATCCCTACCCACAACTTGTTAGATTATGAGTTCCTAGATAATCACAATCTCCAAGAACATAATTGTCACGAGTTGTAAACCTTATCTTTGTTGAGGTGTTTTCATGACCCACTGATGAATTGTTAGTGATATCTAGATCTAGAATGGTCCAATTGATATACTATAAATTCATATCAATATATGAATACAACATGTAGAGAATGACATTAATCCTTTTCTTAATATGGTATTAGGGCCCTAACATTTTTTTGATAATATTAGAGCAAGTTAGTTTCAGAATTTAAGAGTGAGGTAGTTTCTCTATGGGAGTGATTCATGAGATAATAGCAAGTCTACCTATGCCAACAAAATGTAGGATCTACATTCATTTCAATGCGCAATAGCAAAGACAATGACATACTTCTCTTATTTCTTGTTAAGTTAATTAGCCATTGTTTTCTTACATTTTCTTATATTTTTCAACAAGATATGCAAATTCATGGTGAAGGAGAGAGTTGCATGAAAAATTCCTTATATCTATGTCTACAAAATAGTCAATTCACATCTGGTTGTGATCATAACATATATATAGATTATGGATGACATAGAATTGGTTCATCATAGATGAAATATATAGAATAATATATTTTTCAAGTAGTAGTTATTGTAGATCACATCAACACCAAGGATATTATATTATTAGGTTAATTGCTACCTTTATACTCTTCAATCATCTTTATTTTAATCAAAATTGGGCTTCTCTTCTATGTCATTGACCCTAAAATATGCACTCGTTAGGATTATTTGTATATCAACCACATGCTTTCAATTAGTTTTGGATTTGTCAAAACTTTTTTTTATCACAACTAGATCACCTCAAAGGTCGTTTCTCTATTTTTTTCATCTTGTGGGAATCCTATGTGATCAACCTCGTGGTGGGTTTCTTGGCCTCTAGAATATATATTATAACCACAAATTCCTATCATCCAATAAAATGTTTTTATCACATCGATGGATTCATCCCTCTCTCTCTTGCCAGGAAAAGGGTAACCACTTCTTTGAGAAACAACATTTGAAACAACTATTTACTGTGTATTGAATATAAAAACAAGAACCATTTCCTATAATTATTTTTGAAGTTACTCAACCATCAAATTATAGCCCACATATCTGCTAGGAGAAGGGAACTCAGATATTTGGGTCTGAGCAGTTTTCACTTAGGCCGTGGTGATCCACATCTAGGTATGTTATCTCAATATACACATAGATATGATGGATAAGATCTATTTGTCCGCACATGTATTTCTCCCCTACACTGGGGTTTGATAAAAAGATAGGTAATTCTTAAAAATAATAGTTTAAAACAATTCCCCTTTTTAGTGATCATAAGATTGACTGAGAGGAAAAGTTGAACAACACTGACGTTGCTAGTGGGCATGTTATTTTTTGAGAATGGATATCTTGTTGAAGGCTTAAAATCAATGCTTTAAATATTCTCCTCTAGTCCCTATGATGTATAATGATGCATTCTCCACATCCACAACTATTTGCAGATCTTGTCGGTCTCTTTCCCAGTCAGAGCGATGGCCTTAATGTGAATTTTCCAGTAGAGATAAATCATATAACCATGCTCCAATGAAAAGAGCCGGGTCTCAAGATTTGATGAAAAAGAGGTAATCTATTTTTTTTTATTGCAAATCAAACATCCACATGATCAACTCAAGTTCATATTTTATATTGTAGTAAAAAAAATTGAAATGGTGAAAAAAGAAATAGATAAATACCAAGAGTAGTGAAGTGGAGCGATGTGGGATATTAAAAGAAATGAATTGTAGAGTTGTTGGTTCACATGATCGTGAATTAAATCATTTATTTATATTTTTATAAACATAATATATTTTTTGGATGAATATTTATGCTTGCTTGTTCAAAAGAATCACACGAAGATCTATTGCAAAGGAATCACTTCAAATTACGTAAGGGGGTCAAGTGATTCATCGAAGTCAATCATTATAAATATGCATGATTGGTAGTACCTGATACCTTAATATGACATACACATAAACTTATAATCAAGCGAGTGAGTACAAGCAAACATGGCAAGTCAATGTGAGAAAATAGAGTAAAGTGTTTACAAACACATATCAAAATAATCAAGGATGTACAACTATGAATTGAAAAATAAAATTAAAGTGCTTGAGTGGAACTTACTTATCCAGGGGGATATTGGTGCCCACCTACCTATTCCACTTAGACCTCTAGTCGGTTTCAATAGTTTCCTTGATCATAGCAAAATTTACTATTTTTAGTAGTTTTTCGGGTCCTAAACTTCTGGAGATGTTTTGACCCCTAAATGGCGTTTTTTGAGGTTCGCAAAAGGCCCATTGCCATAGGCAAGGGATTGTGGAAAATATTGTAGTACTTGAAGATATATTTCCAACGAGGTACTATATGTGCCAAATGAATATCACATGACCAAGTTACGAGCTCGGGAAGTTGGCTACCCAACTAACCCCAACGAGGCCCACAAACTCTTGGCGTTTCATCTCTCTGGGTTAGGGTTTTGGTTGTTTAGGGTTTTCCTTTGTTTTTAAATAATAAAAAGGCCCTTGAGCCTCATTGTAACACAATTCATAGGCATGTATCCACCCCATCTCTTCTCCGAGATAAGCTACCATCGCCGGAGCTAGTTTATTTCCATTCTGTATGTACGCATATTTTAGTTCTTTGATATTAATAAAAATGAAATTTTATTTCTACTGCATCTCTATGTTTATGTTTATATTTTTATTTTGTTGCATTTTGACATAAGTTGGATCAGTGGTATCTGAGTGGTCTGCTCTTTCTCTATTTTTCTTTTCATGTCCCCAACAAGGTCAAGGTATAAGGAGCTAGGGCTCGAACTGGTTGAAATTTTGCAAGACGAGCCTCGCAAACCTTGACGACCTCCCATGGTGGAAGAGAAGAAAGATGACAGAGTAAGAGATCCTTTCGAAATATTGCTCGAGCAAGCCCTCAAGTGACAGAGGAACTCAATGATGGATAAATTTGCATAGATCCTTTGACAAATACCCATAGGAGACACATATTCATCCAACAACCACTATGGAGACACCACTCTTTTTAAGGTACAAGTTAAATTTGACATTCTCATATTTGAAGGCCAGAGAGATACAAATACCGTGGATATATGGTTAAATCTGTTGGAAAGATATTTTTTGGTTCATGACTTTTCCAATCGGGAAAAGATTATTCTTTCACTCCTCAAAGCCTCCCCTCATGTCAAGGATTGGCGGGAAACCTACTATGAAAAAAGAACGAGAGGGAATCCTCACTTTTTTTAGGCACACCCACTAGGAATTCTTTCCGAGACACAATCAAGGAACAATATTACCGTGTTAGTTGTTATGAAGATAAATACATAAAGTGGGCCATACTGCAGAAGGGAAGGGACCAAGATGTGCTGGAGTTCACAAATATTTTTCATACCCTTCGCACGAAGCTGGGTATCAAGTATTCTGAGTGGTATTTGGTACTCAAGTACCGCGACTATCTACACAAGTAACTCTAGAATGATATGGAGTTCCTGGACATCTCCTCGCTTGGTGCCATCTACCGATACACTTTCAAGATCAAGTAGAAATTTAAACAGAAAAAGTGAGAATTTGGATTTGTGAATCTGAAGCAATGGAAAGGTGACCCAAAACTATAGAACAAAGGACAAAGCCAAGGCGGGGTGAACCAGGATAACCTATCAAAGCCACAAATAAAGAACATCACTACGAAGATAAAGAAGGACACATGGAAATAGTTTGAGTTCCATAAGAGCCCCACTTGCAACAGAAGTGAGTGTTTAACAAATCAGTCACTGGTGGCCAAGATGAAGGCTTCCGAATCAGATGCACGTTCTGACTCTGATTCAAAAAAATAAAAGGGGAATGACAAAGGGAAGAAAATTATTGATGCGGAGCCTAGTGCCACCATTGCCACCACCAAGATCCAAAAGATTGAGCTTAAAGATCCAGAGGAGGGGGAACTGATCTTCCACTCACAAATGTGGGTGAAGGGTTCTCCATTGCAGTTCATTGTCGACAATGGAAGCCAAAAGAACCTCATTTAAGTAGAGGTCATGCATTGGTTGGGCCTATCAACCACACCATACCCATAATCGTACACCATCGGGTGGCTTCACCAAGGGAAAGATCTCCGCATCATCCAATAGTGCCACCTTCCCTATGACATGAAGCCCTTCACAGATGAAGTATTGTGTAATGTTTCTCCTCTTGAAGTTTGTGATGTATTATTAGGCCAATCATACTTGTGGAAGCCATTAGAGAAATTTTGAGGTCTAAAATGGGCCTCGTAAAAAAAATGTACAACCAAAATAAACTTTATAAGAACCAATAGGGTTCAAGATGATGATGTCATCCATGGGGGATGATTCACCATTTTTGGAGTAAAAAAGTAAAAATATTAAAAAATAATAAAATAATAAAACTACTTTTTCAACTCGTATTTTAAACTTATCTCCCTAAAGTTTTACACAAATTTCGAGTGGGAGTACTCATCGGATGAAAAAATTAATTCTTCATCCAAGGAGTACCCATGTTGCATACTTGCGATGGACCCTGCTACACGAAAATTGAGAAATACATGAAAAACGTGATTGCAATCACTATTTTCTTGTATTTCTCAATTTTCGTGTAGTAGGGTCCATCGAAAGTATGTAACATGGGTACTCCTTGGATGAGGAATCAAATTATGCATCCAACAAATGTTATCGCTTGAAATTTGAGTAAACCCATAGGGAGATAAGTTGAAAATATGAGTTGAAAAAATAGTTTTTTTTTTTTGCCCTCTAAAATTTGATGATGTAATCAAATATTATTTTATTATTTCTACTATTATTTTATAATTTCCTTAGGAGGCCCATTTTAGACCTCAAAACTCCCCTAATGGTCAAGATGTGTATGAGTCTAGGCCTCGCACTGTCATTATTTCTTTGGGCAATAAGTTATATATGATACAGAAGGTAGCACTGCCTTCCTCCATCTCTTTGATCTATGTGAAACAATGCAGTAAGATCATTTCCCAGAGTGGGAAAATTATCTTCATTATGGTTCGCCCCCAGGGAAATAAAAATATTGTGGGCACATCCACAACATCCAGACAAAGCTCCTTTACATAGAATTAACAAAAGGAAAAGGTTGTGGAAGAGTACATGGACATATTCACCTCACCCACAGTGGTACCCTTACATTTTTCAGGTCAAGAACTCAATTGATATGACCCTAGGTGCGCTGCTACCCAACAAAATGATCTATCGACTCTTTGTCCTAGAGAACGATGAAATCAAGAGGCATATTTAGGGGCTGTTGTAGAAAGGGTACATCATGCCAAGTTCATCACCTGTGGGAGCCCGTACATATTGGTACAAAATAAAGACAACACCTAGAGACGTTTTATTGACTATCGACCGATGAATAAGATCACTGTCTAGAATAGGTATCTAATTCGACAGATTGATGACCTTCTAGACTAGCTCAAGGGGGCCAAATATTTCAACAATATTGACTTGAAGTTAGGTTATCACCAAGTACTAATTAAACCCTTTGATTTGTGGAAGGCTGCCTTCAAATCCAAGGAAGGCCTTTTCGAATGGATGGTCATGCCTTTTGGGTTGACGAATTTCCCCACAACTTTCATGTGATTAATGGATGAGGTCTTGCGGCCCTTTACCAACTCGTTCGTGGTAGTGCACCTAAACAACATCCTAATCTTCAGCCAGAGCTGGGAACAACACATAAACCACATCTGATAGGTCCTCCAAACCCTGCAAAACCACAAAATGTGTGCCAATTTGGAGAATTTCACTTTTTGTATGACCTAGGTTCAATATCTAAGGTACATCATTAATGGGGGGTGTGCATGTGGACCCAACCAAGATACAAGTTATTTTAGATTGGATAGCCCCAACCACTATAACAGAGCTCCACAACTTTCTGGGTCTTGCCAATTTTAATTGTAGGTTCGTGTTGGGATTTGTTAGGATATTCCAACACATAGGAAATAATTAAGTACAACTTGGTCTAATGTATAGTCAGGTAAAGTGTATTTCTTTAGTATGTATTTTTTGTAACTTACAATCTGACGATCATGATATGTTTTAGACATGAAATGATCGGCCGATTCATTCTCTCCTCGGTATTACCAACACTTGATCCGTGGCTGAACACCCAGTTGGTCCATGATATCTATTTAAAGAACATGGAGGGTCATTTGTTAGGTGACCATTCATGAGAGAAGCTTACGTAAATTTTATTTCTTTTACATTAATAAATTTCCTGAAGTGGCCGCATTGGCTTAGGCCACAGACTATTTCCCTCTTTGAGGGTTTTAACCACGTTAAGAATACCAGTGTATTGATATGTGATCTATTTGTGAGTGGTGTACTTTGGTGTTCTATCTAAGGAACTTACCCTGTAAATTCCTACATGGTATCAGAGCTATTTGAGGGATGCATTCATTGGTGATCCAAATCCGAAGCCGGTACAACTGCATCCGAGTGTCGTTTCTTAGATCTAATGTTTCTGACTACTTTCGAGCCTAGAGGAATGCTCTATTGTGTTAAGAGCATCTGTTTCAGTGAGGAATCCCTTTAGTTTCATGCGAAAAAGGTTTTTGGTAGCCCTAGCTACAACATTTTAAGATCTGGAGGTATACAGTCTTTATTTGCAGTTATAGTTATTTATCTCTCTGTTTATTTTGGTTTGTAGTCCTATATAATTTTTTTATTACCAGATCTATACCTTTGATTTATGTGTATACTCTTTGCTCTGCAACTCTGTGTGATCTAGGTAAACCAGAAATAGAAAGAAAATATTTTTCTCATGCATATGCTCTGTTCCGCTATGCCTTATTGTGATCTCAGAAAATCAGAAACATTGAGAAAATATTTAGTTTTCGGCCAAATCTAACTTTAAGCTGTAAGACTTGGTTTACTTTTGCTTGTTCGTTTTGAGTTGTGTGTGTGTGTGTGTGTGTGTGTTTTTTAGGCAAAAAAGGGTTTTTCAAGTAAGCACACACTCCAAAGCTTTAATGAGCCAAAAAAAAAAATGCCCTTCCTCCTTTCTAGAAATTACTAACCTTTTAAACTAGCTCACTTGGTCCAAAATTGTTTTAGGGGAATAGAGGTCTTGGGTTCAAGTCTTTCTTTTTGTTGAGTTACTTTTTCAAAAAACACATGTAACTTATGTTTTAAAGTTACTTTATGTAAAAGTGTTCTCATCCATTATAAAAAGTTAGTCACTTATAATTCTAAAATCACTTTATCTTTCATTTAAGTTACAATTTAGTGGATAGTTCATAAAGTACCATTATAAAAGTGACTTTAAATTATTTATAAAAATGGGTCACACAAAATAAACTTTTTTCAAAAGTGAGCTAATTAGATTAAGGTTGGAAAGGGGGGGATTTTTTTTTTAAATATAATTTTATCATTCACTTCCCAACATTCATGTGGTTCGTCGGCATCCTCAACAAATTTTCTTCAAAAAGCCATAAATTTTTCATCCGGAACCCATTTTCAGAGCCATTTTTTTAAAATCAGCTTAATTTTTCAAGATATTTCCATTGGAACATTTAGTTTCAACATCTATAGCTTCATTTTATTTTAAAATGGAAAGTACATTCCTAGTTATTCTTGACAACACCAACTACTTCCAATGACTATCCTACATGGTGGATTTACTTAGAAGTAGATGTCTTTATAGAATAGCCTCAGACGAAGAATATAAACCTTAAGATGAAGATAAACAAGCCGAATGGGAAAATAAGCAAGATCAAGCACATGAGTTGATAGTGATGTCTATTTCTACAGACCTTAGATTCCATATCGCAGAAATTGATACCCCCGATGAAGCAATGAAATAGATCAATAAAGTTTTTGGAATTAAAAATGAAATTAGAGCCCATCAACTCAAAAATGAGTTGCAAGGTGTTACGGTTAAGAGAGAATATGGTAGCCTTATCTATTCCATTCTTACTAAGTTAGGACCAACCTACTCTGTGTTTGTTTCCACTTTCCGTTCTATTAAAGAAGCCTTTATTTCTCAAGGACAATACCAAAAGTCCCCCTCTTTTGATGCTTTTTGTGATTCTTTAATAAGGGAACAAGAAAAACTTTTACATCTTGGTCTTCTTAATAATAAAAACTCTTCTAATAAAGCCTTAGTAACCCAATAATAACCAAATTCAAAGAATCCTAATAAGAAACATCCTAAAAAGAATGGTCCTAAGCCAAACAAGGGTCCTAAGCCATTTTAGTCTAAAAATGAAAAATCAACTCAACAAAATGATAAGGAAACTAAAAACAAAGGGAAGAAGACTGATAGAAATTGAAACTTTTGTAATTGTGATGTCCACTTAAAATCCAAATGCTTTAAGAATATGGAAGCCTTGGAAGCAACAATGAGGAAGCATAACATCCATTTGGATCACTCTTCAACTTCAACTTCATCTTCACGAATAACACTTTCTGCGTGTGGTTGTCAAGTATCTCGGTCTGATTATGCACTAAATGTATCTTTTTCTTCTCATTCTCATGAGTGGCTCATTGATTTTGGAGCTTCTTATCACATGGAAAAAAAGAAAGCCATGTTTTCTTTTTTAAATGATTGTAACACCAAAAATATATATGTTGGTGATGATAGATCTCTTAGTGTTGTAGGGACTAGAACTATTCATCTAGACAATGGTGAATTTAATGATGTATTATGTGTTCCTACCTTATCCTGCAACCTTCTATCTATATATCAGATAACTCATTCAGGTGGAGGTAAAACCGTTGAATTTTCACCTCATGATGTTGTAATTAAGGACCTAAGAGATCCTAGACAGATTTTAACTACTGGAGTTGCTGATGATTCTATAAGGTTGTATAAGTTTAACAAATTTTGGTCATCAACTCTTCCCTCGGTATTTTTTTCTCATAATGATGAAGTGATAAAAATTTGGCATGATCGATTTGGTCACTCAAACTATCGCTCCCTTCAAAATCTATGTAAAGAAAATATGGTGACAAGTCTTCCTATGGTATCTTGTAGAGATGGTGTTTGTTCTGGATGTGTACTCAGAAAACATCATCAGGATAGTTTTGAAAATATTCCTCTTGGCATGCCTCAACCCCTTTACAGCTTGTGAATAGTGATTTATGTGGTCCACTTCCAATTGTTTCATTCTCTGGATACAAGTATTTCTTAACTATCATTGATGATTTCTCCAAACGCACTTGGGTATACTTCTTAAAACTCAAGAGTGAAGTATTTAACATGTTCTTGGACTTTAAGGCCTTTTTCGAGAAACAATCTGGAGATTAAATTCTTAAGCTAAGATCTGATAATGATGGAGAATATGTTAACAATAAATTCATGAACTTTTGCACTGAGCATGGAATTCAATTGTAACATACTCTTCCATGTACTGCACAACAAAATGGTGTAGCTGAAAGGAAGAATCACACCTTAAAGGAAATGGCTAGTTGTATACTTCAATCTAAAGGACTTAGTCTTAAATTTTGGGCAGAAGCAATTGACTGTGCAAATTACATAGTAAATCGCACTCCTACGAAGGTTTTAAAGAATATCATTCCAGAAGAAGCATGGAACTCAATTAAACCATATGTAAGTCACTTTCATGTTTTGGAAGTGAAGCATGGGCCTATATTCCAAATGAGAAACATAAAGCCTTAGAACCTAAGAGTGAAAAATGTATTTTTGTTGGATATTTTGAAGATTCCAAAGGATATAGACTTCTTCAACCTAAATCCAAAAATGTTATGATTAGACGAGATGTAAAGTTTGCTGAAAATATATCGGCTTACGAGCCTAGTTCGATGGATGTGCCACCTCTCTCTATCCCTTCTACTTCTCAAAATATTTCTTCTTCAGATGATGACAATCCACCCCCACATTCTCGGGATCCTCCTTAAGATCCTCAGCTTCCAAAATGTGTCCGTGCTACTCGGGATGCAGTAGATGCTCTTGCCGGTGATCCTACAGCTCAAAGTCGTACATATTCTTAGTTCGATAAAGCCTCTTCTTTACTGGCTCAAGCTTCAATGAATTATGATCCTGACACCTTTGCCGAAGCTTTAGGCCATCCAGATTGGGACACAACTATGAATGAAGAATATCGTTCATTATTGGAAAATAATACATGGGACCTTGTTTCTCTTCCAAAGGGATGAAAACTTGTTAGATGTAAATGGGTTTACAGAACCAAGTTTGGACTAGATGGAAAAGTTGATAAACATAAAGCTCATCTTGTTGCTAAGGGTTTTTCATGAGTTGAAGGAATTAAATATATTGAAACCTTCTCCCCAGTTTCCAAAATGAACTCTATCCACCTTGTTCTTTCTCTTGCTGCCTCTTTCAAATGGGAAGTCCATCAGATGGATGTTAAATATGCCTTCTTGCATGGGGACTTGCATAAATAAATCTATATGGAACAACCTCCTGACTTTATACAAAAAGACTCTAGCCTTGTATGTCAGCTTAAGAAATCCCTTTATGGTCTCAAGTAAGCCCCTTGAGCTTGGTATGACAAAATGGATAGTTTTCTTTTAGATATTGGCTTTTCTAGGTGTCATTCTGACAATATTGTCTATACCAAGAAAGTGGGTAAGTCTCTTATCATTCTTGTTCTTTATGTTGATTATCTTATCTTTACTGGTAGCGATCCCAACCTTATAAACCATGTGAAGTCTAGACTTGAAAAGAAGTTTAAAATAACAGACTTAGGACACTTGCATTGTTTTCTTGGTCTTCAAGTCTTGCAATCCAAGGAGGGTATTTTCCTTTCCCAGTCCAAGTATGCTTGTGATCTTCTACACCACTTTCACATGGAAGACTGTAATCCATTCCGTTCTCCATTTTAGTCTAGAGCCAAAATTTCAGTCACTTGTACTTCCCCTAAACTTGATGCTACCTTATACCTTCAACTTGTTGGAAAACTTTTGTATTTGACCCATACTCGTCCTAACCTTTCCTTTGTTGTTGGCCTTGTTTCTCAGTTTATGCAAAACCTACATGAAAGTCATTGGAAATCAACTAAAAGAATACTTTGTTATGTTCAAGGTATAGTTCAGTTTGGGATTCATTACAGTGTAGAAGCATCTCCTCTATTGGCTGGTTTCACTAATTCTGATTGTGTTGGTGACCCTGATGATCAGAAGTCTACTGTAGGTTATGGCTTCACTCTTGGTTCTGGACCTATTACATGGGGTTGCAAGAAACAAAGAGCCATTTCTCTTTCTTCAGTAGAAGCAGAGTATCGTGGCATTGTTGAAGCTAGTAAGGAAGCCCTGTGGCTTTGTCAGGTCCTATCAAACTTTGGTTTTTAGAAGCAACATCCAACTACACTTTGGTGTGATAATCAAAGTGCCATTCAACTATGCAAAGATCCAGTCCAACGTCAATACAAAAAACACATTTCAATACACATGCACTTCATCAGAAAGCTCATACATGACCATGTTCTTGAAGTGCAATATTGTTCAATCGATGATAAAGTTGTAAACATCTTTACAAAGGCTCTCACAGAGGCGATGTTTACTAAAATTCGATTTATGGTTGGAGTTCAAGAAGTTGTCACTAAGGGGGGATAGGCTCTAATGCCTCCTTCCTTCTCTTTTTATGTCATCTTTGTACATCCTTCAATCCTATCCCAAGTTGTTCTTAAGGCTGGATGTTAGGATATTCTGACACATAGGAAATAATTACGTATGACTTGGCCTAGTGTATAGTTAGGTAAAGTGTGTTTCTTTAGTATGTAACTTTTGTAACTTACAATTCGATGGTCATGATAAGTTCTAGACATGAAGTGATCTGATGGTTTATTCTCTCCTCGGTATTACTGATACTTGGTCCATGATATCTATTTAAAGAGCATGGAGGGTCATTTGTTAAGTGACTGTTCATGGGAGAATCTTATGTAAATTTTATTTCTTTTACATTAATAAATTGTCTGAAGTGGCCATGTTGGCTTAGGCCGTGGACTGTTTCCCTCTTTGAGGGTTTTAACCATGTCAAGAACATTGGTGTACTCATCTGTGATATGTTTGTGAGCGGTGTCCTTTGGTTTTCTATCTAAGTAACTTACCTTGTAAATTCCTACACGATTCTCTCATATCACTGGCCTTTGAGTTAAGACACCAAGGGTGGAGCAAAAGAAATTTTCTTTTGGTTTGAATCCCAATAGAAGGCATTTTTCGAGTTGAAGCATCACTTCTGCTATGCACCAATGCTTACATTACCATACCTGCACCAACCATTTGAAATTGAGACGGATGCCTCCAACTATGCTATTGGTGCAGTTCTTACCAACAGGGGCATCCAGTGGCATATCATAGTGAGACACTTTTAGATACAATCCAAAAGTATCCCACTTATGATAAAGAGATTTATTCTATTATGCAGGCCTGTTGACAATGGAAGTATTACATTATGGCGAAGGAAACAATCATCCACATAGACCACCGAACCCTGCAGTTCATACAAACATAAGGGAAGTTGCAAAAATGATATCCATCAGAAATGGTCCACATATCTGCAACAGTTCGATTTGAACATCAACTACAAGAAGGGAAACACCAATAATGTTGCAAATTGTCTCAGCCAACCACCCATTATGGCGCTAACATTTGTGCTTGACTCTTGTGGACACGAGACTTCAGGGTGGCTGCATCTTTACAAGAGTGATCCAAAATTTGGCAACACATACTAGATTCTCCTAGAAGGTAAGAAAGTTCCATATTTTCACCCCAAGGCACATTATTCTGCCATTTGGGACACATCTATGTTCATACAAGCGAGCACGTCAAAATGATTTGCGAGGCACATTATAGGCAGTTTACTGGAATTTTTGGAGTGGAGGAAATAGTGGAAATGTTATAGAAGTATTTTTATTGGTTGAACCTTCGACAAGATGTTCAGAATTACATCAGATCTTGCACTGCCTGTGCCATTTCGAAACCAACAATCAAGAATCAAGGCCTATATACTCCTCTGCCTACTCTTAGTCGGCCTTGGGAATCCATTTCCATGGATTACATATTGGGCCTTCCTTCTACTAAGCGTGGCAATGAATATGTATTCATTGTCAATGACAGATTATATAAGATGGCCATTCTAGAGGGCCACAAGAAGAGTGTCATAACAAAAGCCAATGCTAAGCTCTTCTTTGAATGAGTGTGGGTATATTTTGGGATCCCATAGTCCATTATCTTAGATCGTGACAGCAGGTTCTTGAGTACATTTTGGTCAAGCCTCTAGTCGATGCTGGATACCAAGCTCGCTATGTCTGTGACCTTCCACCCCCAAACTGATGGCCAAACAAAGGTCATCAACAAGATGATTGTGCACATTTTGTGCATGTAAAAATCTAAGCATCCAATCACATGGGATGAAAGTATACCATATATTTAGCACAACTATAACATATCTCTCCATAGCTCAACTAGACACAACCTCGTTCAGGTGAGGTTGCAAATCCAACCACTATGCCGCGTTGATGTGGTCATACCATTTGTAGCTACTCAAGAAGATTCAACTGATGTCCAGTCTGAAGTTGATCGAGATAATAACTTCATTGAGCAAATTCAACACATATTCTAGTAGGTCCATGACATATTGGACAAATCCAATGCTAAGTACAAGAAGTGCCATGATCAGCATTGAGTGCCACACAAGTTCTAGGTGGGTGAGAAATTTTGTTTACATTTTCAGAAGGAGCACCTCGTTGGGCACCACCACAATCTTCACCCACTCCGATATGGTTCGTACACCATCAAGGATGTATGGGACAATGCCTTTAGCTCATCATTCCACCCTTCCTTAGTTTGCACCCAATATTCAATGTGGATTGACTGTGACCATAATTTCCTCCATTGTTGGACACATCTGATGTTGTTGAGTAGCTGACACCACCAAAGCTTAAACCAAGTTGGATCTAGCAGGCCACAACTAGAATGATCATGGAAACACATATCAAGAACACTCACCAATAAAGGATTCAACTATATCAAGTTTTCAAAGCAGGCCAAATCCTTCACCAGGGCAAGTGGTTCACCAAGGACGAGGTTAATTTTTTTTTTCCTCACCTCATGGAGTCTCTAGACGCAATGGGGACCATTGCTTCCTAAGGGGGGAGGACTAATCTAGGTTGATATTGGTGTCTATTGTCCTTTGAGATAACCTAAGGTCAATTGGTTATGCCAAAGAAACTATAATGTTTTGTTGATTTTAATGATTGAATGACCAGTGAATTGTTAATAAACAGGTGCTTTAAACTTAGAAGGATTCTTAATAAAATAAAAAGTTGTTCCTTACATGCACATGGCTATTTTGATTTTAGTGGGATGGATAAGAAGAATGTGTAGAGATATAATTGATTTAATATTCAAACTGAGTATTTAATCATTTATAAGAGAAAATCAAGAAAACAACGTTTCTTATCAACATAATATAATTAAACTATTACAAAAATCTAGTGTAATTTAAATTCAAAGAGGAATTTACAATAACATATAGTATTGCAAATTAATCTCTTATTTAAATTACGACTTCACAACGGATTCAAAATGAAACTGATATTCATTTAAATTTTAAATCGGATGACTGTAAAAGAATTAATTTATATGAAGAAGACATAATGAAAAACTAAGATGAAAACAACTCACTGAGAGATAGACCATATGAGGCAAATCCAGAATCTTTTATTATTTTAAAAATGCTCCATCTTAGTAGAAATCTGTGTGGTAACTGGTTCAAGGGTTCAACCCTGAATACTTTGACAAAATGAAGTATTTAAACAAAATTACAAAAATATTACAATAAAGTGACACAAAATTCTATTATTAACTTAGAATTAACAGAAAAATAAGTAATTCGATCAAAAGGAATGAATGTAAACATCTGGCCCTGTTATGAAGGAGAGTAGTTGCTAAGTGGCCTCTATTCAGGTGTTGCGCTGGTGAAGTTGATCTGTGATTTAATTCTGAAATTAACACAACTTATCCCACTGTTCTTCATCTGGAATAGCTATCTTGGTTACCTTGCGGTAGATTTAATATACCTCAGTATACCGAGCAAAAGTGAGTTTACTGTGAAAATGTGTTTTATCTCATGTTGAATAAAAATTATGTTGTTGATGGCTTCGTAAAATGATTTGCCTGTCATAGAACCTTTGATGTTGGAGGACTTAGATGTATCCTTGGGAATGTCCTGAAGCTTCTTCATGTAGTCTTACCTAGTCATTAATTTATCATTGATTACAAACAGTGAAGGCAAACCCTTCTTTTTCAATGCATCAATCCTGGTGAAAAACCTGTTAACTGCCACCTCTATAGTGTGACACTTCTCTGTCAACTGTACAACCAAGTTCTTCTTTGTTAGAACTTTCTTCACCTCCAGGATGGTTTCTATTCTATCATACACTCCTAGATCATCTAACTCATATCTGTTTTTGGAATTAAGGAACTTTATGATGTTGTTGGCTATAGTAGGCATTTCTCTGAGTTGAGCATTGATAGTGGCAATGGTCTACTTTGATTTCTCCATGAGTTCCTTCTGATAAAAAATAATCTGGATACATGGCTAGATTTCATCCATTTCTTCAATGATATTATTCCAGATGATTTCTTTAACATGACCCAATGTAGAGCCAACAGAAGGCTCAGTTTCTGACTTCTTCCATGCCTCTATCTGATTTTGAGCTCTTTGAAGTTCTGCTGCATGAAAATATTAGTTTCTTTTGATGATACTCTAGAAGTTTCACTTGATCCTGCAACTTTTTAATCTCTTTAGTCTAGAGAGACATGTTTTTTACTACATTGGCCAATAGATATGCAACATCTCCTGTACTTGTTGTAGCAGATATGGCTGTAGGAATGGCTGTGATAGGAAGTGCTTCCAAAGGGACAACAATCTTTTTAGCAGCTTTCTCCTTTTCTTTAATCAATTTATCCATTTCTTTCTCCATTTGCTTCAGCTGTGCACTCTGCTCCATGATGAGCTTCATCATATTTGCCTTTTGTGTCTCTGTCCCTTCAATACCCTTGGCTAGAGAATCTTCTGTAGTTGGTAGTTTTAACTGCTTCCTTAATGCTCCTATGTCTAAATTTGTTTTCTTCACAAGTTCCTCTGCATCATTGATGTTTGAAGGATCATAACCCAATTTGATTACCAAGTCCTCCAGGGTTTTAATCCTGGTGTCTTTGGCAAGCGCACAGACCTTCTCCATCTTCAACTATGTTTGGACATGTGCTACGGTAACTTGCAGTTTTGATAAAGTCATAGAAGTGTTAGTGACAATTGAAAATATCATTTCCCCAGTCTTCTTATGCATCTCCATTTGGTCAATGGGATGTATATTTTTTACATCAAACTCAAAGGTTGTCTTCTTGTAGTAAAAATGCTGCCTTGTGCTGGGGAACTTGTGCTTGGAGGAATGCCATTTGCATTTTTTTTTTTCTAAATCGAAGGCTGACAACAACCTTCTTTGACAACCTGAAGTATGCTTCTAGAACTAGTTTTAGGTGTTAATATTCAAGGCCTCATTCCTGACATTTATCTCCTTGAAGATGTCTATTATACTCTTCTCTGCCTCACCTATAGTAGATGTGTTGGTCTGCATAAGTTGTTGTTGCTCTTGTGAAGTTGTGAAGGTAGTAGGAGACATTGTGGTCTAATCACCCACTAATGAGGAAACAAGTGGCTCATTAGTTGTGAGAATGTTCTGCTGCTCTGAGTCTTTGCTGAGGCTTAGTTTGGAACTAAGCTTGGTCTTCTTTCTATACATTATCTTAAATCCTTCATTGAAAATGTCAGTCCCTAAAGGGGACTCTTCCTCTCTGCTTCTCTTGGCTATTTTCTCCTGCATGGTAGGAGTCTGCACTGTAGATGATGATACCTGCTGTTCTTCTGCCTCTTGTAGGGTATTCTCAACCCATTCTAGCTAATTTTTGTATTTCTCTATCTTTGGCCCGGATGTGTGAAAGTAAGGAGTAGACTTGGTTTCTACTCTTAATTTAGAAATGATCCCTAATGGATCATACAACCAGGTAAAGCTAAGGCTGAACTACATTTCCTTTAAGAGCTTATCTAATTCTTCCCCTATTTCCATGTTGTTGCAAATGAAAGGGCCAATGTGGGTTTTGATTTTAAACTGGGACTTATTCTTGGAAGCAACAAAGTGGATTTCATCCATATTGATCATCTTCCTTATGTAATCCAAAGCAAAAATCCTCATTGGGAGGAATTTGGGCAGCTTGTAAGGTGAAAGCTGACATCCAAATATTCTCAATTATGTATAGTTCTCGTAGAGGTACTAGTCCCTTGTATGAACTTGATCTAACAACTGCAACATCCTTTTAATTTCCCCACTGATCCTTAGTTCTATCCTTCTACTCAGAAGACCGATTGTTGGACGAACAAACATCTTTGTAAACTATTTATATGTGTACTCCTTCCGTTCCTTCATGATCAGAGTAGTCCAAAAGATGATTGACTGTTGGTTCCATTTTGCATCCAGATTTTGCAAGGAAAGGTTGATGTTATCCTCTTGAAAGTATAAGAACATGTAAACTAACACAAAGGCATACTTGAATACATCCTCAGTTGGAAATTTGATAAGATTCTGATGAATTGATTCTGCAAGAAATTGGCTAAAATTAAACACAATGGAGGGCTTAGAATCTGTAGAGAAAATGGACATAAATCCTATGATGGCCTCATCTACCCACTGATCAGAGTAGTAGCCAAGGAGGTACGAAACAACTGCGATAATTTGCTTTGCTCTCTCAAGGAAAATAGAGGAGGGATAGGGAGGATTGTTCTTTGGCAGTGAAGCATCTTCTGTCAAGAAAAGTTCCAAAGTTCTGCCCTCTTGGCAAAGTCCAATTTCTAGTATAGTTCAATTAGTGATTCATAGGAAAATGGGGTAGCATTCTCTACTGTGGGGGCCTGCATCATCTGGTCTATGGCCTTAGGAGTGATGGTAAACCTAATTTCTCCAATAGGGTTAATGATGGCCCTTTGGATTGGCAAATATGATGCATGACACTTTCTAACAAAATTTGGGGTATTGTGGGTACGAGGAAAAATGTAGTGGGGTAAATTAGACTCCCACAGTTGGATATCAACTGAATTATCTATATACTTTTCCTCGAGCCATTAATACATCTCAGAAAGGTCTAATTCATAGACAATCTCATGGATTTTATAGTATCTGTCAGCGAAAGGGACGTGATGAAGATCTATGGGAGGATAGATCAGAGGATTGATAGGTTCCTCTAGTCCTTTGTCCTTTGGAGGCATCTTGGCTAAGGCTAAGAACAAGAATGAAAACTGGATTGGAAGTTTGAATAGCAGAGAGGAGTCAGGTTTTGGAGGGAAGAACAGAGGCAATAGGCTAAAAAGAATGAGGGAACAATGTCACTAGCAGGTAGAAGTAATTGAAGTTTTAATCCAGCAACTTGTAATCAAATCAATAACAATGATAGTGTATGAATTTAGTAACCTGTTAACCTGTGAAAGGGAGGTTTATATAGCAGATTTTGTTTTTCCGTTGAAGGTGGCATAGGTCCGTTGAATTAACGACTAAACAATTAATTGCTTAACGGGTTAATTTTGGAGGGAATGGAGGTGATCTGATGAAGTTAACGGGTGAATGACATGGAAGAAGGTAAGTTGAGGGAGCACAATGGGTAGGAGAGCAGTATCGGAAGTGAGAGAAATAACTTTCAAGGGGGGGGATGGTTACCGGTTTCACCTGAGTGGGGTTCAAAAAGCTGTGGTGATGACACATAGGGGAGGGCGCGGTTTTGTATACCGCCCATTTTGGACCCCCTCTCGTGACAATAAAGCTCAGATGGTGGGGGGGGGGGGCAAAAAGTCATATGGGTTGTCAGATCTTGGGAGATGGGTGGAGATGAAGTGAGAGGTGTCGGAGGGTTAACTTATGACGTGACGGGACACTCGGTGGGGCCGGCGAGAGTTAAATAATTAATGCATAAGGAATATGTGCGATATATGAGGGGTGTTAAAACTTAGGGATAAGTGGGTGGAGGGAAATGTGAGTGGAGGGGTAATGTTGGGATTTAAAACTTAGGGATATGATTAATACCAAAATAATTGATATATAAACCTTAGAGCAAACCTTTACTCCTCTACCTTTTTCTTCTGCACATGAAAACAATATTTGATAATTGACTTGTGGCGCATTTTAACTAGCAGCCTGTGCATTTATAAAAACATGAAATGAAGCCTTTCTTTTCTTTTTGCTTCCCTAACATTTTATTTTCCATTTGCCTTCATTATTTAGGGTAGCTAACACCTAACATTTTATTGATATGGAAGCCTATAAAACATTAAATTGGCCCAATATTTTAACTTTTCTTTCTTTTGCATCCATATCCTAACTTAACATTTTAAAATTATTTTGACTAATATACTAACTTATCAAAACAAAATAATGTTACAATAGTGTCCACCCACCAATTCCACCTAGACCTCCAGCCAGTTTCGTCTGTTTCCTTGATTATAGAAGCATTTACTATTTTTAGCAGTTTTTTGGGTCCTAAACTTCCAGAGTTGTTTTGACCCCATAAAAAACGTTTTTTTGAGGTCTGCAATAGGCCCATAGTCATAGGAAGGGGCCTGCAACAAATATTATAGTACTCAAAGAGGTATTTCCAACAACATGCCATACAGGCTAAACGAAGATCATATGACCAAGTTATGACCCCAGGAAGTTGGCTACCCAACTAACCCCAATGGGGCCCACAAACTCTTGGAATTCCATCTCACGGGGTTAGGGTTTTTCTTTTTAGGGTTTTCATTTGTTTTTTAATAATAAAAAGGTCCTTGAGCTTCATTGTAACACAGTTCAGAGGCATGTAGTCACCACATCTCTTCTCAGAGATAAGCTACCATCACCCGAGCAAGTTTATTTCCATTATGTATGTAAACATATTTAAATTCTTTGATATTAATAAAAATGAAGTTTTATTTCTACTGCATATCTGTGTTTATGTTTATATTTGTATTTTGTTGCATTCTTGCATGAGTACATATCACTTACATCATAAAAAAACATAATTGATCACATAGTTGATACCCTATAGTCAATGAATGATCTACAAATTCAAATAGATATGAAGGACCAATTGATTGATGCACTTCAATTAAAATTAAGAGAAAATAAAAAATCAAATTGTTGAAATGCTTTATGCAACATCTGTAGCTAAGGTTGATGCAATTTGTGACATAGAGGATCTCATAGAAAATAGTAATGCAACTTGTGATACAAATAGGAACACATCTAGAAGGTTAATGTAAGTTGTGACATAAGGGAGCTAAGAATATTGATGCAACATGTCATACAATGGACCTTATTGAAAAGTGTTATGCAACATATAAAATAGATGAGATCATGCAAAAAGTCGATGGTCATTCTAATACAAAGTAAGTGAAAGAATAATAAAGTGAATTGATGAAGGAAACAAAAAAAGTGAAGATGGTTAGTGGTGAACCAAAAAAAACCACCACATAGATAATCCAAAGCTCCATCTTGGATCCTTTCAACAAGATTCTCATCTTGAACTTGACAGTAGGGAATATTAGATAGTCGAGCTTCAAGATTTGAAGATCTAGAATAATCAAAATTCAAAAAGGCTTTGGGAACTATAGCATAGAAATTGGTCTCCTCAAAATCAATCAAGTCAACTTTTGGAATGATAATAAAAAATAATGAGAATGTAAAACATATCAGTTGTTTACTTCCAAATATTAGATATTTTTCAGACATATCTTCATTGAAGCTGAGCTCAACAATTTCATATGGAAGATGATACAAAATTTATTAGTACAATTATTTAGACTTGTGATGGGAGGGGGGGATGTTAGATTTTGAGTCCCTAGGAAATCAAGAAGTGCAAGAACACAATTTTCATGAGTTATAAACCTTATCTTTGATGAGGTGTTATCATGATCCTTTGATGACTTTGAAGTGATAGCTAGATCTAGAATGGTCTAATTGATGCACTATAAATTCATGTAATGAGATCAATACAAAATATAGAGAATGACATTAAGCCTTTTCCGCTAGTATTTGTCTTGTCTAGCTTGTGCTCCAATTATTAGCACCAATGGCTAATGTCTAAAAAATTATTTCAATTGATTTGCCTTCAAGGTGAACTAGTTAATACATAATAGGTTTCCAACTTTCCAACCTTCATAGTTTAACTCTTGAATTCATATGATAGCCCCATAAAATCTTGGTTGATAAAAGGAAAGGAATTTTTAGTTTTCATATATATATATATATATATATATATATATATATAGTGGGGTTTATTCATGTGGTGTTCACTCAGTTAATCTATGACATAACATGTGCATTCATGGGATATTAAAGAATAGCCCTAATTTCACTAGATATTCATAAATATCTATCAAAATAATTTATTTGAACCCCCTTTGTGATGAATTTCTCCAATAACCCTCACCCACTTCCCCCCCAACCCCACCTCAAAACCCCCCAACCATATCTATAATATATTTACTTTATTTTTCATGATTTAATAGCCCCATTTATGAATGAATGTGGTAAGATATTGATTAACAACATGAAGTCCTTGTAGGTTTTCTTTGGGAAAAAAGTATTCCATATGTTTAAAATAGTCATTAAATGGTTCTAGATAGTGGTTGGTATACGCTTATTGAAGTTACTGAACATTGTGGAACTACTAGAATTTGAATGCCATTGCCACAAGCATTAGATTTTCCCTGGGGACCCATTTTGAGTGAAATTATGCAAACTAGCTAAATGATGAATTCAAACGCATTGAGTGCCATGCAAATTCCATGAATTGGTTAAAGGTCACTAATTCCATACTTTCAATTTTAGGCTTTAGAAGCACAAAAAAATCACTATTAAAATCCCATAAATGTATCCAAGTTTCCTTTCGATATAAATAAGGTATAAAGTGGGAGGGAAATACATCATATAAATACACTTTATAAGGTTGTCATTGTATGCTAAAATTAGACACCTAATCCTCAGGGATTGGGCGAAATGTAAAAATATGTAAATAAATAAATCTGAAAAGTTAGAATGGGAAGGGACCTTGGTATCTAAATCCCAAAGGTCAACCCTCTTCATGTATCTAATGATGCTCACATTAATGCGAAATACAATTGGGAGTTACCTTCCTGGCATGCCATGGTATCATAGCACATATCCTAGGTTCCAAATTTAAGCACTTGTGCCCTGCTCAATAACTCCTTTTCCATCGTTTCCATACCCTAATTATTTCCATCACTTAGGTGTTTGTTCTTAATGTAACACATATTTCATTAAAATTGGAAAATTTTTATTACAAGAACATCACTAAAATTGAGCTTTTTGGTTATTTTGAAATTCTAGATCCACTGTTTAATTCCAAATTCAATGAAATATGTGTTATGTATATAACATTCCCCTTTCAATCTGTGTGTCCATTAGGTTTGAGACCTGTTAGTTATCTCTCATTTTGTCTCCGTGCCTCGTGTTTTCTAGCATTGGAATGCTTCTACCTTTCCCTACTTAACTTTTCCTTCTACACTCTTTAACACCCATTTTAGAAAATGCTCGCACCTGTCTCTATATAATCCCACATCGTCAATTTCGTTTCTTTGGTATGCAATTTTATACTTCCTATAGAGCACAACCTAATGATTTTATATTTCATATAGAGCATGACCTAATGATTTTATACTTCTTATAGAACATGACCTTGCTGGTATATGAATTTCTAAGCAAGCACTTCACATTTGGTTCTAGTCAAACATCCCTAGAATAA
This sequence comes from Pinus tabuliformis, assembly GCA_031772625.1. NCBI lineage: Eukaryota > Viridiplantae > Streptophyta > Pinopsida > Pinales > Pinaceae > Pinus > Pinus tabuliformis. The sequence goes on from CM062804.1 coordinate 730,337,164, forward strand.
TCACTCATTGTCTTGATATTATGGTGTCTTTTGGGAATTGAGATGCCACTCCAAGAGATCTTTTACTATTTCTGGCCCATTGTTGAGTGTTTGTTGTTGTGAAGATAGTCAAAATTTTGGTTGATTTAAAACTATAGACCCTAGTTCAAAACTCTCAACATGTCTCTCCCATTTTGCAGCTATATTGCATCTACTATTTGTGTTATTATAATTCCCTTAAGTTAAGTCTATTGAATAAAACATCATAGCTCATGCCTTCACCATAAGGCTTTCCCTGCATAAAGGTTGAGGTTAGGATTGCATTTGCAAAGTGATAAGTGCACCATGCTTAATAGAAGCAGAAACATGCTTTCAAATTTCTATAGATGGTTTTTTTGATCGCAAAGACTAATAATTTTGAGTTCTATGTTGTACTCATGCACATTTTTCAAGGCCGCTTGAGTAATCTAATGCAAAATTTTACCTAGTCATAATTTTTTGTTTGTTTGTTTGTTTTTTTATTTTTATTTTATGATTTGGTTTTCAAGAATTGAGTATTACAAATGTATATGCTGGAATACATAGAATATTCAAGCCACTATTATTGAAAAAAAATAAGGATCATTCTATTGGAAAGAAAATATTTATGTCTATAAAAAATAAATAAAGGTCCAAATATTATTATCTTCTATATCCATTCGTCCATATTAAGGGCCTTTCTAGTAGTTGATGTGTCTTGTTGTTGCATTTAGAATTGTGTTAAGCCTTATTATTGTTGCAAATATTACTCTTACCTCAATGCAGGACTTCGTTTAGGATGCATTCTCTCATCTCCATAGTCAGAGTAGTACTCATTGGAAAAGAGAACTACAAAGAATGGTATAGGAATATTAGGAACACCCTCATATTTAATGACTTATGGAAAGGAATTTGTGAAGGTGAAGGTGACAATGCGTCTGCCAAACTCACATCAGATAAATTTTTATTTTTATTTTTTATTTTATTTTATTTTTTTATTTTTTATTTATCTAGGAGAATAAAGAAAACAAGGCTTATTCCATTATTGATGTTTTTGTAAGTGAAGAGGTGATTTGTCATATTATTCAAATTATAGATGCTTATGATGCATTGAAGAAAATGAAAGGCTTATATGACTCACACTCAGAATTGGAAGTAGTTCAGTTGTTGATTAAGCTCTTCAACTTAGATTTGAAGGATGATTACCCCTTTTCCCTAGCCTTTGATATTAGAGCCATCATGCATGGTGTAGATCCAATAGATTTAAAACAAACATCACTCTCATATCTTTTGTCAAGGCCATCTATTCTACATAATCTCACTATCTTGAATCCTTACAAACTAGTGCCCAATTCAAGGACATTACTTTTGAAACTCTTATGGAGAAGTTTGCATAACGAGAGAGGGATTTTGGGAAGAGGAAGATATATTCTCATTCCCTTGAAGAATAAATATTCCTTGCAAAAAAAGAGAATAATCATTCACAAGATTCTTCTAGAGGAAGAGGTGGTAGAAGAGGAAATGGGAGGAAGAAAAACAGAGGCAGGGGGCGCAAACGTCATCAAGGAGGAAAATATGATCTCCATTATATTCACTGTAATATATATGGACATGATGCATCCACATGCAAAATAATTTGGGAAAGAATCAAGAAATAACATAAAGAAGACAAAGGTAAAACACCATATCCAACGAAAGGTAAAACACCTGAATCTTCTTTCAATATTGGAGTAACTGAAGATCTATTTCATACATCATTTGCTTCTTGGAAATATAAATGGATGCTTCATATAGATGCAAGTTTCCATATGACATTGTGGAAATACTTATTTGAATACCTAAGTGAAAATGTAGATAGAGAAATTTACTTTGTTGACAAGTCAAGTCTCAATCCATCTAGACTTGGCACCATCAGGCTTAAATTTCCTGGACTTCCTAAATTTTTTATGCATGATGTACTCTACCTTCTAGAACCATGAATAAACCTGTTGTCCCTTGTTCACATTAACTAGCAAGGAAACTCCATACATATGTTTTATGGAAAATTAGAGATAAGGAACGCATTAAAAAACATGATTTTCATGAATGGAATAGAGGATGAAACACTACTAAAGTTGCAAGGAACATATGCTCGTGCACAAAACTCTACGTACAATTCTCAATGTAGTGAAGGTACATTTCCATCTAGTCTTCTTTTGCACACAAGATTTGGACATATTAACAATGACAATATTCTTTTGTTGAGAATAAATGATGTTCCTGGTTTTCCAACTATTCCAAGGAAACTGAAGCAATGTGATGCTTTTATCCTAGGAAAACAAAAAACCATTTCATGATTATGCTTCTAGAGCACATAAAAATCTTGCACCGATTCATTTTGATTTGTGTGGCCCTATGTTTGTTCCTTCTACAAAGGGAAATAATATATGATGACTTTTATTGATGATTACAGTAAAATGTGTTGGGTATACCTATTCAAAAATAAATTAGAAGATTTTGAAACTTCTAGAAACTTTCATGCATGGATTGAAAATGATGCACACTCACATATTAGCTCTCTTCATATTGATAATGGAAAAAAAAAATATACTTATGATGAATTTGAAAACTATCAAGAAAATACTATATTTCTAATGAATTTGAAAACTATATTTTCCAACATGGGATTCTACATCAAACAAATGTGCAATAAAATCCTCAACAAAATGGTGTAGCTAAAAGAATGAACATACTATGTTTAATATGGTTCACTCAATGATGTTTTTCAAAAATGTAAATTTGATATTTTAGGTTGATGTAGCTCTATGTGCAATATGTATAAAAAAATATGTCTATCTCATGCTCTCGAGAACAAGACTCCTTATGAAATGTGCTATGGACACATTCCTTAGCTAAGGCATCTCATGATATTTGGTTCCACTTGCCATGCCTTGATTCCTAAGGAACAAAGAAGCAATTTTGATGCAAGGAATCAAAAGTGCATCTTCTTGGGGTATTTAGGTACCACAAAAGCATATTGTCTCTATGATGAGATAAATAAGAAGTTTATGTTTTCTAGAGATGTGATTTTTCTTGAGTATTCTAAGGCCGACAATATTATTGAGCAATAAATCGATTGTATGGATAGATTTAATAATGCAAAAAATTATCACAAATTTTTCAATGAGATTCCAAATCTTCAGGGGGGAGTCCCTATCTTGGATTAATATATGTTCTCCTTTGGAAGCATTGAATTCCCCTCATGAAGCTCTCACCACTTATTTACATTAGGAAGACCCTTTGAGTGATGTGATTGAGAGGATTGGTAGGATAAATATTGATTCAAACCCATCTCAACCAATAGAGCATCCTGGACCGTATCAAAAAGGTCCTCCAAAATCACTCATTAAAACACCTAAAAATGTTCATCCTTGTGAGGTTGGAAAGATAAGAACTATAATTTATACTAGACAAAATGGAGGTGATGTAGATGATTCTAATTCAATTAATAATATGGATGTTCCTTATGATTTTGAATTAAATTTGTCTACTAATTTTGAGCCAAATTCCTTTAAATAAGTTGCTTCTCATTATGAATGGAAAGAAACAATGTAGAAGGAGTATGATGCTATTATAAAAAATGGAACATGAAAGCTGGTGGACCCTCCAATTTGATGCAATTTAGTTTCCAAGAGCAAGTATAAATGGAATGGATCACTTGAAAAACAAAAAGAAATGCTTGTGGTAAAAGTATTTGCATTGAAAGAAGGTGTCAATTATGAAGGGAACTTTTCTCCCATAAAGAAGTGGGCCACCATATAGACTCTCTTTTCCTTGGTAGTTCATAATGGATGGAAAGTCCATCAAATGGATGTAAAGAATTATTTCTTGAATGGAGACTTGAAAGAAAATGATTTTATCTATCATATTTTGATGTGAAGCAAAATAACATAAAGTATGCAAACTCATTAAATACTTGTATGGCCTAAAACAAGCGCTGTGAGCATAGTATGAAAAATTAATTGAGCATCTTCTAAAATTAAATTTCAAACACTTTAATGTTTATGATGCAACTTTATCTGTCAACAAAGTTAGAAAAATTGTTGTCTATCTTGTGGTATATGTAGATGATCTATTGATAATAGGGAACAATGAAAACTATATTGAATCCATGAAGAAATAATTGAAGAAAGGATTTGAGATAATATATTTGGGAAACCTTCATTACTTATTTGGCATTGAAATTACCCAACATCTACGTTATATATTCCTCTCTCAAATGAAGTACATTGGCGAATTGTTGAAAACATTTGGCATGGTCAAATGCAATCCTTTGTCCACTCCAATGGAAAAAAATATGAAGCTCACATCTAAAGAAGGAAATGAATTCGAGGATGAAACTAAGTACAAACAAATTATGGTAAGTCTTACCTACCTCACCGCTACTAGACCGTATATTTCATTTGTTGTTGGAATCCTTTCTAGGTTTATGCAAAAGTCTTGTGAAGGAAATTGGTCTACTGCAAAAAGAGTTCTAAATTACTTGAAAGGAACTCAAGGATATGGACTCAAATATTCATAGGTGGATGAATTCAGCTTGATTGGATATTTTGATTCAAAATTTGATGCAGATAAGGAAAATGGAGTTTGAAGCTATGTTATGAGTCTTGGATTAGGAGTTGTCTCCTAAAGGTCACACAAATAGTCAGTTCCAATAGATTCTACCATAGAGGAAGAATCCACGGCAATTGTAGAAGCAAACAAGGAGATTGTGTGGCTCAGGAAAATCCTTGAATATTTTTATGAGAAAAAACTAAACTCTACTCATCTTTTGATCGAAAATACTTCTGCAATTAAATTAGCCAAGGATCCCAAATACCATGATTGAACCAAACATATCAACACAAAGTATCATTTTATTTGACATCATGTAGAGGCCAAGACTATTCATTTACAACATTGTTCCACAAATGAGAAAATTGCAAACATCTTCACCAGAGCACTTAGAAGAGAAAAGTTTGAAAAATTCAAAATGATGCACGAACTCAAAAACACCTCTGCAGATTAGGAAGGGGGGGTGGGTGGGCGGCGGGGTGGGGGGATTTTAGACACCTAATCCTCCAGGATTGGGCAAATGTAAAAATATGTAAATAGAGAAATTAAAATAGTTAGAATGTGAATATGCCTTCATATCTGAATCCCAAAGGTCACCCTTCTTCATGTATATAATGATGCTCACATTAATGAAAAATATAATTGGGAGTTACCTTCCTGGCATGGAAAATACACACTACATTTGATAGAATCAAAATCCAGGTACATTTACCAAATTTATTTCATAATTAGTATGAAAAACCAAAGAAAGATAATTTAAATTCTCTAATGTGACATTTACATGCATAATTTAGTTGCCGGGGGGGGGTGTTAGACACCTAATCCTTTGGGATTGGGCGAATGTAAAAATATGTAAATAGAGAAATTAAAATAGTTAGAATGGGAATATACCTTCATATCTGAATCCCAAAGGTCACCCTTCTTCATGTATATAATGATGCTCACATTAATGAAAAATATAATTGGGAGTTACCTTCCTGGCATGGAAACTACACACAACATTTGATAGAATCAAAATCGAGGTTCATCTGCCAAATTTATTGCATAATTAGTATGAAAAACCCAAGAAAGATAATTTAAATTCTCTAATGGGACATTTACATTCACAATTTAGTTGGTGGGTGGGGGGGGGGGTGGGGGAATGTTAGAAACCTAATCCTTTGGGATTGGGCGAATGTAAAAATATGTAAATAGAGGAATTAAAATAATTAGAATGGGAATATACCTTCGTATATGAATCCAAAAGGTCACCCTTCTTCATGTATATAATGATGCTCACATTAATGAAAAATATAATTGGGAGTTGCCTTCCTGGCATGTCAACTACACACAACATTTGATAGAATCAAAATCGAGGTTCATCTGCCAAATTTATTTCATAATTAGTACAACAAACCCAAGAAAGATAATTTAAATTCTCTAATGGGACATTTACTTGCAAAATTTAGTTGCAAATTTCTCTCTCACAAGGGCATAATTTGTAGAATCATCAAAAATAAAATCTAAGATTGGGCATAAGGATATTGTATTTACATTTTCCTAGGCAAATATAATTGGACATATAGGTGCTTTCTATAGCCTTGTATGGGGAAGATATGTAATTCATTTTGTTTTTAACATGAAGTTGACATGTGACATTTAAAAAATATTAATAATAAAAAATTCAATGTCATCCATAAATAAATTATTTAAATGTCCACATTACGTAAAATATTTTTGTACCAACATTACAGATATATAAATATATAGATAGATAATAATTGAAAACAAAATTTTTCTTATTTCATAAGGTGATTTATACATCCAAATATGAGGGAGATGTGTAATTCATTTAATGTTTAACATGGAGCATTTAAAAAAATATTAATATTTGAATGTTGACTATAAATAACATATTTCAAATATCCACTTTAAGTGATCACACACACACACACATAACTTGGAATTAAAGCACGAGAAACCTGAGAGTACTCCCCACATTTCGTGGATGGTAAACTTGGTAAACCATTGAACCTAATTACGAGGTCTCGTCCCAAGGGAAATGAAGAGATTCAAACCCATGATCAACAACAAATAGAAACAATATCAAAGAACTTAACATATGACTCTATACCACTTGAGCTAACCCTTGGGCCACACACACACACACATACACTTTTAGTGATGATTATTTTTGCTTGTGATGAATACAAAACCTAATAATATATCACATATATATTATGGTGAACATTTGAACATTTTAACTTATTTGTGGTGGACTATACAAAATATATATCCTCTCATTAGGATCATGATGATATCTTTGCAATGATTATCTATGGTGGCTTCAAACATATCAATAGCGAACAAAAAATGTTATCTTTACAATGAACATGTTATCTATACAATGGGTTAGTTATGAAATGAACATTCTAGGTGTATAAGTTCCTATTCTTATTAATTTTCCCTACTTTCATCTATGAACACTTCACCACACATGCCAAAACCTCAACATAGTAATGGGAGGTCCAACAAAGTCACCCTAGATATTTTTTATGATCATAAATATTTTTTAAAAAGGACATAAGAAAAATAAGCATACCATAAAATAGAGTTAAATGTAATGTTTGATAACAAATTTAAATTGTTAGCAAATAAACTATAGAATAGAATATTAGGGTTTGAGGCTTAACTGCAAAAAATAGAGGCTAGATTACAAGAAATAGAAAAATATAAACAATTAATAGTTGAAGGAAATTGCAACATAAGATATGAGATTAAAAAGTTAAAAGAAAAACTAAATAAAAATTTGGCTCCAAGTGGTATGAAATAAATTAGATATCAAACCCATCAAAGAGGAAATGAATAAGCTAATTGAGCTAGATCACTAGTGTATTAAATTATCCCCGAATCTCATAATTTTTGGTATAAAAGAGAAAAAATATGAGGACATGATAGCTATAATAAAAGAAAAACTAAAAAGTAAGTCACAAATTGGATTAAATTATCTCATAGAAGCAAAGAGCTTTGGAAATATACTAGAATGTGAATATGGATTGATTCATGTTAGGGTAAGATGTATTGATCATGAATTTGGCATATTCAATAAATAGCTAAGATTAAAAGGGTCCAACGAATATTAATAAATGAAGATCTCATTCCAATGAACCAAGTTGAGTTATGAAAGGAGGTTCAAAAGGTAAAGGAAGCTAGAAATCAAGGCAAATGAGCAACAATCAGAAATAGAAAAAATATTATCAGGGATAAAGACCAAATTGATAATAATAAATAGAAATTTGTAACACTTGAGACCTTATTTCAAAGTTGTTTTGGCTTCCATGGCAGAAAGGTGCTATGTTAAGTTGGATTTCTAGTGAAATTGATATTATATTTCTAGTTGCAATATGTGAGTCTGATGAGTCTAAGGTCCCTTACATCGATGGATTCATCTTATGGTCATCATGGAACAAGAAATCCTATCATAGAGGAATTGGGACCTGTTGATGGTGTTGGATATCATCAACATTCAAGGGGGCCTCCCAGATGAAAATTCCCAATTAGACTTCGCATCATTTGGTGTGGGAGCCATTCCATAAATAAGGCCCAGTTGCCATATATTCTTAGAGATTTGCCTTGGATACAATGCACAACATGAGAGAGTAATGCATAGGTAATTTCAGATGAACAAGTAAGTATTCCATGTGTAATGTTCAACTACAGAATGTATCAAGGTTCTTCTACCAAAAGGGAGAGAAAAAGCGAGCCTTTAAAAGAATAGTAATAGTATTGATTTAGTAAATACATACGAGCATATACATATGAATGAATCATTGGAAAACTAGCGAAATAGTTCACATAGAAGAAACGATTGTTAAAACACATACAACACACTTTCAACAATATAAGTAACAAAGCCACCAAAATAGTTCAAGTTCCTTAGTATAGGTGAAAATAACATACATTGCAAACATTCAAAGAATAGTCTTACAATATTTACGACATATGCATGAAAGTGTGCTAGCTCAACAAGATTCAAAATTAAGCAAAAGTTCCAAGATACATCAATATTGTGACCACCACTAACCCCAATAGTTGAGCATTCGAGCAACCATTTGCTCCTCCAAAAGAACTATTTTTTTCCTCTCTAATGCCTGCTAGGAGGAGACAAGGTGAAAAGTCTTTTGCATGAACTATGAGGGTGTATATATAACAAATGGGGTGATCATTCACCTCCCTTATGACTCTTGGACTACCTTCATGAATGTTTGACTTCTTTATGACCTTTTGACTCCTTCATGACTTTTCAAAATCTATATATGACTCTTTGACTTGCACTTTACATTACATTTATGAAATATTGAAAATACATGATCCAAAAATTATGTGGAAATGATGACTCATGAAAATACACTGGTGCATGGATGACATGATGATATGGCAGTGTCAAGCCACTCTTTGCTGCTGCTATCTTTGTTTCCTCCTGAAGGATGGAACATGTTCCTCTTCTTCCTCCTACATAACGCTTGAAGGTATAAAGTCTTTAATGTGATCTTGGTATCCATCTACTATTGTAACTTGGTGTTCCTTTGTTATCCTTGATTGGTCAACTTGTCTTTCCAACTACAAATGTGTCTTCTAGTAGGGTCTTCTTCTTCATCTCCTAGATCATCATCCTACCATAACATGGTATAATACCTGGAATTGAAATCCACTCATGGCAATATGAAATTAGTTTGATAAACCCCTAGCCTAACATGCTTAATGATGACCACAAACTAAGATGGAACCAGGTGATAGGCTGGGAGGCATGCTCAAGAATTGCACAATTGTGCAACTCAAGAGGTCAAGGGTCAAGACTGAGCCTTGAGACTGCACAATGTGCAGTTCAAGTATGCGAAGCCTAGACAACTCTGTAGTTGAGTTCTGGAGGGGCATAGGCCTAGGGATTGAGTAGTTTCACAGTTAAAGAGGTCAAGGATGAGGCTTTTTTGCTTGAGACTGTGTAATGCGCAAAAGAGGATCACCAGAGGTAGTGGATGCACAGTTCTAGAGCTCAAGGGTCAAGGTTGGGCACTGAGATTGCGCAATGCACAATTCTAGAAGGCATGGAATACACATTTCACAGTGCCAAGAGGCAAGGTATGAGCTTGAGGGATGATACTATACAATGCGCAGTTGAGGAAGGGTGAGTAAGGCCAAGTTGCTCGGGAAGGTACTTTTTTGGATTTGGCTAAGTGTGGGATCGGTGTGGAAAAAGTGAGATATAATAAGAGATGAACATGATAATATACTTAGAATAGTTACGAAACAAAATTTATCACTCAGAACACATGAATAACATAATTCCTTCAATGCAACGACATTACAACAAATTTTCCCAAGTGCGATACTAAAAGTATACTTTTCGACGATAGTGACGAAACTTGTCCAACAATGCTTGAAATATTGGTAATGAGTGTGATAAATGTCTAGATGATAATAATGACTCATTAAATCAAAGGTTACCCCTTGAAACAAACCAGAACTACATATATGCAATGTGTGACACTTCTGCGCTAAAAGATGAAACTTTGAGTTTCTTTTGAATAGGACAAGAACACTAAGAGAAAACACATGTGATGGCTCTTAATACTTGCGAAGATAACATGAAAAGTCAAAGAAGGATCCAAAATTTGGATGTAGGCCAAAATTTTAGAGGGTGTTGTAGTAGCGACAACACTTGACGACACACTGGTTGAATTCCATCTTCTCTTCCTTAGTCAAATATTTTATGCAGGTTCTAGTTCCTTAGGGAGTATTGATTCATTATTCATATTACTCTAGTTTCCCCACTTACCTCGTGTATAAACATACCCCCCTTCATCCTTTCTTGGTTGAACACAATCATAAAGCCAACCATATCACAATGTTTCAAATAAGGAGAGTGGTAATGTTATTCATGAGTTTTAGATTTTTAGATTATAGCTTTTCATCTCTGGTGTTGCTCCACTGTGAATATGCCTAAAAAGTACGCTGACAGAGTCACTTCAGGAACACAAACATTTCTCCACTGCCAGTAAGCCTGGATTGTATCCCGACGAAGTTACTTGCTTCATCTCCCTGTGTAGGAAGCCTTTCTCTTCTTTCACCCTTCATTTATTTATTTATTTTATATAGGATTGTGCATCAACACTTATTAATTTCATAGGGTGGAAGAGGGATCCATACTTATTGAGAGCATAAGAGGCTGTTTCTTCAGAGAAGCATATATAAAACATTTGATATTGGTTTGCTTGTTTATATTTTCCCCTTGTCCTTTACTTGTTCGGATTAGTGTGGAAAACACCGAAACATAAAGAACCAACTGTAGGAAGGAGGTTTCCTTAATAGACACAAGGATCATATTTTCCATAAGAACATAATTAACCAAAAGGTGTAAACAAGATGAAGAAGAAGGACTGAAGGTTAGACAAATGCTACGGTGTCATAAAAATATTTTCAATTCCACCACATACATTGAAATCAGATAACATACTTACACATGACACTTATTCTCATGAATGAAATAAAACAGAATGAAAAGACTGAACACGGTGAACAAATAAAAACAAAAGACTATGTACATATGATAGGGCACCACCCTTGATTGTCATTGAAAATATTGTTTCAAGTCTTGGCCATTTACAGGAAGAGATTTAGTCTTCCTGTCTAAATATTGGAGATGATAAGGTGATGGCCAAACTTCTCACGAATAGTAAATGACCTGATCCACACGGATTGGAACTTTGAGTGTTGCCCTTCTCTTCATGGGCTTTGTCTTACTTCAATACCAGGTCATCCACATTGAATGCCTTTTCCCCCACAAACTTCTTATCAAACCATCTCTTGATGTGGTTCCGATGGATTTTTTTTTTCTTTTTCTTTCTTTCTTTCTTCCCGTAGCTTAAGGACAATGTCTATCCTATTCTAAACCTTGAGACAAGGCCTACCCTGAGATTCTTGTGAAAGATGAAGGGCCATGAAGGTAAATTTTCAGAGGTAGGATGGCTTCTTTTCCATACAACAGGAAGTAAGGAGAAGTATTCAGAGAAGGTTTGGGCATGACACGTCAACCCATAGGGCATTCACCAAAGCAGTGTGCTAGTTGCTTTGTTTAGAGAATATGATATTTTTAATGATACAAATAAGGTTCTTGTTGGTCATCTCAACAAGGCCATTTCCCTACGGATAATAGTTAGATGAATGTTTCAATTTGATGCCACTTTCAAATACAAAATCATAAAGTTTAAGAGATGAGAAATATGTTGCTTTATAAAAAAAGGTTGAATTAAGAACATCGAACTTGTTAATAATATTCTACTTGAGGAAGTTGATGATTTCCTGATCATTCACTTTCTTTAGGGGAACAACTTTAGTTCACCACATGAAATAATTTGTAGCAGTGAGAATATAACAATGCTGCTTCGATGAGTGTGGAAATATTTCATCGATGACATCTAAGCCCCATTTTTGGAATGGTTCTTATACAACGATGGGTTGCAATGGGGCAACTACTGTATTTTCTCAGCCAACACATTTCTGAAAAACTAGACACTTGTGGGCATAAGCGTGAGAATATTTGAAAAGTGTGGGCCAATAAAAACTGGCCCAGATGACTTTGTGTTCTGTAGTGCCACCTGCAAAATGTGCTCCAGCTGTTCTGTCATGGAAGTCACATAATACCCTTTTTGAATCTGATGCTCCCAAGAATATGAGAAGGAATCTGTTGTGGTGATTTTTGAAAAGCACTCCGTGTACTAATTGATAAGATAGAGCTTTTAGTATAATTTCCCTCTTTTGTCTCACTGATAAATGAGAGGAAAAAGTACCATTCTCAATATATTATTGCACGTCTACGTACCAAGAGGTTGGTGTGTTTGTGGGGGTAGCTTGTACGATATTATACGTTTAAATATCTTGCTCCCATCTAAAAAATCATCTTCTATTACATTTTCCGCTTATGCTACTAGCTGGCATAAACAATGGCCCTTAATAGTGTGAACTGGTTTGAACTCAAGCTCATAATCTTATAAGGCAGTTATATAGTTCACTCTTCTTCCACCAAGCTCTTGTTGAGAAAACAATGATATGAAAACTGGGTGTGGCACAAAGAGAATACAATGATTCTTCAGAAGACAAGGCCGAAAGTGTTTTACCGCCTTGTGGAAGGGTAATTAAGTTCAGGTCCTTGCAAGCTGACACTCATGAATGATATGGGCCGCTCATTATTCTAAGCATCCTTTTGTGTAAGAACGAAAACAAGAGAAACGTTAGAAGGGAAAGTATATGGCAGGAAATCTTTGCTCAAATTTGGACTGTTTAGTGCCGGTGCTTCTGCGATCACTTGCTTTATACAAATGAAAGTGTCCTTTTCCCTTTTATCCCACTTGTATGTTGGAAATAATACTGAGAGGGGGGGGGGTGAATCAGTATTATCAGATCAATCAAACTTTTCAATGCTCAGAAACATATACGCTACTTCAGTTAAGTGAACCAGCGTGTACACGCTACTGTGACTAAGTAAAACAGCGTATAAGAAGAAAACTCACAATTTAGTTAGCTTATTCTTCAGTTAAGTGCATCAGGACATTATTCACCACATTAACAGTAAACATGTGCAGTATAACAGAACAGATCAAAAGCCACACACATGAACACCAAGATATAAGGTGGAAACCCAATGTGGGTGAAAACCACCTGCTGCAAGTTGTCTCTATCTTTCTTTAATATGAAACTTCAGTTTACAATCTTTTGTACTGGTGCAGCCTTATACCAGTACGCAGGCTACAACCTGCAGAAGGCTACAACCTTCTCTCGTTCTCCAAACTTCCTTGGAAGGGAGCTCCAACCCCCTTTGCTCTTGTACTAGCTAAGATACTAGTACGTAGGTGCTGACCTACAATCTTCTTTCTTTCAGGTATCACTTTTCATACATTTTCAGACTTGGATATTCCTGAAGCACAACATTACAATCTGAAGACCACAATTCATTCAATTTCCACAACAGATCATTGAAGCATAAAACAACCAAACTTTGAATCACTGAACCACTGAACCCTGTCAATCACCAGTTACCAGAACACAGAGCAGACTACAGAACTCTGCAATAACAGTCAGACCCCACTGTAAACCCAAAATCAAGCTTCAAAAGATATACGATACTTCAATGAGCAAAACCCGCGTATACACGCGCTTTTACCGAAGCCAACCTGCGTACAGATCTAAAAATAAACTTTCTCAATTTGCAGCTGTACCAGACATTAGTTAGACCCAGAACATAACATTGCGACAATATGCAGATCTAGAAATACGCATAATCAACCATATCATGATAGTGCATTTCAAACCATTAGATCCCGATCTATCCTTAGATCTAGTCTTCCATCAACCGATGTGATCTCTCCTTGGCTTAGATCAAGCAACCCAGAACCTGCATATCAGATCTCTTTCTCTCTTAGATATTCAAGCCTTTTCGAAAGATGTATTTGCCTAATGATCTTCTTCTCCTTATATAGCCTTAGGCCTTGCTCAATACCAAGAGCCAAAACCATAGTAACACAATACCATCAACTTCAAAACTAGGGATCGACACGCCCGTCGAGACACAATGGTCCGAAATCATAGGCACAACTTCCAAGGACTAACCACCATGGACCAAAAGGTACTTTTCCACATACACGCGCTTTTTCTGAATCCAACTAGCGTGTACACGCGACTTGGTCTTAACGAACCTGCGTATATGAACTTCCTTGGCATGCTGTACTAAGATCTGTCTTCTGATTAAGTTGCCATCACCTGTACCAACCTCTGAGCACCGGTACCAACCTCTGAGAGAGTTGCCATCAAGGACAACACTTGAATCATAATGCCAACAATCTCCCCCTTTGGACTTGATGGCAACCACCACACCAAGTCACTCTCCCCCTTTGACATCAAGGGCAAAGGGCTGTGCTCCCCCTGAGGACATGCTGATACCTCTGCTTGGCTGTGCTGACTCGTGCTCCCCCTGACAGTAGGCCAGATCTGCAAAAGATGTTCTTCAACAAGAACCAAGACTTATACACCATAAGAGACCTTCCTATCACCAAAAGACTCAATACATACATCCATACTCCCTACCAAGAGGGGACATATCAGGAACAACCAATTATATTACAGCATTCATCCCAGGCATAGAGGGGAAACCAACATAGGCCGTTACATGACCTTGACACCATAAAAGAGATACATGACATAGAGACAACAGATCTAGACCAAGACTTAGGAAAGGCACCAGCAGCATCTGATAAACATCTTGTTAGATCAGCAACCAGGATTTCTTTCTGAGCTCCTTCTCCTGAAACCAACAACCAAAACATCTGAATGCCAACAATGCTTTATGAGACTTTTAAGCTGCTCCCCCTGAACCTGTGCCTGTTGCACCCCCTGAAACTGTGCCTGAAGAATTCTGACATTCCCATTGCTGTTCAGAACTCCAGAGTTTTCCCTTGCTGTTCAGAACTTCATATACGCGATTTCTCCTGCATAAAACAACGTATGTACGCGGATATAATCTCTGCAACAAGCGTACACCTTATACGCGACTTTCCCATCATAAATCCGCGTGTATACGCGTATATACCTTTCGTAACTTGCGTATACCAACTTTTCTGTAGAACAGACAAGCTTCAACAGCAGGATGAAGCATCAACTACTCCCAGCTTTTGTCTGAGATATTCGAAAGTTTCCCTGGGCAGTGGTTTTGTGAGAATATCAGCAACTTGTTCCTTAGAAGGAACATACTCCAACTTGACCTTCTGTTCAAGCACTTGTTCCCGGAGAAAATGGTACTTGATTGGTATGTGCTTGGTCTTTGAGTGCATGACTGGATTCTTTGAAATGCTGATTGCACTAGTATTATCACATAAGATAGAAACTGGTGGAGTGCAAGTGATTTGAAAATCCTGCAAGGTCTGCATCATCCAAAGAAGTTGTGTGCAACAAGATGCCGCAGCCACATATTCTGCTTCAGCTGTAGATAAGGCAATCGAACTCTGTTTCTTGCTGAACCAAGATACTAATCTGGAACCCATGAAGAAAGCACCACCACTTGTGCTTTTCCTATCATCCACACTTCCAGCCCAATCTGCATCTGTGTAAGCATGAAGAGTGAGATCTGTATTTCTAGGATACCATAAGCCATAGTTTTGGGTCCCTTGAAGATATTTGAAGATTCTTTTGACTGCCTGAAGATGAGTTTCCTTTGGGTTGGCTTGAAATCTTCCAACCATTCCTACTGCATGTGTAATATCTGGTCGAGTACCTGTCAAATAAAGCAAACTCCCAATCATGGATCTATAAGTGGGTTGGTGAACTGCTGCTGATTCATCATTAGCACTGAGGCTGCATCCTGTAACCATGGGTGTACAAACTGGCTTTGACTCTTCCATGCCATACTTCTTCAAGATCTGCTTGAGGTATTTGGTTTGAGACAAGAAGATACCTCCTTCATTTTGTTGGATTTGCAATCCAAGAAAATATGTCAATTCTCCAAGAAGTGACATTTCGAATTCTTTCTGCATAACCAAGGCAAAGTTTTGACTCATAGTCTCTTCATTGCTGCCAAAAATAATATCATCTACATAAACAACAAGAATTAGCAATTTGTTATTTTCAACTTTTATATAGAGATTGCTATCTGCTGATCCTTTTGAAAAGCCTTGTTGGTGAAGATATTTGTCCAATCGATAGTACCAAGCCCTTGGAGCTTGTTTGAGCCCATAGAGTGCCTTTTTCAATCTGCATACAAGGTTTGGATCATTCCCAAGAATGAAACCATCTGGCTGCTCAATATATACTTCTTCTTCTAAGTCTCCATTCAGGAAGGCTGATTTCACGTCCATTTGAAATACCTTGAAGTTTTGAAAGCTTGAGAGAGCAAGGAACATTCGGATGGCCTCTAGTCTTGCCACAGGAGCAAAGGTCTCTTCAAAATCTATTCCTTCTTGCTGTGCATACCCTTTACAAACAAGTCTGGCCTTGTTTCTAATTACTTCTCCATTTTCATTTAATTTATTCTTGAAGACCCATTTTGTTCCTATTACATTCTTATCTTTTGGTCTAGGAACTAATTCCCAAGTGTTGTTCTTTTCGATTTGCTCAAGTTCTTCATCCATTGCTTTGACCCAACATTCATCTTTGCATGCTTCTTTCACATTTTGTGGTTCAATGGAGGAGAGTAGAGCCAAGTAGCTTGAAGCTTCTGCAAGTGTCCTTCTTGTTTGTACTCCTGCTTCTTTCTGCCCCACAATCTGAGTTTCTGGATGATTCTTTTGGACATATCTGGATGGAGTCTTCTCTTCTATTCTTGTCTGCTCCTCTGGTTCTTCTTGAGATTCTTCTTCTTCTTGAGGTTCTTCTTCTTCATCATTTCGCCTTTGAGAGTAACCTTCATCTTCTTCAATGTCTTCATGATGAACTTGCCTAGGAATATATCCCTTCTCATCAACCACTATATCAATACTGTCAACAATTCTGCCAAGTCTTTTATTGTAGCACTTGTATGCTTTGCTATGTGGAGAATAACCAAGAAGAATGCCCTCATCTGCTCTAGGTTCAAGTTTGCCAAGTTGCTCATCAGTATTCTTAATATAACATTTGCTCCCAAAGATTTTGAAATGCTTCACGGAAGGAGTTTTACCACTCCAAAGCTCATGAGGTGTTTGAGTGCTGTTTACTCGGACATTTGTTTTGTTAAGAATGATAACAGCAGCATGTGCAGCTTCACCCTAGAAGGTTGCAGGAGTACCTGATTCATCGAGCATAGCACGAGCCATTTGTTGGATAGTTCTGTTCATTCTTTCCACAACCCCATTTTGCTGAGGAGTTCTAGCTGTAGAGAATTCTCTTCTTATCCCATGTTCATCACAGAAATCGAAAAATTCATTTGATGTGAACTCCCCACCTCTGTCAGATCTGAGGCACTTAATTTTGTGTCCTGATTCATTTTCAGCCAATGCTTTGAAGGATTTGAATTTTTCGAATGCTTCATCTTTGTGCTTCATAAGCCCTAACCAAACAAACCTTGAGAAATCATCAATGAATAATATCAGATATTCTTCTCCTCGAGGTGTCCTTTTCCTAAATGGACCACATACATCTGTATGGACTAGCTCAAGAGGCAAGCTAGCTGATCCTTCCTTCTCTGGAAAGTTAGTTCTGGTTTGCTTTCCAAACTGACAAGATTTGCATATGGTGTTGTCTGGAATTTTGATATCTGGAAGATCGCGAACTGCCTGATATTTGCATGCTTTCCTTATTTGTGAGAAGCTTAGATGTCCCAACCTTCGATGCCATAACCAGTGCTCTTCATCCTTGCTAAGATAGCATTGTTGTTGTCCTTCTTCAAATATGTACAGATTATTTGGAGTTCTTTTGCCTTTGAGAACTGTTTTACCTGTATCAAGATCACGAACAAGACATCCATTCGATCTGAAAATAACCTCGGTTTTTTGATCACACATCTGGCTGACACTTAGTAGATTATGCTTCAATCCATCAACATACAAAACATTTCCAGCCTTGACCTTTTCCTTCAAAGGAGCAATACCTTTTCCTTTTATAGTTGCAGGAGTATCATTTCCAAAAGAAACTTTCTTTCCCTTTTCTAAAGTAGAATAAGATTCAAGTTTTTCTTTATCACCTGTCATATGTTTCGAACATCCACTGTCAATGTACCATAGATTTTCCTGTCCTTCTGCATAAAAAGCTATCCCACATCTTTCTGTCTGAGGTTCCTTTATTCTCCATTTTTTGGTGCTCGTGGCTTGTTCCTTTTTCTCCTGAAACCTGCTCCTGCATTCAGACTCTTTATGACCAAAATTATTGCAAATAGAACATTCAACTTCATTTTCAAGAACCGAAAAGTTGTTATAGGTCCTCTTTGTAATCCCTGTCATACTTCTTTGTTTTTGAGCTTCCCTAGTCATGATTGTTTTATATGCAACACATTGAGCTGCTTTGTGACCAAAGTTATGGCAAGAAAAGCATTGTCCATTGAAGAAGCTTCTGCGGTTATTGAATCTACCAGCCAACTGATTGTAATTTCTATTTTCATCTATTCTTGTGCCAAACTGAGAAGATTTTACCTGTGGTTGGTTGTAGCTTTTGTTCACCCTTAAGAAGGATTGTCCCTGATAGTTTCTGTTTGTAATTCGTCCCTGCTTTACCTGATTATCTTCATTGTTCTTCTGCTCATTTCTTCTTGCTGCATCAAGATAACTTTTTGAGGTGGATGCTTGAGAGGTTTCTCCATTATAGCCCAAACCTGTCTTGTTTAGAGGAGACCGCTGCACATTGATAATCTCATCCAAAGTTTCAGATCCTTTGACAAACTTAAGATTAATAGCTTTTGTTTTTTCAATTTCTTTTCTGAGACCAACAATTTCACCTTCTAGTTTTTCAAGATGTTTTTCCTTTTCATCAATTTGAAATTGCAAAGTATCAATGATCACACTCTTTTCTTCTATGCATCTCTTGAGTCTAGTAATTTCATTATAGAGATTATCCACATCTACAGCATCCTCATAATCATCATCTTCAAATGCCATTAACAGCTTATATTTATTACCTTGTTCATCTTCATCACTGTTTGATAAGCCATCACTATCTTCATGGGTGTAGTAGCTTTTCTTATTTGCACTTTGTTTCTTGTTCCATCTAGCAGGTTCTTTTCCTTTATCCTTATAAGGACATTTTGCAGCATAATGACCTACTCTTCCACAAGCAAAGCATTTGAAAGGTAGCTTACCTCTGAACCTTCCAGCACCCCTTTGAAGATTTCTGACAAAATTTGATTCTTCTTCCTCTTCTTCTGGAACATGGCTTGCTTCATAGTAATCTTCTTTTCCTGATGCCTTAAAAGCAGCTTCCCTTCTGTCTGATGGACCTCCCTTTCTCATTTCATAAGCAGTTAGAATTCCATGTAGCTGAGACATAGTGAGAACTTTGAGATTTTCCTTTTCTTCTATTGCAGATACTTTAGATTCAAACTTGGGGGATAATGATCTTAGAATCTTTTGAACTACTATAGTCTCTTTTATTTCTTCACCCAAATTTTTCATACAATTAACAATCTCATCTACCCGAAGAAAATAATTAGCCACACTTTCATCATTATACATCTTGAGAGTCTCATATTGAATCCTGAGAGTTTGAAGTTTAGCTTGCTTTACCTGTTCATCTCCTTCATAGCTAGTGATCATTTTGTCCCATATCTCTTTTGCTGATTTGAAGTGCATGACCTTCATGAATTCTGTTTGGGATATACTTCCTAATAGAGTACTGACTGCTTTTGCATTTGTTTCATATGTCTTTTTCTCAGCTGGATCTGTAGGAGTAGCTGAAGGAAAAGCATAGCCTGTTTCTACGATGTTCCAAACTTCTGTACCAAGAGATTGAAGATATGCAGTAACTCTTACCTTCCAATAATTGAAATTTGTTCCATCAAAAACCGGTGGCCTGATTGATGCTTCTTTCTCGTAGTTGCTCATGATGAATGATCTACCTTCAAGCGATCAAGCTTCTCTGAAGGACCTGCTCTGATACCAATTGTTGGAAATAATACTGAGAGGGGGGGGGGGTGAATCAGTATTATCAGATCAATCAAACTTTTCAATGCTCAGAAACATATACGCTACTTCAGTTAAGTGAACCAGCGTGTACACGCTACTGTGACTAAGTAAAACAGCGTATAAGAAGAAAACTCACAATTTAGTTAGCTTATTCTTCAGTTAAGTGCATCAGGACATTATTCACCACATTAACAGTAAACATGTGCAGTATAACAGAACAGATCAAAAGCCACACACATGAACACCAAGATATAAGGTGGAAACCCAATGTGGGTGAAAACCACCTGCTGCAAGTTGTCTCTATCTTTCTTTAATATGAAACTTCAGTTTACAATCTTTTGTACTGGTGCAGCCTTATACCAGTACGCAGGCTACAACCTGCAGAAGGCTACAACCTTCTCTCGTTCTCCAAACTTCCTTGGAAGGGAGCTCCAACCCCCTTTGCTCTTGTACTAGCTAAGATACTAGTACGTAGGTGCTGACCTACAATCTTCTTTCTTTCAGGTATCACTTTTCATACATTTTCAGACTTGGATATTCCTGAAGCACAACATTACAATCTGAAGACCACAATTCATTCAATTTCCACAACAGATCATTGAAGCATAAAACAACCAAACTTTGAATCACTGAACCACTGAACCCTGTCAATCACCAGTTACCAGAACACAGAGCAGACTACAGAACTCTGCAATAACAGTCAGACCCCACTGTAAACCCAAAATCAAGCTTCAAAAGATATACGCTACTTCAATGAGCAAAACCCGCGTATACACGCGCTTTTACCGAAGCCAACCTGCGTACAGATCTAAAAATAAACTTTCTCAATTTGCAGCTGTACCAGACATTAGTTAGACCCAGAACATAACATTGCGACAATATGCAGATCTAGAAATACGCATAATCAACCATATCATGATAGTGCATTTCAAACCATTAGATCCCGATCTATCCTTAGATCTAGTCTTCCATCAACCGATGTGATCTCTCCTTGGCTTAGATCAAGCAACCCAGAACCTGCATATCAGATCTCTTTCTCTCTTAGATATTCAAGCCTTGTCGAAAGATGTATTTGCCTAATGATCTTCTTCTCCTTATATAGCCTTAGGCCTTGCTCAATACCAAGAGCCAA
The DNA here is from genome assembly GCA_031772625.1 of Pinus tabuliformis. Lineage (NCBI taxonomy): Eukaryota > Viridiplantae > Streptophyta > Pinopsida > Pinales > Pinaceae > Pinus > Pinus tabuliformis. Next base: position 730,358,494 of record CM062804.1, read on the forward strand.
AACCATAGTAACACAATACCATCAACTTCAAAACTAGGGATCGACACGCCCGTCGAGACACAATGGTCCGAAATCATAGGCACAACTTCCAAGGACTAACCACCATGGACCAAAAGGTACTTTTCCACATACACGCGCTTTTTCTGAATCCAACTAGCGTGTACACGCGACTTGGTCTTAACGAACCTGCATATATGAACTTCCTTGGCATGCTGTACTAAGATCTGTCTTCTGATTAAGTTGCCATCACCTGTACCAACCTCTGAGCACCGGTACCAACCTCTGAGAGAGTTGCCATCAAGGACAACACTTGAATCATAATGCCAACATTGTATATCACATCCTTCCTTATAGTATCTTGCAATGGTTTCACTTTCTAAGTGTAGTAAAAGATGAATTTGCGAAGGAAATTGATTTTCCCCAAGAAGGACTACATAGATTTCTTGTTCACCGGGAAGGGAAATTGAGTAATAGTTATGACCTTTCAGGGTTCACATTAATCCCACTCTTTGCAATGATATGTCCCAAGATATTTCCCTCAGACAATAAGAAAAATTCTCTTCTTTAGATTAAGAGATATCCCATATTTATGACATCGCTATAAAATTTGCTTCAAATGGCATAAGTGGCAAGATATTCTTTTCAAAAACACCATTACATCATCAAGATAAACCACTATATTCTATCTGCTCAAACTGCAAAATGTGCGATGTACACCGTTCCTTGAAATTTTGCACTTGCATTGATAAGTCAAAATTAAATTCTCTTACAAGAAAACGTACCCCATTTGGTTCAGAATGTTGTTTTGTGTTTGTCGGGTTATGAGGCCAAAACTTGGTTGTAGGCTGAAAATCCATCCAGTAAGGGAAACATTTCAGAACCTGTACTGTTTGTAGAATCTGATCCATCGATGACAATGGATAATTTTCCTTATTTGAGGCATGATTCAGATTGTGGAAATCCACACACAAGTGTATTTCCCCAGATTTCTTCCTCAGTGGGACGAAATTTGAGACCCACATCAATTGTCGCACTTTGAAAATGATCTGACCATCCATCAACTTCCTCAACTCTTTTTGAATAATGGGATCAAGCATTAGATGAATTTTACGAAAATTTTGTTGAAAAGGCTTAGCCCCTTCCTTGATTGAAATCACGTTTTGGATTATCCACATGTCATAAGTTTTTAGATCATCACATGTCCATGTGAAAACATCTCAGTACTTCTTGAAAAGGCAGATGAAGGCTTGTCATTCTTGAGGTGTGCAGAAAGTACCACAATTAACAATCTTTGGATCTTTTTTTTACCAAGATTGATCTGTTCATGCGACATAGTTGATCTATGAGTCTTTGCGTTCACCAACCCCTTAAAGTGATTTTGCAAGTCATAAACTTTTTCTAGCAACACCACACCATTAGGCATGGGGTTTCCTTTGCTTTCTTGAGTTGCATCCTGCAATTCTCTACCATGCTTATCTTCATCGATGGCTGTGTCTATGAACACATCAACATTTGCCATAAATCCAGTATTTGATGGTAGTCACTGAAAATGAAAAAAATAGTGATATTATCAGGAAAAAATGGCCTATAAATAATATCAACAAAAAATCCATCTCTTAGTGGTGACAACCTAGCACCACCATTTTCTAATGTATTAACAACGACATTATGTATTCTAGGAACAAAAACAATATTGAAATCTTGGAATTGAGAAATCAAATTCCACACCTCTTGTTGAAAATCTTGAGATTAGGTTACACATAGTGTATAATATTCTGTACCTATCGTACGACAATTTCAAAGTCACCTATTTCTTTGAGAACCTCAACTTTGAGGTCGATGGCTTTCTTCAAACCCAAGATGAGTGGTTCATATTCTACGATGTCATTAGTGCACTCAAACTCCAAGCGATATGAGATAAGATGTTTTATCTATTGCGGCTCTAATAAAATGAAACTAGCTCTAGAACCCTCCTACGATTTCGATCTGTCAAAATATAAAACACAAGTATTAGAAAAACTAGAGCTACATCCTACACTAGTACTGTCTACATTTAATGTACAAAGGTAATTATCACCAGTTTGATTTCTAGGAAGGATTTCTACTTGCCTATCTAGTGGGATTGGTGAAGGATGAGCTAGTTAACATCTGTGATCTACTTCAAGATTTGTTTTTTCAAAGATCACTTCTACAAAGCCCATTGGTTAATTTTTTTCTTCAAGTTGTGTCACGGTACACTTCATGTATGGTTTGCTTTCAATTCGAATCTGATTATTTCTACCCTTGTATGGAAGCCATAAATGAGACCAATCCATTGCAAAGTATCCTTGGAGTTTTCTGGACCAATCTTTTCTTAACAGTAATCCATAGGATTCTAGAATGTCCACAACTACGATATTTATTTACTGGTGAACTCTATGATCAGATGAAAAACAAATAATAAAATTTATGAGTTCACCAATGGCCTAGATAAGTGATATTTCCAATTGTATGATCCGTGCATCAGTTTTATCCAATTTTTCATTGATTTTATTAGCAATAGAAATTGGCATAAGATTTGTGAATGCACCAGAATCAACCAAATAATTGTGACTATTATAATTAAAAATTTAAGAATTTAAAATAAACGGAGGGGGGAGAGTGTTAGAACTTAAATTTACAACATTTACAACATATTCGACGATATCGCAAGAGTTACCAGACATTACTTGAGAAGAATAACTTTATTTACCTGTCAGAGTGTGCGATGAGAGTACCCGGAGAATTAGTTCATGTTGGCCTGTTACCTTTATGAGCTCAAAAAGTGGAATGTTAGCACAAGAGATCTTCATATATTCAACAATGTTTTATTCAATGTTCTCCATCATAATGGGCCATGCTGATGAGTTAGGTGGTGTAAGTTTATCTACTGCAGCAAGAGTGGTGGATTTGTTCTTGTTGTTGCTGGAAGTGTTCTTGGAAGAAGGAGAACCTCTAGAATTGTGCTGTGAACTCTGAGCTGGGTTGGAAAGTGGTGGAATTATCCACAACAATTTCTTCTTAATTTCTTACTCAGAAACATGTCCCTTTATCCTCATATTGTAATGATCAGTTGGCTGCTTGGGAGGAGCTTCACTCGTTGACGATAGATCAACACTCTATTTATCAGTGTTGTAGATGATACTAAACATATTACCTGAATGTCCAACACCCAAACTGTCTTCGGTCGCTATAGGTTTTCTTGTTTATTCTTTCTGTTGAGATTTTTCTTCTGTTAATAAAGTATCAACAAGATTAGCCATCATAGTGTTCATATTGTGGTTCCACTGTGGGCATGTATTTTATGAATGTTTTTCTTGATGAAAGGTTCATAAATTATCCATGCCCAAGCTTTTGATATTGAAAACTATGTTAGAAATATAAGCATATTTTTCTGATTGTGAATTGTTATTTTTTTTGAAGAGCAGTGGCCTGGAATACTTGTTGATGGTAGTAGATGCATCACTTGACCGTCTCTTCAATTCTGATACTTCATTTGTGAGAGAACTTAGAGACTTGGTCAATCCTTCCATATCCAAAGAGTCTTTATTTTAGTTATGTTGGAAGAGACTTAGTTTTTCTTATCAACTTCTTTAGAGTCTTTGGAATCATCATCATCTACGATGACTCCAATAGATTGCAAATCATTTTCTATAGCAATATCTTCTGCAAAGTTTAAGGTCAATATTTCCTTCGCAACTCTTTAAAAAAAAGAAGGAAATGTTGGTTGGCAAGGAAGATGTGTAATAATCCCTAGTGATGTCATCATGAGGTTGCACATTAGTGGGGAAAATTTTGAATAATTTCATGAATCTCTAATTAAAATACTTGATTGTTTCTTTATCCCCCACTTTCAAATTACCAAGTTCTTTAAACAACATGGTAGGAGCCTCATTGTCAGTAAAACTTTCAACAAAAAGCTTCTTAAAGTCCCTCTAGTTTTGGATTGAATTGGTTGGAAGAATATGATACCATATGGAATTTATACATTCTAAAATGTATGGAAAGAGTCTACAAGCAACATCATCGAAACATACCTCAAACATTCCTAAATGCATGTACAAATCGTCTATATGGTTTTCTTGACCAAATCAAACTTTGACAAGAAATTTTCTGGATGTTTAGACATCATGTGAAGATTGTTCGGAAGAGAAAATGGCCTTTGGGCCATTAAATCCAAATATGCATCAACCATGTCTTCGTATTTTTCCTCCTCCTCTTTTTTGGAAACTAAAGAAGCTTCTCCCTCATCATTTGGATTTGTGTTGTAATCAGGGTGCTCCTTCTCAAAAAGCTAAAAACCATATTCTTCATCATCTGGATTCTCCTCAATAGGTGGAAGTTCCCCTTCATTTTTTGTAGGTTCATCCAACTCTTCCAGGCTTGAAATTACCAGATATTCCATCGAAAAAACTAGTACGCCACTGGGATTTACTTCTTTCTTTACAGTCTTACGAGGCAGAATTGCAATGACAGGGAGCAGACGAAGAGCTCTTAGAAACTGATGAGTGATGGGTCGTATAGTTTGGAGTTGGTCATAAGTAACCTCAAAGGCTTGTCCCAGGCTAGACTAAACAATTTCTTTGTTTTTAGGAGTATGAGTGGGAGTGGAAATGGGAATGTTGCTACCTTGCACGAAAGTCTATTTGTTAGGATGTTGTGAGTTTTCAACCATAAAAAGGTGGCTTCCCTCCTTCTAGCGCTAGGATGTTGACGGTGCTGGATATTGCCAACATGCAAGGGGTATCCATGATGAAAAGTTCCATTTAGAAGTCACACCTTTTGGTGTTGGAGCCCTTTTGGAAATAAGACCCAACTTCCATATATTATTAGAGATTTTCCTTTTCTACAATGTTTAACATGAGAGAGTAATGCACAGTTAATTTCAAATGAACAAGTAAGCATGCCTTGTGGAATGTTCAACTGCAGAATGTATCAAGGTTCTTCTACTGAAAGGGAGAGAAAAAGTGAGCCTTTAAAAGGAGAGTAATAGTACAGATCTAGTAAAGACACACAACCATATACATATGAATGAATCATTGGACAATTACCAAAATAGTTCACATAGAAGCAAAAATTCTTAAAACAAATACAACACACCTTCAACATTATAAGTACCAAAGCCACCAAAATAGTTCAATTTACTTAGTACAGGTGAAGACAACATAAATCACAAACATTAAAATAATAATCGTACAATATTTATGACATACACATGAAAGTGTGCTGGTTCAATGATCTTTGAAATTAAGCAAAAGTTCTAAGATACATTAATAAATGGACACCACTAGCCTCAATATTGGAGCATTAGAGCAAGCAATTTCTCCTCCAAAAGAACTAATTTCCTCTGTAATGCATGATAGGAGGGGCCAAGGTGAAAAGTATTTTGCATGAGCTATGAGGGTGTATATATAACAAATGGGGTGATCATTCACCTCCCTTGTGACTCTTGTACTACCCTCATGACGTTTTTACTTCTCTATGACCTTTCGACTCCATGACTTTTCACATTCTATAGATGACTCTTCGACTTCCACTTTATATTAAATTTTTGAAATATTGAAATTACATAATCCAAAAATGATGTGGAAAATGATGACTCATGACATTACACTCATGACATGGATTGCATGATGTTATGGCATTTTAAAGCCACTCTTTGCTTCTGCTATGATTGTGTCCTCCTGAAGGATGGAACATGTTCTTCTCCTTTCTCCTCCATAAGGCTTGAAGGTAAGGAGTCTTCAATGTGATCTTAGTATTCTACTACTGTCGTAACTTGGTGTTCCTTTGTCTTCCTTTATTGATCTACTTGTCGTTGTAACTACTAAGGTGTCTTCTAGCTGGCTGTCCTTCTTTATCTCCTTGATCATCATCCTCTCATAACATGATATAATACTTACAAATGAAATCCACTCATGAAAAGACAACATTAGTCCAATAAACCCATAGTATTACATGCTTCGTGATTACCACTAAATGAACTGGAACTGGGTGATAGGCTGGGATACAGGCTCAGGGATTGCTGTTTTGTAGCTCAGGAGGTAAGGGGTTAGGATTGAGCCTTGAGACTGCACAATGCATAGCTCAGGTAGGCTAGGGCTAGAGAACTACATAGTTGAGGGGTTGAAGGGTTTAGGATGAAGGTTTGAGGCTTCCCACTATGAAATTCTAGAGGGGAAAAGGCCTATGGATTGTGAGGTTGCATAGTTCAAGAGGTCAAGGTTGAGGCTTGTTCCTTGAGACAACACAATATGCATAAGAGGAAGACTAGAGGTAGGGGCTGCACATCTCTGGAGCTGAAGGGTTAAATCTGGGCATTAAGACTGTGCAATGTATAGTTCTGGAAGGCATGAATTGTGCATTGCGTAGTTCCAAGAGGTAAGGTATGAGCTTTAGGGTTAAGACTGCACAATTCACAATTTAGGAAGGCTCAGTGAGGCCAAGTTTCTTGGGAAGGCATTTTTCCAAATTTGGCTAAGTGTGGGATCAATGAGGCCAAAGTGAAAAATGACAAGACCTCAACATGATCATACACTTAGAACAATTGACGACACAAAATTGATCACTGAGAATGCATGAAAAACATACTTCCCTCAATGTGATGACATTGCGACAACTTTCCCAAGTGCAACACTAAAAGAATACTTTGCGACGATACTTGTGTGACAATTCTTGAAAATTTGGGAATGAGTATGATACATGTGTACATTATAATATTGACTCGTTAACACCAAGGTTACCCCTTGCAAAAAACAAAAAATACATATATGCAATGTGCAATGCTTGCCATGTTAAAAGATGACAGTTTGAGTTTCTTCTGAATGAGACAAGAACACTAAGAGAAAACACATGTAATGACTCTTAATACTTGTGATGACAACATAAAAAGTCAAAGTAGGCTCCGAAATTTGGATGTAGGCCTAAATTTTGGAGGGTGTTGTAACAGTGACAACATAGCCTTAACTTGCTATATAAAACGTAATGTTTCTTCTCACATTCGATTTTACAAGATACACCCTTTCAATTCATACTTTTGGATAGAAATATCGAAAACTAATGCTAATATTTCAATTTTTTATGTTTCTCCTATGAATTCTACCTTTTATAAGAAAAACAATATAAATGCAAATTTCCCCTCTAATACCCTAGAAAAATATATTCATAGTTTAAGGAACAAAGTTAATATCCTCTTTCTAGGAGACTTTAACACTGGAACTGCAACTAACCAAGTTATTCTTCTAAGCAATGATTCCAACCCTAATTCTCTGTGGCAAATGAAGACCTTGTTTTAGCTAGTATATACAAAATAAACTTTGAAGACCTGATTGAGAATTTTTTTGGTACTAAGCTAGTCAATATTTGTATCTTTGAAGACCTAATAATTTTCAATGGTGTAATTAAGAGGCCAAACTCTAACTAGATGAGTTATATTCATGAGCTTGAAAAGTAGTATAATGGATTATGTGATATCCAATATCTTTATTTCCTACCAAATGATAAACATTTGACCTCTTAAAGGAGTATGAGATTGACTTTGATCATAGGCCTTTAATCTTAACTCTATACTTTGTCATGCGCAAAATCCTTATGCAAGAGAATGTTGAGAACCAAAGGCACTCTCTTTTGAAAAAAGTAAGGTTGATCTCTTTTTAAATGATTTAAATAGGGATTTAAACATATTAAATTATAAGTACAATATCAAATAACTATATCATAATTTTACTACAACATTTTCTACATCCATTAACAAGTTTTGTATCAAGGTGTCATGTAAAAGTAATAGTAAAAAAACCAATCCTTGGTATGGTAATGATTAAAAAATTGTTAGGAAAACAATTAGGGATGCTTCTAATGAATTTTCAAAGCTCTATAAGATAAATATGTACAAATCCCTTATTAATAGAAAGAAAAATAAATTATTGCACTTATCTAAATATGATGGTAGGAAGTTTTGGAGGAAGCCTTTAATTCATGAAACTAAATAAATTAATACAATTCCCCTAAATAAATTTAATTCCTACCTTAAAAATATTTATAAATCCCATAATGCCATGTTCACCATTTCAAATATTCTTGTAGAGGATGAATCTTTGCTATGGAAAACATAGAGTTTAGGGTTAAGTAGCTCAAATTGGGAAAGCTAAGGACATTGAAGGCTACCAAGCTAATTTTTTTTTAAAATAGGAGGGTCCATCCTAATCCCTTACATACAAAAGCTCTTCAATTTGGAAACTAAGAAAGGTTTCCTTATGTATTGGACATAAAGCCTCATTTTACCTATTTTTAAATGTGGAGATAAAATCACTCTAATTACAAGACCATTATGATTAGCCCCATTTTAGCTGAGTTATTTTTAATCTAGGTTGTCATTGATGTCAATATATTAGCGTTTGTGATGGAAAATTCTTTGATACATGATTGCCCATTGATGCCCATTGATCATAATGCTCATAGCGCTGAAAGTTTGATATATGATGATATGATGAGATGGAGGACCCAAGTGGATTGAACAATAGGAGGTCAATTGAACAACAATTGAACAAGATGAGGTCAATTGAACAATAATTGAACAACGGGAGGTCAATTGAACAACAATTGAACAACAAATGATGCAGGAGGTCAATTGAACAACAATTGAATAACAGGAGGTCAATTGAACAACAATTGAACATCAAATGATGTAGGAGGTCAATTGAATAACAATTGAACAAAAATTGAACAAAAAATGACACAGTAGATCCAATAAAGCAACGGGAGCAAGAAGCCAAAGAGAGGAAGAGTGAAGAGAAGTCACAGGAGCAACAACTATCGCAAGAGTGAGGGTAGGAGTGTATGGATGTTTTGATCATGGTTGAAGGCCTGCGCTAAATCCTAGCCGTCGATATCATAGTCAACCCTTAGATCATGATCAACTGTGCGGGTTAAGGCCCGTAGACACTATTTGGGGCAATATGAAGAATTGAGAGGACTTCTTCATATGAAGACAGGTAGTAATTAAGGTAGCAGTGAAGCTGTAGATTGACAGAACACAATGAAGAAGATTTTGAGAGCAGTGTAGTATAATCAAAACATGTCTTGACAAAGCAAAACTATAGGGTTGGAGCCCTTGGGGTTAGTGCCTCAGAATTGGAAGGATTGGTGTCCTTGGAGTCGGTGCTCCTAAACACAAGGTTGGTGCCCTAGAGGTTGGAGCCTCATAAAAGACCAAGTTAGTGCTTGGAAATAGATTGGAGCCTTATATATATTGTACCTGATTTATTGTAAAGGTTATATTAATAGAATCATTTATTCCTGTTGTTCATTTTGTGTTCTAAGTATAAATGATTTAATTGACAAAAATAACAATTGAAAAGGAATACTGATTCAACCCCCCCAATATTTCCAACAATTGGTATCAGAGCCAACTTCTTCATATCAGTCTAATAGCTAGAAGAAGGATTCTTAGTCACAATGAGAAATCAAGAAGTGTCAAGAAGACCTCCTCTGTTCGATGGCACAAATTTTGGTTTTTGGAAAAAGAGAATGTCTTACTACTTAATGTCCCTTGGACCTGAAGTTTGGCATTCAGTTTTAAATGAGTACACAACTCCTTCCACTCTTCCAACAGATCAAGATGAAAGGAAAGCTTACATTGCAAATTCAAAAGCCTTAAATTCCATCACTAGTGGAATCACTGATTCTGAATTTACAAAAGTCATGAATTGTGACTTAGCCAAAGAAATATGGGATAAGCTAGTTAGCTTATATGATGGGGACTCCAAAGTTAAGAAGGTAAAGCTTCAAACTCATAGAAGGAAATTTGAAAGTCTGAAAATGGATGATGAAGAAGATATTGCATCATACTTTATTCGAGTAGCTAAAGTGGTCAACTCTCTTAAAGGATTGGGAGAAAATATTGAAGAAAGCACTATTGTTCAAAAGGTCTTAAGATCTCTCCCAGACAGATTTGACTCCAAAGTAAGTGCTATATAAGAAATGAAGGACTTAGATACTCTCAAGATGGATGAACTTCATGGAATCCTCATTGCTTATGGGATGAGAAAAGGAAGCCCAAGTTCCAAAGATGCAACATTCAAGGCCTCAAAATAAAAAAATGGGACAGAATGGAATACCAGTAGTGATGACTTTGATGTTGAATCCGAATTGGCACAATTTGTACGAAGACTAAAGAAATGATCTAAGATAAAAGGTAAGTACCCTCTTATTTGTTTCAAATGTGGAAGAATAGGTCATTATGTTGCAAAATGTCCTCTTAAGCATGATAGTGATGGTGAGGAAAATTATAAAAGGATGGTATACAAAAAGAAATGGTTCAATGAGAAGAATTTCTTCTCTAAGAAAGATTAGTCTGATGAAGGTGACTTTGTAGTCATAAAAAAGAAATCAACTAATCAGTTCCCACAACGCAAAGGAGGTAATGATGAATCAGATGAAGAAAATGACCATGCTGGAAGCCAAGAAGTATTGTTCATGGCATTCACAAATAATGATGATTTAGGTCTAGAAGGAAATGTAGATGAATTGTTAATGAGTGCCAATGAAGAAAATGAGAAATTATGAAATAAAATCATCTCTCTTAAGGTAGAAAACGAGGAAACAAAAAGAAGGGAAGACCTCTTGAAAAATAAGCTAAAAGAAAAAGAAGGAATTTGTGAAGAACGTGAAGTCGAAATAGTATCTTTGAGGAAGGAATTGGAGCAAGTCAAAAAGGGTTGGCAAAGCTCTCAAATACTTGACACTATCCTAAATAATCAAAAACCTCAACATGAAAAATCTAGGATAGGTTTTAAAGGAGAATCATCAAGTACTAAGAATAATGCAAAAAGCTATGCCGACATACTTTCCAGCAACCAAAAAGAAGAAAGGTTATTTCATCAAAGGCCCATCTCAAATCCAAAAAATGAAGAGAGAGTAACTCCAAGGAAGAATGTTGATTCAAATCATGGCTATTACAACAGGTACACAACTATCTTTTTTGGGCATTGTTTTTATTGTAAAAGTTTTGGTCATCAAGCTAGACATTGCATGGCCTATAAGAATGAAACACCAAAATTGAAGGATCAAACAAACAAACCATATGGTCTCAAAGGGAAAGGAAAAATCAAGACCTACAACTCCTTTGATCCCTTGGCTAAATTTGATCCAATTTTCTCATTATGTAATGATAATGGACATAATGAACAAAATTACCCCCTTAAAAGAGGAAAAGAAAAAAAGGAGAATCCCAATAAGGATAAATGTGGCCTAACTCTATGTGCTCACAGTGATGAAAACCATTGGTTTGTGGATAGTGGGTGCTCCAGACATATGAGAGGGGACAAAAGGAAGTTTGTCTCATTGAACAAAAAGGAAGGAAATGTATCCTTTGGAAGTGGATCTACCAAAATTGCTAGAAAAGGAACTGTTACCCTTATTAATGGAAAAGGAAAGGCTCAAAATGCTTTGCTAGTAAATGAGCTCAAACACAATCTCCTGAGTGTTAGCCAAATCTATGATCAAGGACATAATGTTGTCTTTAGCACTAAATATTGTGAAATAAGAATCTCTTCCTTAGGGGAACTTGTGGTGAAAGGAGTTAGAACATCGGATAACGTCTACATTTTGAACAAAATTCAAGAAGATAAATGTTACTTAGGTCAAACAGATGAAAGTTGGCTATGGCACAAGCGACTTGGACATACAAGCTTTGATAACTTGATCAATATCAGCAAGATTAATGCAATGCGAGACATCCCAAAGTTATTCAAGCCAAATCAAGGAGTATGTGGTCCATGTCAACATGGAAAGCAAACTAGAATCAGCCACAAGATCAAGGAGTTTTCTACATCTAAACCTTTGGAGATCATCCATGCTGATTTATGTGGACCAGCTAGAACGCTGGCACTCCAAGGAGAAAGGTACTTTGCTTTATTTGTTGATGACTATACTAGAATTATGTGGGTATATTTCATAAAATATAAATCTGAAGCATTTGAGTGTTTTAAGAATCTTAAAGCTCTTGTAGAAAATTAAAAGGATTCTAAGATTAAATGTCTTAGAATGGATAAAGGGGGAGAATTCACATCAAAATAATTTGATGAATTCTATAAAGTACATGGAATCGAAAGAGAACTCTCTACTGCCAGAACACCCAAGCAAAATGGGGTAGTTGAAAGAAGAAACCAAGCAGTTCAAGAAATGGCAAGAACAATGTTAATATCAGTTGACTTGCAGCCAAAATTCTGGAGAGAAGCAATCGGGACAACTGTTTATACCTTGAATAGCTCTCAACTAAGACCAAATAATGAGAAGAATCCTTATGAATTATGGAAAGGAAGACCTTCTTCAACAAAATACTTCAAGATTTTTGGAAGAAAGTGCTTCATAAAAATCAATGATGGCTCACCAGGAAAATTTGATCTCAGGTTGACGAAGGGATATTCCTCGGATATTCTACAAGGAGCAAAGCCTACAAGTGCTACAATAATTGACTACAAAAAAATAGTGGAAAGAATTGATGTGAAGATTGATGAAGACCTTCCAGAAAAATAAATTGAAGATCATGAAGTTGACCCTCTCATTGAAGAAGAACCTGAAAAAGAGGAAAAAGATCAAGAAGAACACAAGGAAAAAGAACCATCTCAAACCCCTTCATAGATGAAGTTTCTCCAAAAACATCACCAAGAAGAGTAGATTATTGGCAATATAGATGAAGGGATACAAACTTGAAGAAGGATGACAAGCACACCAAAGAAAAATGATGTTGGTCTCCTATCTATGATAGAACCAGAAACATTTACTCAAGCAAGTAAGGATCCTCATTAGGTACAAGCCATGGAAGAAGAAATGTCTTAAATTGAGAAGAATGAGACATGGGAGCTGGTACCTCGTCCTAAGGATAAAAATATAATTGGAACCAAGTGGACGTTCAAAAATAAAATGAATGAAGATGGACAAATCATCAGAAATAAGGCAAGGTTTGTTTGTAAAGGTTATTCACAAATTGAAGGAATCGACTTTGAAGAAACATTTGCACCAGTATCTCATGTGGAAGATATAAGGATGTTCTTGGAATTTTCTTGCTCAAAAGGATTTAAAATCTATCAAATGGATGTCAAATCAACATTTCTGAATGGGGAACTCAAGGAAGAAGTCTACACGGAGCAACCCGAAGGTTTTAATCTAGTAGAATGAAAAGAATTTGTTTGTAAGTTGAAAAAGGCATTATATGGGTTGAAACAAGCTCCTAGAGCTTGGTACACAAGATTGGATCACTATCTACAAAAATAAGGCTTCAAGAAGGGTGTGGCAGGAAATAATATCTACATAAAGATGGATGAGGATAAGTTACTAGTCACTCTTGTCTATGTTGATGATTTGATTTTTGCTAGTAATAATGATGAGATGAGCCATGAGTTTTCTAAAAATATGTCAAAAGAGTTCAAGATGTTGATGATAGGAGAGTTATCTTACTTCCTTGGACTACAAGTATATCAAAAAACGACAGGCATGTTAATATCTCAAGCAAAATATCTTAAAGACATGCTTAAAAGATATGGAATGGAAATCTGTGCACCCATGAGAACACCTATGACCACAGATTGCAAATTAAGAAAAGATGATGACTCTCCTTTAGTAGATGCAACTCATTATAGGCCAATAATTGGAGCCCTCCTATACTTAATCGCTACAAGACCTGACATTATGCAAGTAGTAGGAATGGTGGGAAGATTTCAATAAGCTCCTAAACAATCCCATTTGTTGGATGTAAAAAGAATTGTCAGATACTTGAAAGGAACTCCTGGTTTCAGCCTTTGGTACCCTAAGAGCTCAACTCTTACTGTGACTGCATACACCGATGCTGATTGGGCTGGAAGTGTTGATGATCGAAAAAGTACTAGTGGAAATGCATTCTTCCTGGGAGATTGTCTAGTATCTTGGCTCAGCAAAAACAAACATCCATATCACTATCTATAGCTGAAGCCAAGTATATAACTGTTGCAGATTGTTGTACTCAAATATTATGGATGAAGGAAGCTCTGAAAGATGTCAACATAGGTACAAATCAACCAATCACCATCTATTGTGATAACACAAGTGCTATCAGTCTCAGAAAAATTCTAGTGATGCACTCAAAGACCAAACATATGCCAATCAAGTATCATTTCCTTCGTGAACAAGTAGCTGAACAAAACATCATCTTGGAATATATCAATACTAAGGAGTAGATCGTTGATATTTTCGCAAAACCTCTTCCTCGAGAAGCATTTGAACATCTTCGCCAAAAGATGGGGGTTATTTCTCTAGCATCACATTAACTTGATTCATAAAGATGTTGCATGACAGGGGAGCAGTTCGACAAGGGGAGTCCTTGTGAACTCCTTTGCCATTGATGTCAAAGGGGGAGAGAAGAAGAATATTTCCATCAATGAAAAAGGGGGCGATAGTTAATCTAGGTTGTCATTGATGTCAATATAGTAGTGTTTGTGATGGCAAATTATTTGATACATGATTTCCCATTGATGCTCATTGATCATAATGCTCATAGTGATGAAAGTTTGATATATGATGATATGATGAGATGGAGGAACCAAGTGGATTGAACAACAAGAGGTCAATTAAACAACAATTGAACAGTGAGAGGTCAATTGAATAGCAATTGAACAACTAGAGGTCTATTGAACAACAAGAGGTCAACTGAACAACAATTGAATATAAAATGACGCAGGAGGTCAATTGAACAACAATTGAACAAAAATTGAACAATAATTGAACAACAACTGAACATCAAATGAAACAGTAGATCCAGTAAAGCAACATGAGAAAGAAGCCAAAGAGCAGAAGAGTGAAGAGAAGTCACAAGAGCAACAACTATCGGAAGAGCGAGGGTAGGAGTGTACGAATGTTTTGATCATGGCTGAAGGCCCATGCTATATCATAGGCGTTGATCTCATAGTCAACCCTTAGATCACGGTCAACTGGAGGGGTTAAGGCTATTTTTAATCCATGTGCGAGTCGAAGTCACGCAAACCGTCGATTGCGATAAGGCTATGGACCCGACGAGTTTATTAACAACTACTTAAGGTCATATCTTATCCACTCCGTCAGCTGTAGGGGATTGACTATGTTATGAGAAGACCTCCGGAAGTTGCGATTGCAATTAAAGGTGATGATGTGGAATGTGGAACCTCCATAGAAGAAGGACAGTTCACAACTCATGAACGTGAATTAGCATAAGAAAGGAAGCCAAAGGTTGTGTGAATGGTAGAAAGAAAGCTGAAGGTCCAGTGAGCATAGAGGAAGACGAAGAGCTAGTGGAGGATGAAGGTAAAACATTCTGTTGAGTTGGTTAATCTTTAAAAAGGCTCAGACCTGTGATAAATGAAATTGAATGGAAGAAGTACAGAACACAATTTTGAAGAACAGTTATGTGAAAGGAAATAAAGTTTCATCTGTCATCATTTGAAGGGAGCAATATATAGCACCAGCATTGAAGTTTTTGTGAGTTTGTTTCTTGGAAGTAAGATATCGCGACAGTCACTCCTCTGAAGAAGTCACTCTTGAAGCAGTTAATCTTGAAGCAGTGACTCTTGAAGCATTTACTGTGACAGTGAGAACATTGGCTTCAAACAAAGAGTTGTTTTGGTGCAGAGCTTAGTGCAGTTCATTGTAGATACATTGGAGTTGTGTGAAGACTCTTGTAGATCATGATGGCTATTTGAAATCATCATGAGGTAACTTTGCAGACTCTGTTTTGGGCAATATGAAGAATTGAGAAGACTCCTTCATATGAAGACAGGTAGTCAATGAGGTAGCAGTGAAGCTGTATATTGACAGAACACAGTGAAACAAATTTTGAGATCAGTGTAATACAATCAAAACATGTCTTGACAAAGAAAAACTCTAGGGTTGGAGCCCTTGGGGTTGGTGCCTCAGAATTGGAAGGATTGGTGTCCTTGGAGTCGGTGCTCCTAAACACAAGGTTGGTGCCTTGAGAAGATAGTGTTGGTGCCCTAGAGGTTGGAGCCTCACAAAAGACCAAATTGGTGATTGGCAATAGATTGGAGCCTTATATATATTGTACCTGATTTATTGTAAATATTATATTAATAGAATCATTTATTCATGTTGTTCATTTTGTGTTCTAAATATAAATGATTTAACTGACAAAAATAACAATTGAAAAGGAATATTGATTCACCCCCCCCCCCCCTTTCAGTATTTCCAATAGTTGTGTGGAATTATTTTTAGAAAATAACATTAGCCTATGGTTGGAAATACATGATAAAAGAGCCAAAGGGAAAGTTGGTTTAGTAGATATTCTACTATGGACAATGTTGTTACTCTCATGGGGGGCTTCACCTTGTTGATCAATTCCTTATCACATTATATCATAAATATATTTTTTAAATTGTGAAGAAATAGAGTTAATATATTGTAGGTATTGGGGGAATTGATGTGGGATAGTAGGAATTATAGTTATTTGATAAAATAGGCGATATCTATTAAAAATAAGCATTTATTTTTATTATAAATATCTATTGATAAGGAGTTCAAAAAAAGTATTTTCTGATGTTTTTATCAATCTCTAGTGAGATTAAGGGTATTCTTTAATATCCCATTAACATAGGTTTTATGACACATATTGAATAAATGGATACCCCATTACTACTCTCATGATCCTTATGGAGGAATGCCACAATAATAAGAATGATCTCCTTTGTCATTTCATTGACGTTAGAAAAGATTTTGTTGGGTCCCTATAATACTAGTGATTACCCCATTACTATTGTAGTTATACCCCTTATTTATATTGTTATGCCCCTATTACCCCCATATTGTTATTTATGTGCCCCATAGAATCCCTCTATTGTTATTTTTGCGGCTTTATATTATTATTGTTAGGTGGGCTGGATTATATTGTGACTCCTTAGACTCCTATATATAGAAAGGAGGTTTTGTAATTTGTATCATCCAAGAATTGTTCATTTATGTAATGTAAAGGAGGTTTCCCCCTCTAAGAGGCTGAATTCTAAGGCGTTGATCTATCTTTTCTATCTTTTCTTGAGCTGGTTTCATAACATTTGGTATCAGAGCTTTGGATTCTAGGGTTTTGCTGCTCCAAACAGGTCATCGTGGAATTTTCGCTATAACATTTTTTCTGTGACATTTCAGAAGTCGCAAAAAAAACCCATTTGAGAAGAATTGGCGCTAAACCTTGGATCCGAATTTCAGAGCTTTTGGCGTGATATTTTCGGATATATGATCTGAGGAAGTTGGTATTTTGGCTGCTCCTGAAATACACTCAAAATAGGTGACATGGGGAAAATCGTCATAACTTTCTCTCTGAGGATCGGATTGAAATTTCGTAAAAGGGTATATAAATAAGACGGGCTGTAGTTTCTTGTGTGTGTGTTTCAGATTCAAAGGTTGAAACAGTGACTTGTGGCATGTCGTACAAGTTTTCTCTACTGAACCAGTCTAAAAGCAAGTCACTGTGGGAGACTTCACATAACTCTTCGTTGGAGAATCCAATTTGGCTCAGACTTGTGGCATTGGAAAGAGGATGCAGAAGGCTACTACAGGTAGCAATTTCAGAACTGGATGACCCGAAATTACAGAGATACATCAGATTGAATATCAGGCTTCTATAAAGTGAAAAAAGGTGTGTAGTTTTTTTTTTAAATTTTTGTGTAAGCTTGGTTTAACGGAATTCAAAGGGCATAGTAAAGCATTATTATCGGTAACTGATGCCCCGAGGAAAGAAAATGCAAACACTTAGTAAGGAACCTGAAAGCTCTAGCATGACTCATGAAGAAGAAGAAGAAATGCTACATGATATATCAAAATTACAAGAACAAGTGCAACAAATGTCACGCTCACAAAAGCTAACAGAAGCTAAGACAAGTGGCGTGGAATCTAAGATAAAGGGCATGGAAGCTAAGATGGATGATTCGAAGACATATTTGAAGAGAGACATGGCAGATTTGAAGATAGATTTGTAGACAGATATGGAAGAATTGAAGAAGTTGCTACAAGAAAGGGTCACTAATGGTGAAAAGGTAGTAAAGGAAACTCATGATGAGAACAAAATAAATGTTAATCATGATACCATAGACGCTAATGTTGGATCGAAGAATCACCATATCCAAAAATCGATATGAGGAAGTTTGATGGCAAGGATCCCGCTACATGGATATTACAGATGGAGCAATTCTTCGATCTCAATAATGTGAAAAATGCACAAAAGGTACGTATGGCAACTGTATATTTGGAACCAAATCAATTTGTATGGTATCAATGGCTTTGCTCTCGTAAAAAAATTATCACTTGGGAAATTTTTACGGAAGAATTGATAGCACATTATGAAGATACAAAAAGCAACACTTTTTTTAGCCAATTGATAAGTCTCAAACAAAAGGGTTCAGTAATGGAGCACATTGAGGAGTTCCAAAAATTGAACATAAGGGTAAAAGATATTCCAGAGGAGCATAGGATTGATGTGTTCATAGGGTCTTTAAAGGATAATATCCAACATGATGTTCACCTTTGGGAACCGGATTCATTAGAGAAGGCATTACGGTTAGCAAGAAAAATGGAAAGCAAAATTATGGAAACCAGGAAGCATACCACTCACAACTATAAAGACGGAAGTGTTGTTGCCCCTAGTCTTCCACAACCTATAAGGTTGACACCAAAACAATTGGAAGAAAAAAGAGCAAAAGGGCTTTGTTACAGTTGTGATAGCAAATACACTAAAGGTCATAAGTGTGCTGAGAAGAAATTATTCTACGTACATTGTGAAGAGGAAGAAGAAAAGGAGCAAGAAAGGTCAAAAGAAGAAGATATACTCCAGGAACAAAGCCTAGATGAAGAACAAATAAATCTGACCATATCTTGTAATGCATTGGCGGGAATTACCACTCCTCAAACCATCAAGATAGAAGGACAAATCAAGAAGAAAAAGGTAATAGTGTTGATTGATTCAGGAAGCACCCACAATTTTATTCATTGTAGGGTAGCAAAAGAATTGAATTGCTTCCTATATCCAGCACCAGAGTGTCAAGTGATGATTGCAAATGGAGGAACAATAAATTGCTCTGGAAAGTGCCATAATATCAAGCTATCCATGGGAGAATAAGTATTGACTAGTCCAATCCTTTCCATTCCAATGGGAGGTGCGGATGTTGTACTAGGAGTCCAATGGCTACAATCCTTGGGTACAATAGCTTTTAATTTTCAAGAACTTTTCATCAAATTTTCTATGGAAGGAAAGGAAGTTGAATTAAGGGGTATTGCAGGGAAACCAGGAAAGATAATCAGCTCTCATGGTATGACAAAGCTTCTAAAAAAGGAGCAAAGAGGTGTAATTGCACAATTATGCTCGCTAGATGTTTCCACATTGGAATCATCTATTTCTCCAAATCTCCAAAAAGTCTTGGACAATCATTCCAAAGTATTTGAGACTCCCAAGGGTCTCCCACCTATGCGTGATCATGATCATGCTATTCATCTGATTCCAGGAAGTGTTCCTCCAAACATCAGGCCGTACAGATATCCCTATGTCCAAAAAAGTGAAATTGAACGTATGGTTGCAGAAATGCTAGAGGTTGGTATAATTCAACCGAGTCAAAGTTCTTTCTCAGCTCCAGTAGTATTGGTGCACAAGAAGGATGGATCATGGCGCATGTGTCCAGATTATAGGGAGCTCAACAAGCTCACTATTAAAGATAAGTTCCCCATTCCTGTTATTGATGAATTAATGGATGAATTGCATGGATCAATTTACTTCACCAAGTTGGATCTTCGTTCGGGATATCATCAAATCAGAATGAAGATTGAAGACATTCCAAAAACGGAATTTAGAACTCATGAGGGTCATTATGAATTTTTGGTCATGCCTTTTGGCCTTACCAATGCACCTTCAACATTTCAAGGTTTGATGAATTCAATTTTCAAACCATTCCTTAGAAAATTTGTGTTAGTATTTTTTGATGATATACTAATCTACAGCAAGTCTTGGAAGGATCATGTTGAACATGTTGACAGGGTGCTACAACTATTGGAGGAGAAACAATTATATGCAAAAAGATCCAAATGTTTCTTTGGAGTCCAGGAGGTGGAATATTTGGGTCATATTGTATCTCATGAAGGAGTTAAGGTAGACCCTAGAAAAATTAAAGCCATTAAGGAATGGAAAATCCCCACATCCATAAAGCATCTGCGAGGATTTCTTGGGTTGACAGGGTATTATCGCAAGTTTGTTAAGAATTATGGGAGAATAGCAGCACCTCTAACAACATTATTGAAGAAAGATTCATTTTCATGGACTTCGGAAGCAACAAAGGCCTTTGAACATCTTAAAGAGGCAATGTGCCAAGCACCGATCTTAGCTACACCGGACTTCACAAAAACCTTTATTGTGGAATGTGATGCTTCAGGAAATGGAATTGGTGCTTTTCTAATGCAAGATGAAAGACCAATTGCTTTTGAAAGTCATCCAATCAAGGGAATGTTTTTAAGAAAAGCTATTTATGAGAAGGAAATGTTGGCAATACTCCATGCACTTAATAAATGGCGACCCTACCTAATGGGAAGACACTTCAAGGTAAAAACGGATCATGATAGCCTTAAATAATTTTTAGAACTATCCTCTGAAGAGCAACAAAAGTGGGTCACAAAGATGTTGGGTTATGACTTTGAAATCATCTACAAAAAAGGGAAGAAAAATGTGGTGGCAGATGCACTCTCAAGAAAGGATGAGGATGTGGAAGCATTGTTGTGTGCCATTTCTATTATCCAACCAGATTGGATAAACGAAGCAAGGGAGGAATGGAAGAATGACGAAGAAGTGTGGGCACTTATTCGAAAGCTACAACAAGATTCCAGTACTTCTGATACATTTAGCTGGAAAAATGATTCGTTATGGTACAAAGATCGCTTATACCTCTGTAAGAATTCCCAGCTAAAACAAAAGATTCTTATGGAATTGCACACTTCTCCCTTAGGAGGGCACTCAGGATTTTTAAAAACTTACCACAGGGTTAAGAAGGAATTTTTTTGGGATGGCCTTAAATCAGATATTCAAAAGTTTGTGGCGGAATGTTTGGTTTTCCAAGCAAAATAAAGTTGAAACAATTAAGACACCGGGTCTATTACAAACTTTATCCATTCCAAGCCAACGTTGGGAGGAGGTTTCAATGGATTTTATCACAGGTTTACCCAAGTCTGAGGGAAAGAGTGTCATCATGGTGGTAGTTGACAGACTTACCAAGTATGCACACTTGTGTGTTATCACATCCATTTAAAGCCAGTACAGTTTCTACTGCATTTATGGAAACAATTCAAAAGCTACATGGAAACCCAAAGATTATTGTAAGTGACAGAGATCCCATTTTCACTGGAAATTTTTGGATAGAATTATTTTCTTGTCCTGGTACTCAGTTAGCTCATAGCTCATCTTATCATCCTCAATCTGATGGGCAAATTGAGATAGCAAACAAATGTTTGGAAGGATATCTTCGTTGCTTTGTATCTGATAAACAGACACAATGGGTCAAATGGTTGCCTCACAGACCCCATTTATGGCACTTTATGGGTATCAACCACCATCCATCACATCATATTTAAGAGAAAATTCTAAGGTTCAGGCAATGGAACATCACATCGAACATCAACAACAAGTCCTCCAACTCTTAAAGGATAACCTCGTGTTGGCACAAAATAGAATGAAACAATAGGCAGATCAACATCGCAGTGAAAGAAGTTTTGATGTAGGTGATTGGGTATTCCTACGGCTACAACCATATAAGCAAATGTCCCTAAAGCAAGCTAAGAAGGATAATAAATTATCACCAAAGTATTATGGTCCATACAAGGTGTTGCAAAAGATTGGTACTATGGCATACAAATTGGAGCTTCTTGCAGCTTCTCGATTGCACCCAGTCTTCCATGTTTCATGTTTAAAGAAGGTTATAGGTGACAAGCTCCCAATTCAAACAATATTGCCAGAACTTGACGAGGAAGGAAAAATTATATTGGAACCAGAAGCAGTCACAGAAACAAGAACTCGACAGCTACGAAATCGATCAATTTCAGAGCATATTTTCAAGTGGAAGAACTTATCCGCTGAAGATTCCACATGGGAGGATGAGAATTTTATGCAGAAGTATCCAGAACTACTCAAGTGTTGAGGACAACACTTTTTTGAAGGAGAGGGGCATGTTGGGTCCCTATAATACTAGTGATTACCCCATTACTATTGTAGTTATACCCCTTATTTATATTGTTATGCCCCTATTACCCCCATATTGTTATTTCTGTGCCCCATAGAATCCCTCTATTGTTATTTTTGTGGCTTTATATTATTATTGTTAGGTCGGCTGGATTATATTGTGACTCCTTAGACTCTTATATATAGAAAGGAGGTTTTGTCATTTGTATCATCCAAGAATTGTTCATTTATGTAATGTAAAGGAGGTTTCCCCCTCGAAGAGGCTGAATTCATAACAGATTTTGACACTGTCCTAAGACAAACCTTTGGAATAGGTTGCAAGAGATAAATGTTCCCCTTGAGTTGAGGGTTTTTTTGACAATGTTGTATAGGAATGCTATTTCCATGTTTAGGACCATTCAGGGTTGGTTAGAATATATTAATTGCAATATCAGAGTAAACACATGTATCCATTTTCCCCTTTCTTTATTTGCATATATGTTGATAAGTTAGAAGAGTGTTTGGAATAAGAAAGTTGTGTTGTCCCAAGTCTCATTGGGCTATCCATAACTCTTCTTATTTACACTGATGATATTGTTTTTTTGGAGAGAATTCCTTACATTCGTAACAAACATCTGCGAATCATCCAATACTTATATTCCATGATGGGTATAACTGATATAGGAGGATATTAGTGGTCACTAGACTATTCTAATTGGACCCCAAAATTATTTCCTTTTAGTTTCCTGTTTTCCAACATAATTTCTTTTTTTAGTAGTTTTTTTCAGGGCCTGAACTTCTGGAGCTATTTTGAGGCCCTAAAAGATGTTTTTTGGGGAAATGGAAAAAAAAAGGGCAGTTGATGGCCATTTTTCGTCAAAATACTTGGATGGATATTTCTAACAAGATATTGTGCATGCCAATCAAATATCATATGAAAAAATTACGACCCCAAGAAGTTGGTGTTCCAACTAACCCCATTGGGGCCCACAAAATTTTGGCACTTCATCTCCTAGGTTAGGTTTTTTTTTATGCTTAGGGTTACTCATTGTTTCTTGATGATAGAAAGGCCTCAGAGCCTCATTATAACTCAGTTAAGAAGGCATGTAGCCATCACATCTCTTCTAAGAGATGAACTACCATCGCCCAAGCTAGTTTGTTTCCTTTCTGCATGTAAATAGTTTTCAACAGTTGCTATTTATTAATTGAAGTTTTGTTTCAATATATCTCTTTGTTTTTGTTTAAATCTGTATTTTGTTTCATTCCTTCACAAATCTGGATCAGTGGTATCAGAGCGGTCTGCTCTTTCTCTGTTTTTCTGTGCATATCCCCAACAAGGTCTAGGTATAACAAGTTGGGACTTGAACTGGATGAAGCCTTGCAAGACTAACCTCGCTAACCTTGATGACCTCCCATGGTGGAAGAAAATAAAGATGAGGGAGCAGGAGGCCCTTTCAAAATGTTTCTCGAAGAGGCCCTCAAGTGACAAAGGAATGAGATGATAGACATTTTTTCCTAGATCCTTCGATGAGTATAAAAAAACAAAGCATATTAATCTAGTAGTCACTTTGGAGGTGTCACCCTCTTTAAGGTTAACTTTGACATTCCCATATTTAAAGGCTAGGTAGACACATATGCCTTAGATAAACAGTTAAATATTTTGGAAGGATTTTTTTTTGTCCATAATTTTTTTGATAGGGAAAATATTACTTTTGTACTCCTCAAAGCCACCCCCCATGACAAGGACTAGTGGGAAACCTACTGTGAGTAGAGGGACGAGGAGGAACCCTTACTATTTTTAGTCAAACCCAATTAAAGTTATTTCTGAGATATCGTCAAAGAACAATATTTCCCTGTCAGGATCTATGAATATAAGTACATAAAGTGGACCATACTACGACAATAAAGGGAGCAAGAGATGGTAGAGTTCACGAACATTTTCCATACCCTATGCACGAAATTTGGTATCAATGATTCTAAGCGACATCTAATACTCACTTATTGTGGTTATTTTCACAAATACATCCAGGCATAAATGGAGTTCCTGGACCTCTCCTCACTTGGTGTAGCATACCGATATGCTGTGAGGATCGAGAAGAAATTTAAATAGAAGAAGAAAAAATTTGGATCTGTGAATCCAAAGCAGGGAAAAGGCATTCCTAAGCTGTAGAGCAAAAGACAAAGCCAAAGTGGAGTGACATAGGACAACCCATTGAAGTCAAAAGCAAATAATAACACCATGAAGATGAAGAAGGAAACCAGAGAGTGGTGTGAGTTCCACAAGAGTCCCACCCACAACACAAATGAGTGTTGCACCAAGTAGTCATTGGTGGTTAAAAGATGCATGTTCTAACTCTGACCCAGAAACTGACAAGTGGAATGACAAGGGGAAGTAGATTATTGATGCAGAACCTAGTGCCACTATTGTTACCACCAAGGTAAAAAATATTGAGCCCAAAAATCCAAAGGATGGGGAGAGTCTCTTCCAATCTCATATGTGGGTGAAAGGTTCTCCATTGTAGTTCATTGTCGATAGTGGGAGCCAAAATAACATCATCTCAATAGAGGTCGTTCAATGGTTGGGCCTGCTAACCACACCACATTTGCAACCATACACCATCGGGTGGCTCCACCAAGGATGAGATCGCTGTGTCAGCCAACAATTCCACCTTCCCTACAACATAAAGTCCTTCATGGATGAGGTACTGCATGATATTACTCCTCTTGAAATCTGTGATTTTTTATTAGGCCAAACATGCTTGTGGAAGTGCCATGATGTGTATGAGTTTAGACCTCACACTATTATTATTAGTTGAGGCATAAAACTATAAAAGCTACTGGAGATAGCCCCACCTACTACCATTTCTTTGATCTCTATTAAGAAATGGAGTAAGATCATCTCTTAGAATGGGAATTTTTTTTCTCTCTAATTCACTCTCAAAGCACGTGACTCCTGGAGCACCTCTATCCAATGGGCCAATATATCGCCTCTCTCTTCTAGAAAATGAGGAAACTAAGTGGTAGATCAAAGAGTAGCTACAAAAAGGGCACATCTAGCCAAGTTCCTCACCTTGTGGGAGCTCAATTGTACTCATACAAAAGAGGATGGGACCTGTAGACTCTGCATTGATTATCGGGCATTAAATAAGATCACTGTCAGAAGAAGATACCTGATCCCATGGATTGATGACCTCCTGGACCAACTCAAGGCGGCCAAGTAATTCAATGAGATCGATCTTAAGTCTGGCTATCACTAAGTTCCAATAGAACCAACAGATGTATGGACAACCACCTTCAAATCTAAGGAGGGTCTCTTTGAGCGGTTGGTCATGCCCTTCAGGTTGACAAATGACCCTGCAACTTTTATGAGGCTAATGGATGGCATATTACAACCTTTCACCAACTCTTTCATGGTTGTATATTTGGACGACATCCTCATCTTCACCAAGATTTGGGAATATCACTTGAAACATATTCGAAAGGTCCTTTAAACCCTGCGGTAGGACAAACTATGTGCCAAATTGTAGAAATGATCCTTTGGCATGTACTAGGTCTGATATATGGGCTACATAATTGATTATCAAGGCATGCATGTGGATCTGACTAAGATCAAAGTCATTTAGGATTAGCCAACCTTGACAACTGTCACAAAGCTTCATATCTTTTTTGGCCTTGCCAATTTCTATCGAATATTTGTGTTGGGATGGAGGGAAATAAAATTTCTTTTGGTCCAAGGCACAAAAGAAGGCATTTTGTGAGGTAAAACATTTCCTTTTCTCTTCACCAGTACTCACATTTCCATACCTGCAACAACGATTTGAAATTGAGACAAATGCCTTTGACTATGCTATTAGTGCAGTTATCACCCAACAAGGGAATTTAATGGCCTATCATAATGATAAAATCTTTGATACTATGTATAAATACCCCACCTATGATAAGGATATGTACTTCATCATGCAAAAATGCCGAAAGTGGAAAATTTATATTTTCCTGAACGAGACGATCATCCACATAGATCATTGACCTCGTCAATTTATGTAGACACAAGGGAAGTTGTAGAATGATCGCCATATGAAATGGTCCACATATCTGCAACAATTCCATTTGAACATTAAATACAAGAAGGGAAACACCAAATAGATTGAATCAATTGACCCCTAGTTGTGGCATTAATTACTATTCTCAACTCTTATGGGAATAACACTTCTGGAAGGCGGCAACTATACATAAATGATCCGGAATTTGTCACCACATGCTAGATACTGATGGATGGAACGGAAGTACCATACTTACACCTTTAAGATGAATTTTTATTCTACCTAGGGAACCTTTTTGTTCCTTCAAGTTAGCGTGGCAAGCTAATTTGGGAGACACACTACAGTTGGATCGCATAACACTTTGGTTTGGAGAAAACTATGGAAATATTGTAGAAGTAATTCTATTGGGTTGTTGATGGTGCTCGATGTCGCCAACATTGTAAGGGGATCTCCCCAATGTGAAGTCCCAATTACACCGCACACTGTTTAGTGTAGGAGTCCCACCCGGTCATACAGTCTACCGACCGTTGGAATGATTTAAAGATATGCCTTGGATACCAAACAACGTAAGAGAAAACACACTATTTTGTGGAAGAAAGAATGTGAGATTTGTGAGACATCCAATGTCAGGTATACGAGGGGGGCTTCCACAACTGGTGAGGGAAACAACCCACCAATTAGAAAAGTAATAGTACTATCCTAAAGTGGGACCCGAGAATAAGGGGAAAGACTTCTTGAATAGTTGCAGATTAGTCCACATAGTAAGAAGAAATTGTTAAAACATAACAACATTCATTCAATAAGAGACATAACTAAGAAAAAAATGAGTTCATTAACTTAATATGTGAATAAAGCAACATATACCATAAACATAAGCAAAATAGTCCAACTACATCTGTGATACATGTATGAAGTAATGCCGACTCATTGAACTTTTGATTAAAAGTGTAAGATCCCAAGTAGACTGTTACATGGATGAAAATATGTATCCAATAGTAGAACATGAAGCCACAAATTGCTTCTCCAAAGAATTATACCTCTTATGTCTTACAAGAGAAGCCAAGGAAAAACCTATAGAATATAAAGCCTTCCAAAATCCATGACCCAAAAGCATTTTTCTTGAGTTATGAGGAGCTATTTATAACAAGTTACCATGACCTTTGAGCTTCCTCATGGTTGTTCATATTCTATACATGACTCATTACATTCCAATGTATGGATTTTCATTTTCCACATGTGTCCCTTGGACTTCATTTCATAACATTTATTACATAAGACAATTTACAAATGGGATAGTAGCCTGATAAGAAAAAAAGGACTACGAGATGTTAACAGGAAAAGTGTCCATTCGGAACGACCCTATCCCACTAAGGTGTGACAGTGACCTTAGAAACAAATAGAGAAAACTACTTTTGTATTCTTATTTATGAACTATAAACGAAGAGGAATAGGATGAACCGACCTGTGTCTTGCGCTAGTCCTTTGATCCAATCTCTCTCCTCTTTGACAGCCTCCAGCTACCTGCTCCCTTACTTGCCCAGCTTCACCAAGTTCCTGTAAGATCACAGAAGAAGAAAACTACACAAAGACATGGATTTATATTCATAAATAGCTTAGGATCAGATTTAAGCTAAACATACAAATGTAACAAACATCAATGATACACAAGTATGTAGGAAAAACTCAAATAGTTTTATTGATATAACAAGAAGATCCAGGAGGAGTTACAACCGATGATTCCTGATCCAGCATCAACCTCCCAGCAAAGAAGCCCCTCTTCACCTCCAACAAAGTAGAAATCACCCAATACTCTGATATCTATCTCAAAACCAACATCAATTCTCTGCAATGTACAAAATTCCAGCCTCCGGATCTCTGGGATGAGGGATCCATATATAGATGTATGCAAAGAGGATGAGTCAGCTTATGATTTGACTAGTGGCTTCTCTCTGTCAGTTCTTGCTTCCACTTGGAGACTGAGAGCCTCTTACTCATCCTTGGCCGAACTCAGTGAGGCAAGTGTCATTGGAGAAGATTCTGGAAGCTTCCATTGTCTTTCCACCTCGCGGAATGGCACTGCCATTTGTCATTTCCCGCTCAACGCACCCTGGTAGTGCAATTAGGTGCGTTGCAACACACCTAGCTAGTGTAATTGGGTGCTATGCAATGCAGCTAGCTAGTGGAGCAGCTGAAATGATCCTGATTTGACTGATTCTGAGCAATTTCTGGTGGAGAACTTCTGGGAGAAGCTGTAATTTGTTGACCTTGTCCCTTTAGGGGTCGGAACTGTTAGCGCTTGAAATTTCACCTCAGGCTGAGAAAGGTAAACCTCAAGGCAACATCAAACCACTTAGCCTCGTAGCTAGCCCTACGGGCCTGGAGAGGGCTCTCTCTGGTCTATCTCGGTGAAATCTTCAATGGATGAGATGACCAATAGGGTAACACTGATTTTAGGCTAGTAAACTGATAAAAAAGGTTGATTGGGTTTTTAGGGTTTTTGGTGGCAAATTGAGGGGATGGCAATTTTGGGTGCGGGGATTGGACACAGTTTCTGCAGGGGGTTCTTTGGGGCGAGGTAGGAGACAATATTGATGCCTTTGATTGAGGTGGATGGTCAGGAATGACAGGTGAGGAGCTAAGGAGAGAAAACAATAACTTTGAATTCTCCTTAAATAGTAGAAAACATTGAAATTAAACAAACTTAAAAGCAGAGCATGACAGTCATGAATTCTTACTTTAACACTTCGTTTGCTTAATATGCAGAAGGAAAAGAAAGGAAATGATTCACATAACACACTTACAGGTACATAGAGAAACACACCATCAATACATGTAACCACAAGAATCCCAAAAAATACTGCAAAACCCTGGTCTTCCTTAGCCAAAAATTGCAGAGATACAGTGAATAATACAATGATAGCTTCTCCCTCAAGAGTCCAACCATGAAAATGAGAAAGAAAGTACATAATATAGATCATCTAACCTATTTCCCTGCCTCCATGGGTCGAGCTCACTATCCTAGGAGCTGTTTCAACCACTTCTAAACTAAGCACTACAAACTAGGCAGTCAAAACAACTTGCCTCTATAAGCTAGGAAACCAATTCATTCATTTAATTTTCACCTTTTTCATGAATGAATCTTCTAGAACAGGTACATAAGAGTAAAAGTGTCATAAAAGTACATTAATTACATCAAAGAGGATAATAATCCACCCCAAAAAGTCAAACAGGGTCAAACTGCGTTTTTCTGAGCTGTACACTGAAATTTGGAGAAGTTTGCCTGACGGGTCGCGCGCGTCTGCCTGACAGGTCGTGCGCCTTTGGGACCACATTTGAGGCACGTCCAGGTGGCCAAATTGAGCAAGAGTAGGCTTGTTGGAAAGGTCTGTGAGTCTACTTTCCAACCCAACTAGAATTTCGGAATTTGGTGGTCATTTGCCCCTCCAAAATTGCAATCTCCCAAGACTGCTTTCTTTGTCTCAAAAATGTGGCAGAAAGTCATTTTTTGCTCCTTTTTTGACTTTCTGGAGGCCCAAAACTTCATAAAATCTCAAGTCCATTGATGAGCATATGTAACTTCTCATGAAAAAATTGGAAATGCTGAGTTTTTGCAAAATGGAGTTGCCAGGATGAAGGGTCGCGCGGGGGGTGAGACCCGTTAATGGAGAAAACCTGTAATTGCCTGAAAAAACCAAAATTTACCCAAAATGCTCAAAATTTTTTGGGATTTGTGTTGTGGCTAGGCTATTTAGTGTCTTGGTCCTTCAGTGAAGCCTCGACCAAGATATGGAGGGGATCGAGCCTCTTTCTCCTTTTTTGTGCCTTGGCCAACCGCCTTTGGAACATTTTCATCTTTGCCTTGCACACGTGCGTTCTTGCCCAATAATGGTTCTTCATGTTCCTCAACAATTTCTTCTCTTGGTTGGCCCTAGCCAACAGCCTCTCCAAGTGTGCATTTACCTGGATGAGCATGGACTCTCGCTCAGCGGGCAATAGATCACCGGGTCTTCTCCGGTTCAAATTGCGGTCACTATGAATCCTCCACAACTCATCAAGAGCTTGTTCATCCTCCAACTGTTTGTTGCGCTGCTCCAGGTATGAGATTGTCCATTGTGCCCCCTCTAATCTCCTCTGCAAGGCATCATTTTCAGCTCTAAGGTGCTGAATGATCTCCTTTGACTCTCGGCTAGGAGAACTGACATCAAGATCAATAAGATCTATATCCGGAACACCTGATGGTCCCTCATCAATCTTGGGATGTTTGCCCCTCCCTGGTACCTGTGCTGCTGAAGAAAGCGAGGCCCCTTCCACCTGATGTGGAGATAACACTCGATGAGCCGATGAAGAAGGTGAGACCCCTTCCACATGCTGTGGAGAAAGTACTCGCCGAGCTGCTGCAAATAAGGCCCTTTGGCCTCTCTGATAAGTAACCAAAGGTGAGGAGATGACATGTCTAGTGCCGGGGATGTCATGCTACTGTGATGGTCCTCCCTCCTCGTGAATAACCTCAGGATGTGGCGGTGGTGGTGCTGTGAAAAGCTCACGAGAGATGAACTCCTCCCATGAGATGCCCTGCTGAGCCAACTGATGTAATACCACAAGCTGAATCAAACCATAATGGTAAAGGCTCCTATACTGCTGTGCCGGGCTCTTCCTCTGCATCATGGACACCATCCTCTCAATGTTCTGATAGAAGAAAACAGGGATGTTCATCATCCGTACCCGTGTGAAGTGCATCAAGAGGCGAATATGGTATGAATATACCTGTGAAAATCTGCCCTCACAGGTAAAATAGAGCATGATGAGCCTCATCATGGGAGCATACTCACTCCTGAGAAATCTGAAGGGAAACACTCCTGTCAAGTGTCTCATGAGTGCTGGTCTAACGAAAGGCTCAAAATGAACACTGTCCAACACCTTGCGCTTATTCCATACCTCTCCGACATTAGGTATCCCTGTGGCCTGCGAAATCACCTCGGGTGTCAATGTAAAGTCCACCCCAGCAAGGTTGACATGTCCATCATGCAAGTGTAAAACAAATAGGCGAGCCAACTCTCTGTGGTGCTGAATCCGAGAGATCCTCTCGCAAAACTCATAGCAAGACATGTACTGGAAACATGAGACTGCCATAGGACAAGCTGTAAATCTGTCAAAGAGGCGGGCTCCTCTCGCCTATGATGACCACCCTTTCCACCCTTATGAGGCCTCCTCTATATCTCAATCTCTGAAGCTGATGCCTGGTCATCACTCTGCTCATAGGTTTCGGTTTCTGACATTGTTTAAGGAGCAGAGTGGCCAAAATGTACTGCTGTTTCTGCCTTGCAAAATGCTGATTTATATGTTGTTTCAAGGGGACAAGGAGCACGGGGGAAATGTTAGGGGAGGGACACTTTTAAAGGGAAAATGGGAATAAATATATAAAACAGGGATTCAAGGAAAAAACATTGCAAAAATCATTGCATATGCATCATTATATACATTGTTTACATGGGTAATGAGAGGTAGGGTTAGGGCTTAATTTTTCATTGTTTAGGGAAAAGGGGTAGGGTTTAGATTTTCTTTACAAATTTAAAAGGGAAATTTATATAGAAAGACAAGGAAAATGACATGGGAAATGGGAAAAATGATTTACAAGGGAAAAACCTTAAAACAACATAAAACCCTAGGCATATTTTACAATTTTAAACCACAACCATATAGAGCACAATGAGATCTTTAAAACATGTATTCATGATGTCTTTAACCATAACAAACAACAATTTGTAAGTTGGAGGGCCTACCTTAGGCAATTTAGCAATTTTGTTGGCTCCTTGGATGATTTGCAGGTGATTTGGTAAAGAGGGAGCTGACGGGTCGCGCGCCTCACCCAACGGGTCGCGCGCCACTGACGGGTCACACCCGTTGAAAAATTACACTGCCGGAACGCGCTTGACGGGTCGCACGCCTCTGACGGGTTGCGCACCTGGTCTGACGGGTCGCGCGCCTGTCCAGCTCTCAAATTCGCTCAAACACTCGCCCAATCTCTCTTGCAAGTGAGTTAGATGCACAATGAGGGTGAATGGAGGGAGATTGGGCTTTTATAGCTTTGATTTGAAATAATTTCATGCCCAAACCCACTTTCTAATGTTTTTCTTTGACACTTTATAAAATTGACCATTTTGGTTTCCTTTGTCCTGAAATTGACTCATTTAATGCTTTTGCTCGATATTTTTTGCAGGGATATCATCTGAGGGATCTTGGCAAGGGAGCCAGGGTTACATGCTGTCTTTGGAAGTTTCTTGAAATTTCATCACTTTTTACAAAAATTTGAAAAATGACCTTGGCTTTAAAAACAGGGTTTTTAAATCCAAGGTGAAAATTAACTGTACAAGATAGAAATCTGTGAAGAAACATTTTGAAAATCATCCCTCTGGCTTGCTGAGCACTTATTGACCTTCAGAGACATGGCCTTGTAAACAAACTTGACCAAAACCCTAGACCTAGGAATTTGACCTCAAGACAAGACAAGACAAGCTTGAAAGTGACTAAGGACTGAAATGACTTGATCCAGCAATGCCAAGAGGGGGACAAAGACACCAGCTCCTCCATCAGGGTTATGGCATGCCTAATGGGATGCAAAAATTGACACTGATGAGACACCTACTTATGCAAATGCAAAGAGCTTTGATCGCTGATGGAGGGCAACAAGACCGACTCTAACAGGAACACCACTTTTAGGGACTTAAGATCCCTTGGTTTATGGAAATTTCATGCTTAGAGCTGTAAGGCACAAAAATGTCTATAACAGTTGCCCCCTAAAGTATGAGGCCGTTTATCGGGTGAAATGCTTTATTAGGAGGATCCGAAGTTCTTTCAATGCTGGGAGGAGACCTGTAATAAGATACAATACAATACATTATCTTCATACTGTTTTCATGATCTAGCTGAGGCAGGCATTCCCATGCTCAGCTTTATAAATTCATTTTCATGTACATAGGACAGACAATCGTCTGATGGTAGACTGATGATTCTGATAGAGCCATCATCCTTTTGGTAGGATGATTATCTGTGCTGCAATGCTATACATTTCAATGTCTTTATTTTCCTGAATATATATCGCAGTCCGGATGGATGAAACTAGATCCAGGGTCTTCAATATCGTCCGATCTTCACTCAAAGTACAAGTCGATCCATGTGAGAAATGTTTTGAAGTTGAACATGGAAAGACATCGCTTGATTACCAGTCAATGATGTAAACTGTTAACAAGCGCGAGAGGAATCACCGATAATGATGATGACCCTCAAGGTACTGCAGTACAATTCACGTGGTGTGAATAAAGGACTTGGCGTCGAACACCACACACAATCTTTCGGTCGAAGGTCATTGATGTATACCTGTCGCCGGAAGTGAGAAACTTGCCATTGAGGCATGCAAGCTTTAAAGTACTGAAAGAGTTGTTCCTAGATCAACTTCTTGGATAATGAGCTGATGTCGACAAGAAGCGATCCGTCAAAGGAGGGCCTTAATGAATCCCACATCAATGACACGGAACAGAGCAAATGATTTTGATGGAGGTGAAAACGATATGATGATATATGGTTCAGGATGGCGGTCATGAAAGAATGAAGTATAATGTATGGTAGTGGATGGGACACAGGTGACTACTCTGGATGACTTCTCTTGAACATGTCGGCAACACTTATGTGATGGATTGGTAGCATTTACCCCAAATGTGGATGGTATGATGTGACCATGGTGATGTGACCGGTGAATGAAACAACCCAACCCGATTCGGACACGGAGTGGAAGTGTCATGTTCAAGAGCGACTTGCTACCAATAAAGGTTCTTTGAGTTTTCTTCCCAATTTTTCCCCAGTCATTGCTGACTAGTACCTCTTTATTTTTGTCAAGCTTGAGGAGGATAACATATGCTTGTTCTATAATTTTCCCTTCGGGCAAACCCATCGCTATGTTTTAACGAGCCTAGCGATAGTGAAACTCGTTCTCGTCTAAAGACAAGTTTGTCGCTATTAATCTTTTTAACGAGTCTAACGACAAAGATAACTCGGTCCTTTTCATTTTTAGAGAGTCTGAAAAGGTACGTAAAGGTAACTCCAAAATTCCTTTTTCGTCATCTAATCCCTTAAGTCCGAAAAAGTATAAAACAATACAGAAGGGATGAATTTTCGATAGTTTTAATGAGCCGAACAAAACAAGCGCTCGATCTTTTTGTGCAATAATCCCTCAGGTCCAAAAAGATTAAAATCTAGAGGAGGGACAGCACTTCCGGTCGCTTTAACGAGTTGGAAGGCCAAAACTCGGCAATCTTTTCATATTTTACGAGTCAGTTGAAAAGAGCTTAAAGAAGACTCGTCTTTTAAGGAACGAGTGATAAAATGGGTAGCAACTGATTCCAGGTAAGGGTTGGAATTTTCCAATCACGACAGTGTCACAAGGATGGCTAGTGAAATCACTCTTCGCAGCTGTTCCTCAAAATGGATAAATAATCAAATGGAGGTGAATGATCGGCCAATGGAAAAGTGGAGGTGACGGTGCAAACACGACCAAGGCTTTAATGGCTGAAATTCTACATTCACGGTGGTTATTTACCGGGGAATAGTTCATTTTTTAACGAGCTTAGACGCGGGTGGAAACATTTGCTCATGTCTTATGTTTATTTTTTAACGAGCTTGAACTATGTGCTAAATCTGCTCGGTAAGTTTGCATGCCCCCAGCATAATAACGCAAATCGAGGTGCATGCCCCCCAAGCTTCATTGCATTCAACTCGGTGGTTGGAATGAAGGTTTACCTTTGAGATTTGGAAAGGGGATTTGTTTTATTTTTTAATGAGGTTGACGCAGTACAAGAACTATCCTCATGACTCCTTGTTTCATTTTTTAACGAGGTCGACACGAGATGAGAACCATCCTCGAAATCCAAATCCATTAGATATAGAAGATTTCATATTCCACTGTGGCCACTTCCGCCAGATTACTTGGAGGCGGTAGGGAAAAAGTACCCATTAAGGCAGGGTCTTTTAGGAGACCTACTCCGATATTTTGGAGCAAATGATTGCTTCCATGGATCATTGGAATGCTTCCCGTAACTTGCGAACTATTGGGGAGAAATGTTTGTTGGTCGACGATTGTAATTCCTTCTTGGAAGGGAAATGCAATCTTTCTGAAGTAGGTCGACACAACTGCGGCCATGGCATATATCCAGGGCCTTCCCAGTAGGATGTTGTAATCAAGGATTCCGTCGATTACTTCAACATCTATTTCTGCTGTTTTGCCCCCCAGTTCAACTTGCAAGTTACTTAAAATCCCGTATGGAGTGTATGATCGTCCATCAAATGATTTTAACATTGTTGACGATCACGATAAGGGTGGTGAGCCTAAATTTTTCCAGCAACTCATCGAAATTATACATGTAGATGCCCCCTCATCAATAATTGTTCGATGAACAGTTTTGTTGAGGGCTTTCACTTGAATAAGGAAAGCTTGTTGAGCTGGTAACTGAGGGTCATATCCTTTATGATCAAAGGCCACAAGATTGGAATCCATTGGGTCAATCCCACCTATTGCTGATAATAAAGCTTGCTCTTGGGAGAGGCAATTTTGCGGTACCTCAAGTTTCGACATAGCGGACGACGATTGGGCCAGGTCCTCTGCAATATTATAATTCTGTGCTACTTTGGCACGAGGATTAAATGTCGATTTGTGTACTACTCCCTTTGGCGGCTTTATCATTGGTTCAGGAATGATGGGTGGCACAACTTCGGTCGAAGTTGTTGTCGAACTACTAGGTTGATCTTTATCCTTGTTGTTCGACAGTTGTGGATTCCCGTAATCTTTATTCCTTGTCGTTATCAAAGCATCATTTTGTTGTTTCGAAATCGACAACATAAGCACTTGGGATGGGGAAGTATTTTGATTAGCAACCAGTTTGGTCCCTGGGTTTGGTAACGGATCAGTCAATACCGCTGAGGTTTTTGAACTCTTAAAGAGATTCTTAACTTCAGCTTTATGTGGACAATCTCTTGTCCGATGATCCTCATCGCATATATGACACCCCGCAGGGGGTTTCCTTTGCCCAGAAGGGTTTGTAGAAGGTTTTTCAGGAGATGGCTCATCCTGCTTCCTTTTTCTCCCTTTCTTTTTCTTCTTGCCCCCTGGTTGCTTCAGTTTTTTGCCCTTGTCGGTCGACATGGCATTTACTTCCGAGGCAAGAAGTTCCTCATTTTCATTTTGACTAGAAATCTTACGGGCCTTTTTAGATGTAGCCTTTGTCGATTTCGTGTCTGTTGTGCCAATCACGCCATCACCGGCATGAGAGTCATTGTTTGATTTAGGAGGAGGAGGAATTGAGAATTCCGGTCTAGGGGCGTCAGGTATTTTATCGTAGAGCGTGCCAGACTGAGTGTAAATCAAGTCCAAATATTGTGCACGAGCGATAACTTGCTCTTCTGTTACGACTCCCCCCTTTGCCACATCTTCCGTGATGGAAGGTAGTAATGACTTGATAAACCATTAAGCTAAAAGCTGATCGGGAACATACATTTTTACCATTCTATAACGACTTCGCCACTCATGTATATGATCAGATATGTGAGTGGCCGTCGTCTGTTTGAAATTGGTAAGGAGTTCCGTTCCCATTTTGTACCTTATTGGTAATTGAAAATGGGTTAAAAAGGTTGTGGCTAGGTTACTGAAGTTTTCAAACGAAGCTCTGGGTAATTCGATATACCATTTTGCTGCTGGACCAGTTAACATCCTCTGGAAAAGGCGAAGCCTAATCGAATCATCGTGTAGGGTGCTTGATGAACACCACAGATGAAATGTCATCACATGATTCGACGAGTCTTCACCCGGATTTCCATTAAATTTAGGAATATCTGACGGAATTTTATGCAGAATCGCTGGCCACCAAGGGGCATAAGAAATTGGATCATTCGTCAGCTGGTTTAGATCTGGTAATTCTAGAGTTGCTACAAAGGGCAACTGTTGATTCAGGTTAGGCGAAGCATACCCAGGATAAGATGGAATCACCTGAGCAGTGGGTCTTTGCATACCAGCATAATGTATTTGATGCTGGCAACTTTGACAAGGTTGATGGGCATAACCATTATAATATGGTTGTTGATAACCGCTTTGGAAATGCGATTGCCCATTACTTACAAAGATTTGTTGCTCAGGTCCTTGATATGATTGCTAGAATGAGGGTTGTTGAGTTTGAACCAGCTCTGGTTGTTGGACCATTTGCTGTTGACCAATACTGGATGATTGACCAAGATGAGGAGTCACAGTACTTGTTTGAGCCTGAGTCGCTCCAGATAAGGAGGCACTAACCTGAGGTTGTGATTGAGTTGTTGAGACAAGAGGCTGTTGTATTGCAACCTGAGAAACTTGGGGTTGACATACAACAGATAGAGCTTCTACTTGTGACGCAGTCACCATAGCAGGTATAGTGGGAATATCCGACACAGAGTGGACTGGTTGCATTGAATATACAACCCTTGGTTGTTGAGGTAGTATTGGTACCCAACCACTGGATGTAATTCCAGTTTGACCTAAACTTTTTTGTAAACTCCCATATGGTTGTTCTCTGGGAGGGAATAATGAAAAAGAATACTGCCCTCCATATGGTGGCAATCCAGTACTTAAAGGGTAGATTGGCCTTTGAAGACACATTGGATCAATTTGTTGAGTTTCAACATAAGAAATACCAGATGATAACCCGGATGAAGAAATAGGAACTAACCATGTCGTCGAAGCAGTCCCTGATTGGACTCCGGCTTGTTGTTGATAACTTGCCGGGACAGATGGTATACCATTGAACATCGTTGGAGTAGCAGTAGGAGGCTGTGCCACTGTTGTATCGGACGACACAGTCCTGGATGTCGACGGTTGTTCAGACATATCTAGTCTATCCAAAATATTTTCTAGCGATTCTACAAGAACTTGCGATGAAGTGAGACTAACTTCGAAGATCAACGAGGGAAAGGTGATGATTATTCCGTTTAAAATAAATTTTAGATGCTTTGACACAACTCGTTTTTTCAGTTTTTAAGAGTCGAGAAAAAACAAAAGACGACTCTAGTCTCCTTCGATTTTTAATGAGCTTGAAGTGACAAGTGCTCAGATGGACCTTTTCTGTTAAAGAGTCTGAAAAGGAACGAAAGGGACTGCTCTGGAGATCTAGGTAGAGGGAGTACCAAACCAATCACAAAACTGCAGAATACTTTTTACGGTACGACAGTCAATCTTCCCGAATGCTGTGTTCAGTGCATTGTGATCGATAGGGTGGCAGACACGGCTTTCTATGGATAAAGGATTTAAGCCTATAGGGGTCTCCCAATATATACTCGACAAGGTACGTGGGAGCACAAGTCCGTACTGGCACTTATCGTCTCAAAGTGGAGGAATCATCTTTGATCACAAGGCTAG
Source organism: Pinus tabuliformis (assembly GCA_031772625.1). NCBI lineage: Eukaryota > Viridiplantae > Streptophyta > Pinopsida > Pinales > Pinaceae > Pinus > Pinus tabuliformis. The sequence goes on from CM062804.1 coordinate 730,397,174, forward strand.
GCTGATCAGTGCACCTGTTACACAGAGAAACTGGATTGCAGCGCAGGTAGCCCTCTCGGGAACTGCGTTGAAATGCAGAACCTCTTCACAGAGCCTGCGCTGGGGCAGAAACGAGAATTCTATCCGGGTTCTGGGTCACGGTTTGCAGTTTAATCTATGGGTTTTGGCCGAGTAAAAGCAATCAGTAATGCACAATCAGAGGGTAGATTTAAAGGAGGTCTAAGAGCTATCACAAAGGGCAATTAGATAATTTGTGAATCAGCTGTTCAAATCATAAACAGATCCAGTGAATAGATTGAAGTAGCAGATGTCTACTTTGCATTTGTTAATGGCAAATGCAGTTCGATTTTCTACCTCTAAGTTTATGAAACAAAAAACAAGAGAAACACCAACAAACTAATTAGACAATCGTCCCCAGTGGAGTCGCCATTTTGTTAATGGGAAAAGTGTCCATTCGGAATGACCCTATCACACTAAGGTGTGACAGTGACCTTAGAAACAAACAGAGAAAACTACTTTTGTATTCTTCTTTATGAACTATAAATGAAGAGGAATAGGATGAACCGACCTGTGTCTTGCGCTAGTCCTTTGATCCAATCTCTCTCCTCTTTGACAGCTTCCAGCTACCTGCTCCCTTACTTGCCCAGCTTCACCAAGTTCCTGTAAGATCACAGAAGAAGAAAACTACACAAAGATATGGATTTATATTCATAAATAGCTTAGGATCAGATTTAAGCTAAACATACAAATGTAACAAACATCAATGATACACAAGCATGTAGGAGAAACTCAAATAGTTTTATTGATATAACAAGAAGATCCAGGAGGAGTTACAACCGATGATTCCTGATCTAGCATCAACCTTCCAGCAAAGAAGCCGCTCTTCACCTCCAACAAAGCATAAATCACCCAATACTCTGATATCTATCTCAAAACCAACAACAATTCTCTGCAATGTACAAAATTCCAGCCTTCGGATCTCTGGGATGAGGGATCCATATATAGATGTATGCAAAGAGGATGAGTCATCTTATGATTTGACTAGTGGCTTCTCTCTGTCAGTTCTTGCTTCCACTTGGAGACTGAGAGCCTCTTACTCATCCTTGGCCGAACTCAGTGAGGCAAGTGTCATTGGAGAAGATTCTGGAAGCTTCCATTGTCTTTCCACCTCGTGGAATGGCACTACCATTTGTCATTTCCCACTCAACGCACCCTGGTAGTGCAATTAGGTGCGTTGCAACACACCTAGCTAGTGTACTTGGGTGCTATGCAACACAGCTAGCTAGTGGAGCAGTTGAAATGATCCTGATTTGACTGATTCTGAGCAATTTCTGGTGGAGAACTTCTGGGAGAAGCTGTAATTTTTTGACCTTGTTCCTTTAGGGGTCAGAACAACACTTTTAGGGACTTAGGATCCCTTGGTTTATGGACATTTCATGCTTAGAGCTATAAGGCACAAAAATGTCTATAACACGGGACAAAAATCATCAAATAGATAAATCATTTGCTTTATGCACCATGTAGGAATATGAAACATAAACATTTGATAGCAACAAAATAGACAGAAATAGGAAAGTCCTCATCAATAAGAAGCTATGTATGATAAGGAAGTGCAACATCAATTTCTCAATCAAGTGAATTAAGGAGTATCAACAATCAATAATGTAACTGCATCATAAGAAACCCAAGCATTCTGACATAATGACAACAACATAAGTAGCTTCAGTAGCAACCATAGAGCAACAATGATATGTACTCATCATAAACCCATCATGAAACAAGAAGTACTCAAGAAATCATAATGCCAACAATGCACTATTAGAAGCATAGTAGATGCTCCCCTTGAACCTGTGCCAACTTCTCACCATCAACTCTGATCACATCCATCTCATCATCCAACAAATACATCAGGAACCATCTCAACAACAACAATATAAGATCATTTTATATGAATCAATTATAATTTTCAAACATCATAAGGGCATCACTAACAAAATACAACAAACCAATGTCAGAACCAAAATACCAATCATGAAATTATGGAAGCATATGGGAATTTCCCCCTAAATCGGTGCCACTCCATATTCATTACTAAGAGTAATACATGACTGTCTAGCTCAAAGGCTGCAGATATAAAAGTTTCTATTTCATACAATCCACATACCGAAAGTAAACTGTTGATTTTCACATCTCCAACTCCCCTTGAACAAGACATACATGTTAGTACAATTAGCAGGGTGAAGATGCATGTATCATTCCTAATTTTTTTTTGAGATATTTAAAGGAATCATGTGGAAGAGGTTTTGTAAATATATTTGCAACTTGTTCCTTTGAGGGAACATATTCCAACTTGAATTTTTTCTCAAGAACTTGATCTCTAAGGAAATGGTATTTAATTGGGATGTGATTAGTTTTGAGTGGATGACAAGATTTTTAGAGAGATTTATGTCACTAGTATTGTCATAGAGGATAGGTACAGGTTGAGGATAAGTGACTTGAATGTCCTGTAATGTTTGAATCATCCACAAAATTTGAGTACAACAAGAGGCAACAACAACATATTCTGCTTCAACAGTAGATAAGGAGATAGAACTTTGTTTCTTACTGAACCAAGAACCCAAGTGAGGTCTTAAATAGAATGCTCCTCGACTAGTGCTTTTTCGGTCATCAATATTTCCTGCCCAATTTGCATCTGTGTAGGCATGAAGTGAAAAATATGTGTTTTTGGGATACCATAGAAGATAATGTTGAGTGCCTTGCAAATGATTTAATATTCTCTTTACTGCTTGAAGATGAGTTTCCCTTGTTGGGATAGGGTCCCTAGGGTCAATTTTGGGTTAGTTAAACCAATTTTTGAGAAGAATTTTGTAAAGAACGTAAAGTCTCCACGAAATGTGGAAGCAGAGCATGCAACTAAGTAGGATTCAAAGGGGCTTTAACCCCTTGTATGGGTAAGTGATAGGTCAATTTTTGAGACTCACCCATAGGTCGTGGGCCATGGTATTGTAATAAAAAGTCTATAAATATTTGAGTCATAGAAAGTATAGATATGGAAACTAAGATAAAATATTATTGTTTTGAGCAAGTGCTAAGGCATGAAAGCTTTGTTTCCTGTAATTAGTTGAAAGGTGAAGGCTCCTGTAGCTGAGTTTGCAGAGACCTTGGCAAGTTCGCAACTGAGTGCACAAGCCCCTGCAGTTGTGTCTTATTCTTATTTCAAGTTACACGTTATGGCTTAATGATCTATTTTCTATGGATTAAATGTAATTACTGCGCGAATATGTTAAATATTCAATATCTGTGCATGCACTAAGTAATAATCTATTTTTGCGAAGGTAATGGTTAAATCTGTTATGATCTTTGTTCGAATCGGGTAGATCTGCATGAAGGCAGATCTAGGGTTATTATTTAGTGCGTGAAAGTTGTCAATCTGCTTCTTTTAGGTCTGTAAATTTTGATCATAGACCTTTACGATGGTCTAAGACCTGTTTTCTTATAGTTGCAGTAGTGGAACATAGTAAGACATAGATCTGCATGAAGGTAACTATGAGCTACAAGGGATTCAAATTACTTATCACATAGTCTCTAGATGTAGAAAACTGGTTATAACATCCCCCAATACTGCTTTGGGTGAGACTACAGCTTGTGTTATGCATGTTGTTACCGAAAGGGCCAACAGTCAGGGTTTTTTTGGTTGGCGCAAACAACTTTGAACTTGGGTTAGGCTCCCTTAAGCCAACAAATGGCTCCATTTCCAGGACTGGGATATATCTAAGAGATGCGTGATAAATGGTTTCCTACAAAGAAAAAGATCTAAAAGTGGATTGACCGAAATGTGTACGTATTCGTCGCTCAAGAGAACAGGAGCCCTAAATATCCAAGGAGTAGTGGTTGCAGAGATATTTATACACATATGAAACCAACACGTTCTTCTGTTTCTTCCCTGATGAACTACATGAGTGGTTGTCTAAATTGGTTGATAGTCAAGGGACATGGAGGCTTGACGGCCCTATAGTGTGGAATCTTGAACTAGTCTGATGTCTAAAGGCGTTATGAAGCAATATCACACAGGTTGTGGATCATTGGATTGATCACACACTTGGAAGTTTTGTGATTGAATTCATGATCGATAGAAATATCAGCTATAGCGAAGAGGAACAAAGGCTCTTTAAGGGACCGCGAGGTAAGTAATTCAAATCATTAAAGACCTGGATTAAAATGCTATTATGAAAAAAGAGGGTTATACAATTACCTTGATTTTTTGGGCTACACAAAGTAGGATATTATTTAGAAGAAATGAAGGATCAAGCTCAAAGTACAATCTGCTCAACAAAACCCCCTTCAAATGACGACGAAGGGACGATGTTGACTATGCCATGAAGCGCAGTTCAGTTAATTACATAGGGCATCTCGAGGATACCTCATCCATCCACTCTGCATCCACCTCATACACCTACACCTTCACCCCCTCAACCTCCACTTTGAATCCACCATTCAACATGGAAAACACGATGAAGATGCCAATTTTGGAAGGAGTAGGGAGAGAAGATCTTGAACAATTTTAGTTTGTTGCCGAAGCTGTATGGATAACACAACAGATTACAGATGATAACATCAAGAAAGTGTAGCTAGTCACAACCTTACAGGATCAAGCATTGACATGGTACATTAATTACTGCATTGATAACCCCATCGCAACATTGGAAGAGACCCAGCAAGTTTTGAACAAGGAGTTTAGAAAGCCTAAGTTAGAGGCGCAGTTGATGACCAAGTTTAAAGAAATTAGACAAAAGGTAGATGAGATACCTTGGGATTTTGATCAAAGGTTGAAATGCATGATCAAGCAAGCCAATGTGGTGATTACAAATTCCTAGCATCGTGACTCATATATAGCATCGCTCTTGCCACACTTAAGAGTGCCTCTGTCGCAAAAAAGGATAGCAACACAAGAAGAAGCTTTGGAAATTGCAATGAGGTTGGATGCCTTGTCCATACCAGATACAAACCTTGGAGTGAAACAGATTCACTCGCAGCTGGAAAGCCTGCACTTGGAGTTGCAAAGCTTGAAGAAAGGAAAAGAAGCCCAGCCGAAGGTGTGCGCTAAAGTCTGGTGTTTGAAATGCAATATCCATGGACATGATAAGGACCATTGCCCGATTTATAAGAACTATCTTATTGGGGGAGGGCCTGTTCCCTTGAAACCAGAGAATAATGTTGGGTCAAGCATCGGAGCTACGCTATGGTGTGCTATCTATCAGGCTATAGGATATCACATAACTAATAATTGCCATTTACTACAAAATTTTATATAGACCCCTTAGTAGTTGTTTTGCAATTTCTGTAAATCTGTGGGACACTATGAAATCCATTATAGGAGTTATGAGATGATGATGGATAGAACCCCTACCTACTGAATGAAGGCAGAGAACCAGCCTCAGGATCAGGACACAGGAGCAGAGCGTGAAGGATTCCAAGGCCAAGGATGAGGAAGAGGGGGCAGAACTGGTCGAGGGCGTGGGTAGGTAATCTGCTATAACTATGGTGAAGTAGGGCACTTCGCGCGATATTTTACGAACCCCACACATCTGTCATGTCAATATTGTTGACAGTTTGACCATGTGATAGAAGGATGTCCGGTCCTTATGGAGAAGATGCAAGAAAAGAAGGCGCAACCTCGAAAACCTATGCAAAAGATCTAGATGGTGAGAGAAGATCCTCATGAAGAAGATTAGAGCATAAATATAGTAACAAGATGTTATGAAACCAGCTCAAGAAAAGATAGAAAAGATAGATAAACACCTTAGAATTCAGCCTCTTCGAGGGGGCAACCTCCTTTACATTACATAAATGAACAATTCTTGGATGATACAAATGACAAAACCTCCTTTCTATATATAGGAGTCTAAGGAGTCACAATATAATCCAGCCGAACTAACAATAATAATATAAAGCCACAAAAATAACAATAGAGGGATTCTATGGGGCACAGTAATAACAATATGGGGGCAATAGGGGCACAACAATATTAATAAGGGGTATAACTACAATAGTAATGGGGTAATCACTAGTATTATAGGGACCAAACATGCCCCTCTCCTTCAAAAACGTGTTGTCCTCAACGCTTGAGTAGTTTTGGATACTTCTGCATAAAATTCTCATCCTCCCATGTGGAATCTTCAGCGGATAAGTTCTTCCACTTGATAAGATACTATGAAATTGATCGATTTCATAGCTGTTGAGTTCTTGTTTATGTGACTGCTTCCGGTTCCAATATAATTTTTCCTTCCTTGTCAAGTTCTGGCAACATTGTTTGAACTGGGAGCTTGTCGCCTATAACCTTCTTTAAACATGAAACATGGAAAACTGGGTGCAATCGAGAAGCTGCAGGAAGCTCCAATTTGTATGCCATAGTACCAATCTTTTGCAACACCTTGTACGGACCATAATACTTTGGTGATAATTTATTATCCTTCTTAGCTTGCTTGAGGGACATTTGCTTATATGGTTGTAGCCATAGGAATACCCAATCACCTACATCAAAACTTCTTTCACTGCAATGTTGATCTGCCTGTTGTTTCATTCTATTCTGTGCCAACACGAGGTTATCCTTTAAGAGTTGGAGGACTTGTTGTTGATGTTCGATGTGATGTTCCACTGCCTGAACCTTAGAATTTTCTCTTAAATATGATGTGATGGATGGTGGTTGATACCCATAAAGTGCCATAAATGAGGTCATTTTTGTTGCTGTATGGAAGGAAGTGTTATACCACCATTCAGCCAAAGGCAACCATTTGACCCATTGTGTCTGTTTATCAGATACAAAGCAACGAAGATATCCTTCCAAACATTTGTTTACTATCTCAGTTTGCCCATCAGATTGAGGATGATAAGATGAGCTATGAGCTAACTGAGTACTAAGACAAGAAAATAATTGTGTCAAAAAATTTCCAGTGAAAATGGGATCTCTGTCACTTACAATAATCTTTGGGTTTCCATGTAGCTTTTGAATTGTTTCCATAAATGCAGTAGAAACTGTACTGGCTTTAAATGGATGTGATAATGCACAAAAGTGTGCATACTTGGTAAGTCTATCAACTACCACCATGATGACACTCTTTCCCTCAGACTTTGGTAAACTTGTGATAAAATCCATTGGAACCTCCTCCCAACGTTGGCTTGGAATGGATAAAGGTTGTAATAGACCTGGTGTCTTAATTGTTTCAACTTTATTTTGTTGGCAAACGAAACATTCCACCACAAACTTTTGAATATCTGATTTAAGGCCATCCCAAAAAAATTTCTTCTTAACCATGTGGTAAGTTTTTAAAAATCCTGAGTGCCCTCCTAAGGGAGAAGTGTGCAATTCCATAAGAATCTTTTGTTTTAGCTGGGAATTCTTACAGAGGTATAAGCGATCTTTGTACCATAACGAATCATTTTGCCAGCTAAATGTGTCAGACATACTGGAATCTTGTTGTAACTTTCGAATAAGTGCCCACACTTCTTCGTCATTCTTCCATTCCTCCCTTGCTTCGTTTATCCAATCGGGTTGGATAATAGAAATGGTGCACAACAATGCTTCCACATCCTCATCCTTTCTTGAGAGTGCATTTGACACCACATTTTTCTTCCCTTTTTTTAGATGATTTCAAAGTCATAACCCAACATCTTTGTGACCCACTTTTGTTTCTCTTCAGAGGATAATCTTTGTTCTAAAAAGTATTTAAGGCTATCATGATCTGTTTTTACCTTGAAGTGTCTTCCTATTAGGTAGGATCGCCATTTCTTAAGTGCATGGAGTATTGCCAACATTTCCTTCTCATAAATATCTTTGTGTAAAAACTTTCCCTTGATTGGACTACTTTCAAAATCAATGGGCCTTTCATCTTGAATTAAAACAACACCAATTCCATTTCATGAAGCATCACATTCCACAATAAAGGTTTTTGTGAAGTCCGGTGTAGCTAAGACCGGTGCTTGGCACATTTCCTCTTTAAGATGTTCGAATGCCTTTGTTGCTTCTGGGGTCCATGAAAATGCATCTTTCTTCAATAATGTTGTTAGAGGTGCTGCTATTCTCCCATAATTCTTAACAAACTTGCGATAATACCCTGTCAACCCGACAAATCCTCGCAGATGCTTTATGGATGTGGGAATTTTCCATTCCTTAATGGCTTTAATTTTGCTAGGGTCTACCTTAACTCCTTCATGAGATACAATATGACCCAGATATTCCACCTCTTGTACTCCAAAGAAACATTGGGATCTTTTTGCATAAAACTGTTTCTCCTCCAATAGTTGTAACACCTTGTCAACATGTTCAACATGATCCTTCCAAGACTTGTTGTAGATTAGTATATCATCAAAAAATACTAACACAAATTTTCTAAGGAATGGTTTGAAAATTGAATTCATCAAACCTTGAAATGTTGAAGGTGCATTGGTAAGGCCAAAGGCATGACCAAAAATTCATAATGACCCTCATGAGTTCTAAATGTTGTTTTCAGAATGTCTTCAATCTTCATTCTGATTTGATGATATCCTGAACGAAGATCCAACTTGGTGAAGTAAATTGATCCATGCAATTCATCCAGTAATTCATCAATGACAGGAATGGGAAACTTATCTTTAATAGTGAGCTTGTTGAGCTCCCTATAATCCGGACACATGCGCCATGATCCATCCTTCTTGTGCACCAATATGACTGGAGTAGAGAATGAACTTTGACTTGGTTGAATTATACCAACCTCTAGCATTTCTGCAACCATACGTTCAATTTCACTCTTTTGGGCATGTGGATATCTGTACGGCCTGATGTTTGGAGGAACACTTCCTGGAATCAGATGAATAGCATGATCATGATCACGAATAGGTGGGAGACATTTGGGAGTCTCAAATACCTTGGAATGATTGTCCAAGACTTTTTGGAGATCTGGAGAAATAGATGATTCCACTGTGGACACATCTAGCGAACATAATTGTGCAATTACACCTCTTTGTTCCCTTTTTAGAAGCTTTGTCATACCGTTAGAGCTGATTATCTTTCCCGGTTTCCCTGCAATACCCCTTAATTCAACTTCCTTTCCTTCCATAGAAAATTTCATGAAATGTTCTTGAAAATTAAAAGCTATTGTACCCAAGGATTGTAGCCATTGGACTCCTAGTACAACATCAACACCTCCCATTGGAATGGAAAGCATTGGGCTAGTCAATACATATTCTCCCATGGATAGCTTGATATTATGGCACTTTCTCGAGCAATTTATTGTTCCTCCATTTGCAATCATCACTTGACACTCTGGTGCTAGATATAAGAAGCAATTCAATTCTCTTGCTACCTTACAATGAACAAAATTTTGGGTACTTCCTGAATCAATCAACACTATTACCTTTTTCTTCTTGATTTGTCCTTCTATCTTGATGGTTTGAGGAGTGGTAATTCCCGCCAATGCATTACAAGATATGGTCGGATTCATTTCTTCTTTATCTAGGCTTTGTTCCTGGAGTATATCCTCTTCTTTTGACCTTTCTTGCTCCTTTTCTTCTTCCTCTTCAAAATCTATGTAGAATAATTTCTTCTCAGCACACTTATGACCTTCAGTGTATTTGCTATCACAACTGTAACAAAGCCCTTTTGCTCTTTTTTCTTTCAATTGTTGTGGTGTCAACCTTATAGGTTGTGGAAGACTAGCGACAACAACACTTCCGTCTTTATAGTTGTGAGTGGTATGCTTCCTGGTTGCCATAATTTTGCTTTCCATTTTTCTTGCTAACCTGAATGCCTTCTCTAAATAATCAGGTTCCCAAAGGCGAACATCATGTTGGATATTATCCTTTAAAGACCCTATGAACACATCAATCCTATGCTCCTCTGGAATATCTTTTACCCTTATGTTCAATTTTTGGAACTCCTCAATGTGCTCCATTATTGAACCCTTTTGTTTGAGACTTATCAATTGGCTAAAAAAAGTGTTGCTTTTTGTATCCTCATAATGTGCTATCAGTTCTTCCGTAAAAATTGCCCAAGTGATAAATTGTTTACGAGAGCAAAGCCATTGATACCATACAAACTGGTTTGGTTCCAAGTATAAATTTGCCATACGTACCTTTTGTGTGTTTTGCACATTATTGAGATCGAAGAATTGCTCCATCTGTAATATCCATGTGGTGGGATCCCTACCATCAAACTTCCTCATATCGATTTTTGGAATATGGTGAGTCTTCGATCCAACATTAGAGTCTATGGAATCATGATTAACATTTCTTTTGTTCTCATAATGAGTTTCCTTTAGTACCCTTTCACCCTTAGTGACCATTTCTTGTAGCAACTTATTCATATTTATCTTCAATTCTTCCATCTTATCATCCATGCCATCAATTTTAGCGTCCATGCCATTCACCTTAGCTTCCATGCCATCCATCTTAGCTTCTATGCCTTTCTTTAAACAATCCATCTTAGCTTCTACACCCTTCTTTAAACCATCCATCTTAGCTTCTACATCTTTCCTTAAACCATCCATCTTAGATTCTGTTGCTTTTTGTGCAAGTGACACTTGTTGCACTTGTTCTTGTAATTTTGATATATCATATAGCATTTCTTCTTCTTCTTCATGAGTCATGCTAGATATTTCAGGTTCCTTACTAGGTGTTTGCATTTTCTTTCCTCGGGGCATCAGTTACCGATAATAATTCTCTAATATGCCCTTTGAATTCCTTCAAAATAAATTTTCAAACCAAGCTTAAGCAAAAATTAAAGAAAATCTACACACCTTTTTTCACTTTGTAGGAGCTCGATATTGCCTCTGATGTATCTCTGTACTTTATGATTATCTAGTTCTGAATTTGTGACCTGTAGTAGCCCTCTGTGTCCTCTTTCCAATGCCACAAGTCTGACCCAAATTGGATTCTCCAAGGAAGAGTTATACGAAATCTCCCACAGTGACTTGATTATAGACTAGTTCAGTAGAGCGAACTTGTATGATGTGCCACGAGTCGCTTTTTCAACCTTTGGATCTGAAAAACACCCACAAGAAACTACAGTCCGTCCTATTTCTGTACCTTCTTACAAACCTTCAATCCAATCCCCAGAGAGAAATTTATGACGATTTTCCCCAGGTCACCTGTTTTGAATGTAATTCAGGAGTCTGCAAAAAGACCAACTTCCTCAGATCATATATCCGCAAATATCACGCGAAAAACTCTGAAATTTGGGCCCAAGGTTCAGCACGATTTCTTCGCAAATGGGTTTTTTTGTGACTTCTAAAATGTCACAGAAAAAAAGTTATAACGAAAATGCCACGTTGACCTGTTTGGAGTAGCGAAACCCTAGAATCCAAAGCTCTGATACCAAATGTTATGAAACCAGCTCAAGAAAAGATAGAAAAGATAGATCAACGCCTTAGAATTCAGCCTCTTCGAGGGGGAAACCTCCTTTAGATTACATAAATGAACAATTCTTGGATGATACAAATGACAAAACCTCCTTTCTATATATAGGAGTTTAAGGAGTCACAATATAATCCAGCTGACCTAACAATAATAATATAAAGCCACAAAAAATAACAATAGAGGGATTCTATGGGGCACAGTAATAACAATATGGGGGCAATAGGGGCACAACAATATTAATAAGGGGTATAACTACAATAGTAATGCGGTAATCACTAGTATTATAGGGACCCAACACAAGAAGTGGTATGGCCATTGGTGCAGATAAAGGAAAGTAGCCTGAGGATGATGGGTGGGTGCGCAAGGCTGCTAATAAGGAAGTAGAATTTAATCTTAATTACACTAAAGAGACCTTCACGGAACCAAAGAAGAAATCTGTTGAAGCCTCCACCTCAGAAATATAGGAGAAAATGCTAGAAACTAGTACGAAACATGAGGTGGATCCTGTACTAGATACTTTTCTGAAGACCTGTATGAAGTTACTGCACGATAAGAAAGTAGTAGAAGGGTAGCAAGAGTTAATTGACAAGTGTGTAAATAAAGAAAAGACTTCTGTTGAAAAACACACCATGAGGAAAATTGGTAAGCATAAAAAGTGAACAAGGTGCGAGGTGAGGCTAACCGCGCAAATAGGAGAATATGAAATGGACCAGGTAATCTTGGATCTAGGATCTGATGCAAATATCCTTCCTAAGAAGACGTGGGAAAGGATGGGGAGACCTGCGTTGCAGTGATCTCCGCTTAATTTATGCATGGAAAATCAACATAAGATTATTCCGATGGGGAGCTTATATGGTGTAACAGTGGACATTGGGGGCGCAAACGCACTGGCTGACTTTGAGGTCATTGAAATAGTGGATGATAGTAACCCATACCCTGCGCTAGTAGGAATTGACTGGGATTTTCATATGGATGCGGTAATCGACTTGAACAAGCTAAAGATGACATTTGAAAGGAAGTCGCTCAGGGTTGTAGTACCACTAGACCCTGCTGAAGGAGCACGTTATACTGAACTTGTTCGTGACTTTGTAGGAAGTGATGATGATCTGGATCATATATACAAGATCACAACGTGAAATGAAGATTGGATCAATCCTATGTACAATTGATGAATTGCGTGGGACAGGGATAGATCCTACACCTCAAATTTAGATGAAGAGCTTAAACACTGGCAAAATCAGTTGCATGAAGTATTTGCGCTCCATTGCAATATGATGACCAAATCATTGCGGTGTGTCTTGAATGAGGTAAGGAAGCTTATGCATTATGATGGTTTGACTAATGTGGATATGTTTCTAGATGTATTTGAAAGGGAAGTATCGGAAGAACATCTCTTCTAGGCACTGGAGTTGGTGCTGTGTGCTGCGCCTGCTCGTTGGTGGGGTACGCACAAGGAGAGCTTTGCTAGATGGAAGGAATACAAAAGGATGGTGAAATTAAGGTTTGGATATGCTAATACCCAGATAACAGAAAAATACAGTGGGAAGGATGATCCAAGCGATTATTTGGTACGATGGACTAAGGCCTAGGGAACATAACCACAATCAGAATGGGTGCACATTTTCTGTCATACCTTAGATACCATTCCAATGAACTAGTATTTGGAGACAGAGCTTCGCCATGGGACAAAATAAGGAGAGTTTCTTATTAACTTTCAACTTTGAGGATTGGTTTGAGTGCATTGATGAAGCACTCCAGGAGATAAAAGCGGCTATATTTAGAACACCTAAGGAACTGGTAGAATGGGCTTAACCGGATTGGAGTACACAGTTGCACCATGCATTGGAGTGTTACAGTGTGATTACTGATGAGGAAGAAGAAGACCCACGAAATATTAACATTCCATCCATATAAGGACATTGCAAAGTTGAAGGACCAAAAAATGCAAACCCGAATATATCAAAACCTTTGAAAAATAGAAAAGTAAACATTGGATCTAAAGCAGAGCCTAAGTTCGCGAAGCTAGGAGACTATTGAGATGAAGATACAATTTATAAGTTGGCCAAATTGTTGCACGAGTACCGGGATCTATTCCCATCAAAGTTTTCGAATTTGAAAGGGATAATCAGAGATTTAGGTGTTATGAAGATTACGTTGAAACTAGATGCGAAGCTCGTTAAGTAGAGACCTTATAGACTAAATCCAAAGGATAAAGAAAAGGTGCGCTAAGAACTGGATAAGATGTTGTATGCTGATATTATTGAACTAGTATAGGAATCCAATTCGGTAAGCCTAATGGTGGTCCAAGAGAAGAAACAAAAAGGCGAAATCAGAATATGCATAGATCTAAGAAAGCTGAATGATGCATGCGTGCACAATCTGTTCCCAACACCATTTACTGATGAAGTATTAGAGAATGTTGGTGAATGTGAGGCTTATTCATTTACTGATGTATTTTTGAGATATCATCAAATAAAGAACACGCCGGAAGATCGATGGAAGACAACCTTCATGACTGAGTGGGGTTACTTTTAGTATACAGTAATGCCATTCGAATTGAAGAACGCACCTACAATTTTCTCCCAGGTAGTAATCATGGTGTTTAAGGAGTTTATTCATAAATTTTTGGAAGTCTATTTTGATGATTGGACTGTGTTTTGGTTGGTGAAGTGCCATGTTGTGAGCCTGTGCCTTATGCTAGATACATGTCGAAGGTATCTGATCACCCTAAATTTGAGGAAGTGCGTATTCTGTGTGCCCTTTGTAATTTTGCTAGGCCATGTCGTATGTAAGTGGGGATTGATTGTGGACCCTATGAAGATCATTGTGATTATGAATTTGGAAGCTCTTAGGAATGTAATAGTTGTGTGTGACATTGGGGCACACTGGATATTATAGAAAGTTTATTAAGGCATATGATCAGATAACCACGCTAATGGAAAAATTATTTAAGAAAGATGCGATGTTTTCCTGGGATGAAGACTGTCAACACAGTCTGGATGTCTTGAAGGAAAAGATGGTAACTGCGCATATTTTGGTGTTTCCAAACTGTAAGAAAGAATTCCATGTGCATGTAAATGCTTCTTATATTGCGCTGGGTGCAGTATTAACAAAGGAAGGTGAAGGAGACATTGATCATATGATAGCCTTCACAAGCAGAAATTTATTAAAGGTTGAGAAGAGTTACTCCACTATCGAGGGAAAAGGGTTGGCGATGGTATACACGTTGAAATGTTTTTGGCATTATTTGTTGGGTGGATACTTTAAAATGCATATAAATCACTCCGTGCTGAAGTCCCTGGTCAATAAGCCTATGTTGGCGGGGGGGGGGGAATTTGCGGATGGTTATTGTTATTTCAGGAATATGACTTTGAAGTGATTGTGAAGCCTGGAAGGCTGAATGCAGGACCTGACCATCTGTCAAGGATTGGAACAGGTGAAGAAACAAATAGTTTGGAGGAAGAACTACCAGATGCACACCTCTTTGCGGTGCGCATCGCGGATGACTGTTTTGATGATATCATTTAGTTTTTAACCATGTGTACAACTTCGAAAGGATATTCTACTCAGTAGAAGAAGGAATTAGTAGTTCGCTTTGAAAATTTTTCAGTGATTGTAGGTCACTTGTATAATATGGGAACAAATGAAATACTGCAAAGATATGTTCCTGAGTTTAAATGCACTAGTATCCTCGCTGAAGCACATGGAGGAGTGGCAAGAGGTCACTACGCAGGAAAAGTGACCATGTAGTATATTTTGCATGCTGGTTTATGGTGGCTAACATTACATAAGGATTCTAAGGCGTGCGATGTGTGTCAAAGGACGAGAAAGCCTTCTTGAAGAGATGAATTTCCTTTGAATCCTTAGGTTTCGCTGTAGGTCTTTGATAAATGGGCCATTTATTTCATAGGTCTAATACAACCACCAAGTAAGAAGATGGGTGCGTGGTATATCATTACTACAACAAAGTATTTAACCAGATGGGCAGAAGCGCACCTGGTGAAGGATTGTATAGCTACCACCACTGCGAAGTTTTTTTTGAATATTTCTTAACATGGTTCGGATGCCCTAAGATACTAATGAGTGATAGGGGTACACATTCTTGAATAGAATGATCAGCATGATGCTTGCGGAATTCCATGTGTATCATCAAAAGAGCACACCCTATAACCCATAGGTGTATGGAACGGTGGAATCATTTAACAAAATCTTGGAGAATGCATTTACAAAGGTCTGCAAGGTGTAGAGGAATGACTGGGATATGCACATACTAGTAGTGCTATGGGCATACAGGACGACCTGCAAGAAGTTGACAAGCCAAACACCGTTTAGGTTGATCTACGAGATTGAAGTAGTAATGCCTATGGAGTTTATTGTGCCAAGTTTACGTATTGCAACTTTGACAGAGATGACGGATCGCAAGATCTTGGAGGAATGATTCGCACGACTAATGGAGTTAGAAGAGGACCGGTTTCTTGCAGGATTTCACCAGTAAGTGCAAAAGGAATGTGAGAAAGCATGGAAAGATAGGCATATTAAGCTGTGCACTTTCAAGTTGGATGATTTGGTGCTGCTATATGACATCAAGTTCACAAAATTTCCAGGAAAATTTCAAATGCACTGGTTGGGACCATATGTTGTTAGGGAGATCACGGATGGTGGCACAGTTTAGCTTGCGAAGCTAAATGGGGAACCATTCCCTGGGAAAGTGAATGGAAGTAGGCTGAAGCTGTATATAGGGGATCCTACCCATGTTCAATGACTGCATGGTAGCAGGACAATATTAGTAATCCAGGCAACTATAAGGGATTGCGAGACTATAAACTATGCTTCCCGAAGAGGAGAAAAACATAGTAGGGAGGTTAGGCGATGGAAGAAAGGAGTGCGACAGGTGAAGCTGCACTGGATGAAGTGCACCATGGAGCATGGCACCATGCAGATGCACCTAAAAGTAGTTGTTGGAGTCACTATTCATGATTTTAAGGAAAAATTCCTGTTAAGAGGAGCGGCTAGGCGACATTTATAGAAAAAATATTTAGATATCTGCTGCCAAAGATGCATTTATGATTAGAATTTGGAGGGAATGATCGGATTTTAATTCAAAACCTCCTATAAATTGGGCATGTTGGTCCACCAAATAACACTTTGAATTCTAAGAATTGTCTATTAGGTTTACTATTTTAAGTTTATGAAGTGCGCAGATTAAGAAGAACTCTTGTCACAACCATCGTTCACAAACATATCTGCAGAAGCCTATGAAATTTTCTTTGAACGAATGTCTTCTCTAATCAGTCCTGAAGCCACTATTTCTCAAGCGGAAGGCCCTGAATTTGTATCTATAGAAGCTGCACCCCCTGTGCCTACGGCACTAAGGTCGCCTAGGCTGAAGCAATCAACTGCAAAAGAGAAGTAGAAGAAACTTGTACCAGTGAGACATTCACCCAGGAATAACCTGGAGGTCTGGTAGAAGGAGAAGAACGATAAGCAACTGAAAAAAATTGTGGACCTCGAGGAAGAAGAATTCCATGATGGAGTGGAGGAGTTAGATGCTGAGGAGGGCGAGCCTATCACACAACTCCCAGAGTATATCCCTCTACAAAATCAGAGGAAGGCCATGTTCTATTGAGCATAATCAAAGACACTGGGGTGAACTTAGCCGCATTTCCACTTCAGACTCTCGATACGTTGCATCAGGGGGTTTCAGACGAGCTTAGGATCAAAGAGTAGTGTGCGCTTGTAGTGATCAACGAATTCAAGGTAAACAATGATAATATGTTTGCGGAGAAGGCTCAGGCTCTGAAAGAAAAGGAATAGTTGCAAGCACGAAGTCAGAGTCTATAAACATCAATAATGCAGGCGCGTAATTCAGTTCTAGAGTTAAACATTTCAGAGGATGCCGCAACTATCGCAAAAATCAGGAAATTGGCTGCTACGGTCTGCGTGTCCAAGGATGAGATAGGCAAAGTCACGTTTGACTTCCAGATGAATATCTCAGAGCTACATCTGAAATTATAGCCGACAACTCCACTAGAGGTTTGGGAGCAGTGTGGAGTAGTTATCTGGGAAAGCATGGGCACTTTGGATACAACAGTCATAGACTGTGTGATGATATTCGATCAGGCCATGGAGCTATGGAAGACTCTGAAGGAGGACATAAACCTACAGAAACTTAGCACATATATCTGGGAGACACAGTGAAGGTTTTATGAAGTTAGGGCAATTGTGGGCACTTTGACGCTAGTCCAACGCCTCGATCGTTTGCAGGAAAGAAAATAGCTATAATCATAAATTGAAGAGCTACAAAGGAAAGAGGCCCTTCTCAAGTAAAAAATACAACCATGGAAAAAGGAAGCCATTTCGCTTACTCTGTCAATTTAGGAAAAGTTAAAGACACTTCAACAGACACAAAGAATGACTCGCATAGTAGTAGAAGGCCCAACGACAGAAAATATGATAGAGGAAGTGCAACAAGCCACGATACAGGGTTCTGTTGATGTAGCAGCATTATAGGTCGAGATCACTAACCTCCACAACAAGATCGAGGCACTAGTAGAGTGACTTGAGGGCGAGTCACCATATTTGTCTTGGGGGCCTGTTGGGATAGGGTCCCTAGGGTCAATTTTGGGTTAGTTTAACCAATTTTTGAGAAGAATTTTGCAAAGAATGTAAATTCTCTATGAAATGTCGAAGCAGAGAGCGTAACTAAGTAGGAATCAATAGGGATTTAACCCCTTGTATGGGTAAGTGATAAGTTAGTTTTGAGACTCACCCATAGGCCACGGGCCATGGTATTGTAATAGAAAGGCTATAAATATTTGAGTCATAGTGAGTATATATATGGAAACTAAGATAGAAGACTATTGATTTTGGAAAGTGCTAAGGCAGGAAAGCTATGTTTCCTGCACTTAGGTAGAATGGGAAGGATCCTACATCTAAGTGTGCGGAGACCTTGGCAAGTTCAAAACTAAGTGTGTGGGCCCCTGCAGCTGGGTGCGCAGGGTGGAAGAATCAGTAAATGAATGTTGAATCTAATAAAGACTAATTTTGGAACAAATATCTTGCCTCTGTGTCTTATTGTTATTTCAAGTTATGCATTATGGCTTAATGATATGTTTTCTGTGGATTAAATGTAATTGCTTCATGAATATGTTAATTCTTCAATATCTATGTATGAACTAAGTAATAATCTATTTTTCGTGAAGGTTTAAGAGCCGTTTTCTTACAGTTGCAGTAGCAGACCATAAGAATACATAGATCTGTGTGAAGGTAGGATTGAGCTACAAGGGCTTCAGATTACTTATCACACAGTCTTTGGATGTAGAAACTGGGTTCTAACATCCCCCAATATTGCTTCAGGTGAGACTACAGCCTGCACTAGGCAGGTTGTTGTCGAAAGGGCCATTAGTTAGGGTTTTGTTGGTTGGCGCAAACAACTCTGAATCTAGGTCAAGCCCCCTTAAACCAACATCCCTTGGATTTTCTTGAAACCATCCAACTATCCCAACAACATGCATAATGTTTGGTCTTGTACCGGTAAGATAAAGCAAGCTGTCGATCATATATTTATATTCAGGTTGATTAATTGAAGGAGAATCATCATTTTGACTGAGATTGCATCTTGTTTCCATTGGTGTGAGTACAAGTTTACAGTCTTCCATTCCATACTTCTTCATAATTTGCTTGAGGTACTTGGTTTGAGAAAGAAAGATACCATCTTTAGTTTGATGAACTTGAAGACCAAGAAAATATGTGAGCTCACCAAGTAATGACATTTCAAATTCCTGCTGCATAGCTGAAGCAAATTCTTGACTCATAGATTCAATATTACTTCCAAATATGATGTCATCAACATAAACCACTACCACCAAAAGTTTGTCATTGTCATATTTGATATATAAGTTGTTGTCAACAGATCCTTTCTTGAACCCTTGTTGCTAAAAATGCCTATCAAGATGATAATACCATGCACGAGATCCTGTTTTAAGCCATATAATGCCTTCTTAAGTTTTCAAACAATATTTTTATCATTTCCAAGTATGAATCCTTCATGTTGTTCAATATAAACTTCTTCTTCTAGGCCCCCATTCAAAAATGCATATTTAACATTGATTTGACATACTTTAAAGTTACAAAAGCTAGAAATTGCAAGAAACATACTTATGGCTTCAAGTCTAGCTACAGGTGCAAATGTCTCTTCAAAGTCTATCCATTCCTCTTGAGCACAACGTTTGCATACAAGTCTTTCTTTGTTTCTAATTACTTATCCATTTTAATTTAGTTTGTTTTTGAACACCCACTTTGTCCCAATTACATTTTTATCATGAGTCCTTGGTACAAGTTCTCATGTATGGTTATTTTCTATTTGATCAAGTTATTCATGCATTTCCTTAACCTAGCATTCATCTTTGCTTGCTTGATTCGCATTTTGAGGTTCAATTGTGGATAATATGGCTAAGTGACTAGATGTTCCAACCAAAGTTCTTCTAGTTTGTATTCCCGCTTCCTTATCACCTAGAATTTTATATCCAGGATGTTTTTTTTGAACATACCTTGATGGAGTCTTTTCTGACATACCTGTACTTTCATTTCCTTCTTCTAATGCTTCTCTTTCTTCTTCTCCTACAACTTCTTGGATTTGAGTAGGGAGAGGTTCTTCATCTGCTTGTGCTTCCTTTTTGGTACCTATGGATGCTTCATCAATCACAACATATATACTTTCAACAATATTTTGGAGCCTTTTATTGTAACATTTATATCATTTTCTTATGGAAGAGTATCCAAGGAGGATTCCTTCATCAATTCTAAATTCAAACTTTCCAATCTTATCATCATTTTTCTTTATGAAACATTTGCTTCCAAATATTCTAAAGTGTTTGATAGTTGTAGGCTTACCATCCCAGAGTTCATATGGAGATTTATCACTATTTACTTGAACATGAGCTTTGTTAAGTATATTCACTACCATATGTATTGCTTCTCCCCATAAGGTGTGTGGTGTTCCTGACTCATCAAACATGACACATGCCATTTGTTGAATTGTTTTTTTCATTCTTTCTACAACTCCATTTTGTTGAGAAGTTTTGGCTATGGAAAATTGTCTTTTGGTGCCATGCTATTCACAAAAATTGAAAAATTCATCTAATATAAATTCTCCTCTTCTATAAGATCTAAGAAATTTTATTTTTAGATCTAATCCATTTTCTACCAAAGCTTTGCATATTTTAAAATTTTAAAATGACTCATATTTATACTTTAGTAATCCAACTCAACACATTATTATAAATTCATCAATAAATAATATGAAGTATTGTTCACCATTAAGAAACTTCTTTCTCATAGGTCCACATAAATCAGTGTGAACAAGTTCAAGGGGTTTCCTTGAAGTACCTTCTTTAGCTTTAAATTGAACTATGGATTTCTTACCAAATTGGAATGATTTACAAATGCTATTATCAGGTGGAGAAATGTTGGGTAAGTCACGAACTTCTCCCATGTTGCTTGACTTGTATAATTGGAAAAAAATGAGGTGCCCCAACCTTTTGTGGCAAAGCCAACTTTCTTTAGATTTTCTCAGAAAATAATGCTTTTTGCTGCCTTCTAGGTTGTAGAAATTACCCGGAGTTCTGGATCCCTTGATTATGATCTTACATGTATTCAAATTTCTTAACACACAATTATTTCATATGAAAATAAATTTATACCCCTAATCACACATTTGACTAACAATTAACAAGTTATGTTTTATTCCATCAACAAATAATACATTCTCAACCTTGACCTTTTCCTTTAAAAACATAGATACTTTTCCTTTAATTGTATAATGTGAGTTATTACCAAAATTCACATTCTTTTCTTTCTTAATTTCATTAAAGGAAACAAACTTATCTCTGTCACCTGTCAAATGCTTCGAACATTTGCTATCACTATACCATAGATTCTCTTGATCTCATTCATATAATTCTAGACCACAACTTTCAGAAGAGGGAATTTTCCTTCTCCATACCTTGGGAGGTTTTGGCTTCTGCTCATGTTGATAAGATGAATTCATCCTACTTCTACATTAGGTTTCTTCATGAACATAGTTATTGCAAATAGAACATTCACTTTCATTCTAAAGAGGGGAGAAAGCATTATAAGAAGACTTATTTGTCTTGTTTTCATTATGTTGTTTTCTTGCTTCTTTAGTCATAATCATTTTATAAGCAACACAATGAACTTCTTTGTGACCAAAGTTGTGACAAGTGAAGCATTGACCATTGAAGTAAGAGTACCTGGGAGTATAATACCTTTTTGAATAGATTACCCTTTGTTCATGGAAATATTGTTCTTCCTAAGAATAGTTTGACCCTTTATTCTTTTTTTGAGTATTTTAATTTTGATGATTGCTTCCTTCTACCACATGACAAATATTTTGTACCTATTTAAAAAGATTTCATAGGTTCTGATGTTTCACCTTCTTGATTTGAGTTGTACCCTAGACCTGTCTTGATTAGAGGAGAACTTTGAACTTTAACGATTTCTTCTAAAGTTACAGATCCTTAGAAAATATAAGATTTAGAGCTTTTTTCTCAAGTTACTTTCTTAGACCCAAAATTTAAATTTCCAAGGTTTCACAGTGCTTTTCCCTTTCTTGGACTTGTTTCTTCAAGTTTTTTTCTATTAATTTAGCCTCTTCTATACAAATCTTCAACTTAGCTATTTCTTTAACAAGGGTCATTTCTAGAGCATCCATAAATTTATCATCATCAGACTTGTCTACACATTATTCTTCAAATGGCATAATAATTAATAATATTGATCTCATTCATCATCCACATTATTGGAAGAACATTCACTATCTTCATGAGTATAAAAACTTTGCTTGCTAGTAAAACATTTTTTATTATTATTCTTGAAACATTATTTCATTTTTCATGGTTTTATTTATAGGGGCACTTAGTGGCATAGTGACCTACTCTTCCTGTTAACACTTAGAATGAATCCCAAGGCTGAGAAGAGGCACAATTCTAAGGTAACCATAGACCACACTTAGCCAAGTAGCTAGCCCTACTAGGCCAGGAGAGGGATCTCTCCATAAGGATCTCAGCCAAGATGATTGGATCAAGAAAATGATATTAGTCTAGTTATAGTAGCACAAGGTTTGATTTGATTTTGAAGGGTTTTCGTGGATCAGGAGGAGCCAAACAGTTAGGGCAAGGAAATTAGGTCAAAATTGTAGGGTATTCGATGAGGCAAGGTAGGCACAAGGCTCATCACTCTAGGGTTTGATGGGTGAGGTGGTTCAAGACAGGTGAGGAGTAATAAATAGCATGTAAGCAACATGGATTCTTCCTAAACTGAAGAAAACATAGACTGTGAATATTTTCCCAAAGCAGAGCATTAATGTTATGGGTTCTGCCTATCAACTTGAAAACATCCACTTAGAAGCAATGAAATGATTAAACATTTTAACATATGATCACAAGAGAGGAAACTGAACTAAACATCATACCACATGGATCCCAAAGAAATAACTACAATTTTTCATTAATCTCCTGCTAAACTAATAAAAAATAATGTCCAATCAAAGCATAAGCATCTAGCTGAGTCCAACCCTTTACAATGAGAAAGAAGAAGAAGATATAGACATTGTTTCAACCTCCTTCCATCCTCAGGGGTCGAATCCCTAAGATGAGGAGCTAATCTAACCAACACTAAACAAGAAACTGGAATCTAGGAATCCTAACAACTTGCCTCTAAAAGTGAGGAAACTGATTCATTTGTGCTCAAAATGACTTTTAATATAATGAATCTACCTCTAATAATAGTTATACATCATATTTAAAAGCCAAGTCATCATTTAAATTGGTAAAACATCATCCATGATAGAAAATCCAAGATCACAGTGAAAACACGGTGAAATGGTAATCCTGTGCAAAATTTGTCTTATGCGCAGCGCCTCTTTTAGGTCCCTTTTGGAGGTCTTCCTGGTATCCAAATTGAGCTCATTATAGCTCATTGGAAATCTCTTCAAGTATACATTCCAAACAATCTTGAATTTTTTCATTTGAAGCTCATTTAACCCCTCAAAATTTGATTCTCCCAAGACTACTTCTGTGTGTCCAAAAAGGGGTGGAAAGGTAATTTTTGGAGTGTTTTTTGGCCTTTTGGTAGACCAGTTCTACTCCAAAATCTTAGAAAATTCATAGGTTGCATGTACTCATCGCTATGAATCCAAAAATTCAAGCCATTTGTGCATTGGGTTCCCCTAGGAAAAGTGCAGCGCTACCATAGAGCCAAGTTTCTTGTGTTAGAATTTCCAAAATTCACCAAAGGTAAAAATCCCTCCAAATTTGATAAAAATTGGTGAGCAACACCATAATCCAGCATCTTGATGAGATAAGGAAGCTTCAACAATCAAATTAAGCCTATCCTCCTCTTTTTTTCCTTTGAGTGCCCGTATTAGCCTTGCTTTCATTTGTTTGATCCTTATATTGCAAATTTTGTTCCGGGTCCTGTAGTGGTAGGCCATGTGCCTGATGATTTAGTTGTCCCTGTTGGCCCTTTGAAACATCTTCTCTAAGTGAAAATTGACCCTTTCAAGCCAAGTTTCTCTATCCCCCTCAATTTCCTTCTTAATTGAAGTCAAGGTGACTAGTGCTTCTTCCTTTTGCATTGCTGATTTTCCCTTGTCACTTTGTCATTTTGTCTTGAGAAGTTCCAGCTCCATGAGGACCTGCTTATCACTCAGCTTCTTGTTCTTTTGTTCTAGATATGTGATGACATATCTCTTGCCAGGTTGTCCATCAATGCTTGGATTTTAGCCTCTTTCTCCTATATGATGATGTTTTTTTTTTTTTTGCTTCATCAAGAGCCTCCAAGTCAGTTGTCTCTATGCCGTGACGAATATCATGTTGTTCTGGATCATCATGCTCCATCAAATCAAAATCTCTCTCCTCCTCATCATCAAGACTTTCCTCCAACACCTTTTCTTTCCCTTTATACAACTGTTTCACTTGTACCTACTGTGTTGATGAAGAAGGCAAAACCTCTTCCACACCCTGTGGAGCAAGAATTTGCCTATGAGTTGATGAAGAAGGCAAGGTCCCTTCCACACCAAGTGGAAAAAACACTTGCCTATCTGCTGCAAAAAATTTTCTAGCCCCCCTCTGGTATGTCTTGTAGGTCTCAGGCACCTCAATGGCTCTAGTATCTTTGACCTTCTCATCTTTCTTTACCTGAGCACTGTTGAAAGGCTTTTTTGATTCAGGAGACACTGGTGGAGGAATTTGAGGACCCCTCAAAATGTCGTTGGCAATGAATGTCTCCCAGGAGATGTTAAGGAGGTTAAGATGATGTAGCACAATCATCTTGATCAAGGAATAGTGATATAGACTATTCATTTGATGGGGGTATGGATTTTTCTATGCAAAGTAGGCCATCTTCTCAATGTTCCTGAACAAGAAATAAGGGATGTTCAACATCCTCACCCTTGTAAAATGCATGAGAAGCTCGATGTGATAAGTGTAAAATCTAGAAAATCTGCCCTCACAAGTGAAATATGTCATGATGATCTTCATCATGGGGGCATACTTGTCTTCAAGGAACGTGAAAGGAAAAATCCTCTTTGCTTCATTTATGTACCTAGATTTGATGTATGGCTCATAATAGTGTTCATTTAGGTACTGTGCCTTATACCATTTCTCTCTCACATTTGGAATCCTGGTTGCATCCGCAATGATGGAGGGTGAAACTATGAATGTCACCCCAACAAGAGTCACCTTGTTGTCATGCAGATTGGCTACAAAAATCCTGGTAAGAGAAGGATGGTGCTGAAGTCTCTCCACCTGCTCACAAAACTCATAACAACCTAGGTGTCTGAAACAAGTGATAGCTAAATGAGAGGCCTGCAACTCTCTGAGGTTTGATGGTTCTTCCCTGATAATCCTGCCCCCCTTATGCGATTTTCTTTGATGCTGAGGTCTACCTATTGAACTGTCACTGCCACTGTTTTCCTCCTCATAATCTCTATCTTCTTTGTCAATGTTTGCCATGTTTTGAGGCTATGTACCCCTAGAAAAGGTATTGAGGGAGTGAGTATGGGTGATTAGGAATAAATGAAGGAGAAATGGTCTTATGTGGTATTTTGGTGGACTATATAAACATGAAAATGAGTGGGAGGGTATGAACCATGAAAATGAGAAAGAGGGAGTAGGGTTTTATGATATTGCTTTGGGTATGAAGGAATAAGGGATATGGAGGGATATGTAAGAGGGGTTAGGGCTTTGAGAATAAGTGAAAGGAGATTTAGGAGGGAGAGAAAGGGTTTTTTAGGACTAAGTGATGGGAGGTATGAAAGGGTTAGAGTTTTAAGGCATAGGTAGAGGAAATTCTAGGGTTTCACATTTAGCATAGAAAATTAACCTCAAATGAATTAATTGAATGCAAAGGGTGAAGTTCAGGGGAAACACTTACTTGCTTGAGGACCAAAGAAAGCAAATTTGGTGTTTTCGGGTGGCAGGAGGGTGTTTCGGTCTTTGCTGGCCCTACGCGCAATGCCACCTATAGGTGCACAATGCCTCTTTCTACGTGTCGCTCTGTCGATTTTTGCACTGGGAAAACCTTCCCTATGTGCAACGCTCGCTTCCTACACATAGCGCTCTAACCTCCATGCGCAACGCCACCTCCAACTGCCCTGCGGATAGTGCCAACTTCCCTATGTGTAATGCCTCTTCTCCTTGGCCAAGAATTTGCTCCAATTATCCTTCTCTTTAAATGTTTGTCTTCTTCTTTGTCAAATAAGAGTGATGGGCTTGGACGAGGAGCGTGACCTCTCATTTAGGGATGGATTTTGATTTTTCATTAGAAAAACCCACTTTCTAATGTTTTGGACCTTTCTCAAATCTTTGTTTTAATGCCTTTTTTTCATTGTCCCTTTCAGGTGGATGATGCTCGGATTGAACTAATTTTTGCAGTGGTTTCATTTTCTTGTAGCAGGGAGAAATGCTTGGTGTAGCTGGGCTTGGTATTCAGAGTCATTCAATTTGTTTATTTGCCAATTATGTAATAATTTACCCTCCTGAATCATAATAAACTCCATATGACTATCTAGTTTGAAGATATTGTGGATGCTGAGACTGAGGTGCTAGTTGCATTGGCATAGAACTTCTGCAATAATCTCGTTCTCTCAATAGCATAGTTTGAAACCGAGTGAAGGAGGCACCAATTCTAAGATCAATTTACTATCTGGCATCAACTGCATCTACAAAAAAATGATTTGGACGGACCAACCTATGCACAAATTCATGGATATCTCTTTCAATCAAAGCAGAGAAACGAGCTTGCCATATGTTGAGATAAGGATTAGTAGCACGACAAACATCTATGACCTCAAATGCTATGTTCTCTCCTTATCCAACCACTGGCATCTCGTAGCTTCCTCAGGATCATTAAATACATGAATTGCTGCACTATTTGATCTTTGAGTCAATTATTCATTTGGTCATATCTTCTGATCCAGAAGCTGGTTTTGGGAGTGTGATCTACCATTGGAAATATTTTTCTGAGATGCTTCTGATGGACACGCTTATGACATGTTTTGCAGTGAAGATCATGTGCAAAACATCTAACAAAACCAAACATAGTAAGAGCCCATTTTGATCACCGGTGACAGCTTGCAAAGACTGGAACTAACATTAGCCCTATTGGGGATGGCAGCTCCTTGGAGGTGTCAAGAACAACATAGATCAAGTGCCTCATCCATTGGGCAATACAGTCACAAACAGCTTCAAACCCAAAACAACTTATACCAATCAAAAAAACATAGACACACTGCAACCTATACATAAACAAATACTGGAAACGGAAATGCTATCTTGGGCAGCTTATTTATTTACAAACCTACCCTACTCTGATGCAAAATTGATAGATCAAGTAATGTTGTAATTCCAGACCAACCAATCAAGAAGCCATGGCAACGATGATGCGAGAGAGTGCTTGAACCAGGACACAATTGGAAATGTTGATAGCAATAGATGCACATAATGCTTCTGGCTGTGTAAAAGACAATCTGGTTTGTTATTCAAACTAAAAAAATATTCCATATATGCAACAACAGTGTTGGGTCCCTATAATACTAGTGATTACCCCATTACTATTGTAGTTATACCCCTTATTTATATTGTTGTGCCCCCATTTCCCCCATATTGTTATTAATGTGTCCATAGAATCCCTCTATTGTTATTTTTGTGGCTTTATATTATTATTGTTAGGTCGGCTGGATTATATTGTGACTCCATAGACTCCTATATATAGAAAGGAGGTTTTGTCATTTGAATCATCTAAGAATTGTTCATTTATGTAATGTAAATGAGGTTGCCCCCTCGAAGAGGCTGAATTCTAAGGCGTTGATCTATCTTTTCTATCTTTTCTTGAGCTGGTTTCATAACATTTGGTATCAGAGCTTTGGATTCTAGGGTTTCGCTGCTCCAAACAGGTCATCGTGGCATTTTCGCTATAACTTTTTTTTCTGTGATGTTTCAGAAGTCGCAAAAAAAACCCATTTGAGAAGAAATCGTGCTGAACCTTGGGTCCGAATTTTAGAGCTTTTCCCGCGATATTTTCGGAGATATGATCTCAGGAAGTTGGTCTTTTTGCAGACTCCTGAATTACACTCAAAACAGGTGACCTCGGGAAAATCATCATAACTTTCTTTCTGAGCATCGGATTGAAATTTCGTAAGAAGGTAGAGAAAGAAGACGGACTGTAGTTTTCTTTTATATATTTTTCAAAGTCAAAGATTGAAACAGTGACATGTGGCACTTCATACAATTTCTCTCTACTGAACTAGTCTATAATCAAGTCACTGCGGGAGATTATGCATAGCTCTTTCTTGGAGAATCCAATTTGGATCAGAATAGTGGCATTGGAAAGAGGACATAGAAGGCTACTACAGGTCACAATTTCAGAACTGGATGATTCAAAATTACAGAGATACATCAGATTCAATATCAAGCTTCTACAAAGTAAAAAAAGTTGTGTAGTTTTTATTTTTTATTTTTGCTTAAGCTTGGTTTGAAAGAATTCAAAGGGCATAGTAAAGCATTATTATCGGTAACTGATGCCCCGAGGAAAGAAAATGAAAACACCTAGTAAGGAACCTGAAAGCTCTAGCATGACTCATGAAGAAGAGGAAGAAATGCTACATGATATATCAAAATTACAAGAACAAGTGCAACAAATGTCACGCTCACAAAAGCTAACAGATGCTAAGATAAATGGCGTGGAATCTAAGATAAAGGGCATGGAAGCTAAGATGGATGATCTGAAGACAGATTTGAGGACAGATTTGAAGATAGACATGCCAGATTTGAAGACAGATTTGACAAATTTTCTACAAGAAATACTTACTAATGGTGAAAAGGTTGTAAAGGAAACTCATGATGTGAACAAAAGAAATGTTAATCATGATTCCATAGACTCTAATGTTGGATCGAAGACCCACCATATTCCAAAAATCGATATGAGGAAGTTTGATGGCAAGGATCCCGCCACATGGATATTACAGATGGAGCAGTTCTTCGATCTCAATAATGTGCAAAACACACAAAAGGTACGTATGGCAACTTTATATTTGGAACCAAATCAATTTGTATGGTATCAGTGGCTTTGCTCTCGTAAACAATTTATCACTTGGGCAATTTTTACGGAAGAATTGATAGCACATTATGAGGATACAAAAAGCAACACTTTTTTTTAGCCAATTGATAAGTCTCAAACAAAAGGGTTCAATAATGGAGCACATTGAGGAGTTCCAATAATTGAACATAAGGGTAAAAGATATTCCAGAGCAGCATAGGATTGATGTGTTCATAGGGTCTTTAAAGGATAATATCCAACATGATGTTCGACTTTGGGAACCTAATTCATTAGAGAAGGCATTCAGATTAACAAGAAAAATGGAAAGCAAAATTATGGCAACCAGGAAGCATACCACTCACAACTATAAAGACAGAAGTGTAGTTGCCTCTAGTATTCCACAACCTATAAGGTTGACACCACAACAATTGGAAGAAAAAAGAGAAAAAAGGCTTTGTTATAGTTGTGATAGAAAATACACTAAAGGTCATAAGTGTGCTGAGAAGAAATTATTCTACATAGATTGTGAAGAGGAAGAAGAAAAGGAGCAAGAAAGGTCAAAAGAACAGGATATGATCCAGGAACAAAGCCTATATGAAGAACAAATAAATCTGACCATATCTTGTAATGCATTGGCGGGAATTACCACTCCTCAAACCATCAAGATAGAAGGACAAATCAAGAAGAGAAAGGTGATAGTGTTGATTGATTCAGGAAGCACCCACAATTTTATTAATTGTAGGGTAGCAAAAGAATTGAATTGCTTCCTGCATCCAGCACCAGAGTGTCAAGTGATGATTACAAATGGAGGAACAATAAATTGCTCGGGAAAGTGCCATAATATCAAGCTATCCATGGGAGAATATGTATTAACTAGCCCAATGCTTTCCATTCCAATGGGAGGTGCTGATGTTGTACTAGGAGTCCAATGGCTACAATCCTTGGGTACAATAGCTTTGAATTTTCAAGAACTTTTCATCAAATTCTCTATGGGAGGAAAGGAAGTTGAATTAAGGGGTATTGCAAGGAAACCAGGAAAGATAATCAGCTCTAATGATATGACAAAGCTTCTAAAAAAGGAGCAAAGGGGTGTAATTGCACAATTATGTTCGCTAGATGTTTCCACATTAGAATCATCTATTTCTCTAGATCTCCAAAAAGTCTTGGACAATCATTCCAAGGTATTTGAGACTCCGAAAGGTCTCCCACCTATGCGTGATCATGATCATGCTATTCATCTGATTCCAGGAAGTGTTCCTCCAAACATCAGGCCTTACAGATATCCCTATGTCCAAAAAAGTGAAATTGAACGTATGGTTGCAGAAATGCTAGAGGCTGGTATAATTCAACCGAGTCAAAGTTCTTTCTCTGCTCCAGTAGTATTGGTGCACAAGAAGGATGGATCATGGTGCATGTGTCCAGATTATAGGGAGCTCAACAAGCTCACTATTAAAGATAAGTTTCCCATTCCTGTCATTGATGAATTACTGGATGAATTTCATGGATCAATTTACTTCACCAAGTTGGATCTTCGTTCAGGATATCATCAAATCAGAATGAATATTGAAGACATTCCGAAAACGGAATTTAGAACTCATGAGGGTCATTATGAATTTTTGGTCATGCCTTTTGGCCTTACCAATGCACCTTCAACATTTCAAGGTTTGATGAATTCAATTTTCAAACCATTCCTTAGAAAATTTGTGCTAGTATTTTTTGATGATATACTTATCTACAGCAAGTCTTGGAAGGATCATGTTGAACATGTTGACAGGGTGCTACAACTATTGGAGGAGAAACAATTATATGCCAAAATATCCAAATGTTTCTTTGGAGTCCAGGAGGCGGAATATTTGGGTCATATTGTATCTCATGAAGGAGTTAAGGTAGACCCTACCAAAATTAAAGCCATTAAGGAATGGAAAATCCCCACATCCATAAAGCATTTGCACGGATTTCTTGGGTTGACAAGGTATTATTGCAAGTTTGTTAAGAATTATGGGAGAATAGCAGCACCTCTAACGACATTATTGAAGAAAGATGCATTTCCATGGACTCCGGAAGCAACAAAGGCCTTTGAACATCTTAAAGAGGCAATGTGCCAAGCACCGGTCTTAGCTACACCGGACTTCACAAAAACCTTTATTGTGGAATGTGATGCTTCAGGAAATGGAATTGGTGCTGTTCTAATGCAAGATGAAAGACCCATTGCTTTTGAAAGTCGACCAATCAAGGGAAAGTTTCTAATCAAAGCTATTTATGAGAAGGAAATGTTGGCAATACTCCATGCACTTAAGAAATGGTGACCCTACCTAATGGGAAGACACTTCAAGGTAAAAAAGGATCATGATAGCCTTAAATAATTTTTAGAACAAAGATTATCCTCTGAAGAGCAACAAAAGTGGGTCACAAAGATGTTGGGTTATGACTTTGAAATCATCTACAAAAAAGGGAAGCAAAATGTGGTGGCAGATGCACTCTCAAGGAAGGATGAGGATGTGGAAGCATTGTTGTGCGCTATTTCTATCATCCAACCAGATTGGATAAATGAAGCAAGGGAGGAATGGAAGAATGATGAAGAAGTGTGGGCACTTATTCGAAAGCTACAACAAGATTCTAGTACGTCTGATACATTTAGTTGGAAAAATGATTCATTATGGTACAAAGATCACTTATACCTTTGTAAGAATTCCCAGCTAAAACAAAAGATTCTTATGGAATTGCACACTTCTCCCTTAGGAGGGCACTCAGGATTTTTAAAAACTAACCATAGGGTTAAGAAGGAATTTTTTTGGGATGGCCCTAAATCAGATATTCAAAAGTTTGTGGCAGAATGTTTGGTTTGCCAACAAAATAAAGTTGAAACAATTAAGACACCCGGTCTATTACAACCTTTATCCATTCCAAGCCAACGTTGGGAGGAGGTATCAATGGATTTTATCACAGGTTTACCCAATTCTGAGGGAAAGAGTGTCATCATAGTGGTAGTTGACAGACTTACCAAGTATGCACACTTTTGTGCATTATCACATCCATTTAAAGCCAGTACAGTTTCTATTGCATTTATGGAAACAATTCAAAAGCTACATGGAAACCCAAAGATTATTGTAAGTGACAGAGATCCCATTTTCACTGGAAATTTTTGCACACAATTATTTTCTTGTCTTGGTACTCAGTTAGCTCATAGCTCATCTTATCATTCTCAATCTGATGGGCAAACTGAGATAGTAAACAAATGTTTGGAAGGATATCTTCGTTGCTTTGTATCTGATAAACAGACACAATGGGTCAAATGGTTGCCTCTGGCTGAATGGTGGTATAACACTTCCTTTCATACCGCAACAAAAATGACCCCATTTATGGCACTTTATGGGTATCAACCACCATCCATCACATCATATTTAAGAGAAAATTCTAAGGTTCACGCAGTGGAACAACACATCGAACATCAACAACAAGTCCTCCAACTCTTAAAGGATAACCTCGTGTTGGCACAAAATAGAATGAAACAACAGGAAGATCAACATTGCAGTGAAAGAAGTTTTGATGTAGGTGATTGGGTATTCCTACGACTACAACCATATAAGCAAATGTCCCTCAAGCAAGCTAAGAAGGATAATAAATTATCACCAAAGTATTATGGTCCGTACAAGGTGTTGCAAAAGATTGGTACTATGGCATACAAATTGGAGCTTCCTGAAGCTTCTCGATTGCACCCAGTTTTCCATGTTTCATGCTTAAAGAAGGTTATAGGCAACAAGCTCCCAGTTCAAACAATATTGCCAGAACTTGACGAGGAAGGAAAAATTATGTTGGAAGCGGAAGCAGTTATAGAAACAAGAACTCGACAGCTACGAAATCGTTCAATTTCAGAGTACCTTATCAAGTGGAAGAACTTATCCGCTGAAGATTCCACATGGGAGGATGAGAATTTTATGCAGAAGTATCCAGAACTACTCAAGCGTTGAGGACAACACTTTTTTGAAGGAGAGGGGCATGTTGGGTCCCTATAATACTAGTGATTACCCCATTACTATTGTAGTTATACCCCTTATTTATATTGTTGTGCCCCCATTGCCCCCATATTGTTATTAATGTTCCCATAGAATCCCTCTATTGTTATTTTTGTGGCTTTATATTATTATTGTTAGGTCGACTGGATTATATTGTGACTCCATAGACTCCTATATATAGAAAGGAGGTTTTGTCATTTGAATCATCTAAGAATTGTTCATTAATGTAATGTAAAGGAGGTTTCCCCCTCGAAGAGGCTGAATTCTAAGGCGTTGATCTATCTTTTCTATCTTTTCTTGAGCTGGTTTCATAACAAACAGGATCACAAAAACCAGACCATGTCTGCAGCCCTAACTCCTCAACATATGATTCCAGCTGCAAATTGTCAATGCAAACATCCACATGCAACCCTATTGTTTCTTGTTTTGAAGGAGGGAGAGTTTCCAAGAACCTTTTGGGATATTTGAATTTATATGATTGGATATGATTATTTAAATACTCAATCTCCTTCTCAAATTTTTCAACAGATAACTCAAAGAAACCAGTTTTACTGTTAAGAGGAAACTTTGGAGATCTCAAACATTGAAGCACGATAATAAAAAACATCTCATCTATTTCAATATCCACTAATTGATATCTAGCTTCTTTTAAAAATTCAAAAAACATAGGTTTTCCACATACCCTGCCATCTTATTTTAGTACATGAATGGATCAGTGAGTGCTAGAATCTCTAGATTGAGTTTGGAGTCACCAGATGAATTTTTCAGCCTTCATATGTCTGTTCATTGTCCACCATCAGCAACCAGAACTACAACTTGAATGATTTTTTCCTGAAGAGGATCTATCACCTCGTCCTCGACAACGGCACTAATATGTTAGCACTCAGAATGAACTCCAAGGCTAAGAAGAGGCATAATTCTGAGGTAACCACAGACCACGCTTAACCAAGTAGTTAGCCCTACTAGGCCAGGAGAGGTCTCTCTCCGTAAGGATCTCAGCCAAGATGACTGGATCAAGAAAATGATATTAGGCTAGGTATAGTAGCACAAGGTCTGATTTGATTTTGAAGGGTTTTGCTAGATCAGGAGGAGCCAAACAGTTAGGGCAAGGAAATTAGGTTAAAATTGCAGGGTGTTCAATGGGGCAAGGTAGGCACAAGTCTCATCACTCTAGGGTTTGATGGGTGAGGTGGTTCAAGATAGGTGAGGAGATAGAAATAACATGTAAGCAACATGGATTCTTCCTAAACTGAAGAAAACATAGACTGTGGATATTTTCCCAAAGTAGAGCATTAATGTTATGGGTTCTGCCTATCAACTTGAAAACATCCACTTAGAAGAAATGAAATGATTAATGAAGTACACAAAACATTTTAAAATATGATCACAAGAGAGGAAACTGAAATAAACATCATACCACATGGATCCCAAAGAAATAGTTGCAATTTTTCAGTAATATCCTGCTAAACTGATACAAAATGATGTCCAATAAAAGCATAAGCATCCAGCTGAGTCCAACCCTTTACAATGAGAAAGAAGAAGAAGATATAGACATTGTTTCAACCTCCTACCATCCTCAGGGGTTGAATCCCTAAGATGAGGAGCTAATCTAACCAACAATGAACAAGAAACTGGAATCTAGGCATCCTAACAACTTGCCTCTAAAAGTGAGGAAACTGATTCATTTGTGCTCAAAATGACTTTTAATTTGATGAATATACCCTCTAATACTATTTATCCATCATATTTACAAGCCAAGTCATCATTTAAATTGGTAAAACATCATCCATGAGAGAAAATCCAAGATCATAGTCAAAACACAGTGAAATGGAAATCCTGTGCAAAATTTATCCTATGTGCAGCGGCACTGGCCCTATGCGCAATGCCTCTTTCAGGTCCCTTTTGGAGGCCTTCCTGGTATCCAAATTGATCTCATGATAGTGCATTGGAAATATCTTCAAGTCTACTTTCCAAAATAGATTGAATTTCTTCATTTGAAGTTCATTTGACCCCTCAAAAGGTTATTCTCCCAAGATTGCTTTTGTGTGTCCAAAAACCTTTTGGTAGACTAGTTCTACTCCAAAAGCTTAGAAAATGCATAGGGTGCATGTCCTCAGCGCTCTGAATCCAAAAATTCAAGCCATTTTTCCATTGGATTCCCCTAGGAAAAGTACAACATCGGTGGCGCTACGCATAGAGCCAAGTTTCCTGTGTTAGAATTTCCAAAATTCGCCAAAGGAAAAAATTCCTCCAAATTTGATCAAAATTGGTGAGCAACACCATTATCAAGCATCTTGATGAGCTAAGGAATATTTTGCAAGCAACTTAAGCCTATCCTCCTCTTTTTTGCCTTTGAGTGCTCGTCTCAGCCTTGCTTTCATTTGTTTGACCCTTATATTGCAAATTTTGTTCCAGGTCCTGTAGTGGTAGGCCGTTTGCCTGATGATTTGATTGTCCCTGTTGGCCCTTTGTAGCAGCTTATATAAGTGAAAATTGACCCTTTCAAGCCAAGTTTCTCTGTCCCCCTCAATTTCCTTCTCAATTGAAGTCAAGGTGACCGGTGCTTCTTCCTTTTTCATTGCTAATTTGCCCTTGTCACTTTGTCTTTTTGTCTTGAGAAGTTCTAGCTCCATGAGGACCTTTTGATCACTCATCTGCTTGTTCTCCTGTTCCATATATGTGATGACATACTTAGCTCTCGCCAAGTTGTCCATCAATGTTGGATTTGAGCCTCTTTCTTCTATATGATGATTTTTTCTTTTGTTGCTTCATCCTGAGCCTCCAAGTCAATTGTCTCTATGCCATAATGAATATGATGTTGTTTTGGCTCATCATGCTCCATCAAATCAAAATCTCTCTCCTCCTCATCATCAAGACTTTCCTCCAAAACCTTTTCTTTCCCTTTATGCAGCTGCTGCACCTGTACCTGCTGTGTTGATTAAGAAGGAAAAGACCCTTCCACACCCTGTGGAGCAAGCATTTGCCTATGAGTTGATGAAGAAGGCAAGGTCCCTTCCACACCAAGTGGAGAAAACACTTACCTATCTTTTGAAAACAATTTTCTAGCCCCCCTCTGGTATGTCTTGTAGTTCTTAGGCACCTCAATGGCTCTAGTCTCTTTGACCTTCTCATATTTCTTTACCTGAGCATTGTTGGAAGGCTTTTCTGATTTTGGAGACACTGGTGGAGGAATTTGAGGACCCCTGAAAATGTCATTGGCAATGGATGTCTCCCATGAGATTTTAAGGAGGTTAATATGATGTAGCACAATCATCTTGATCAAGGAATAGTGATAGAGACTATTCATCTGCTGGGGGTATGGATTTTTTTGTACAAAGTAGGCCATGTTCTCAATGTTCTTGAATAAGAAATAAGGGATGTTCAACATCCTCACTCTTGTAAAATGCATGAGAAGCCTGATGTGATAGGTGTATAATCTAGAAAATCTACCCTCACAAGTGAAATATTTCATGATGATCTTCATCATGGGGGCATACTTGTCTTCAAGGAACCTAAAAGGAAAAATCCTCTTTGCTTCATTTCTGTACCTAGATTTGATGTACGGCTCATAATAGTGTTCATCTAGGTCTTGTGCCTTATATCATTTCTCTCCCACATTTGGAATCTTGGTTGCATTTGCAATGATGGAGGGTGAAACTATGAATGTCACCCCAGCCAGAGTCACCTTGTTGTCATGGAGATTGGCTACAAAAATCCTGGTAAACTTAGGATGGCATTGAACTCTCTCCACCTACTCACAGAACTCATAACACTCTAGGTGCCTGAAACAAGTGACAGCTAAATGAGAGGCCTACAACTCTTTGAGGTTTGATGGTCCTTCCATGATAATCCTAACCCCCTTGTGTGGTTTTCTCTGATGCTGACGTCTACCTGCTGAACTATCACTACCACTGTTTTCCTCCTCCTCATAATCTTTGTCTTCTTTGTCCATGTTTGCCAAGTTTTGAGGCTGTGTACCCCTAGAAAAAGTATGGAGGGAGTGTGTTATGAAACTAGCTCAAGAAAAGATAGAAAAGATAGATCAATGCCTTAGAATTTAGCCTCTTCGAGGGGGCAACCTCCTTTACATTACATAAATGAACAATTATTTGATGACACAAATGAAAAGACCTCCTTTCTATATATAGGAGTCTAAGGGGTCATAACATAATCAGAGCCGACATAACAATAATAATGTAAGGGCACAATAATAACAATAGTGGGCTTCTATGGGGCACAATAGTAACAATATGGGCACTACATGGGTACAACAATATAATAAGTGGGTTATACTAATAACAATAAGGGGTTACACTAGTAGTATAGGGGCCTAACATGCCCCTCTCCTTCAAAAAGCGTTGTCCTCAATGCTTGAGTAGTTCTTGATGCTTTTGTATAAAATTCTTGTCCTCCCATGTGGAATCTTCAGCGGGTAAGTTCTTCCACTTGATGAGATACTTTGAAATTGATCGATTTCGTAGCTGTCAGGTTCTTGTTTCTGTGATTGCTCCAGGTTCCAATATGATTTTTCCTTCCTCTTCAATTTCTGGCAATATTGTTTGAATTGGGATCTTTTGCAACTTTTGAATAAGTGGCCATACTTCTTCGTCCTTCTTCCATTCATCCCTTGCTTCGTTTATCCAATCTCGTTGGATAATATAAATAACACAAAACAATGCTTCCACATCCTCATCCTTGAAGAGTCTTCCCATTCGGTAAGGTCGCCATTTTTTAAGTGCATGTAGTATTGCCAACATTTCCTTCTCATAAATAGCTTGCTTGAGATGTAGTAGTAAAAATACCCAATCACCTACATCAAAACATTTTTCACTACGATGTTGATCTACCTGTTGTTTCGTTTGATTTTGCACCGAAGTGGCGTTATCCTTTAAAAGTTGGAGAACTTGCTGTTGATGCTCGATGTGATCTTTCTCTGCTTGAACCTTTTTCTTCTTGATATAACCTTCTATCTTTTGAGGAGTGGTAATTTCTTCCAGTCCTTTACAAGATATGGTCAGATTCATTTCTTGATGCTCGATGTGATCTTTCACTTCTTGAACATTTTTCGTCTTGATGTGTCCTTCTATCTTGATAGTTTGAGGAGTGGTAATTTCGTCCATTGAATTACAAGATATGGTTGGATTCATTTCTTCTTTCTCAATGTGATCTTTCACTTCTTGCACCTTTTTCTTCTTGATATTTCCTTCTATCTTGAGAGTTTGAGGAGTGGTAATTCTTGCCAATGCTTTACAAGATATGGTCTGATTCATTTCTTCTTTCTCTGGGGTGGGGTCCTGGCGTATATCTTCTGATTTTGATGTTTCTTGATCCTTTTCTTCCTCCTCTTCATATTCTATGTAAAATAATTTCTTCTCAGCACATTATGACCTTTAGTGAATTTGCTGTCACAATTGTAACAAAGCCCTTTTTCTCTTTTTTCTTCCAATTGTTGTGGTGTAACCCTTGTAGGTTGTGGAAGGCTAGGAGAAACAACACGTCCATCTTTAAAGTTGTGAGGGTTAGACTTCCTTGTTGCCATAATTTTACTTTCAAATATGTCACAAATCCCTTTTACTCTTTCCAATTGTTGTGGTGTTGCTCTAAAGAAGGTGTTGCTCTTTGTATCCTCATAATGTGCTATCATTTCCTCCGTGAGAATTGACCACGTAACAAGTTTTTTACGAGAACAAAGCTATTTGTACCATAAAAATTGATCCGGTTCTAAATATGAAGATGCAATACATACCTTTTGTAACTGTGGTACACCATGTATATCAAAATATTGCTCCATCTGAAGTATCCAATTTACCGGATCCTTGCCATCAAACTTCCTCATCTTGCTTTTTCTTGATTTTAGGACCTCGATCTTGAAACGACTGTAACTCCGTACTTGCGGATATTTAAGTTCTGAAATTGCTACCTGCAGTAGCCCTCTGTGTCCTATTTCCAATGCCACCAGTTTGATCCAAATTGGGTTCTCCAAAAAAGAGTTATGCACAATCTCCCAATATGACCTGATTATAGACCTTTCCAGAAGAGCGAACTTGTATGAAGTTCCACGTGTCAATTTTTTGACCTTTGGTTGTGAAAAATATATAAAATATAACTACAACCCGTCGTCTTTCTTTACCTTCTTACGAAATTTCAATCCGATGCTCAGAAAGAAAGTTATGACTATTTTCCCCAGGTCACCTGTTTTGAATGTAATTCAGGAGTCTACAAAAAGACCAACTTCCTCAGATCATATCTCTGAAAATATCGTGCTAAAAGCTTTTAAATTCGAACCCAAGGTTCAGCGTGATTTCTTCTCAAATGGGTTTGTTTTGTGGCTTCTGAAATGTCACAGAAAAAAAGTTATAGCGAAAATGCCACGAAGACCTGTTTGGAGCAGCGAAACCCTAGAATCCAAAGCTCTGATACCAAATGTTATGAAACCAGTTCAAGAAAAGATAGATCAACACCTTAGAATTCAGCCTCTTCGAGGGGGATACCTCCTTTACATTACATAAATGAATAATTATTTGATGACACAAATTAAAAGACCTCATTTCTATATATAGGAGTCTAAGGGGTCATAACATAATCAGAGCCGACATAACAATAATAATGTAAGGGCACAATAATAACAATAGTGGGCTTCTATGGGGCACAATAGTAACAATATGGGCACTACATGGGTACAACAATATAATAAGTGGGTTATACTAATAACAATAAGGGGTTACACTAGTAGTATAGGGGCCTAACAGAGTGAGTATGGGTGATTAGGGATAAGGGAAGGGGAATGATCTTATGTGGTATTTTGGTGGACTATATAAACATGAAAATGAGTGGGAGGGTATGAACCATGAAAATGAGGGAGAGGGACTAGGGTTTTAGGATATTTATTTGGGGATGAAGGAATAAGGGATATGGAGGGATATGTAAGAGGGGTTAGGGTTTTGAGAATAAGTGAAAGGACATATAGGAAGGATAGAAAGGGTTTTTTAGGATTGAGTGATGGGAGGTATAGAAAGGGTTAGGGTTTTAAGGCATAAGTAGAGGAAATTCTAGGGTTTCACATTTAGCATAGAAAATTAACCTCAAATGAATTAATTGAATTCCAAGGGTGAAGTCAAAGGAAAAAAATTACTAGCTTGAGGACCAAAGAAGGGAAATTTGGTGTTTATGGTGGCAGGAGGGTGTTTCGGCCTTTGCTAGCCCTATGCACAACGCCACCTACAAGTGCACAACTCCGTTAATTTTTGCACTGGGAAAATCTTGGTCTTAGGAGTCATTCAATTTGTTTATTTTCCAATTCTGTAATAATTTACCCTCCTGAATCATAATAAACTCCATATGATTGTCTAGTTTGAAGATATTGTGGATGCTGAGACTGAGGTGCTAGTTGCATTGGCATAGAACTTTTGCAATAATGTCATTCTCTCAATAGCATAGTTTGAAACCGAGTGAAGGAGGCAACAATTCTAAGATCAATTTCCTGTCTGGCATCAACTACATCTGCAAAAAACTGATTTGTACAGACCAACCTCTGCAAAGATTCATGGATATCTCTTTCAATCAAAGTAGAGAAACGAACTCGCCATATGTTGAGATAAGGATTAGTAGCACGACAAACATCTATGAACTCAAATTATATGTTCTCACCTTATCCATCCACTGGAATCTCCTAGCTTCCTCAGGATCATTAAATACATGAACCGCTGCACTGTTTGATCTTTGAGTCAATTATTCATTTGGTCATATCTTTTGATCCAGAAGCCGGTTTGAGGAGTGTGATATACCGTTGGAAATATTTTTCTGAGCTACTTCTGATGGACACACCTATGACATGTTTTTCATTGAAGATCATGTGCAAAACATCTAACAAAACAAGACATAGTAAGAACCCATTTTGATCATTGGTGACAACCTGCAAAGACTGGAACTAACACTTCCAAAGTCAAAACATTTAAAAGGAAGCTTACCTTTATACCTACCAGATCCTACTTGAAGCTTCTTCACAAAATTTTCTTCTTCTTCATCTGAAATGTAATCTGTTTCCTTAGGATATTCCTTTTCTTTTCCTTTGTTTGTGGCTTTGAAAGATGCTTCACTAATATCCAATGTACCCCCTTTTATCATTTCAAAATATATCAAGATCCCATGGAGTTGTTCAATAGTGAGATTCTTTAAATCCCGCATTTCTTCAACGACAGAGACATTTTGGAATCGAACTTTGGAGTTAGTAATCTCAAAATATTTTCAACAACAATAGTATCCTTTATTTTGTCACCAAGATTTTTCATTGAGTTAATAATTTCATCTACTCTAAGGAAAAATATTGCAATTATTTCATCATCACGCATTCTAATATTCTGGTATTGAATTCTATATGTTTGAAGTTTAACACTTTTTACCATAGCATTGCCTTCATAGCTTTGAACAAGCTTGTCCCATATAGCCTTTGCGATGTTCAACTACATGCATTTCACAAACTCAAATTCATCCAAACTTCCAAAAATAATATTTACAACCTTTGCATTGATCTCATATTGTTTCTTCCTTGCATCATCTATGGAAATGGAGGCCATTTATTGATATGCACCTTCAACAATTTCCCATACATCTGCTCCTAATTCCTGTAAATATTCCCTTATTCCAATTTTCAAAAACACAAAGTTAGTTCCATTAAATAAAGGTGGCATGATAGAAGATACTTCCCCTTAGCTGCTCATATTGATAGATCTCCCTTTAAGCGATCAAGCTTCTTCTAAGGGACTGAATCTGATACCAATTATTAGGAAAAATACTGAATTATGTATGATACTGTTCTTAAAGAAACCTGTGTATGTCCATGATTTTAGTGAAGGAAACCAACGCATATATAGATCATTAATTTTTCATGTATTCCATCAGATGTTTATCTTTAACCATTGTATCATTAACTCAATAACTTTCTAGTATGTAGTAAAGATAAGAAAAATAACAACACATAAACAACACACATAGAACACCATGATTTTAGGTGGAAACCCAATGTGGGAGAAAACCACCGTTGCCATTGTCTTCTTTCTTATTATATAAATAAACTCTTCATTGCATTCAGTACTGGTGCAAACTCTTACCAGTATGCAGACACCCACCTACAGGAGAGTACAACCTCCATTCGTTCTCTAGCACCCATTGGAAGGGAGCTACAAACCCCTAAACTCGTTTACAGGCTCCTATCGGAAGGAATCCCCTACCCCCTTTCTAAAGGATGCAACCCTCAACACCTTGTGGACCACTTTTCAAAATGTTTCAGACTCGATCCACTTGTCAAACAATAATCAAACAACCTATAGGTAACCTTTCATCATATTTTCAAACTAGAACCATATCAACAATAGACCGAAACTGACATGACAAATTAAAATACCGAATTTGAGTCACTGAAGTATTGCAAATCAATTGAATTTATGAAGGATCAAACCACTGAATATAGAACAAAATTAGAACAAACAAATATCAAAATATGTATGTGATTTTACTAAATAAAACTCGCGTATGTACGCACTTCCTCTTTATAACACCTGTGTATAGATATTAGGTCACTATTGAAAACTGAATCATGAATAACTATAATACTAAATAAATCACTGGACCATACATAGATCAATCACATATTACTGAACCAATAACAAATCCCCACACTGCAACATCATTTCCAATCAATCAATCCAATCATAACTGTTAAAAACAAATCATCAAGATAGAGACATCATTGGTTGACAACAGAAAACAAAGAAGAACTCATCAAGTGTCATAATCAAGGCACAATACAAACGCTAACATAAATACAAAACTTCCAAAGAAAAATAAACATATGTATGTGACTTCCATGCATGACACCTATATATATATTTCAATATACTAAGTAAATTATCACAAAATTTATATGCTACTTTACTAAACTATATCCACGTATCTACGTGACGCGCCAAGAGAAAACCAATGTATAGATATTGAGTTATTGAATCAAACCTTCGCTGCAATTTGCAATATCTATTAAACCCAAATCTCAACACACTTTACTATATTTAGGTCAAACAATCATCATATCTATAGATCTAACATTGAAAACATAAATAGATCAAGGAAGTATTTTCATTAGACTTCACAATGCTTTTAGATCTATAAGTTCTGAACCATCTCCTTGCTTCCTGGAGCACACCTGTTCTAGATCAATTCACATAAAGATAGATCATTTACTTGCACACTTAACACCTTGATCTCCATCTCCTTATATAGTTTTAGCCTTAATAAATAGCTTAGGTAAATCCCTTGCTAATGTCATCAGTATTCTTTGACGAGATCAAATAACCATTATCGCTCCAATTATTATGGACCAATACGATGGTAAAAGCCCATGGTATCCAAATTACCATGGTTTGGATCCTGTACATGACTTTTACTTATAGGACCTACATATGTATGGAACCCTCCTTCATAGGATCCATGTATACTTTCTCAAACTTCATCTTTAACATCCAATTGTCTTTGAACTATCATTTCTCTCCTCATAGCATTTGTAGCTTTTGTACCAATCTATATTAATTCCATGGTCTTCAATGTTT
This sequence comes from Pinus tabuliformis, assembly GCA_031772625.1. Lineage (NCBI taxonomy): Eukaryota > Viridiplantae > Streptophyta > Pinopsida > Pinales > Pinaceae > Pinus > Pinus tabuliformis. The sequence goes on from CM062804.1 coordinate 730,440,789, forward strand.
TTTAAATTTGGACCATTTCTCGATTTGTGCGTGTCATCCTTGCGCAGGGGCCATGCTAATCTTCTCTGTATCGTTCCAATTTTATCGGATGTCTCCGAAGAGACCATGGTCTTCAATGTTGATATCAAGTACATATTTATTAAGTGGGTTGCCATGAAGGACAACACATAAGACATAATTCCAATAAGTTATTGGAGGCTCTAAAATTGACATATGCAAACAATTTTGGAGGTTCATTGTCGTAGCAACAACATGCCCAAATTCCAATATGATGTTGGAAGATATATCAGATCCTGCACTGCTTGTGCCATTACCAAGACAACCATTAAGAAGTAAGACCTGTACACTCCTCTACCTACTCCTAACCAGCCTTGGGAATCCATCTCCATGGAATATACGTTTGGCCTTCCTTCTACTGAGCATGGTAATGACTGTTGTTGCTGATATATTTTCTAAGATGACTATATTGATTGCTTACAAGAAGAGTATCACAACAAAAGACACTGCCAAACTCTTCTTCGAATGAGTGTGGGTACATTTTTGGATTCCACAAACTATTATATCATATTAGGATAGTAGTTCCCTGAGCGCATTCTAGTCGATCATCTGGTCATTGTTGTACACTAAAATCAACAAGTTGACTGCATTCCATCCTTAGACTGATGGGAGGAAAAATGTTTTCAACAAGATGATAATGCACATACTAAGCATGTACAACTGCAAGCATCCATAAACATGGGATGAGAGTCTTCCATATGTGTACAACAACTATAACAGATCTATGCATAGCTTGAATGGCCACAACCACTTTCAAATGGGCCTGGGATTTCAACCATTATGTCCCATTGACGTTGCAATGCCTCTTGCGACTACATAAGAAAAATATGCACATTTTATGTCTGAAGAAGATAAAGCCACCAATTTTATTGACTGTATCCAACACATCCACCAACAGGTTCATGATATCTTGGATAAAGCCAATACCAAGTACAAAGAATGTCATGATAACCATTAGGAACCACATACGTTTCAAATGGGAAACAAAGTTTGGCTGCATTTGCAGAAGTAACACCTTACCAAAACCCATCGGAAGCTTCAAATATTCTGATATGGGCCTTACACCATAACCAAGGATGTGGGTGACAATTCTTTTGAGTTAATTATTCCCCCATTCCTTGGCCTGCACCCAGTATTCAATGTGGACCGCCTTCGACCATACTTTCCACCATTGCTAGACACATTAGACATTGTTGAGCATATGACACAAACATAGATCAACCCATATTTCATTGAACAGGACACTAATGATCATATCATGGAAAAAAAAATTTAGAACACCCGCCAATAGAGCATCCAACTATATTGGATTTTCAAAACCGGCCAACTCCTACACCACGACAAGTGGCTCACTAGGGAACAAATTCAACAGAAGTTCCCCATCTCATGGAGGCACTCAACACAATGGGGACCATTGCTTCTTAAGGGGGGATGAATGATCCATGTGGATATTGATGGTCACCTACCTATTCCACTTGGACCCAAACATTGTTTCCTTTCAGTTTCCTATTTTCCAAGATAATTTCTATTTTTTCGAGTCTTGAACTTTCAAAGCCATTTTGAGGCTTAAATGATGCTTTTTGGGGAAACGATAAAATGCGGGCCAAGATATAATACTTTGTAGTCGAAAAATTTTGTCCTTAGATAGATGTTTCTAATGAGGTATCGTGAGCAAAAAAAAAAGATTGTATGCCAAAGTTATGACCCCAAGAAGTTGATGTTCCAACTAACCCAATCAGGGCCCACGAAATTTTGGCACTTCATCTCCTAGGGTTATATTTTTGGATGTTTAGGGTTCCTCATTGTTTCTTCATGATAAAAATTCCTTAGAGCCTCATTTTAAATCAGTTCAGAAGACATGTGGCCATCACATCTCTTCTCAAGGATAAACTACCATTGCTCGACTAGTTTGTTTCTTTTCTTCATGTAAACAATTTTCAACAATTGATATTTATTACTTAAAGTTTTGTTTCATTGTATCTCTGTGTTTTTGTTTAAATCTATATTTCATTTTGTTCCTTCATAAGTTTGGCTCAATAGAACACCCAACCCTATAGTTCAATTTGAGGAGGTGGGGGCATAAAATTTTTGTTTCCTTCACTCAATTCAAACTCCATTTATGAGGTTTTCACTACATCTTGCTTGCCAATAGTTTTTAATGTTATGAATTTCATCCAAATATGAGCTCTAGGCACAAGATATGGCCCTTTGAAGATTTCCACAAATTTTCCATGTCAACTCTCTATATAAATGACATTTAGCAAATGATATGTCACTATGGATCCATGTGTTTCCCAATGATAATTCCATGTAAACTCTATAGCCATCAAGCTCTACCCTACCATCATGAAAATCCTCTTAGAGATCATTTTTTTCTTAATTGCACAAATAGGTGTGTCTATTTTGGAATAGGGCTTCAACAATTTTAATTTAATTATCAATAATTATTATGTGGATGGTATGAATTTAACCTTCACAAAATGTTTTAGAAGTAGATGTAGGGTCAGTCAAAACCACTTGCTGAATGGTCCATAACCACCTTTGGTTCTCAAGGGTTTATCCTTGCAATTCCCAAGTTAATTTCATCATTCCTTTCGTTCCATATTAATGCCCAAACCATGCCCAACTGCTATAGATCTAACCCAAAAATATTATAGATCTGATATGAAAATATAAGACAATGCAAATAAACCCAGAAATAATATGAAATGATTCTTTATTGATATCAAACCCTTATGGTAGGGCAACACCATACATTTACTCCTTAAGGAAGGAGAACACTCCACAAGCCATATGCCTGTTCATACAATAGTCCTTGACAATATATCTTGACATGGAGTCTCTAGCCTCTATATAGGCCTCATACATACAATACCATGGGTCATTACCATGGTTCCCTCATACCATCAACTAATACCATGGGCCCATTACAATATTACTAACTACTTGTGGTCCCTTACATGATATGGGTTAACCACCTTATTTATTACTATGGCCCATCCCATTATTACATTATTACCTTGGGTAACTCCCTTGGTACCCCATATTATCCCCCCTAGGTATATAACATTCCACCCCCCTTAGCATGTTTCGTCCCCGAAACATGGGAAGAACATAAATAATAAGATCTACTCAAAAGAGTAGTCCACTGGTACCATGCACGTGCATCTAGCCATCCAAGAGAAAGATGAACCCTCGATCTCGCTGGTGCCGTGCTCACTTGAGATGGAAGCTAACCATGGTAGCTCTTCTGTGTTGATGTGTAGTAGGTGGATCTTTTCTCCTCTCTATCCGTCCAACGGGGGTTGTTGTCCTTGTGGCTAATTGGTTTCCATCTTGTTGGTTGTTGTCTTGCGGGGTGATGTGGGTGATGATATGTTGAAGTTTTAACCCACGGTGTCTTTTTCTTTAATTCACCCCGTACTGGAGCCTGACTGTTATGTTGTGGAGAAAGTTCTCTGATACCACTTGTTATAGATCTAACCCAAAAATATTATAGATCTGATATGAAAATATAAGAAAACGCAAATAAACCTAGAAATAATATGAAATGTTTCTTTATTGATATCAAACCCTTATGGTAGGGCAACACCATACATTTACTCCTTAAGGATGGAGAACACTCCACAAGCCATATGCCTGTTCATACAATAATCCTTGACAATATATCTTGACATGGAGTCTCTAGCCTCTATATAGGCCTCATACATAGAATACCATGGGTTATTACCATGGTTCCCTCATATCATCAACAAATACCATGGGCCCATTACATTATTACTAACTAATTGGTCCCTTACATGATATGGGTTAGCCACCTTATTCATTACTATAGCCCATCCCATTATTACATTATTACCTTGGGTACCTCCCTTGGTACCCCATATTATCCCCCCTAGGTATATAACACCAACACTTCAAAGCATGTTGGTTTTTGCAGTCTACAAAACCCTTCTCACACACATCCCTACCATATGAGGCCTACATTCAGTTGACTTAGTTCTGGCGCAACTCAACTTGGTCCAAGTTTTGGGTCACAGACTCCATATTTTAAGGAGTGGAGCATGCGGAGCTGATGAATTTATATTCATTGCGTGGTGTTTTAAGGGCTTAGGGTGGGCCAAAGCCCCTTATTTTGTAATGGGTATTGGGTATTAGTCCATTGTTTTGTTGGATCCATGGTATGTGGACCATGGTAGTGTAGTAAGGAGGTCTATATAAAGAAGATGTAATACTTTTTCAAATATGATGGAACTGAGTCTGTATTTTTGGGGAAGGCTACACAACTGAGTTCGAAAAGGCCTTGAAGATTATAGAGTTGAGTGCGCAGACCACCTACAGCTGGGTGTACAAGTCAGGGAAGAGCATGTATTGAAGATTCTTATTAATAAAGAAGAAGTTTTGGCAAAGTATTGTGTATCTTTATGTGTTGATTCTCTGTTATTGATATCGTTATGCGTTCTTTTTAATGAATTATGTGAAAGAGTACATGTATATTGTTTTCTATTATGCCCATGAGTTAAGTACCAAGCTGTAAGATTAATCATCAACGTGAAGTTATTCATGTACACAAAGTTGTAGGAAGATATAATAGATAAGTGAACACACGGACAAAACAACACGCATATCCCTCTGGCTACATAAACCTGGTTCTGCAACCTCCCATAACTGCTTCGGGTGAGACAACGATTTTCTTGCAGGTCATTGCCGAAAGGGCCAGTCGTTGAGGGTTTTGTTTGTGCACAGTACACTCTAAACCTAGGTCAAGCCCCCTTACACCAACAAATGGTTCCATTGTTGGGATAGGGATCTACTTAAGGGATATGTTTTGGCATTCATCGAAGAAAGAAATCCAAGAGTGGGTTGAACAGAAAGAAAAAGAATTTGTAGAAAAAGAGAACATAAATCCTTGATTACCAGCTAAAGAATGGTTGCCAAAGCATATTTTTGAAGAGAAATACGAAATATTATTTGGTTTGTTCCACATTAAATTGTATGAGTTGGTATCTAAGTTGACCAAGCATAAGACTTGTTTCAAGAATGATGAACCTAAGGAGTGGAATCCTGAATTGATACGACGATCAAGAACGTCAGTAATAATATCTCAAGGGCAAGTGGTTGAGAGTTTTGTTGGTGCATATTACACTTTGAACCTGGGTCAAGCCCCCTTAAACCAAAAAATGGTTCCGAACCAGTAGCCTGCAACAAATATCCAAATGATGACCGTTGAACCAAGGGAGGATCAACTGTGCATCGACATTGCAACAAGAAGTGGAGCTGCGATCATAAATGATAAAGCCAATGGGAAAAAGGAAGTTGAAACCACATGGGTAAGAAAAACTACTAAGAAGGCTCCTACATTTGATATCCTAAAGTAAAAGAAGGTATTCATGGAGGCGAGGTGAAGCTTTATAGATGATGGGGCCTCAACCTCTACCCCACAGCCGACTCAGAAGGATAAATGCAAGATAGTACCAGTTACGACACAAGATGTGGATATGAATATTTTGAAGTCTTTTCTACAAACTTGCATGAAGTTGTTAAGAAATTTGAAGGTCGTAGAGGGATTGTAGGAATTGATAGGCTCTTGTGCTCCTAAAGAGGTACCATGGAGTGAGATTCATGTAGTGAATAATTTGCATAGACACAAGAAGTGGAATGGAAAGGAAATGAGGCTTACAACATAGATTGGGGAATATGACATGGATCATGTTATCTTGGATCTAGGATCTAATTCATTTATCTTCCCAAAGCAAACTTGGGAATTGATGGGTAAGTTGGAGCTGCAATGGTTAACTATCCACCTGAAGATGGTGAATCAGAAGAAGGTTCTCCCTCTAGGAAGATTGTCAGGTATCACAATAGACATTGATGGATTGTGCAATACCACTGACTTTGAAGTGATTAAGATTGTGGACGATAGTAATCCTTACCCTGAATTTCTTGGATTGGATTGGGAATTTGATAACATGGCTATAATTAACTTTAAGAAGACGCAAATGATATTTGAAAGCAATAATATGAGAGTTATTGTTCCATTAGTTCCATCAGAGGGAGCACGATATATTGAACTTGTTAGAGAAGAATACAATGCGGAAGACATCGAAAACATTTATTAGATAATAGAAAAGGAGGAAGAATGGATTAACCCAACTACATATGGAAAACTAACTTGGGAACAAGATAGTTCCTACACTTCAGATTCAAAAGAGGAACTAGAAAACTGACAAAACAGGCTGCATGAAGTGTCTACAAGGCGATGTGCAAGGATCACTAAAGTAGCACACTGTATGAAAATTGAGGTACGTGATTTACCTTTGTATGATGGTTTGGTGATGTAAATACTTTCTTTAGAGGTTATGAAATATGAGTACTCAAATGTCAGAGATTGTTAGCTCTAGATCAAGCACTGAGGGCTACTCCTGCTAGATGGTGGGGTACTCATAAGAAGAATATAGGAGATTGGAAAAAATGTAGAAGGTTGATGTGGGTAAGGTTTGGTCAAGTAGAAATAGAGCTCATAGACAAGTATGATGGCCATAATGATCCTAGAGATGACATACATATTTTTACGGTAGCTTGCGACAAATTTCACGAGAAGAATGGATGCATGGCTTCATCCATACCTTGGAGACAATTCCTCAAAATTGGTATCTGGAAACCGAGCTTCGACATGGTACTACTAGTTGGGCATAAATGGTTGATGGATTTATAATGACATTCAAATTTGAAGATGATTGTCCACATATAGATGAAACTTTGAATATAGTTAAGAAGAAGATTTTTGAAAATGAATTTCCAGTTATCTGGAAACTTTATTAGGCTATGCAGATATGCAATGTAATGGAATTTTATAATCTCATTGTGGAAGAGGATGAATATCCTCATAATATTGACATCAAAAAATTAGAAGGTCATTGTGAAGTAAATGGACTTGAGATAGAGATTCCTGATATAATGAAGCCATTGAAGATGAGGAAGGTGAATATACTATTAGAGGCTGAACTGAAGTACGCAACAATAGGACGAAGACACAATTAGCAAGATAAAAAAAACCTTTTTGCATGAATATCAAGAGTTGTTTCCTAGTAAGTTTTCAGATATGAAGGGCGTATTAGGAGGTTTTGGAGTCATGAGGATTCCTATGAAGTTTGATGCAAATCCTGTCAAGTAGAGACCTTATAGATTGAATTTGAAATACAAGGAGAAGTTGAAAGAATAATTAGACAAAATGTTAACAACTGGGATAATTGAACCCGTCGAGAGTATGAATGGGTAAGTCCCATGTTGGTTTAGGAAAAGAAGGCAAAAGGGGAAATTAGAATTTGTGTTGACTTAAGGAAATTGAATGATTCATGCCTACATGACCCCTTCCCTACACCATTTACAAATGAAGTATTGGACAATGTAGGAGGACAAGAGGCCTATTCTTTCACAGATGTCTTTTGAAGATACCATCAGATCAGAATTGTGCCAGAAGATAGACATAAAACAAATTTTGTGATAGAGTGGCGCTCTTATCAATATATGGTGATGCCTTTTGGATTAAAAAATGCACCTGCTATATTTTCGAGAGTTGTAATTGCGACTTTCAAAGAATATATACACAAGTTTTTGGAAGTATACTTCGACAATTGGACAATTTTTGGTCTATTAAAGAAGCATGTGGCAAGCTTAAGGTTCATGTTGGATATGTGTAGGGAGTGCCAGATCTCATTGAACTTGAAGAAGTACATATTTTGTGCACCATTTGGTATACTATTGGGACATGTATTTTGTAAACAGGGATTAATGGTGGATCCTGTGAAGATCGTAGTTATTGTGAACCTGCTAGCACCAAAAATAGTGAGACAAATGTGCACGACACTGGGATACATTGACTATGATAGGAAGTTTATAAAGGAGTATGCACAGATGACCGCATCGATAGAGAAATTGCTGAAGAAATATGTGAATTTTCAATGGAGCGAAGAGTGCCAAAAGAGCTTGGATGTATTGAAAGAGAAGATGGTAAATGCGCCTATTCTATTTTTCGCGGAATGGAAGAAGGAGTTCCATGTACATGTTGATGCATCTTGCATAAAATTGGGTGTAGTACTAGCACATCTAGGAGTAGGGGAAATTGATCATCCCATAGCATTTGCAAGAAGGAAACTATCCAATGCGGAAAATAACTATAGCATGATGGAAAGAGAGGGATTAGCTATGGTGTATGCATTACAAAAGTTCATGCACTATTTGTTGGGGGCACATTTCAAAATGTTCACTGATCACTCCACGCTGAAATATTTGGTGAATAAGCTTGTTTTAGGAGGAAATATCTATCGATGGTTGTTATTATTTCAGGAGTATGACTTCGAAGTTATAGTAAAGGCAATGAAATTGAATGCTAGACCTGATCATATATCAAGAATAAAGGTAGGAGAAGAACCCACAAATAATGAAGATAACATGCCCGATGCACAACTATTCACAATTAGAGTCATAGATGATCACTTTGTGGATATTATTCACTTTATGACCACATCAATGGTGCCCGTAAAATACACTATGAAGCAAAATAAGGAGTTGGTTGTTCGAGCAACTAATTTCTCATTGATTGCTGGACACTTGTAAAAAATGGGACCAAATGAAGTACTACGCATATACATCCCTGAACATGAACGATAGAGTATTGTGACATAATCTCATGGAGGAGTCGCAGGTGGGCACTATGTAGGAAAATCCACTGTGTAGAAAATCTTGAGAGTTGGGTTATGGTGACCCACAATACATAAATATGTGAAATAATTCTATCAACCATGTGATGTATGTCAAAGAACTGGAAAACCATCTATAAGAGATGAGTGCCATTAGTGCCATAGGTAACTTTGTAGGATTTTGAAAAATGGGCAATTGACTTTGTTGGACCTATCAGTCTACCAAGAAGGAAGATTGGTGCGAGGTATATAATCATTGCAACTTATTATTTGACAAGATGGGCTGAGGCACAACTAGTGAAGGATTGCAGCGCAAAAACTGTTGCGAAGTTCATTTTGAATATATAATGTCTAGGTTTTGCCATCTGAAGATCTTGATGAGAGACTTAGGCACACATTTATTGAATAAGACCATTGAATCAATAACTTAGGAATTTCGATTTTACCACCAGAAGAGCACTCATTATCATCCTCGGGCAAATGGAATAGTGGAAGCTTTCAATAAGATTATGGGGAATGAATTGACCAAGGTATGCAATGTGAACAAAGATGACTGGGATTTGAGAATTCCAGCGGTGTTGTGGGCATATAGAACAACATGCAAAAAATTGACAGGGAAAACACTTTTTAGGTTGGTATATGGACAAGAGGACGTTATGCCAATGGAATACACCATGCCAAGTTTGAGAATTACAAATGTCACAGATATGGTAGATCCTAACATTATGAAGGAAAGAATGTTGCAGATATTAGCTCTAGAAGAAGATGGGTTCATAGCAGGGTTCCATCAGCAAGTACAAAAAGCAAGGGAGAAAGCCTAGCATGAAAGGCATATCAAGAAGAAGACATTTCGAGAAGGAGATACTGTATTATTATATGATAAAAAATTCATGAAGTTCCTGGGAAAATTTAAAACACATTGGTTAGGACCATATATCATCAATCACATCTATGATGGCGGGGTAGTTCAACTCGTGAAGTTGAATGGTTAGCTGATTCCGGGACAAGTGGATGGTAGCAGATTGAAGATATATAGGGACGAATCTATCCCTGGAGCTTCACACTGAAAAATGAAAGGAAGGAAACCATAGTGCCACCTGCAGTTGAAAGTGGGCATGAGACTATAAACTACTCTATAGAAAGGGACTTCATCGAAGGCAAATGACTGTGCGATACTCAAGAATATGACGAAGTCCAAAGGAACTGCGAAAAATAAAAAGTAACTGTGAGACAAGGAAAGTTTCGTCGAAGTTGGCTGGAAATATGACCGTTAGAAGGAAAAATCTATTGTTAAAAGGAAATTGTTGTTAAGGAACGTGGGAGAAGAGCATTTATGAAGCACAACTGGTTGTATCTAGCCCCATACCTGCATTAAATGAGAAAATCTTGAAGCAATCATGAGGATAGAATTTAAATTTGTTATAAAACCATATCCCATGCCACATTTGACAATTTTCTATTTGGAGAAGTTGAGAAATTGCATCTAAGAGTGAAGAGAAGGGACCTACTATATGTCTGAGAGGAATTTTGAGAAACTTGTTGGAATATTTGTAGAGAAAGGATTAGCGGGTATTATGGAGGCACAAGGAGCAAAGGTACCCATGTCCCCAAGACACCAGAGGTCCCCAAGAAAGCAAGTAACCAAAAAATGACAGCCACAGAAGAAACATAAGAAGAGAGAAAATGAGGTCTCTGGGGTGGAACCCATAACATCCCTAAGGAAGAAAAAACAAACAGAAGTCGACACGAAGAACAAATAAGATAAGGGGAAGAAACCTGCGTAGAAAGGAAAGAAGCTGATGCAACAAAAGGTGCCTCAACAAATCAATGATAGTGAAGAGGAGACTGGATTTCAACACATGGAGACAAAGGATGAAGAGATTCCTACTGTGCTCCCATATTACATGCCACCAAGAAAACCAAACATCAAGCCAGTTAAAGAGACAAAGGATGGAAAGTTTGACATGTTCACTCTGTTGCTGCCATAGGAAGTGCCGTTTGACGATGAACTGTTGGGGAGGATCACCCAGCTAAATATGGAAGATAGGGACTTTAACGATCGAAGTAAATACCCTTAATTTGAACCAAGTAGATATCTGAAGTAGGTTTGGTAGCCAGAAAGTGGAGTCATGAGGCTATAATCATTCCATTGGTTTGGATGATTTTAGAGAGTGGGCCTCTTGAATATGATAAATGTGGCACACTTCGGACGAAGCACATCCAGTACAATCTGTGTGTGACAGTTCCTCGTACTGGTACATGATGGATGCATTTGGCTAGGGACAAGGATCCCAATTGATGAGATGTTAATCCAAAAAATCACAACGTGGCCTCATTAGGGAAAGGACCCCATAAAATAATTTGTGGGTAAGAATAAGGACAATGAGATGACACAAATGATGAAGGAAAAGTTCTGAACTAGTGATGAAGTCATGGGGATATGACATCAATTCCATTGATGACCAAGGAGTGCATTTCTCCATGCACATCTTGGCAGGTAAGATAATGAGAAAGTGCAATGCCAATGAGGTGCCTACAATTGTAGTGTCTTTGGCTACGTAGTGTAGTGCAAGAGTCTAGTTTAACTGGGCTGCCTATCCATGCAAGGAATTTTTGACAGACTGTAGGGAAGCATAGGAAGAGTGGAAGACATTCTACTACGCTTGGATGATAATACTCATCGCACCGATTACATGGAAAAAACGAGAAGAATCATAGTTTCCATTTGTCGAGGTGGATGCTTGTGAGGCAATGAGGTATGCCTTCCTCTAGTTTACTAAGGAGCCGACGTGCACAATAGAGAATAAGATTTTCTTTGCGGTGATGGAAATGGATGTACAATCAACATCCAAGTCCGTCACCTAGTTTATATAAGTAGTATTGTCACATTGCATATTTCAAAGCAGACTTCCATAGAGCCTATGTGAAGGAAATGAAGGACCTGACTGGGAAATGGAACCCATTGCCATACTTATTAACTGAAGATGATTTTCTCACTGTAGTACAACAATGGCCAGAAGAATGGATGTCTCCACCTGGTGGAGCGTTGGAACATAGAAGGGTACCCCACAGGATGTAGGTACAAGTGGAAAGGGAATATACATAGAAATAGAGGAAACAAAGAAGGATCATGAGGAAACCCTCATTGATGTAGGAGTATAAGAAGAGTCACCTTTTATTGTCAGAAGGAGAGTCAAAAATTCTAGAAAGAGGAAAAATCAGAAAGCATATAAGTCCAAGGGCATCCGCACTGATGGGGACATTGACAAGATCAGAGAGAAGGTCTAGGAGATCACATTGGAAACATGTGATAGAATTGGTGATTGATATCTCTTCTCTTGCATGAAGAAAACTCTTCAAGCTAGCTTGCTGAAGTAGAAAAATTAGGTGTAACTTGTGACAAAGATGGCTGCCATCTTGAAATCAGTAACAAAAACCACCATCAAGCCATGCATGATCTCGTTTATGCTTCAAAATATGATTTTTCAATTCTGGAAAGCTCTGGGACCTGCTAGGGAGTTGAGGCACTTCAACATCCATTGATGGTTATGTTAGGACCTCATGACTCTGGTAAGCCCCCCAAACCCAATTAGATTCTCGCTCAAAGTCCGCCTAACTGCATGGTTTCATTTAGTGTGGATCCCTATGTAAAAAGTGTTTGGTATTCCGAGTGTGATCTTTCAAATTTTCAAAATTTTACTAATGACTGAATCCGTGAATCTGTTACAGTGCATTCATCTTCATGCAAATGTCTCACGTCGAACTCGTGTTGGGAATGTTCATCTATCATGAAATCATGGGATTTTGAAGTTGATCATCTCAAAAACTCTCTTTTCCCACAATCATATTTATCAAATTCCCCTCTTCATGGTCAACTCCTCTTCTTGCGAGCCTTGCACTGCAAATCTGTCCATCATATCTAGCTCATAGCGAACTTGGTTCCATTATTCAAAGTGTTTGCAAGATTGTTCGAATGGATTTTTCTTTGTTCATTTCAAACTGGGAATCTGACATTTCAACCAAATAATCTAATCATTCCTCTATCTTGGGTAACTGTCATTCAAATTATCATTTTCCCAAAAACACATCTAATGACAGTTGCTTCATGCTCTCTGATCTTTATTTTTTAACATCTTTCTCCTCATATTTATGTCAAGAAGGTGAGGCAATTTAGCCTTTGATGATGGTTGTGATAGGTCATTATCTTAGCATGACAGTTGAGAATGATCATACTTTTTTTTCCTTACAATATTCCCATCGTGATCCCGTTTGTCAAATTGTGAATTCACCCTTTCATATATCACAAGGCTGTCCAAACATCCATTATGAATTTTACGTCCCAATCGCCGAATGGCTGGAACAATCTTAGTTAGCAAGCCATGTTGCAGGTAACAAGCTTCAATCCTTCCTCGTGCTTTCTAAGAAGCTCGATGCAGATAAGGACACACTCACAAGAAGCTTTAGAGGTTTGTTTAGAAATGGTATCCATCATAGATATAAGCATGTGGATTGGGTAGTTGTGACCCATCTTTCTGTCCACAGGCAAGACTTTCCTTTTCATGTGCAACTTGTTCAAGTTTTTTCGTTTTCTGTTGCACACTACTTTTTATCAGTTTTAATCGTTTGCATCTTTGTGGATGCAGGTCGAGAGCGACTATGGTGGCTTCACTGGAAATTTAATTTCATGTAACCTTGACCATTTAGCTATTAGGATAGGAGTAGGATTAACTCCATCTTAGCTTTCACTTCCTTGCATTCATCTTGCACACATAGTCCGTTATGGTTTTCTTATTCTGGTTTTACATCCCATTTGATTTAGTTTTTTTTCTTTCTTGTCTTCTATTTTTTTCCTTGTTGTGTACTCCTTTCCTCTCATCTTGTTTTCCCTTTGGTGTTGAGTTTTCATTTCATTTTTGCTACATGAATAAGTATTGTGCCTGAACTTGTGTTTTGGCTTCTAAATGGTATGTGGCTGAAGTTCAAAGAGTCTTGTGACACTACAAGACTTGGCTAGTCCTGTGTCCTTCTTTGTGCTTGGTTGTAAATTTTTGCTAATGAAGTCTTGATGCAAAATACGATCCATTTGTAAGGAAGGTTTGGTCAAACCATGAACTCGTGTGCAGTCTAGGAAACCTCATGCCTATACTCAGTTTTATGCTCTGTGTGTTCAAGCTTATCCAACTAGTAGAAATGAAGAAGGGTAAAATCTAAACAAGCCAACCTGAACCATAGGTTTTTACATGATTCTTTGAAGGAACAACCTCTTCCGCTCTTAATACATTGGGATTCGTCTTCCGCCCCAAAAATAAATAAGTGCTTATGCACAATCCTCTTTCAAAAAAATAACAAAGGCAAAAGAAGATAAAGGCTTCCTGCGAAGAGAGGTGAAGCAAGCAACTCCACCGGGATAATATCCATGCTTGCAGCAGTGGGGAAATGTTTGTGTTCTTGTTTGACTTCATTGGGGTATTGTCCAGGACCACTGGCAGTGGAGCAACACCAGAGATGAAAAAATATACTCTGAAAATCTTAAGCTCGTGATCCAAATTACCCTTCGCAATTTGAAACACTGTGATCTGGCTGAATTTTGTGTTGTGTTCAACTGATTCGGTACAAGGTGAACTGTATCTATGCACTGGGTAAGTGGGGAAGCCAAAGTGATCTGCACAATGAATCAATACTCCTCGAAAGGCTAAGGCCCTGCACTGTAAATGAACCAAAACAAAGAAGCTGGTATTCAACCAGTGTGTTGCCAAGTGCTGTAGTGGCTGCAACACCCTCCAAAATTTTAGCTTACATCCAAATTTTAGAGCCTTCATTGGTTTTTCCATTGATGGTTACAAATAATTGAGTTCACCCCATGAGCTCTTGTGAAGTATTTTCACCAGGCCTTTTTCTTGTTTGACCAATGATCATCTTTTGGCATATTGATTACTTTGTCATGCTTGCAATCTCGTTCTGGTGATTTTGAAGGTTTGTCTTTGTGTGTTTGGGTTATCTTCACTATGCGAACATTTGTCATACTCACACACAAAGTTGTAAGCATTGTCACACAAGTGTCGTCACAGTTGTCCGAAGGTCTATATGAAGTGTCACACTTTTCGCTCTCAGCTCTAAGACAGTCTCACTGAGGTCTTGTTTCGTCTTATTGTTCTATTGGTCTATGTTGTCTCATCATAAAAATATGCTAAGTGTATGATCATAATGTCAAGCCTGCACAATATCACTTTATTTCAATACTTAGCCATTTTATTGAAAATATGTCCGACTGGACAACCCTCTTCCACCGAATCCCGAATGAGATGAACTGTGTAGTCTTAGTCCTCAGTGACCCATCTCTGTGACCCAGAACTGCAAAGTGCTTGAGGCTATCCTCTAGGTTAGCTGCACTACACAATCCTAAAGGTGAGTAGCCTATCTGCCTCCCAAAACTCTGCATAAAACAACCTCCATATCCAAGCTAAACTACACATTTTTCAAGCATAGTCATCAAGCGCCCTTCTTGTATACTAGAAGCCTACAATGCAGTGAGACTTGGGTCTACACTGTTCTCCAAAATTACGTAGAACTGCCTATTTGTTCCTCTACTGCTTGTCCTACACTTCTCTCCAAAATTACGTAGAACTTCCCAGCTGGCCCTCTATTTCCTTGCTTTGTACTGCCTTCACAAACTGTGCAGACATGTGTAGCAGGTCTCTTATAGCCCTGTCCTGCACTATTCTCCAAGACTACGCAGAAATTCTCAACTAGCTTTCTACTTCCTGTCCTAAAATGTTCTCCAAAACTGAACAGTCATGCTCAGCTAATAGTTTTTCTGTCTTGTTCTGCACTGATCTTTAAAACTGTGCAAACATGCTGAAATGGTCCTCTACTGCCTTTCTCTGCACTACCTTCAGAAAATGAGTAGACATGTCCATCTGGACCTCTGTTTCCTTGTCATACACTGCTCTCAGAAATTGCACAAAACTACCCAAAAGGTCCCCTATAGCCCTACCTTGTCTTCCCTCTAGGAAATGTGCAAAAGTTCCCCCTCTGGGTCCCACCTTGTAGCTGCCACTGGTGTCCTTCACTGTAAAATTCTATCTCCCAGTGGTTACTTCATAGTTTTTCTTGATAGTGCAGGCTATCCTGCCAGAGTTCCTCATTCCCGCCTGAGCTGTGCTTTGCACTGTCTCAGTAAGTTGTCCTCCCTCCCTGTCACCCAGAACACGAGAACAATGCATCGTGCTAGACTATGAGGTGTTGGAGTGAATTGCAGGAATAGGTACACTGATAGGTCATGGTGATATGATGAATGGGATGAAGAAGGAGCACACATGCTAGAAGACTTGTTTGCAGCTGGACGAACATACTAAGCATATCAAGAAACAACCAAAAGGAACACATGCATTGAACCATCATCCAAGACCAAGACCATCAAAGAAATTGCAACACTATGCCATGCAGAGGAGAAGATAAAGCACACCAAGAGTACATCCATCAGTTAACAATGCAAAAGCTTGACATGGACACCACAATCAACCAGTACATGTCAGCAGTGTCACGTCGAGTTGTGTCATGAGCTGTCTTAGTGACATCACCACTATGGGCCATCTCCATTGTAACTAATGGAAAGTGAAGTCCAATGGATGCACACAAGAATTCGAAGAGTCATGTTAGTTGAAAATTCATGGGAAGTTGAATAGTCACGAGGGTAGTCCAAGAGTCACAAGGGCCAAGAACCACCCTTGGCTATATATACCCCTCCCATTGTATGAGCAAGGAATTTTCACCTTGGCTCCTCTGCATAACCTTGAGGGTCTGTAGTCTATTCTTTGAGGAGCAAGGAGTGGCTCCAATGTCCCACTGTTGGGGCTAGTGATGTATGGTGTACATATGTGTCTTGGGAAATTTTGCTTAATTTAGAAGTTTGTTAAGGCCAACACGTTTTCACACATGTTTCGTAGATGTTTTAAGACTACTCTTTAAACATTTGTAATGCATGTTTTCTTAACCTATACTAAGATAGTTGAACTACTTTGGTTATTTTAGTACTTACATTGTTGAAGAAATGTTGTATTTCTTATCACCGTTGTCTCATCACTATGGTCTTCTCCGCAAGATACTAGACATACCAGCTTTGTGTATTAGCTATCACTATTGTCACATCCTTGTGGACTACTCTGTGGGATACTCGATAGACCATCTTTGTTTTATGGTTATAATGATTGTCACATCCATGTGGACTACTCCTCTAGGTGGTGTATGTGTTGTCTCCTTGACCTCAGTTTTAATGATTGTCATGTCCACTGTGGACTATTCCGCTGGATGTTGGTCGTACCCTTTCTGGTTCACATGTGTCTCTTCCTTGGTGGTATTACTACATCTCATTTAGAGGTTCAATTTACTCTCCCCCTTTGTAGTAAGAGAACCTTGACACAATTACATTACGCACTCACTATGCACACGTACCTTGCTGTTTGAAGGTACCAATGTAACACTCTCATGTGTTGATAGCTGGTGCTAAGGTAGATATCTAAGTATATGAAAAACAGACCTTCATACCAGATGAGACTCCTACACCAAACGGTGTGAGGTCTAGTTGGGACTTCACATCGAGGAGATCCCCTTTGTTGGCAAGTCCATCACCGTCAAGAAAATAGCGCTAGAAGGAGGGCCAGACGACATGTTGTGCAGTAGAGTCTGGTTGAATATATAATTTAAAAATGGCTCTTCCTGACATCATAATCCCGGGATGAATTTCTACAAAGTTTGAATGTACCATCCCCGTGAAATTTATCCATGACCTATCCAAGTTAAAGTTCAGCGCTAAGGGTCAACCATCTTTTCATGCACATGTGCGCTAAGTTATAAATTTTTTCCTACACCACAAGATATAGTATGAAGATGTCTAGATTGTATTACTCACCCTCATATTCAAAGGTCATGCTTAGAATTGTTGTTACGCATTATCCTTTGCCTCTATCAATTCATTTGGCTAGCTTGCCGAAATGATGATTAAAACGTTTGATGAGTATAGCCACCGAGATTTTCGTGAAAAAATATAACATTTAAGTATGGAGCCCAACGAATCGATTGAGGACTTTGCTGATCACTTCCTTCACCTCTGTTATGAAATTCCTGAAAAACTTGTGAACTTTGACTTCTTGAGATAAGAGTTTAAACGCTTGGTTTATAGTTCTCAATATGATGAACCTCCTGATTTCCTTCCTCCCCAACTCTTGTTGATCATGAGGCACCTCAAATAGCAGAGGAGGAGCCCAACACCCCATTTGTTCCTTGTCCTCCTCCTTTTCCGGTCCCGATGTGGGTGGCCCCTTGCGGTGATTGCAAAGTTGAGAAATCTGAAACATGTCCCCAACCCATCTTCTCATCTATCTACCGCTTCTATGGAGGAAGTTCCAGAATGGCTCGGGAAGCCTATAACAAAGACTCACTCCTCCATTCCCCAAGAGGATGTCACTATTCATAGCTCAAGTCTCGAATATGATCTACATCTCTGCCATCATCCATCATCTTCAAGTCATGACTCCTTGTACTATGACTTGCTTGATCAATCCACTTCACCAGCCATCTGTTCGCATTCTCTTGATTCTCCAGTTGTTGGCTTAAATTGCACTCAAGCGCAAGGCAGTCATATTACACAAGTCAAGGAGCAGAAAGGTGAGGACACTATCAATATTCCCTCATTGATTCAAAATTGTGCCCATCAAAACAATGAGCTTTCTTGAACAATTCTAAATCTGCTAATCTCAAAGGAACATCCTATACAATCAATTATTTCGATAACCCCCAATCTTAGGCAGCCATCACTTCCATGCTTCCATATGCCATGATGAATGCCCAAGTGCACCATGTGATCTTCAATTTTCTCATGAAGACTCTAACTCAGATCTAGAATGTGCTCCCGTCAAAGAAGACATTCATATTGAAACTTCTTCTTCACCTCACTTGCCTGTGTGCCCTACCATTCACAACACATCCACATGTGTAGGAGATACTCCACGTTATCCTATTTCTTTATCTGATGATTTATCTCCTTAATTGAAACAATGCAGTTAGGCCGTTCATGATGAAGTTGAAAATAGTCTAATCGCATAACATACTTCCCATTCCCCATCATCGCTTAACTCTTCAAGTCAGCTTGATGAAGCTAAAACATCTGGTGCAAGCTGTGACATAGATGGCTACCATCTTGAAATCAACAACAAAAACCACCTTCAAGCCATGCACGATCCAGTTCACGCTTCAAAATACAATACTGCAATTTTGGAAAGCTCTAGGACCTACCAGGGATTCGAGGCACTTCAACGTCTATTGATGGTTATGTCAGTACCTTGCGACTCTTGTAAGTCCCCTGAACCTAATCAGATTTGGTTTCTCATGCACTATTAATTTATCTGCATGGTTTCATTCAGTGTGGATTCAAGTGTAAAAAGTGTTTGGTATTCTGGGTGTGATCTTTCAAAATTTCAAAATTTTACTTATGACCGAATCCACGAATCTATTACAATGCATCCGTCTTCTTTCAAATCTCTCATGTCAAACTCCGGTTGGGAATGTTCATCTATCATGAAATCATCAAATTGTGAAGTTTATCATCTCAAAGACTCTCTTTTCCCACAATCATACTTATCCAATTCCCCTCTTCATGGTTAGCTCCTCGGCCTTCTCGTGAACCTTGCACTACAAATCTCTCTATCATATCTAGGTCACAACAAACTTGGTTCCATTATTCAGATTGTTTGCAAGATTGTTCAAATGTATTTTTCTTCTTTCATTTCAAACTGGGAATCTGACATTTCAACCAGCTCATCTGATCATTCCTCTATCTTGGGTGAATATCATTCAAGTTATAATTTTCCCAACAACACATCTGATGACAGTTGCTTCGTGCTCTCTGATATTCATTTCTTAACATCTTTCTCCTCAGATTTCTGTCAAGCAAGTGACGCACTTCAGCTTGTGCTGATGGTTATGGTAAGTCCTCACTGTCTTGGCATGATTGTTGAGAATGATCATATTTATTTTTCCTTACAAGATTCCCATCTTGATCCCTTCTGTAAAATCGTGAATTCACCCTTTCACAGATCATGAGGCTTTCCAAACAACCATTATGAATTTCGTGACCCAATCGCTAAATGGATGGAACAATATTACTTGGCAAGCCATGTTGCAAGTAAGAAGCTCGGTGCATATAACGACACACTCACAAGAAGCTTTCTAGGTTTGTTTAGAAACGATATCGATCATAGAGGTAAGCATGTGGATTGGGTGTTTGTGACATATCTTTCTTCCCACAAGAAAGACCTTCCTTTCCGTGTGCAACTTCTTCAACTTTTTGCATTTGCTCTTTCACACTAAATTTTATCTATTTAAATCACTTGTATCTTTATGGATGTAGGTTGGGAGCGACTGCAGTGGCTTCGCTGGAAATTTCGTTTCATGAAACCCTGACCATTTCACTGTTAGGATAGGGATAGGATTAGCTGCATCTTAAATTTCCCTTGCATTCATCTTGCACTCGTAGTTCATCATGGTTTTCTTATTCTTGTTTTATATCCCATTTTATTTAGTCATTTTTCTTTCTTGTCTTCTAGTTTTGTTTCCTTGTTGTGTACTCCTTTCTTCTCATCTTACTTTCCCTTTCGTGTTGATTTTTCCTTTCATTTTCGCTACCCGAATAAGTGTTGTTCCTGGACCTGTGTTCTAGGTTTTGAATGGTATGTGGGCGAAGTTCAAAGAGCCTTGTGACACCGTAGCACTTGACCAGTCTTATGTTCATCTTCTTTGTACTTGGTTATAAATTTTGGCTAATGAAGTCTTGATGGAAAATATGATCCATCTGCAAGGAAAGCTTTGGTAAAACCATGAACAGTGTCTAGTCTGGGAAACCAAAAAATGAGCTTCCATTATTGAACAATTCTCAATTTGCTAATCTCGGTGGAACATCCTGTATAATCAATTATTTCGATCAACCCCCAGTCTTGGGAAGTCATCACTCCCATGCTTCCATATGCCATGACGAATTCACAAGCACATCATGTGATCTTTCGTTTTCTCATGAAGACACTAACTCATATCTAGAATGTGCTCTAGTCAAAGAAAACATTCATATTGAAACTTTCTCTTCAGCTCACTTGCCCGTGTGCCCTACCATTCAAAACACATCCACATGTGTTGTTGGGAAAAGTATCCAATTCGGAATGCCCCTATCCCACTCTAAGGTGTGATAGTGCCTTAGCAACAAACAAGGTAAACTAATTGAGTATTCTTCTTTATGGAATGTAAATGAGGAAGAAGGATGTAACTAACCTGTGTCTTCTGCTAGTTTGTCGATCCAAATCAATCCTCTCTTCAGTAGCTCCCATCTTCTTGCTCCTTCACTGGCCCAGCTTCACCGAATTCCTGCAAGATCACAAGAGAGAGAAACTACACAAAGATACAGATATACATTCATAAAAAGCTCAAGATCAGACTAAGCTAAACATGTAAGCATAACAAAACATCATTGGTACACAGCATGTAAGAGAAACTCAAGTAGTTTATTGATAGAATAAGAAAGTCCAAGAGGAGATACAACCAAGTGAGTTCCTATCCAGCATCTACCTCCCAGCAAAGGAATCCCTTCCTCTCCTCCAACAAAGCATAAATCACCCAATGTACTAATCTCAATCTCAAACCAACAACAATTCTCTGCAAAGTACAAAATTCCAGCCTCCTAAACCTCTGGGTGAGAGATCCATATATAGATGTAAGCAGAGAGGATGAGTCAGCTTATGTTTTGACTTGTGGCTTCTCTCTGTCAGTTCTTGCTTCCACTTGGAGGTTGAGAGCCTCTTACTCATCACTAGTCGAATTCATTGAGGCAAGTGTCATTGGAGAAGATTCTGGAAGCTTCCAGGGTCTTTCCACCTCGTTGAATGAGCTTTCCATTTGTCATTTCCCGCTCAACGCACCCTGGTAGTGCTTCCACCTGCGTTGCAGTGCACCTAGCCAGTGTAGCCTCTACATTTCAATGCAGGCAGCTAGTGGAGCCTCTGAATTGATCCTGAATTGACTGTTTTTGAGTTGTTTTTGGTGGAGAACTTCTGGGAGAAGCTGTCATTGGTTGACCTTGTTCCTTTAGGAGCTGTAACAACATCTTTAGGGACTTTGGATCCCTTGAATTATGGACATTTCATGCTCATAGCTGTAAGGCACAAAAATGTCTATAACAGTTGCCCCCTAAAGTATGAGGCCGTTTATCGGGTGAAATGCTTTATTAGGAGGATCCGAAGTTCATTCAATGCTGGGAGGAGACCTGTAATAAGATACAATACAATACATTATTTTTCATACTGTTTTCATGTTCTAGCTGAGGCGGGAATTCCCATGCTCAGCTTTATAAATTCATTTTTATGTACATAGGACAGACAATTGTCTGATGATAGACTGATGATCCTGCTGAAATCATCATCCTTTGGTAGGATGATTGTCTGTGCTGCAATGTTGTACATGTCAATGTCTTTATTTTTCCTGAATATATATCGCAGCCCAGATGGATGAAACTAGATCTGGGGTCTTCAAACTCGTTCGATCTTCACTCTAAGTACAAGTCAATCCATGTGAGAAATGTTCTGAAGTCGAACATGGAAAGACATCGCTTGATTACCAGTCAATGATGTAAACTGTTAACAAGCGCGAGAGGAATCACCGATAATGATAATGACCCTCAAGGTACTACAGTACAATTCACATGGTGTGAATAAAGGACTTGGCATCGAACACCACGCAAAATCTTTCGGTCGAAGGTCATTGATGTATACCTGTCGCCGGAAGTGAGAAACTTGCCATTGAGGCATGCAAGCTTCAAAGTACTGAAGGGGTTGTTCCTAGATCAACTTCTTGGATAATGAGCTGATGTCGACAAGAAGAAATCCGTCAAAGGAGGGCCTTAATGTATCCCACATCAGTGACACGGAATGGAGCAAATGATTTTGATGGAGGTGAAAACGATCTGATGATATATGGTTCAGGGTGGCGGTCATGAAAGAATGAAGGATAATGTATGGTAGTGGATGGGACACGGTTGACTTCTCTGGATGACTTCTCTTGAACATATCGGTGACACTTGTGTGATGGATTGGTAGCATTTACACCAAAGGTGGATGGTATGGCGAGACCATGGCGATGTGACCAGTGAATGAAACAACCCAACCCGACTTAGGCACGGAGTGGAAGTGTCATGTTCAAGAGCGACTTGCTACCAATAAAGTTCTTTGAGTTTCTTCCCAATTTTTCCCCAATCATTGCTGACCAGTACCTCTTTATTTTTGTCAAGCTTGAGGAGGATAACATGTGCTTGTTCTATAATTTGCCCTTCGGGCAAACTCATCGCTATGTTTTAACGAGCCTAGCGATAGTGAAACTCGTTCTCGTCTAAAGACAAGTTTGTCGCTATTTAATGTTTTTAACGAGTCTAACGACAAAGATAACTCGGTCCTTTTCATTTTTAGAGAGTCTGAAAAGGTACGTAAAGTCAACTTTGAAAGTCCTTTTTCGTCATCTAATCCCTTAAGTCTGAAAAAGTATAAAACAATACAAAAGGGATGAGTTTTCGATAGTTTTAACGAGCCGAACAAAACAAGCGCTCGATCTTTTTGTGCAATAATCCCTCAGGTCCAAAAAGATTAAAATCTAGAGGAGGGATAGCACTTCCGGTCGCTTTAACGAGCTGGAAGGCCAAAACTCGGCAATCTTTTCATATTTTATGAGTCAGATGAAAAGAGCTTAAAGAAGACTCGTCTTTTGAGGAACGAGTGATAAAACGGGTTAGCAGCTGATTCCAGGTAAGGGTTGGAATTTTCCAATCACGACAGTGTCACAAGGATGGCTAGTGAAATCACTCTTCGCAGCTGTTCCTCAAAATGGGTAAACAATCAATATGGAGGTGAATGATCGGCCAATGGAAAAGTGGAGTTGACGGTGAAAACACGACCAAGGCTTTAGTGGCTGATAATGTTACATTCACGGTGGTTATTTACCGGAGGGTAGTTCATTTTTTAACGAGCTTAAACGCGGAAAAACACTGCTCGGTCTTATGTTTATTTTTTAACGAGCATGAACTATGTGCTAAAACTGCTCGATCTTATGTTTATTTTTTAACGAGCATGAACTATGTGCTAAAACTACTCGATAAGTTTGCATGCCCCCAGCATAACAACGCAAATCGAGGTGCATACCCCCCAAGCTTCATTGCATTCAACTCGGTGGTTGGAATGAAGGTTTACCTTTGAGATTTGGAAAGGGGATTGTTTCATTTTTTAATGAGGTTGACACAGTAAAAGAACTATCCTCATGACTCTTTGTTTCATTTTTAAACGAGGTTGACACGAGATAAGAACCGTCCTCAGAGTCCAAATCCATTAGATATAGAAGGTTTCATATTCTATTGTGGCCACTTCCACCAGATTACTTGGAGGCGGTAGGGCAAAAGTACCCATTAAGGCAGGGTCTTTTAGGAGACCTACTCCGATATTTTGGAGTGAATGATTGCTTCCATGGATCATTGGAATGCTTCCTGTAACTTGAGAACCATTGGGGAGGAAGTTTTGTTGATCGACGATTGTAATTCCTCCTTGAAAGGGGAATGCAATCTTTCTAAAATAGGTCGACACAATAGCTGCCATGGAATATATCCATGGTCTTCCTAGTAGGATGTTGTAATCAAGGTTCCCATCGATGACTTCAACATCTATTTCTACTGTTTTTCCCTCTAGTTCAACTTTCAAGTTATTTAGGATACCATAAGGGGTATATGTCCTTCCGTCGAATGCTTTTAACGTCGTCACAGACCGCGACAAGGTTGGAGATCCTAAAGTTTTCCAGCAACTCATCGACATAATACATGTAGATGCCCCCTCATCAATAATTGTTCAATGAACAGTTTTGTTGAGGGCTTTCACTTGGATAAGGAAAGCTAGTTGAGCTGGTAACTGAGGATCGTATCCTTTGTGGTCAAAGGATACAAGATTGGAATCCTTAGGATCAACCCCACCAATGGCTGATAACAAAGCCTGCCTTTGGGATGGGCAATTTTGTAGTACTTCAAGAGTCGACATAACGGATGGCGATTGGGCCAAATCTTCCACTATGTTATAATGCTGCGCTGCTCTGGCGCGAGGATTAAATGTCGACTTGTGTACTACTCCCTTTGGCGGTTTTATTGTTAATTCAGGAATGATGGGTGGTACAACTTCTGTCGAAGTTGTTGTCGAACTGCTTGGTTGATCTTTATCCTTGTCGTTCGACAGCTGCGGATTCCCGTAACCTTTGTTCCTTGTTGAAATCAAAGCATCATTTTGCTGCTTCGAAATCGACAACATTAGCACTTGCGACGAGGAAGCATTTCCACTATCAACCAGATTTGTGCCTGGATTTGGAAACGGATCAGTTAACACGGCTGAGGTTTGCGAACTCTTAAAGAATCTTTTAAGCTCAGCTTTGTATGGACATTGTGAGGTCCAATGATCCTCATCACATATGTGACATCCTGTTGAGGGTGGTTTCCTATTTCCAAGAGGGTTTGAAGAAGTTTTTTTGGGAGATGACTCACCCTGTTTCTTCTTCTTCCCTTTGCTTTGCTTCTTCTTGCTTCCTGGTTGTTTGGTTTCTTTGCCCTTATCTGCTGATACGACATTTACTTCCGAAGCAAGAATTTCATCTTTTGCATTTTGATCTGAAATCTTACGGGCCTTCTTGGAGTTGGCCTTTGTCGATTTCACGTTTTTTGTGCCAATCACGCCATCACCGGTATGAGATTCATTGTTTGATTTAGGAGGAGGAGGAATTGAGAATTCCGGTCTAGGGGCGTCAGGTATTTTGTCGTAGAGCGTGCCAGACTGAGTATAGACTAAGTCTAGATATTGCACACGAGCGATAACTTGCTCTTCCGTTACGACTCCCCCCTTTGCCACATCTTCCATTATGGCAGGAAGTAACGACTTGATAAACCATTCAGCTAATAGCTGATCGGGAACGTACGTTTTTACCATCCTACGACGATGTCGCCACTCATGTATATGATCAGATATGTGAGTGGCCGTTGTCTGTTTGAAGTTGGTTAAGATTTCCGTTCCCATTTCATACCTTATCGGTAATTGAAAATGGGTTAAGAAAGTCATGGCTAAGGTGCTAAAATTGTCGAACGAAGCTCTAGGCAATTCAATATACCATTTTGCCGCTGGACCCGTTAACGTCCTCTGAAAAAGGCGAAGCCTTATCGAATCATCGTTTAGGGTGTTTGATGAACATCATAGATGAAATGTCATCACGTGATTCGATGGGTCCTCACCTGGATTTCCATTAAATTTAGGAATATTTGAAGGAAGTTTGTGAGGAATCGTTGGCCAACAAAGGGAGTAAGCAATTGGATCGTTTGTTAACCGGTGTAAATCGGGTAACTCTAAAGTTGCCACGAATGGTAACTGTTGATTCAGATTAGGTGAAGCATACCCAGGATACGATGGAATTGCCTGAGCAGTCGGCCTTTGCATACCAGCATAATGTAATTGATGTTGGTATGACTGATACGGTTGGTGGACATGACCACCGTAAAGTGGTTGATTTTGACCATTTCGAATGTACGGTTGTCCACTGTTCGCAAAGATCTATTGCTCAGAACCTTGGTATACTTGTTGGAATTGTGGTTGTTGATATTGCACCAACCACGGTTGCGAAGCCATGTTCTGTTGCGCTATACTAACTGTTGGACCAAGGTGTGGGGTAATTGTACCCGTTTGGACCTGTGTCGCCCCACCAGTAGGC
Organism: Pinus tabuliformis; assembly: GCA_031772625.1. Lineage (NCBI taxonomy): Eukaryota > Viridiplantae > Streptophyta > Pinopsida > Pinales > Pinaceae > Pinus > Pinus tabuliformis. The sequence continues at coordinate 730,467,353 of CM062804.1, forward strand.
GATTGTGGTTGAGTCACAGGGTCAAGGAGCTGTTGCATTACAACCTGAGAAATCTGAGGTTGACATACAACAGGCAACGTTTGAACTTGCGACATGGTCACAATAGCTGGTGTAGTCGGGATGTTCGACATAGGTACACATTGTTGCATAGAATACACAACCCTTGGTTGTTGGGGTAGTATAGGTACCCAACCACTTGATGTAACTCCAGTATAACCTGAATACCGTTGTGAACTCCCGTATGGATATCCTCCCGGAGGGGGTAATGAAAGGGCATACTGCCCCCCATACGGTGGCAATCCAGAACTCAAGGGGATTGTCTGCCCTTGGGGACTGGATTGCCCAAATTGACCTCCAAATGGATCAATTTGGCGAGTCTCAACATAAGAGTTGCCGGATATTATTCCGAAGGAACAAATAGGAACAGACCATACTGTCGCAATAGTCCCTGGATGGACTCCTTCTAGCGGTTGTGAGCTAGTCGGGACAGATGGTATGACGACAAACATTGTCGGAGTGACGGCAGGGAGTTCTGCTATCGCTGTGTCAGTCGACACAGTCCTAGATGTTGACGGTTGTTTAGACATTTTGAGTCTATCCAAAAGATTACCTAGCGACTCTACAGGAACTTCCACTGGTGGTAGACTAACTTCTGATGTCGAAGGAAATAGAGTGACCCCGACTCCAAAATGTGTTGGAGTACTTGCTTGCGGATCTTCTACAATTTCCTCTATCGCAATCAAACCAGGTGGAAGGGGAAGACCGTCAGGTCCGTAAAATATTTCTGGTGCCGAAGAAAGGGTTGAATCAATAGGGACAGATGTTTGAGGAACAAGACTCTCTGAACCGGTTACAGATGGAACTGGTTCAGTAACACAAGTGTTTGCTCTCAGACTAGGATCAGTATCACTGTCCCTCTGTGGCTGTTGAACTTCTTCTGTAGAGGCAGGGTTTCCAGAAATGTTTGGAGTAACCAGAATCTCGGATGTTGTTGGAACACTTGTTCTAACTTTGATAGGAGATTTCGAACTGGTTAAACGAGTTCATTTTGTCCGTACTGTTTTCGATTCCGGAGACAAAGACGGTTGACTCGTAAACCTCTGCGAACGACGGGGTTTCAATTGACTTTCTTCCACGATTGCGGATTACTCGATCAACCAAAATACAAAAAGGGGAAAGTGTGTTTCCGAATTAAATGAATTTTTAGACGCTTTAGACACAACTTTCTTTTTCAATTTTAAAGAGTCGAGAAAAAGCAAAAGATGACTCTAGTCTCCTTCGATGTTTTAACGAGCCCGAAGTGACAAATGCTCGGATGGACTTTTTCCATTATAGAGTCTGAAAAAGGCCAAAAGGAACTGCTCTGGAGTTCTAAGTAGAGGGTGTGCCAAACTTTTCGCAAAACCGCAGAATACTTTTTAAGGTACGGGCGGTCAATCTTCCCGAATGCTGTGTTCAGTGCATTGCGATCAGTAGGGCGGCCGACACGGCTTCCTAAGGATAAAGGCTTTATTCCTATAGGGTTCTCCCAATATATACTCGACGGTACATGGGAGCACAATCCGTACTGGCGCTATCGTCTCTCAGGAGGAATCACCCAACCATCAGCGAGATCGACAGTCACCAGGTTTTACGACGCCGGAACACATCTCTAGCCTAGACCTCTATGTTGTGTGTTAAGTTACAAAGCGTTGTTAAGTTCATTCAATTTATTTTAGGTTGATCTTTCTTAGAAGTTTTCCTTTTTGGATCACCACGAGATTTATGATACAATTCCTAAATGCAGTCTAAAGATGATAAGAAAGCTTTTATATCTTTTCAACAATGAAAATCCTAGCTACAAGGGGAAAAGAAAGACCCAATATTTTCTCAAAGAGCATAGAGCACACTGTAAATGCACTTTTCCTAAATCAAAGCATGCAAACTATCAAAATGCAAATGCACATATGCATGTATTTGTTTTCGCTTTCTTAATATTGATGCCTAAAAAGAAAGCTGTTGTACAAATTTGAATTCGATTTCAAGTGAAAACATAAACAAGTTCCTTTTTTGAAATCAAAAAGATGATTACGACACTTTATGATTTACTTGTTTCGACACTAGAAATGTATAAATTCAAACCAAACGACAAAAGTAAAAGCTCAATCAACTGTGAACAGCAAACAAACTCACTCCTAAGATCAAAACGACACTTACGACAGGTCTAGATCTAAGGGCGACAATATGACTAGTTTACTTTTGTAATGGGAAACTGCAAATGATGTAACAAATACACAAAGAAAAAATACAGTTCTTTATACAACTGAGGCGGAATTTAGGCAAAGAAAAGGGGTTTCAGATTGGTACACTGACTGATAACAGGGTGCAAAAAACAGAGATAAAACTGAGCAAAAGGAAGCAGGGAACCACAGCTGCACAAGGCAAGGGCTGATCAGCGCACCCTTAGCACAGAGAAACTGAAATTCAGTGCAGGTAGCCTTCACGGGACCTGCGTTGAAATGCAGAACCTCTTCACAGAGTCTGTGCTGAAGCAGAAACGAGAGTTGTCTCTGGGTTCTGGGTCACGGTTTGCAGTTTAATCTACGGTTTTTGGCCGGATAAAAGCTATCAATTAGGTACAATTAGGAGGATGATTTAAAGGAGGACTAAGATCTATCACAAAGGGCTGTTAGAGCACTTGTGGATCAGTTTGTTCAGATCATAAAAACAGGCCCAGTGAGTGGACTAGAGTGGCAGATCTCTACTTTGCATTTGAAAATGGCAAATGCATTTCGATTCGGCACTCCTGAGTTTATGAGAAGAACAACAATAGAAACACAAATAAACTAACAAGATACGGTCCCCAGTGGAGTCGCAAATTTGTTGTTGGGAAAAGTATCCAATTCGGAATGCCCCTATCCCACTCTAAGGTGTGATAGTGCCTTAGCAACAAACAAGTTAAACTAATTGAGTATTCTTCTTTATGGAATGTAAATGAGGAAGAAGGATGTAACTAACCTGTGTCTTCCGCTAGTTTGTCGATCCAAATCACTCCTCTCTTCAGTAGCTCCCAGCTTCTTGCTCCTTCACTGGCCCAACTTCACCGAACTCCTGCAAGATCACAAGAGAGAGAAACTACACAAAGATACATATATACATTCATAAAAAGCTCAAGATCAGATTAAGCTAAACATGTAAGCATAACAAAACATCATTGGTACACAGCATGTAAGAGAAACTCAAGTAGTTTATTGATAGAATAAGAAATTCCAAGAGGAGATACAACCAAGTGAGTTCCGATCTAGCATCTACCTCCCAGCAAAGGAATCCCTTCCTCTCCTCCAACAAAGCATAAATCACCCAATGTACTAATCTCAATCTCAAACCAACAACAATTCTCTGCAAAGTACAAAATTCCAGCCTCCTGAACCTCTGGGTGAGAGATCCATATATAGATGTAAGCAGAGAGGATGAGTCAGCTTATGTTTTGACTTGTGGCTTCTCTCTGTCAGTTCTTGCTTCCACTTGGAGGTCGAGAGCCTCTTACTCATCACTAGTCGAATTCATTGAGGCAAGTGTCATTGGAGAAGATTCTGGAAGCTTCCAGGGTCTTTCCACCTCGTTGAATGAGCTTTCCATTTGTCATTTCCCGCTCAGCGCACCCTGGTAGTGCTTCCACCTGCGTTGTTGTGCACCTAGCCAGTGTAGCCTCTGCATTTCAACGTAGGCAGCTAGTGGAGCCTCTGAATTGATCTGAATTGACTGTTTTTGAGTTGTTTTTGGTGGAGAACTTCTGGGAGAAGCTGTCATTGGTTGACCTTGTTCCTTTAGGAGCTGTAACAACATCTTTAGGGACTTTGGATCCCTTGAATTATTGACATTTCATGCTCATAGCTGTAAGGCACAAAAATGTCTATAACTACATGTGTAAGATAATCCACATTCTCCTGTTTCTTTGTCTGGTCAGTTATCTCCTTAATTGACAAAAGGCAATGAGGATGTCCATAATGAAATTGAAAATAGTCTAATCACAGAGCGTACTTCCCATTCCCCATCATCTCTTCTCTTGAATGAAGACAACTCCTCAAGTTAGCTTGCTGAAGCTAAAAAATCTAGTGCAAGCTGTGACAACGATGTCTGCCATCTTGAGATAAACAACAACAACCACCTTCAAGCCATGCATGATCCAGTTCATGCTTCAAAATACGATTTTGTAAAGCTTTGGGACCTACCAGGGAGTCAAGGGACTTCAAAGTCCGTTGATGGTTATGTTAGGACCTAATGACTCTGGTAAACCCCCCAAACCTAATCAGATTTGGTTTCTCACGCATAATCCATCTGTCTGCATGGTTTCATTCAGTGTGGATCCTCATGTAAGAAGTGTTTGGTATTCTGGGTGTGATCTTTCAAATTTTCAAAAATTTACTTATGAATGAATCCACAAATTTGTTACAACGCATTTGTCTTCATGTAGATATCTCACATCGAACTTGGGTTGGGAATGTTCATATATCATGAAATCATCAGATTGTGAAGTTTATCATCTCAAAGACTCTCTTTTCCCATAATCATACTTATCATATTCCCCTATTCATGGTTAGCTCCCCAGCCTTCTTGCGATCCTTGCACTGCAAACCTGTCCGTCATATCTAGATCACAACAAAATTGGTTCCATTATTCTGAGCGTTTGCAAGATTGTTCAAAGTGATTTTTCTTTGTTCATTTCAAACTGGGAATTTGACATTTCAACCAGCTCATATGATCATTACTCTATCTTGGGTTACTATCATTCAAATTATTGTTTTCCCAACAACACATCCGATGACAGTTGCTTCATGCTCTTTGATATTGATTCTTTATCATCTTTCTCCTCAGATTTTTGTCAAGTAGGTGAGGCACTTTAGCCTGCACTGATGGTTATGGCAGGTCCTCACTGTCTTGGCATGACTATTGAGAATGATTGTTAGGTCCCTATAATACTAGTGATGCCCCCATTAATATTGTAGTTGTATCCCTTATTAATATTTTTGTGGCCCTATTGTCCCTATATTATTATTACTGTGCCCCATAGAATCCCTCTATTGTTATTTTTGTGCCCTTATATTATAATTGTTAGGTTGGCTTGGTTATATTGTGACCCCTTAGACTCCTATCTATAGAAAGTAGCTTTTGTCATTTGAGTCATCTAAGAATTGTTCATTTATGTAATGTGTTATCACTGAAAATGATGTTGTCAAAATTTTTCTAGATTAGCTTAAAGATCGAGCAGTTTCGCAGCGCCTGAATTCTTTTAGCAGTTTCGCAGCGTCATCTGTTTTAGTGATTTCGTAGCGAAAACACTGATCTTGTATTGGCTGCGCTACCAAATTGGGAATTTGTCTGAAATCATTGCCATTTTCACCCAGTTGTCATGTTTATTAAAATCCATTGGGTTATGCATGAGTGCAGGCTTGAAGTAAACAGACATTCCGGTGATGTTCTTAACTATAGGCAGGATACATATGGCTCCTTTAGTGGGCTATTTCTCCCAGCCTGTTGCAGATGGTCTTGACCCAAGATTGCTTGTGACCCTTGGAACAAAGGCAGTCAGCGCAACAAGGAATATCTTTATAAACACACATGAGCAATCACCAAACAAAGTAATGCAAACTGCAGGTGGTATTCTTGATAGTCTTACTTATTGGCTAAATCTTGAAGATTTCTCAGCTAATGCTCTGATGAAAATGGCAATTCAAAACCAAATGAAGTTACTCCCTTAACACATTCCAAGGTAAAGAAACTCAAGACAATCGGATTTTGGCAATAAGCTGTGATTTTTGAAATTACACAGCAGTTTCGCAGCGCGCTGCGAAACCCCTGTAGCAGCCTGTTTCAGCAGAAAAAACTCTGTTTTCTGCGTTTACTAGCAAATTTCCAGAAGGGATTCTGAGCAGCTGAAAACTTAATTTTGAAAACTGAAAGAGGCTTTTATTCCTAACATACCAAACTACAAAAACCTCTTTCAGTTTCTTCAAATTCGTTTTGAGGTGGGAGGAATTTATGTTTAAACTTGCGCTACGAAACTGCGAAACTGCTGTAGGTGCTGATTTATAAGGAAAATGAGCAGTTTAATGGTGAGGTCATCAGATTTTTGAAGGAAACGCCAAAGTAATGAAGGAGATATCACTCAAGGCTATCATAGCTATTTAGAGAATGACAGGTGGACCTTTTGGTAAAGGTGAAGTTTTTGTCTCAAGTTAAATTTTTGAAAAAGCTACTTTATGACAAATTAGGGTTTAACAAAATGGCATACGAGGAGTATCTTCTTGGTTCATACACCTGGCTATGCATGAAGCTTCCAACGAATTTGAAGTATGGTGAGGCTTGTAAGTTTTGGGATATTTAAGGAGCTGTGACATGATGCTTGTTTTTTGGAGGATGGTAGGAGACAGGGACCTTAAAAATAGGTGTTTTGATCCTGATGATAAATGATCCATCAGCGCTTACAGGTATCCAAAGTCAGCGTTCCTTGCATCCGTAGCTCAATCATCTGGAGCCTAACCAACAAAGGACATGTGTCAGCATCCAAGAAGAATCATATTACGAGGAGAAAGGAATTAGTATTTAAGTTTGATTAGGACTTTATGTAATCATAACTCAGCACTTATGTAATTAATAAGTTAGTTATGCATTAGATAGGGATAGTCAATAGCCACCTTCGAGGCTCCCCTCATGCTGGAGGAGGAAGCTCGAGGTGATTTAGTTTTCTTGCCTATATATGGATCAATGTAGGATGTAAAGAAGGTTGGATACTTAATAGGAAAACAGTGTTGTTTTGGGCCATTGTAAGACCTTTTTTGACAGTAATAGTAAAACAAAGTTATTCTCTTCTCAAGATTCTCGAAGGATTGTCATGATCAAATGTAGTGATGATGTGTGGTACTTTATGTTATTTTATGGTTTTGTTGTATGCAATCACTCAGAATTCATAAATATATGCTCTGACTTCCTGTGTATACAGCAAGCTATGTTTTGGTGAAATATGTTTGACATGTAATGCTAAGAGCCTTGATTTCTATGAGGTCACTGTGTTTTCCTTGTTTACTTGATATTATAGACTCCATAGCCCAATGAGAGCTAGTTTGATGTGTTTCCAACCAGTTATGCTTTCATAAGTAAATAAAGAGTTAGCCATCTAGTGTTTGAAGGATTTTGTCAAGAGTTGTGAGAGAGCCCTCTCTGATTAGGAAGGCTAATTCCTAATCTAAAGTATGGTCTGAAACAGTTACATGAGACCTTGCTTGGTTGCAGTCCCTAGTACTGGTTTTGTGATAACATAATGTAAAGGAGGTTGCCCCCTCATAGAGGCTAAATTCTAAGGCATTGATCTATCTTTTCTATCTTTTTGTGAGCCAGTTTCATAACATTTGGTATTAGAGCTTTGGATTCTAGGGTTTCGCTGCTCCAAATAGGTCATCGTGGCATTTTCGCTATAAATTTTTTCCTGTGATGTTTCAGAAGCGAAAAAAAACCCATTTTAGAGGAAATTGCACTGAACCTCGGGTCCAACTTTCAGAGCTTTTGGTGCTATATTTGCGAAGATATGATATGAGGAAGTTGGTCTTTTTGCAGACTCCTGAATTACATTCCAAACAGGTGACCTAGGGAAAATTGTCATAACTTTTTCTTTGAGCATTAGATTGAAATTTTGTAAGAAAGTACAGAAAGAGGATAGACTGTAGTTTCTTATATATATTTTTCAGAGCCTAAGGTCGAAACAATGACACGTGGCACTTAATACAAGTTCGCTCTTTTGGAAAGGTCTATAATTAGGTCATCTTGGGAGATTGTGCAAAACGCTTCCTTGGAGAATCCAATTTGGATCAGACTGGTGTCATTGGAAAGAGGATGCAGAGGGCTACTACAGGTCGCAATTTCAGAACTAGATGATCCGAAATTACAGAGATAAATCAGATTCAATATCAAGCTCCTATAAAGTGAAAAAAGGTGTGTAGTTTTTTTAAAATTTTTGCATAAGCTTGGTTTGAAAAATTAGTTTGAAGGAATTAAAAGGGCATAGTAAAGCATTATTATCAGTAATTGATGCCCCAAGGAAATAAAATGCAAACACCTAGTAAGCAACTTGAAATCTCTAGCATGACTCATGAAGAAGAGGAAGAAATGCAACATGATATATCAAAATTACGAGACCAAGTGCGACAGGTGTCACTTGCACAAAAAGTAACAAAATCTAAGATGGATGGTTTAAAGAAAGATGTAGAAGCTAAGATGGATGGTTTAAAGAAATGTGTATAAGCTAAGATGGATTGTTTAAAGAAAGGCGTAGAAGCTAAGATGGATGGCATGGAAGCTAAGTTGAATGGCATGGATGCTAAAATAGATGGCATGGATGATAAGATGGAAGAATTGAAGATAAATATGAATAAGTTGCTACAAGAAATGGTCACTAATGGTGAAAGGGTAGTAAAGGAAACTCATGATGGAAACAAAATAAATGTTAATCATGATTCCATAGACTCTAATGTTGGATCAAAGACCCACCACATTCCAAAAATCGATTTGAGGAAGTTTGATGGCAAGGATCCTGCAACATGGATATTACAGATGGAGCAATTTTTTGATCTCAATAATGTGCACAACACACAAAAGGTATGTATTGAAACTTTATATTTGGAACCAAATCAGTTTGTATGGTATCAATGGCTTTGCTCTCGTAAACAAATTATCACTTGGGCAATTTTTACGGAAGAATTGACAGCACATTATGAGGATACAAAAACCAACACTTTTTTTAGTCAATTGATAAGTCTCAAACAAAAGGGTTCAATAATGGAGCACATTGAGGAGTTCCAAAAATTGAACATAAGGGTAAAAAATATTCCAGAGGAGCATAGGATTGATGTGTTCATAGGGACTTTAAAGGATAACATCCAACATGATGTTCGCCTTTGGGAACCTGATTCTTTAGAGAAGGCATTCAGGTTAGCAAGGAAAATGGAAAGCAAAATTATGGCAACCAGGAAGTATACCACTCACAACTATAAAGATGGAAGTGTTGTTGCCCCTTGCCTTCCACAAACTATAAGGTTGACACCACAAAAATTGGAAGAAAAAAGAAAAAAATGGCTTTGTTACAGTTGTGATAGAAAATACACTAAAGGTCATAAGTGTGCTAAGAAGAAATTATTCTACATAGATTGTGAAGAGGAAGAAGAAAAGGAGCAAGAAAGGTCAAAAGAAGAGGATATACTCTAGGAACAAAGCCTAGATAAAGAAGAAATGAATCCGACCATATCTTGTAATGCATTGGCTGGAATTAACACTCCTCAAGCCATTAAGATAGAAGGAAAAATCAAGAAGAAAAAGGTAATAGTGTTGATTGATTCAAGAAGTACCCACAATTTTATTCATTGTAAGATAGCAAAAGAATTGGATTGATTCCTATATCCAACACCAGAGTATCAAGTGATGGTTGCAAATGGAGGAACGATAAATTGCTTTGGAAAGTGCCATAATATCAAGCTATCCATGGGAGAATATGTATTGAAAAGCCCAATGCTTTCCATTCCAATGGGAGGTGCTAATGTTGTACTAGGAGTCCAATGGCTACAATCCTTGGGTACAATAGCTTTTAAATTTCAAGAACTTTTCATGAAATTTTATGTGGAAGGAAAGGAAGTTGAATTAAGGGGTATTGCAAGGAAACCAGGAAAGATAATAAGCTCTAAGGTATGACAAAGCTTCTAAGAAAGGAACAATGAGGTATAATCGCACAATTATGTTTGCTAGATGTTTCCACATCGAATTCATCTATTGCTCCAGATCTCCAAAAAGTCTTGGACAATCATTCCAAGGTATTTGAGACTCCCGAAGGTCTCCCACTTATTCGTGATCATGATCATGCTATTCATTTGATTCTAGGAAGTGTTTCTCTAAACATCAGGTTGTACAGATATCCCTATGCCCAAAAGAGTGAAATTGAATGTATGGTTGTAGAAATTCTTGAGGCTAGTATAATTCAACCTAGCCAAAGTTCTTTCTTTGCTCCAGTAGTATTGGTGCACAAGAAGGATGGATCATGGCGCATGTGTCCAGATTATAGGGAGCTCAACAAACTCACTATTAAAGATAAGTTTCCCATTCCTATTATTGATGAATTATTGGATGAATTGCATGGATCAATTTACTTCACCAAGTTAGATATTCGTTCAAGATATCATCAAATCAGAATGAAGAATCAAGACATTCTGAAAATAGCATTTAGAACTCATGAGGGTCACTATGAGTTTTTGGTCATGCCTTTTGGCCTTACCAATGCACCTTCTACATTTCAAGGTTTGATGAATTCCATTTTCAAATGCTTCCTTAGAAAATTTGTGTTAGTATTTTTTGATGATACACTAATCTACAACAAGTCTTGGAAAGATCATGTTGAACACGTTGACAGGGTGCTACAACTATTGGAGGAGAAACAATTATATGCAAAAAGATCCAAATGTTTCTTTGGAGTACAAGAGGTGGAATATCTGGGTCATATTGTATCTCATGAAGGAGTTAAGGTAGACCCTAGCAAAATTAAAGCCATTAAGGAACGGGAAATCCCCACATCCATAAAGCATTTGCGAGGATTTCTCGGGTCGATAGGGTATTATCGCAAGTTTGTTAAGAATTATGGGAAAATAGTAGCACCTCTAACAACATTGTTGAAGAAAGATGCATTTTCATGGACTCCAGAAGCAACAAAGGCCTTCGAAGATCTTAAAGAGGCAATGTTCCAAGCACCGGTCTTAGCTACAATAGACTTCACAAAAACCTTTATTGTGGAATGCGATGCTTCTGGAAATGGAATTGGTGCTATTTAATGCAAGATGAAAGACCCACTGCTTTCGAAAGTCATCCAATCAAGGGAAAGTATTTACACAAAGCTATTTATGAGAAGGAAATGTTGGCAATGCTACATGCACTTAAGAAATGGCGACCCTACCTAATAGGAAGATACTTCAAGGTAAAAACAGATCATGATAGCCTTAAATACTTTTTAGAACAAAGATTATCCTCTGAAGAACAAAAAAAATGGGTCACAAAGATGTTGGGTCATGACTTTGAAATCATATACAAAAAAGGGAAGCAAAATGTTGTGGCAGATGCACTCTCAAGAAAGGATGAGGATGTGGAAGCATTGTTGTGCGCCATTTCTATTATCCAACCAGATTGGATAAACGAAGCAAGGGAGGAATGGAAGAATGAAGAAGAAGTGTGGGAACTTATTCAAAAGTTACAACAAGATTCCAGTACATATGATACATTTAGCTGGAAAAATGATTTGTTATGGTACAAAGATCGCTTATACTCCTGTAAGAATTCCCAACTCAAACAAAATATTCTTCTAGAATTGCATGCTTCTCCCTTAGGAGGGCACTCAGGATTTTTAAAAGCTTACCACAAGGTTAAGAAGGAATTTTTTTGGGATGTCCTTAAATCGGATATTCAAAAGTTTGTGGCAGAATGTTTGGTATGCCAACAAAATAAAGCTTAAACAATTAAGACACCAGGTCTATTACAACCTTTATCCATTCCAAGCCAACGTTGGGAGGAGGTTTCAATGGATTTTATTACAGGTTTACCCAAGTTTGAGGGAAAGAGTGTCATCATGGTGGTAGTTGACAAACTTACCAAGTATGCACACTTTTGTGCATTATCACATCCATTTAAAGCCAGTACAGTTTCTACAGCATTTATGGAAACAATTCAAAAGCTACATGGAAACCCACAAATTATTATAAGTGACAGAGATCCCATTTTTACAGGAAATTTTTGGACAGAATTATTTTCTTGTCTTGGTACTCAGTTAGCTCATAGCTCATCTTATCATCCTCAATCTGATGGGAAAACGAAGATAGTAAACAAATGTTTGGAAGGATATCTTCATTGCTTTGTATCTGATAAACATACACAATGGGTCAAATGGTTGCCTCTGGATGAATGGTGGTATAACACTTCCTTCCATACTGCAACAAAAATGACCCCATTTATGGCACTTTATGGATATCAGCCACCATCCATCACATCATATTTAAGAGAAAATTCTAAAGTTCAAGCAGTGGAACATCACATCGAGCATCAACAACAAGTTCTCCAACTCTTATAGGATAACCTCGTGTTGGCGCAAAATAGAATGAAACAACAGGCAGATCAACATCGCATTGAAAGAAGTTTTGATGTAGGTGATTGGGTATTCCTACGGCTACAACCATATAAACAAATGTCCCTCAAGCAATCTAAGAAGGATAAAAAATTGTCACCAAAGTATTATGGTTCGTACAAGGTGTTGCAAAGTATTGGTACTATGGCATACAAATTGGAGCTTCCTACAATTTTTCGAGTGCACCCAGGTTTCCATGTTTCATGTTTAAATAAGGTTATAGGCGACAAGCTCCCAGTTCAAACAATATTGCGATAACTTGATGAGGAAGGAAAAATTATATTGGAACCGGAAGCAATCATAGAAACAATAACACAACAACTACGAAATCGATCCATTTCAAAGTATCTCATCAAGTGGAAGAACTTATCTACTGAAGATTCTACATGGGAGGATGAGAATTTTATACCAAAGCATCCAGAACTACTCAAGCGTTGAGGACAACACTTTTTTGAAGGAGAGGGGCATGTTAGGTCCCTATAATACTAGTGATGCCCCCATTAATATTGTAGTTGTATCCATTATTAATATTGTTGTGCCCCTATTGTCACCATATTGTTATTATTGTGCCCCATAAAATCCCTCTATTGTTACTTTTGTGCCCTTATATTATAATTGTTAGGTCGGTTTGGTTATATTGTGACCCCTTAGACTCCTATATATAGAAAGAAGGTTTTTTCATTTGAATCATCCAAGAATTGTTCATTTATGTAATGTAAAGGAGGTTGTCCCCTTGAAGAGGCTAAATTCTAAGGTGTTGATCTATCTTTTCTATCTTTTTGTGAGCTGGTTTCATAACAATGTTTAGATTTATTTTTCCTTATAAGATTCCCATCGTGATCCTGTCTGTCAAATCGTGAATTCACCCTTTCACAGATCATGAGGCTATCCAAACAACCATTATGAATTTCACGACCCAATCTTTGAATGGCTAGAACAATCTTACTGGGAAATCCATGTTGCAAGTAAAAAGCTTCAATCCTTCATCGTGTTTGCTAAGAATCTCGGTGAATATAAGGACACACTCGCAAGAAGCTTCTGAGTTTTGTTTAGAAACGATATCCATCGTAGAGGTAAGCTTGTGGATTGGGTGGTTGTGACACATCTTTCTGCCCACAAGCAAGACCTTCCTTTCTGTGTGCAACTTGTTCAATTTTTTGCATTTTCTACTGTACACTTCGTTTTATTTGTTTAAATCGTTTGTATCTTTGTGGATGTAGGTTGGGAGTGACTATGGTGGCTTCACTGGAAATTTCATTTCATGTAACCTTGGCCATTTAACTGTTAGGATAGGGGTGGGATTAGCTGCATCTTAGCTTTCCCTTCCTTGCATTCATCTTGCACTCGTAGTCCATCATGGTTTTATTATTCTAGTTTTACATCCTGTTTTCTTTAGTCATGTTGCTTTCTTGTCTTCTGGTTTTATTTCCTTGTTGTGTACTCCTTTCCTCTCATCTTTTTTTTTCCTTTCGTGTTGAGTTTTCATTTTGTTTTCACTACGCGAATAAGTGTTGCACCTCGATCTGTGTTCTAACTTCTGAATGATATGTGGCTGAAGTTCGAAGAGTCTTGTGACACTATAGTGCTTGGCTAGTGCTGTGTTTGTCTTCTTTGTACTTGGTTATAACTTTTGGCCGATGAAGTGTTGACAGAAAATACGATTTGTCTGTAAGGAAAGTTTTGGTAAAACTATGAACTCATGTCTAGTCTAGGAAATCTCATGCCTATACTCGGTTTTCTACTATTTGTGTGTTGGTAAATAGAAATGGTATGTTTCTTCCCTTTATTTTCTTAGTTAATAATATACTTTTTAATCTTTTTACCTTTAGTTTATGATAATTCGAGAGGTAGAATTTCTAGAAGAACAGTTAATAGTATCTTAGTTAATTTAGAAATTTAAGATATCATAAAGCTATACTCTGAGTTAATTTATGTGCAGAAAGATCTGTTGAATGACTGTTGTTCCCTTGGATTGCTGAAGAGAACTCAAGCACGGACAAGTTGTTGGCCTAATTTTGGCATGTTGATTGAAGATTTGTACCTACTCGCGCAAAATAGTCAGAGAAAAGATATAATTTGCTATTTTGAAATATTTTATGGTTTAATGAGAAATCCTAAGAATATTCTGCTTCTCAAGATAGATCCATCATAATAATTACATTGTAATACACACACACACACATATAACTTCAGTGAAAAGAGAAGCAGATGATTATTACTTTTCATTCACTGTAAAACATGAACAACAAAACTTCTTCAAGGTTCTACAAAACTTTCTGTAACTCATTTTGACATTAATGAAAACTCAGAGGATTCCGCTTTAGTATGTTATATTGAGTTTTTCTAAGGCAGTTACTTCTGGGGACCTTGGGCCCAGTCGCTGGAACGGTTGCTGTCTTCCTTGTATTATTATTAATTGTTCCTTTCCACATTGAATGATTTTTGTAGAATTATTAATTGTTCATTTCCACACTGAATGGTTGTTCTAGTATTATTATTTGTTCCTTCCTGTGTTGAACGATTGCTGTGCTTTGTGTAAGCTATGAGATTTAGGACTCCATTGTGTGAATTCCTAAATTTGCTGATTAGTTGTGTTGTTTAGCTATATCCACGTTTAAGTTATTATTCGGTTTAATGAGTTTTTCCTGTGTAACGATCTAGCTGTGTGAAATTATAGAACTACCACATAATAGAATATTTCCCATTTATTACTAGCATTTCCAGGTACTTGTAGTAATTAGTAAATTCCCTTTGAAAATCATTATATATTCAGAGGCTTTTATTTGTAATAAGGAATAGTGGTTTGATAGAACTCAACATCCGCTTTTGAGATAGCTTATGATTTCTGTATAGAAATTTACTCTTGTTATGGTTTGATAAGATTTAGTCTTTTCTACAAGCATTCTTCTTTAGCCTCTTCTTTCTAGTAGTCTTACACATGCTCCTGTAATTTAAAGTGCTATATCTGCATATACTGTGCCGACAACCTTGCAATAAAAAGATGAACCTTAGGTTGATATATTAATGGAGAGAGGATTGAGTTGATTCCTTAGGAAAAACTTAATAGCCAACAATGTGTTCAAGCTTATCCAACTAGTATAAACGAAGAAGGGGAAAATCTAAATGAGAAAACCTGAATCAGAGGTATTTACATGCTTCTCTAAAGGAACAACCTCTTCTATTCTCAATAATTTGGGATCCCTCTTCCGCCCCAAAAATAAATAAGTTCCTATGCACAATGCTCTTTCAAAAAAATAACAAAGACGAAAGAAGAGAAAGGCTTCCTGCGTAGAGAGGTGAAGCAATCAACTACACTAGGATATTGTCCAGGCTCGCTGGTAGTGGAGTAATGTTTGTGTTCTTGTGTGACTCCATGGGGGTACAATCTAGGCCAGCTGGTAGTGGAACAATACCAAAGATGAAAACCTATGCTCTGAAAATCTTAAGCTCATGAGACAAATTACCCTTCCCGATTTGAAACACTGTGATCTAGTTGAATTTTGTGTTGTGTTCAACTGAGTCGGTACAAGGTGAACCATGTCTGTCCATGGGGCAAGTGGGGAAGCTGAAGTGATCCACACAACGAATCAATACTCCTGAAAGGCCAAGGCCCTATACTATAAACGAACCAAAACAAAGAAGCTGGTATTCAACCAGTGTGCCGCGAAGTCTTGTAGTGGCTGCAACACCCTCCAAAATTTTGGCTTACATCCAAATTTCAGAGTCTTCCTTGGTTTTCCCCTTGATAGCTGCAAACATTCGAGCTCACCCCATGAGCTCTTGTGAAGTCTTTTCACCCTTTTTCTTATTTGACAAATAGTCGTCTTTCGACACATTGATCAAGTTGTCAATTTTGCAATCTCGTTCTAGCGATTTTGAAGGTTTGTCTTTGTGTGTTTTGGTTGTCTTCACTATGTGAACATCCATCATACTCACACACAAATTTGTAAGCACTATCGCGCAAGTGTTATCATGGTCGTCCAAAGGTCTATCTCAAGTGTCACACTTACCACTCTTAGCTCTAAGATAGTCTCACCAAGGGCATGTTTTTTCTTGTTGTCCTGGTGGTCTATGTTGTCTCGCCATCAAAATATGCTAAGTGTATGATCACAAGGTCAAGCATGCGTAAGTTCACTTTCTTTCAACGCTTGGCCATTTTCCTGAAAATATGTCCAATCGGAAAATCCTCTTCCACCGGCACCGAATGAGCTTCACTACACAGTCTCATGCCTCATTGACCTTGCTCTGCTACCCAAAACTACACAATGCTTGATTTTGTCCTCCAAGTCAGCTGCATTGTGCAATCCTGGAGGTGAGAAGTCTGTCTGCCTCGCAGAAATGCACAGAAAACTACCTCCATGCCCAAACTAAACTGCGCATTTCTCAAGCACAGTCATTAAGCCTCCTTCTTGTCTGTTTGAAGCCTACACTGCATTGAGACCTAGGTCTCCATTATTCTCCAAAATTGCACAGAATTGCCTGGCTGGTCCTCTACTGCCTGTCCTGCACTACTCTCAGAAATTTCACAGAACTGCCAAACTGGCCCTTTGTTGCCTTGCTCTGCACTGCCTTCAGAAACTGCGTAAACATGTTTAGCATGTCTCATGCAGCCCTTTCCTGCACTATTCTCCAAAACTACACAGACATGTCCAACTGGCCCTATGATTCATGTCCTGCACTGTTCTCTAAAACTGCGCAGTCATGCTCAACTGATCCCTCTGCTACCTTACTCTCTACTGATATCCAAAATTGCACAGACATGACCAACTAGTCCTTTGCAACCTTTCTCTACACTTCCTTCAGAAACTTGGTAGACATGCTTGGCTGGCCCTCTGCTGCCTTGTCCTGGACTACTTTAAGAAATTGTGTAGAACTGCCCAACAGGTCCCTTGAAACCCTGTCTTGTCTTCCCTTCAGGAACTGTGTAGAAGTTCCCCCTCAGGGTCCCACCTTGCAGCTACCATTGGTATCCTTCACTGCATAATTCTATCTCCCAGTGGTTACTACTCATTTTTTCCTGACAGTGTAGGTTTTCCTCCTAGAGTTCCTCATTCTTGCATGAGCTGTGCTCTGCGCTGTCTCAGTGAGTTGTCCTCCCTCCCTGTCACCCAGAACATAAGAATAATGCATCATGCTAAACTAGAAGGTTTTGGATTTGATTCCATCTCATCATGAGTGAATTGTAGGAACAAGTTCACTGATAGATCATGGCAAGATGACAAATGGGATGAAGAAGTAGCGCACATGCTAGAAGACTTGCTTGCAACTAGACGAACGTACCAAGCATATCATGTAACAAGCGAAAGGAACACATACATTGAACCATCAAGCAAGACCAAGACCATCGAAGATTCCACAGTGCTATCATGCAGAGGAGAAGACAAAGCACACCAAGAGTACATCCATCACTCAACGATGCAACAAGTTGACATGTACACCACAGTCAGCCAATACATGTCAGCAGTGTCATGTAGAGTTGTGTCATGAGATGTATTGGTGACATCACCACTATGGGCCATATTCGTTGTAAGTGAATATAATGTAAAGTGAAGTACAATGGATGCACACAAGAATTCAAAGAGTCATTTCAGTTGAAAATTCACGGGAAGTTTAACAATCATGAGGGTAGTACAAGAGTCACAAGGGCCAAGCATCACCCTTGGCTATATATATATACCCCTCCCATTGTATGAGCAAGGAATTTTCACCTTGGCTCCTCCCGCATAGCCTTGAGAGTCTATAGTCTGTTCTTTGAGGAGCGAGGAGTGGCTCCAATGTACCACTACTGGGGCTAGTGATTTATGGTGTATAGATGTGTCTTGAGACTTTTGCTTAATTTAGAAGCCTGTTAAGGCCAACACATTTTCACACATGTTTTGTAGATGTTTGTAAGGCTACTCTTTAAACATTTGTAATGCATGCTTTCTTAACCTGTAATAAGATAGTTGAATTACTTTGGCTATTTTAGTACTTACATTGTTGAAGGCGTGTTGTATTTCTTATCACCATTGTCTCATCTCTCTGAACCACTCCGTGGGATACTAGAAATACCACCTTGGTGTATTGGATATCAACGCTATCACATCCTTGTGGACTACTCTGCAAGATGCTCGATAAACCATCTTTGTTTTCTAGTTATAACAACCATTAGATCTGTGTGGACTACTATGTTGGGTGGTGTACGTGTTGTCTGCTTCACCTCAGTTTTAATGACTGCTGCGTCTGCTATGGACTATTCCACTGGATGCTGGATAGACCCTTTTTGGTTTGCGCATGTCTCTTCCTGGGTGGTACTACTACCTCTCATTTAGAGGCTCACTTTACTCCCCCCCTTTTAGTAAGAGAACCTTGACATAATTACATTACGCACTCACCAGGAACACGTATGTTTTTGTTTGAAGATACTAGTGTAACACTCTCATGTGCTGATAGCTAGAGCCAAGGCAGATCTCTAGGTATATGGAAACTGGGCCTTCATACCGGATGGGACTCCTACACCAAACTACATGAGGTCTAGTTGGGACTTCACATCGGGGAGATCTCCTTTGTTAGCAGGTCCAACACTGTCAACAACTTGCAATCTAGACAATCCATTCACACAAATATAGTTTCCAGTAAATTCAAGCTCTCTTCTTTTATTAAAGAATTTACTTTTCCTTTACTAAATATATTTATTGCTGGAATTTTCAATTTCATTAAAAGTTTACATCTTAGGTCCTTTTTATTTAAAATTATTATTTTTATATGAAATGACTACATCAAATTGAATTTCCTATGTATTGCAACACATGCAATTTGAATAATATACATTTTTTTTTACCATTTTTCCTATGTGGTTCATAGTCCCTAGAGATCGGTGAATCTTACATCCACGAAATAATGGTACTGGGAAGATACACCCAAAAGGATCAGTTCCTACTGGCTCAACCATAAAGCCTAATGTTACAGGTCATTTTATCACACCTACTCAAATGGGATGGAAACTAGATCAATCAACATCCTTGACAAATTGTAATCATCCATTTGCAAATCCCTAAGCATTATCTCTCCAAATGGTCCAAGAATTCTAGGTTTATCAACTTAAAAACTCATTATTATAGCCATCACACCTTGTCTACTATGCAACTTGCATTATTGCATGTTGCATAGATGAACAACTAGGCCACTCATTTCAAATTTCCTTTACTACAAGTGTGATGGTTCTATAATTACGGGAAAAATAAAAAAATAATTATGAATATTCTCTTTCCAAAAGAATCTAGGGTGGTTTTAACCATTTATTGTTGATTGAGATGTAGAATTGCTACTCTAGGTCTTATCTCTTATCCTTACATATTATCCTCCCTCATATGTGGATCTAAGTCCTAGATTGGTAAATCCTAAACTACCCTATTTACCCTATATATTCACTGCCTTCCATAGAGTCTGGGTTGGCTTTTGGAGACTCTTAGCTATGTCCTGATGATGCTACTTTTTACCTAAGGATCCATTACTATCCTTGAGTTGTGATTGAAGGCTTGCTTTGTGGCTAAGGAAGGACAACTTTGGTGGGAGACATATACATTGTCAAGAACTACAAAAGGGTTGTAATCTTCTCCTACATTTCATTAATACAAAAGGATTTGTTTTCCTATATTTGTGTTTATGTGATGCATATGTATTTCAATGCCTTTGTGACTCATTGATTAGAGATATTAGTTTATGCTATGTATATCTCGTAGTTCTCTTGCTTTTTGTAATTGTCTTGTAGGTTCCATTTATAGTAATTGGAGGTGAAACTAAAGTTTACAAGCTAAGAGAAGAGGAGGACTTGTGTTGGACTCTAGGTAGGCCCTTCCTCCATTTTCTAATTTCTCTAAGGAAAAGATTGGCCTTTTTTGTTTCTTTTGTTTCTAGATCATAACACTAGATCTAGGCAATTCACTTCTGTCCGTAGAAGAGAATTTTCCATCAAAAACCTAACCACAAGAGTGTCAAGAGAATTGAACTCATGACGTCTCAATAATAAAGGTGCTTTAATGGTGGGGACTTGACCAACTAAGCTGACACTCAAGACTATAATATACATTTTCTCACTTATAATAACAACCATTTTTTTTTGAAAATCCAAATGAGATCAAAATTAATTGATATCCATCAATCATTTTATTTTGATAAATACATACTTCTAGGTCTATTATAGTCAATCAAAGAGGCTAGATTTAAAGTATGTAGTTGAGAAACACAAGCTTTGTAAATTTCGTATCAACTGAAAAATAAATTATCCTTGAATTCTATATTCCTAAAGAGTAGAGTGGCTCCCTCATGTATGTTAGAGAAGCCTCTAGGCCTAGCTACCAATTAAATATTTAGAGTCTTATTGCTGGTTTTCATACCTTGGTTTTATATTGGAAATTTCCATTATTTCCTAATAGATTTAAGATTTGTTAAATTTCCAACTATCCCACCAAGGATACTACAATAAACATTCATTTAAAGTGTCCTAAGAATGACAATTATTTTTTCTAATATATTTTTTGTTTTACAAGTTTCATGAGTTCATGGATGAACTCTTTAATTAAATATTTTAGTTGTTTTTGAAAACGTGTCTAAGTTTCTCATTATAAAATTATGGAATTTTAATTTCATAACATGTTTATTAAATTTCTTGGGCTTCCTACCCTTGCATAGCGTATTAAGGACCTTTTTTCTCATGGATGGTGCAAGGTCAACATTCTTATTTTAGGTCCTCAAGAACTCTTTATTACAGTGCATCCATCAAGGCTATTCAAGAGGTTAAGGGGCTAAGTCCTCTACTGTTTCAACCATAAAAACTTCTTGAAAAAGTGGTATTACAACCATGCCATTTTAAGTGTTAGTTAATTAAAAAGTTATTTCTGAATATAGTACTCATTTTCCCCCAAGACGCAACATACATCCATTCACATATAAGACTGAATTTTAGCTCAGTAGGAAAAAGAATCCCATTACATATCCAAGAATAGTAATCATGTTATTTTGGGTAATGAAAAAATTGCATATTTGAAAAATAAATTCATGTATCTATTTTAATTTAAGAATTATTTGAAATTGATGGAGGGTGAGCTACACTCCACTCAACCATAAGCTCAGTTATACATTATCTTTCTTTGTATCTAGCCACACTCAAGCATGATTATGATTTCATCATGGGAAAAATCACTCAACAATAGAGGGTAGCATTATGAAATCAACTCTCCTTTACATTCATAAATCAACAAGCTATCTTCAACCCATTGAGTAAAGCATCTAGTCATAGCAACAAGGGTCTCTCTAACTAGTTTTCATTGCACAACAATAGGCTTTCACTGCCTCAATAGTCCCTTAATGCCCTATGTTCTCAGTGGTTTCATGCTTAATCCTCTATAAATCCAAAAATTTTCAAACCCCTTTTCCATCTTGTGTTCAAGACATTCACCCCTTAATTCTTAAATTAAAAATAGAATTAATGATTCTTCATAGTTCTAATTTCAACCAAAGGCATTTTTAGCACATATTTTCACCCAAAGTTGGTCCTCATACCCATTTGTGTGCATTCCATGCTTTCTTCACATGAATTTTATTTTTTTCTCCACCTTCTAACATGATATTTCATGGGTCAATTTTAAAATCTCTAGATGAGTACATTTCCAATAAATATAGGACAATTTTTACAACTTGTGGGAAGTTGGTAGTTCAAATACCAATTATTTAACAAACCTAACCCCCTAATGCATTATTATGGTTGTGGGGGCATAAATAGGCCCAACCTTCAAAGTGCATTATGAAGATGGAGTTATCAAATATCCTCTTTCCTCACCACCTCAAGTCACAATTTTGATACCACCATTATCTTCTGCTAATTGAGAGCTTTCTAATGGTATGACTTTCATCTCATTTTGAGCTTCGAGCACAAAGTTATGCCCATTTGAATTTTTACCCCTTAAGGGCCACATCATCATCCATACATGTTCACATCGCTAACACTTGGCTTCCCTAACCACATGACACCTTTGCACTGGTCCACATCCCCAACCCACTTATTATACCAAACCCCACCATATCATCTTTTTCCATAAAACACCCTTTGGTCCTATTATCTAAGGTTTCGATATCTAATAGGCTAATATGGCTACACCCATTAATGTCAATACTCTAGTGTATCCAATATGACTTACCCTCCTATCAATATAGTGTTGCTGATGTGGCCAATATAGATAATATGCTAATGTAGGAACAAACACATGGTTTGCCGATATGCCAATATACCCACATAAATGACTAGGTTATCAATGAATTTATTTATAACTGAAAATCGTTCAAAAACATTAATAAGCTGATAGGCTGACTTGGCATGCCACCTTGTAACTCTGATACCCAATCATAGTTTTCCATGTTGTTAGCACCTAAATCTGCTTTAGGCTAAAGGAAGGCAAAAATGAGGGTAACCACAAACCATGCTCAGTCTAGTAGCTAGCCCTACCAGAGCAGGAGAGGGCTCTCTCCGAGTCACGCTCAGTGAATAGATAATCGAAAATGGTCTGAGATGACTTACAATGAAATATTTACCTTAGGCTAGTAAGTGAATAGGGATTCTGGAAACAATTTTATGAAATGACCGAGCTTATGGGATGTTATGGGACCGGCGCTCAGCGAAGAACAGACAATTTAATACAAAGACACAGATTATTCCGTGAGGCAAGGTAGGCGGAAAATGTAACAATTTAGTTTGAGGTACCGCGGTATGAATAGATTGCTGAAGAAATTGAAAAGGGCATAGTGACATGAATCCTTTTCAACAAAAGAATAACATTGAACATGAAATTTTCCCATAGGCAGAGCAATAAAATTGAATTTGACCTAATCTCACTCAGAAAATTTCACTGGAAATGAACATGAATTGAATTATGAAACATAAAGAAATACATATGAAAACATAAGAAACACATTTGCTACACTCACAACCACAAGAATCTCATGAAAAAGAGCTGCTGCCTTTCATTAATTCTCTGTCAAAAATACACAGTGAAGAAACAAAGTTTCTTTCCCACAGTCTCCCAGAAGTTACAAGCCAACCCTTTGCAAATAACTTGCATACAATATATAGAATGTGTGAGGAAGTGATAGAATGCCCAAGGGTTGGGGAGTTACTCGAATCATTACAAAATGGAGATGGAGAGCCAACCATCAGCTACAGGTGCAATGATGCAAACATGACATTTGGTTTGGGGTGACTGTTTACCTTCCTTCGCCACTTGGATAGAAGCCAATCTGGAGAAAAATTCTTTAAATTCCACATTTGGTGCCAAAATATTGAAGTGTAGATGAGTGGGGCCACTTGGAGAAGTCGCGAACCCAAATTTCGTGAAACGAAAGTAAATTGGCAATTTTTCCTCTCTGCGCCGCGCCATTTTCTCTGTGTGTCACGCTACTCTGGGGCCTGTTTTGGGGCACTTGTAGGTGTCCAAAATGTTCCCAAGTGGGCTTGTTGGAAAGCCTGTCCTGTCTACTTTCTAACCCCACTATAAATTTTGAATTTGGTGATTATTTTCCACTCCAAATCTTCATTATCCCAAGACTGCGTTTTGTGTGTCAAAAAAGTGGCAGAGAGGCCATTTTTGGGTGTTTTTTGACCTTCAAGAGACTCAGATATTGTCAAAATTTCTTGCCCGGACACCAGTAGTCATGATTTTCCATGATAGATCCAAAAATGCAAGCCATTCCTCATTTGGAGCTCTATAATTTTAGCGTCGCGCTAGTGGCGCGGCGCATAGGGAGAAAATCCATGTCTTTTGCCCAAAAAATTTCAAAATTTCAAAATGTGCTCCAAATTTCTTGAAATTTGGTCTAGAGCTTCTTCATTAAGTGTTATGGTGGGTCAAGGATTCCCTTGGACAATATCTGGAGTCGATCATGCTATTTTTGCCTCTTTTGCCTTTTTGATGCCTTCTTTAGGTTTGCCTTCAAATTCCTTATTCGTGCCTTGCAAACCTTGTTCCGTGCCCAATAGTGGTTTTTCATGTTCTTGAGCATGTCCCTGTCCTTATTTGCTTTCGCCAGTAGCTTCTATAAGTGGATATGGATCCTCTCGAGCCAAATCTCTCAATCAGCCTCTATCTCCTGTTGAATAGGTGTTTTTTCATTTAGGCTTCTTTGGGCAGCCTGCTGGTCTTCATGGATGTTTTGCAGCTCCATGATCTCATGCTGGTCCTCAAGCTGCTTCTTTCTCTGCTCCAAATACTTGATGATCCATTTGGCCCTCTCCACATTGAATGACAAGTCTTGGATCTCCGTGTTCTGCTCCTGAATAGTCATCCTAAGTCGGGCGCTCTCCACATCTGCATCATCATCCTGAATGAGGATGAAATCGGCCTCCTGTCCACCTGATGGCCCCTCGTCATGCATGGGCTTCTTGTCCTTGTCCTCCTGGGAGCCTGTTCTTCTGGGGATGTACCACTTTGAGTCTCCATCTCATACTCTGATGAACCCTCGGATGCCATGACTGCTGTTTGTACACTGAGTTTTGGGCTACCCTTTGAATTAAATGAAGTTGGTAGTTGCTTTGACAATCTGCCACCAAGGGGACAATTAAACAGGGAGTATTAGGAAGGGAATGATGTAATGGGAATAGGGGTTAAAGGGAGAGATTTTTCAGGGACTTGGGAGTAGTTTGGGTATAGTGTTGATGGGGTAGGGTTTGTGTTGTTTGCAAGGTAGGGTTTGGGGTTTTTGAACAATAGGAAGGGGAGAAAGGGAGTATGATTTTTGGTTGGGTTAGGATAGTGATTATGGGGACAATAGCATAGGGGAATGAGTAATAGGGGTAGGGTAGGAAAAAAACCTTGGCAACACTGTCACTATAGCACAAACCCTAGCATCATGGTTTTCTTGATGTCTTCCTTTGTTTGCTTTATAAAAAAATTTTGCATTTGACTACAGGCATAAAACCCTTATATCACCCATAAAAAAATTGATGCACGAGTGGTGTGTAGAGCCTAGCTTTCAATTTGATGGGCTTCATAGGCAACTTGAGGCAATTTGGCACAATTTCAGGCCTTTTAGCCCTGTGCGCCGTGCTCTCCATGTGCATCGCGCTAGTGTAAATTTACATTGGAAATTTTCTCCCAGTGCGCCGCGCTCCCTCTGTGCGTCGCGCTCTTTTCCAGGTGACTTTTGGAGGCCTTCCCAGTGTCTCAATTGGGTGAAGGATAGCTCGTTGTAAATTTATTTGAGTCTACTTTCCAACCCAACTGGAGCTTTTCAATTTGGAGTTCATTTTCCCTGTCAAAAATCAAATCTCCCAAGACTGGTCAAAATGTGCCAAATGAGGCTGCCTAAAGGCAGAGTGCTATTAAAGTCAACTTTTGAATGCCTTCCTCAACTCCAAATTGAGCTCATGATAGCTCATTAGAAATTTCGTTGTGTCTAGTTATCATTTGACTCATCAAGCAAGTCATTTGGCCAACTGAACTAGGAGAAAATTTGATTTTCCCAAGGTCACTTTAGAGGTGCATCAATTCTCCCGAGGCAATTGTATATTTGACATTTCTCTAAAACCATGACACCTGTGTAGAAAGTGAAGGAGGTTTTTCTTCCTTGGCATGTTTGGGATAAAAAATTCTCTCCGTTTTCCCAAATTCATCTTTTATTTCTCAAAAACCTCATTTGAGTGAAACCTATCCCGATGTGTGGAACAAGGGATTTGTCGAAATGAATCGAAATGAAGGGGATAGGGAGCTTCTAAATTCTTTAGGAAATTTTGGGAAGTAGGGAGGGATGTGAGGAAGTAGGAGAAAGTGGAATCTCTAAAATTTAGTGAGGGGAAGGGGTCCAAAAAGGCAAAACACAGGTCCAACCTAGAAAATTGCCAGGTTGTAGCAAGAAACTAGGGTTTTTGCGAAAATGAGGAATTTGGGGGATCTCAGTGATGGGAAGTGTTTGATAAGGTACTTTAAGGATAGAGGAAGGTGTATGAACATCCAGATACAAGTTTTGCCGATGATTTGGCTGTCCAAGAGAAATTTCCTTTCAAAACCCTAGGAGAGGGAAATGACCTAATTTCCTTTCAAAACCCTAGGAGAGGGAAATGACCTTACCTAGGCGCAACTAAAGCATGAACAAGGTGTAAAATGACCCAGTGGGACTTGAAATGATAATGAAAACTCTCTGAATGATGGTACACTCAGCTGAACTGTGACATGGACCGACATTTGGACAATTTTGACAAGGGTAAAATCAAACCCTAGACCTAATGCCTAGTGACCAAATTTTGCTTGAAGACTCACTGAAATGAAAAAATTTGACCTTGACACATTAAAATCACTTTGTAAGAGCATGTTTGATGACTAGAGGAAGGCTGTAAATACTGACACTAACATTGGCTTCAATAGGGATGGAATCTCCTTGGAGGTGCCAAGAACTGCAGATCTTTGGGTGAGCAGACAATGCCTTTGTCCATTGGGCTATGGAGTCCATTATTCTGAAAAACCAACATGACTCAATTTATTGAATGAAACTTGACTCAAACTGACTTAATGCAAACTGAAATGACTGAAAAAATTGACTCTATGCAAAAGGAAATGACTCATGACTGACTTAACTAAAACAAGTATTTACAAAGCTTGTTCAATGGCAACATTCCATCAAGATTCGAGGGTTTCAAATCAAGATGACAGCCACCTGCATACTAATGCAATATGTACAATCATGTGTAATGTGTCTTCTAATGTAACCAATCAAGTAGATGCCTCCTTGATTGATTCAACTGATCAGATCTTTTGGTCAACAATAGATACTTGTAACTGGGCATCCAAAAAACTAATTGACCCTGATCTCCTTCATCACCGAATACTGCAATAATCACCTTCACGGCTGACTGCAGTAAATCTGCCATTGGATCCTGAAGAACATGAAGATTTTCTTCCTGCTGAAGAAACAAGGTGTCCTTTGCTTCAAATTCTGATCTTCCTTCATCATGTGCTTCAGTAAAACTATGCTCCTGGGCTTCAAAAAACTCTGAACAGGTAGATGAGCAGATATCTTCTTGGAAAAACATTTCAACACATGAAACATATGAAGAGGAATCTGAATGGAAATCCTGAATGTTTTGATCTTTTGTGGTGTGAATGTATTGAATGAAGGTCTGATCTTTTTTTTCATACACTGACTGGATTACCTCCTCATGAAGGCTGTATTCTAATGAATTGAGAACATTTGGATCCAAAACTTTGTCTTCTTCATCCCAGATGATTTCAGCAGCAGAGTTCTCTTTCATAGTATTCCATACTAGGCATTCTTGGTCATCACAGTCTGAATCGGGAACTGAAATAGCTGTCCTGACATTATCACATTCTGAAATTAGAACTGAACTTACTTGCATGCCATCTTCTTCTATTGATAGATCTGAACCAACACTTTTTCTTTCATCAACTTCAGCCATATGGAACTCTTCAACCTGCTGATCTATTTCATATAATTCATGTTGACTGTCAAGATGAAGAATTCTTTCATCTTCCACCGTACTACAATCTTGATCATGCTGCAAATTTTCATGATCGTCTTTACGCTGTTGAAAGGGATTTTCATACAGGGCTTCCATGATCTCATCATCCATGAAATTATCATCTTCATAATATTTTTCAAGGCTTTCAATAAAAGTAGAAGCATGTTTGCAACAATCATGAACTAGATTTAATGATGGATAAGATTCTTTATACTTCTCAAAGAATATTGAATGAAAATCCTTTAGACAATAAATGGAAGCAGGTGGCAAACTTTCATACCAAGATCGGGCTTCGTCTTCCAGAGTAGCCATAAACATTTTCATCAAACAGTCTTCAGGAAAATCGATTTTTAATCTATGCACATGGATGTGAAATTTCACCAGATGAAGAGCAGCGTTATTACCTTCCACATTTCTGAACATAGGCAAATTCTTTGACCAATCTGCCTTGGGCATTTTATTTGGAAAACTTGGGATGTGATCTCGGCTCATGGGAGTGTATCTTCTTGCAATCTGATCCATCTTGAAAATCTCAAAGCTACTGATCTCTCTGCAGTGGAGTCACCATGAAGCATTGATTGCTGGATTCTTCAGTGAATGGAGTCGCCAGGTGAATGCTTTCAGCCTTTCCAGTGTCTGATTGTCGTCCACCATCAACAATCAGATCGGAACTTGAGATATGAACTTGGGGCAAGAAAATCTACAAGTAAACTTTTCCCCAGCGGAGTCGCCACTATGTTAGCACCTAAATCTGCCTTAGGCTGAAGGAAGGAAAAAATTAAGGTAACCACAAACCACGCTCAGTCTGGTAGCTAGCCCTACCAGAGCAGGAGAGGGCTCTCTCCGAGTCACACTCAGTGAATAGATAACCGAAAATGGTCTGAGATGACTTACAATGAAATATTTACCTTAGGCTAGTAAGTGAATAGGGATTCTGGAAACAATTTTATGAAATGATCGAGCTTCTGGGATGTTATGGGACCGGCGCTCAGCAAAGAACAAAGAATTTAATACAAAGGCACAGATTATTCCATGAGGCAATGTAGGCAGAAAATGTGATAATTTAGTTTGAGGTATCGCGGTATGAATAGATTGCTGAAGAAAGTGAAAAGGGCATAGTGACATGAATCCTTTTCAACAGAAGAATAACACTGAACATGAAATTTTCCCACAGGCAGAGCAATAAAATTGAATTCTACCTAATCTCACTCAGAAAATTTCACTGGAAATGAACATGAATTGAATTATGAAACATAACGAAATACATATGAAAACATAAGAAACACATTTGCTACACTCACAACCACAAGAATCTCATGAAACAGAGTCGCTGCCTTTCATTAATTCTCTATCAAAAATACACAGTGAAGAAACAAAGTTTCTTTCCCACAGTCTCCCAGAAGTTACAAGCCAACCCTTTGTAAATAACTTGCATAAAATATATAGAATGTGTGAGGAAGAGATAGAACACCCAAGGGTTGGGGAGTTACTTGAATCATTACAAAATGGAGATGGAGAGCCAACCATCAGCTACAGGTGCAGCGATGCAAACATGACATTTGGCTTGGGGTGACCGTTTACCTTCCTTTGCCACTTGGATAGAAGCCAATCTGGAGAAAAAACTCTTTAAATGCCGCCTTTGGTGCCAAAAAGATGAAGTGTATATGAGCGGGCCCACTTGGAGAAGTCGCGAATCGAAATTTCGCGAAACAGAAGCAAATTGGAAATTTTTCCTCTGTGCGCCGCGCCATTTTCTTGTGCGTCGCGCTATTTTGGGGCCTATTTTGGGGCACTTGTAGGTGTCCAAAATGTGCTCAAGTGGGCTTGTTGGAAAGATTGTCCTATCTACTTTCTAACCCCACTATAATTTTTGAATTTGGTGCTCATTTTCCCCTCCAAATATTCATTCTCCCAAGACTACTTTCTGTGTGTCAAAAAAGTGGCAGAGAGGCCATTTATGGGTGTTTTTTGACCTTTAGGAGACTCAGATCTTGTTAACATTTCTTGCTCGGAAACCAGTAGTCATGATTTTCCATGCTGAATCCAAAAATGCAAGCCATTCCTCATTTGGAGCTCTATAATTTTAGCGTCGCGCCAATGGCGCGGCGCACAGGGAGAAAATCCCCGTTTTTTGCCCAAAAAATTTCAAAATTTCAAAATGTGCTCCAAATTTCTTGAAATTTGGTCTGGAGCTTCTTCATTAAGTTTTATGGTGGGCCAAGGACTGCCTCGGCCAATATCCAAATTAGATCATGCTCTTTTTGCCTCTTTTTCCTTTTTTATGCCTTCTTTAGGTTTGCCTTCAAATTCCTTATTCGTGCCTTGCAAACCTTGTTCCATTACCAATAGTGGTTTTTCATGTTCCTGAGCATGTCCCTGTCCTTGTTTACTTTCACCAACAGCTTCTCTAAGTGGATATGGATCCTCTGGAGCCAAATCTCTCAATCAGCCTCTATCTCCTGCTAAATAGGTGTTTTTTCATTTAGGCTTCTTTGGGCAGCCTGCTGGTCTTCACGGATGTTTTGCAGCTCCATGATCTCATGCTGGTCCTCAAGATACTTCTTTCTCTGCTCCAAATAATTGATGATCCATTTGGCCCTCTCCACATTGAGTGAAAAGTCTTGGATCTCCGTGTTCAGCTCCTGAATAGTCATCCTAAGTCGGGCACTCTCCACATCTGCATCATCATTCTGAATGAGGATGAAATCGGCCTCATGTTCACCTGATGGCCCCTCGTCATGCATGGGCTTCTTGTCCTTGTCCTCCTGGGAGCCTGTTCTTTAGGGGATGCATCACTTTGAGTCTCCATCTCATACTCTGATGAACCCTCAAATGCCATGACTGTTGTTTGTACACTGAGTTTTAGGCTGCCCTTGGATTTAAATGAAGCTGGTAGTTGCTTTGACAATCTGCCACCAAGGGGACAATTAAACAGGGAGTATTAGGAAGGGAATGATGTAATGGGAATAGGGGTTAAAGGGAGAGATTTTTCAGGGACTTGGGAATAGTTTGGGTATAGTGTTGATGGGGTAGGGTTTATGTTGTTTGCAAGGAAGGGTTTGGGTCTTTTGAACAATAGGAAGGGGGGAAAGGGAGTATTATTTTTGGTAGGGTTAGGGTAGTGATTATGGGGACAATAGCATAGGGGAATGAGTAATAGGGGTATGGTAGGAAAAGCACCTTGGAGGCACTGTCACTATAGCAAAAACCCTAGCATCATGGTTTTCTTGATGTCTTCCTTTGTTTGCTTTATAAAAAAAATTTTCATTTCACTACAGGCATAAAAACCCTTATATCACCCATAAAAAATTGATGCACGAGTGGTGTGTAGAGCCTAGCTTGCAATTTGATGGGCTTCATAGGAAACTTGAGGCAATTTGGCACAATTTCATGCCTTTTAGCCCTGTGAGCCGCGCTCTCCATGTGCGTCGCGCCAGTGTAAATTTACACTGGAAATTTTCTCCCAGTGCACCGCGCTCCCTCTGTGCGTCGTGCTCTTTTCGAGGTGACTTTTGGAGGCCTTCTCGGTGTCCAAATTGGGTTTAGGATAGCTTTTTGGAAAGGTATTTGAGTCTACTTTCCAACCTGTTAGCGCTTGAAATTTCACCTCAGGCTGAGAAAGGTAAACCTCAAGGCAACATCAAACCATTTAGCCTCGTAGCTAGCCCTACAGGGCAGGAGAAGGCTCTCTCCGGTCTATCTTGTAAAATCTCCAATAGATGAGATGAACAATAAGGTAACACTGATATTAGGCTAGTAAACTGATCAAAGAGTTTGATTTGGGGTATTTTGGGTTTTTGGTGGCAATTTGAGGAGAGGGCAATTTTGAGTGCGGGGATTGGACACAGTTTCTGCAGGGGGTTCCTTGGGGCGAGGTAGGAGACAGTATTGATGCTTTTGATTGAGGTGGATGGTAAGGAATTAAAGGTGAGGAGCTAAAGAGAGCAAACAATAACTTTGAATTCTCTTTAGACAGTAGAAAACATTGAAATTAAACAAACTTAAAAGCAGAGCATGGCATGCATGAATTCTTACTTTAACACTTCATTTGTTTAATGTGCAGAAGTAAAATAAAGGAAATGAGTCACATAACAAGCTTACAAGTACATTGAGAAACACACCATCAACACATGAGTCCACAAGAATCCCAAAGAGGACTGCAAAACCCTGGTCTTCCTTAGCCAAAAATTGCAGAGATACAGTGAATAATACAATGATAGCTTCTCCCTCAAGAGTCCAACCATGAAAATGAGCAAGAAAGTACATAATATAGATGATATAACCTCTTTCCCTACCTCCATGGGTCGAGCTCACTATCCTAGGAGCTATTTCAACCGCTTCTAAACTAAGCACTACAAACTAGGCAGTCAAAACAACTTGCCTCTATAAACTTGGAAACCAATTCATTCATTTAATATTTACCATTTTCATGAATGAATCTTCTAGAAATGTTACATAAGAGTAAAAGTGTCTAAAAAGTACCATAATTACATCAAAGAGAATCGTCATTCACCCCAAAAAGTCAAACTGAGTCAAATCTGCGTTTTCTGGGCTGTACAGTGCATTTTTGGAAAATTCTGCCAGACGGGTCGCCTGCCCCTGCCTGACGGGTCGCGCGCCTTTGGAGCCATCTTTGGGGCACTTTCAGGTGGCCACATTGGGCAAGAGTAGGCTTGTTGGAAAGTTCTGTGAGTCTACTTTCCAACCCAACTGGAATTTTTGGATTTGGAGTTCATTTGCCCTGTCAAAAATCAAATCTCCCAAGACTACTTTCTGTAATTCAAAAAAGTGGCAGAAAGTCATTTTTTGCTAGTTTTTTGACTTTCTGGAGGCCCAAAACTTCACCAAATCTCAAGTCCATCCATGAGCATATGTAACTTTGCATGAAAAACCTAGAAATGCTGAGTTTTGGTAAAAAGGAGTTGCCATGATGAAGGGTCGCGCGGGGGGTGAGACCCGTTGATGGGAAAAACCTGCAAATTGCCAAAAAATGCCAAACTTCACCCAAAATTCTCAAAATTTCTTGGGATTTGTGCTGTGGCTAGGCTATTTAGTGCCTTGATCCTTGAGTGAAGCCTCAGCCAAGATACGGAGGGGATTTGGCCTCTTTCTCCGTTTTAGTGCCTCGGTCAACCGCCTTTGAAACATTTTCATCTTTGCCTTGCACACATGCATTCTTGCCCAGTAATGGTTCTTCATGTTCCTAAACAATTTCTTCTCTTGGTTGGCCTTAGCCAACAGCCTCTCCAAGTGTGTATTTACCTGGATGAGCATGGACTCTCGGTTAGTGGGAAATGGGTCACCGGGTCTTCTTCGGTTCAAGATTCGGTCACTACGAATCCTCCACAGCTCATCAAGTGCTTTCTCCTCCTCCAACTGTTTGTTGCGCTGCTCCAGGTATGTGATGGTCCATTGTGCACCCTCTAATCTCCTCTGCAAGGCATCATTTTCAGCTCTGAGATGCTGAATGACCTGCTTTGCCTCTTGGCTCAGAGAAATGGTCTCAAGATCAACAAGCTCAATATCTGGAACTCCTGATGGCCCCTCATCAATCTTGGGCTGCTTGCCCCTCTGTGCTGCCTGTGCTGCTGAAGAGAGCGAGGCCCCTTCCACCTGATGTGGAGATAACACTCGCTGACCTGATGATGAAGGCGAGACCCCTTCCACCTGCTGTGGAGATAGTACTCGCCGAGCTGCTGCAAATAACGCCCTCGGGCCTTTCTGATAGGTAACCAGAGGTGAGGAGCTGACATGTCTAGTGACAGGGATGTCATGCTGCTGGGATGGTCCTCCCTCCTCATGAATAACCTCAGGATGTGGCGGTGATGGTGCTGTGAAAAGCTCACGAGAGATGAACTCCTCCCATGAGATGCCCTGCTGAGCCAACTGATGCAATACTACAAGCTGAATCAAACCATAATGGTACAGGCTCCTATACTGTTGTGCCGGGCTCTTCCTCTGCAACATGGGAACCATCCTCTGAATGTTCTGATAAAAGAAAACAGGGATGTTCATCATCCTCACTCGGGTGAAGTGCATCAGGAGGTGAATATGATATGAATATACCTGTGAAAATCTGCCCTCACAGGTAAAATAGTGCATGATGAGCCTCATCATGGGAGCATACTCGCTCCTGAGAAACCTGAATGGAAACACACCTGCCAAATGTCTCATGAATGGTGGTCGGACAAAAGGCTCAAAGTGAACATTATCCAGCACCTTACGCTTATTCCACACCTCCCCAACATTAGGTATCCCTGTGGCATGTGAGATCACCTCGGGTGTCAATGTAAAGTTCACCCCTGCAAGGTTGACATGTCCATCATGCAAGTGTAAAACAAATAAGCGAGCCAACTCTCTGTGGTGCTGAATCCGAGAGATTCTCTCACAAAACTCGTAGCAAGACATATACTGGAAACATGTGACTGCCATAGGACAGGCCTGTAACTCTACTAAAGAGGTGGGCTCCTCTCGCTTATGATGTCCACCCTTTCCACCCTTATGAGGCCTCCTCTGTACCTCAATCTCTGAAGCTGATGACTGGTCATCACTTTGCTCATAAGTTTCGGTTTCTGACATTGTTTAAGGAGCAAAGTGGACAAACTGTACTGTTGTTTCTGCCTGTAAAAAGTTGATTTATATGCTGTTTCAAAGGGACAAGGAACATGAGGGAAATGTTAGGGGAGGGACATTTTTACAAGGAAAATGGGAAAACATGTATACAGCAGGGAATTTAGGGAAATACACTGTAAACATCATTGCATATACATCATCAAATTCATATGTTTACATGGGCATAAGGAGAGGTAGGGTTAGGATGTGATTTTTTTATTTTTAAAGGGAAAGGGGTAGGGTTTATTTTCTTTACAAATTTAAAAAGGGAAATTGACATAGAAATATAGGGAAAATGAAATGGGAATGAAGAGAACAATTACAAGGGGAAAAACAATGAAACAACAATAAACCCTAGCATCTTTCTACAAATTTACATACAGCCATATGGAGTGGTTTTTCTTGCACAATTTGATCATTAAAAACACACTCATGATATCTTTCAACTTAACCAGCAACCATTTCCAAGCTTAGAGAACCTACCTCAAGCGATTTGATGATTTAGAGGGTGCTTGAGCAAATTTGAAATGAGTTGGGAGGAAGGTTGCTTGACGGGTCGCGCACCTCACCCAACGGGTCGCGCGGGCCTGACGGGTCGCGCCCTTTGAAAATTTGAACTGCGGGAAGCCTCCTGACGGGTCGCGCGCCTAGCCTGATGGTTTGCGCACCTGTCTTGCTCCCAATTTCGACCAGTTTCGCCCAAATTCGCTTGGAAGCTCGCCCAATCTCCCTTGCAAGTGTTTTGGATGCACAATGAGAGTAAGAGGAGGGATATTGGGTCTTTATAATTTCCATTTGAATAAATTTCATGCTCAAACCCATTTTCTAATGTTTCTCTTTGACACTTTATAAAACTGACTTTTTGGTTTCCTTTGTCCTGAAATTAACTCATTTAGTGCTTTTGCTTGATTCTTTTTGCAGGTAGATCATCTGAGGGATCTTGGCAAGGGGACCAGGGTTGCATACTGTCCACTGAAGTCTTTTGAAATTTCATCACTTTTTAAAAACATTTGAAAAATGACCTTGGCTTTAAAAACAAAGTTTTTAAATCCAAGGTAAAAAATTAACTGTACAAGATAAAAAATTTCGAATGAACATCTTTACAATCATCCCTCTGGCTTGCTGAGCACTTATTGACCTTCAAAAACATGACCTTGTAGACATTTTTGACCAAAACCCTAGACCTAGGAAATTGACCTCAAGACAAGACAAGACAAGCTTTGAAAGAGCTTAATGACTGAAATGACCTGATCCAGCAATGCCAAGAGGGGTAAAATATACCAGCTCCTCCATCAGGGTTATGGCATGCCTAATGGGATGCAAAAATTGACACTGATGAGACACCTACATATGCAAATGCAAAGAGTTTTGATCGCTGATGGAGGGCTCAAGACCGACTCTAACATTGGCTCCAATGGGGATGGTAGCTCCTTGGAGGTACCAAGAACCTTAGACCTCTGGGAGAGCAGACCAGTGCTTTATTAACATTGGGCAATGGAGTCAACTTTTACACATGTGACCAAATTTTGACAACTTTATTTGATGACTTTGACATTTGACTGAAATTTAAACTAACTTTGACACAAACCGACTCACTTTATGCAGAAAATAAACTGACTGAAACAACTTGAAAAACTCACACCAACTAATCATCATCTTCAGAATTATAGCCTTCACCGCGGGCCCCAAACTAAAGATGGGAGATCAGTTCACACTTGCTGCAGAATGAAAAGTAAATGGTAATTACAATGAGAGTGATTAGAGCAGAAAATGCTCAAGCGTGATACTTTTTGAGCAGCCGGCCATTCATCGACCCACCAAGACATTCATCACCATTCATTTCTTTGAGAAGAAAGGCATTTGGACCACGGTATGCTGCAATTTTGTAGGGGCCTTTCCACAAGTTGTCGAATTTTCCATGTTTCCCTTTGTCTTCATTTCGGGCATCCCATCTCAACACAACATCATTGATATGAAAATCCTCTGATTTGGCCATTTTGTCATAGATTTTCTTTATGCGCTCCTGCAACTTAAGGGAATTTTGATGAACCTCCTCTCGTGTCTGCTGTAAATGAATCATTTGACTGATCCGTCGTTGCATAGGATCCTCCTCGCCACCAGCTTCTTGAAACAACTTGGCTACTGGAACACTAAGTGAAGTAGGAAGCACTGCATCAACTCCATAAACCAGTTCAAAAGGTGACATACCAATTGACTTCTTTTGACTTACCCGATCAGCCCATAATGCATTTACTAGCTTTTTGTGCCAGCTCTTCTTATTTATTTCCAGCAATTTCTTTATGATGTTCACTAGATATTTGTTCGAAGATTCAGCCAACCCATTACCTTGCGGATGGTAGGCGGTCGAATGCCCCAAGCTGATGTTATATTTATAGCAAAAATCAACCATTTTCTTCGATTTGAATGCTGCTGCATTATCTGTAATCAACTTATGTGGACAGCCGAAACGTGACAATATGTTACTTTCAAGAAAAGAGATAATTACCGAATTCGTGGCCTGCCGGGTGGGAATGGCTTCAATCCACTTCGTGAAGTAATCTGTGGTGGTCAAAATCCATCGATGTTGCCCGGAAGATGCTGGGTGGATTTTGCCAATAAAATCCAAGCCCCATTGCTGAAATGGTGCGCTGATTTCAACGGGCTTGAGAGGCAACGACTGTAATTTTTGCTTTCCTTGAAAAATTTGACATTCATGACAGCTCTTTACCGCTTTATACACATCAGAAAATAAAGAAGGCCAATAGAAACCAGCTCTCAAGATCTTATTAGCCGTGGTCTTCCAAAACAAGTGACCCCCACAGTCACCTTTATGAAAATCTTCTACTGTTGTCTTAGCTTCTTCTTCGACCAAACAGTTCAGCAATATACCACCGGGATCTTTCCAATAAAGTGCTGATTTGATAATGCAAAATTTGGCAGCCTTTAGGTTCAATGTTCTAGCTTTGTTTCTAGGCATCCCAGGGGGTGAAGACAAATTTTGAAGCACATAAACTATATCAGCATACCAAGGAGAAGACACAAAGATATCGGATACCTGTAGAACTGAATTTTCTTCATCTTCATCGGACAAGGCAGCAATCAAATTGATATCAAGGACATGAAGATTTGTTTCAGCCATCAACTTAGCAAGACCTTGACCTTTAATCAACTTGGTAGGTTTAATTTCTACATCATACTCTAATAGTGCAACGATCCACTTACCCCTTCTTCCTTCCGGTTCCGTTTGTACTACAACATCCTTAACAGCTGCATTAGGAACATATGCTAAAATATGATAATTCAATATGTATACCTGGAAATCTTTCAAGGCTTTGATCAGCGCCAATGCTTGCTTCTCAATAATATTATAATTCAGCGCTCCGTCCCTTATGATACGACTGAAAAAAGCGATGGGCCTCTCAACCCCATCTCTCTTTTGCATCAATACGGCTGCCAATGTATGCTCAGAAGCAAATGAAAATAAAATAAAATCCTGTGTATAATCTGGGCTGATCAAAGTTGGGGCTGAAGATAAGATTACCTTGATCAAATTAAAAGACTTACCGCTTCCTCAGTCCATTTGAGTTCGCTGTCCTTCTTGAGCATGTTGGTTATCTCTCTAAGATGTTCGGCAAGATTGGGGATGAAGCGACGCAGAAAATTCAATTTACCATTGAAGGACTGAATTTCTTTCTTGCTACGGCGCTGCTCTAATTGTTGAATTGCTTCCACCTGTGCAGGATTTATACGAATGCCATCTTTAGAAATAATATGGCCCAGCAGCTTGCCTTCGCTCATAGCAAAAAGACTCTTCTTCGGATTCAATGAGATACCATACTTTCTGCACTTTTGAAACACCTTAGTCAAATGAAACAAATGCTCTTCATC
Source organism: Pinus tabuliformis (assembly GCA_031772625.1). Classification (NCBI taxonomy): domain Eukaryota; kingdom Viridiplantae; phylum Streptophyta; class Pinopsida; order Pinales; family Pinaceae; genus Pinus; species Pinus tabuliformis. Next base: position 730,505,533 of record CM062804.1, read on the forward strand.
TGATTTAGAAAACACGGTCAGATCATCAAGATAAACAACTAAAAAGACATCCTTCTCATTTGCAAAGGCAATGTCCATTGCCCGCTGAAATGTGGCACCCGCGTTCTTCAATCCAAACGGCATCTTGGCATAATGAAATGTACCCCATGGAGTAGTAAATGCTGTCTTGTCATGGTCATCTTCATGTACCAAAATCTGATTATACCCGGAATAACCATCAAGCAATGACATCTTTGATGCCCCCACTACCCGCTGCAATATGTGGTCCATTTTGGGCAGCGGATAATTGTCCTTTAATGACACCTTGTTCAGATTTCTGAAGTCTATACACAATCGAATCTCGCCGGTCTTCTTTCTCATGGGCACCAAGTTGGAAATCCAATCAGAAAACCGGATTGGCACTATGATTCCCGACTTATACAACCTATTGACTTCCTTCTCAATCAATGGCAGCAATTTAGGATTAATTCTTCTCAACTTTTGTCGGAAAGGCTTTTGATTTGGCTTTATGGGAATGGTATGCTGAATGATACTTGTGTCATAAGTTTTCAAATCTGAATAGTCCCATGCAAAAAAATTAGAAAACGAAGACAATAATCTGATATACTCTTTCTTTACCTTTGGCGGCAATGCTTTCGAGAGCTTCACCATCTTTGGATTTTCGGATGTCCCAAGATTGAGATCTTCAACACCTTCGTCCGTTGGCCTCAAAGTTGGCTTGCGGGCCACATCATCTTGATCGAACAATTCTTCCAAAGGAATTAATCCTTTAGGAATGTAATTGTCCTTGAGCTGCAATACATCCATTTGATTTACTCCTTCAGCTTCCGTGTCTATTGAAATGTCTTCGAATTTACCCTCAATTTGCAGAAAATCTTTGATTTCTTCGTCATCTTGGAAAACTTGCCAACACCTTTGATTATCTGGAACTGTAGGACGATGCTTCACATATATCTCAAACTTATTGCTGGAATTCATGGGTATTTTCAGATTACTTGCGGCCTTAGCCAATGCATCCGCAACACCATTTTGAATCCGGGGCACACATGTCAAAGTATGTTCTGAAAACCGCTTTAAGATATCTAGGACAACATTCCGATATGCTCGCATACGAGGATGTTTGGCCTGAAATTCACCTTTCACTTGCTTGATAACCAACTCGGAGTCACCATATACCACTATCTTCTTTGCCTTCAACTTCCGAAGGATTTTCAGACCAGCAATAAGAGCTTCGTATTCCACCTCATTATTTGAACAATCAAATGCCACTTTATAAGAACATACCCGTACCTTACTTGGAACTTGGTTTTGGACTGAAAATGGGCTTCGAATCCACACACCTATACCAGCACCATCGCTGCCCACTGCGCCATCAAAATCCATGGTCCAAAGACCATCCTCATCATCATCTAAGTGCTGCAAATCTGATGTTGATGCATACTCTGTTTGCTGCCCATTTGTTTCAGCAATTGGCCTTATGATAGCAGACCTTTCTTCACTTTCCTTTGTCAAAACTTCTCTAAAATTTTCTGAAATGCCTGGTATATCTTCTACTTGCACTAACTGACTATCTACCTCATTGAAATTATCTGCAAACAAAACAAAAGATTCTAAATCTCTTTGTACATAATTTACAGGATGATTGACGGGATTTTCCTTACTAGTGATCATGTATTTCATCTTTTGTTCCCTATATAACTTCCTCATTTGACCGAAAACTGGAATTGTGGCATATGAAAAATCAAGCTGAAGTGTACCTTTGAGCTTGGCTCCCCATGATCTCGAAAGCAACATGCCGAACCGCAGAGGAATATCCGCCACCACCACATCCATCAAAACATTCTTCGCTGGAATTTGATCTAGATTCACCACCAAGTCTTTGATCAAACCAATACATCTTACCCGGCTGGAATCAAACGAATACAAATCATGATACTTCCTTGTGATGTCAAGTCCCAGCTTCTCCATGATCGTTTTCGGCATCAGATTATGCGAAGCTCCCGAGTCAAACATGGCATTGTGCAACACAAACGCATGCAATCTCAAACTGATATAAAATGGAGGAACATCACTTTCAGGAGACTCACCATTTAAAGTTGGCCCAAAAATCAACTCCGGCTGATCATCTTGTACATTCACCGTGTCTAGCATTGGATCAAAATTCAACATCTTGGAGAGCTGACCTCGGTAGGTGCTATTCTTCATAATTTCTGTCAAAGGAATGGGCACTTTCAACTTTGCAATCTCATTTTCCAAACTGAAAACTGAAACCTTCTCACCTTCTTTAGCCGGATTATCTCTTTTTTCAGCTTTATCTTTTGGTGCATTTGATGGCTGATCCGTCTTAGCTGCTGGTGATGATTGACTTGTTGAAGGACCAACTATGTCTTTTCCTTTTGCGTGTGAGGAAACCGAATCATTCTTTGCTGATGTATCTTTCCTTTTCTAAATGGGATTTATGGGAATAACTCGGTTTCTCAATTGCCTTTGCTGGCCTTGCTGGGCTGATAAAGCATGCAAATACCCTCTTTGATACTCTTCGGATTCTTCTTCAAGTATTGCATCATTTGACAAAATATAATGCTCATCTTGGGGAATGATGGAATTACTCACCAACTCATCTTCTTCTGTAATATAAGTGGGCATGTCATCAGGAGTGAAAAAGTGATTTTCCTCTCCAACATTATCACCTTCATCCTCTGATTCTTGGCTAACGAAATTCTGCTGAAAAGGAGGTTTCATTTGCTGTTGAACTGCTCCTTCTTGTGCCTTTGTTTCACGCTGTTTGATCCTATATTGTTGCTGCTGCTGACCTCTGAAATTTGGATTACAAATCTGAGGCTCCGGCTTGTCAATAGTAACCTTTTCAAATACCCTTTTTAGCTGTTCAATTTCACGGAGAACCTGATTTGATGTGGATGCTTCCTCCTTGATTGTGACTCGCTTTTCAGCCTTCATTCTTGCTCTTTTGTCATTCAAGTTTGCCTCAACGCTGACAGAAATCTTCTGCATATCCTCCAAGGTAGGAGGATCTCTATCTCTCAATGAGTAGTCCATCTCCGGATCAAAACCATCTGGGAACTTAAGAAGTGCTGATTTTCTTGACGGTCTCAAGTCATCGGGAATAGCATTGTAAACTGTATTGAATCTGATTATGTAATCTTGAACTGACTCACCCGGATTACGCTTGAGGTTGTTGTATTCGGCGTTAATCTGAAGCGGATCCTTTCTGATTTCCCATCGATCTAAAAACTGATTCTGAAGTGCTTCCAAAGTGGCAATGCTGTTAGCTGTCAACCCTCTGAACCATTTTATAACTTCTCCTGCAAATGTTTGCACGAACCGCATGGTAACATCTTCTTCATCTAACTCATATAGATCAAAGAAAGTGGTCATTTTTTCTATATGTTGCTGAGCGGTAATACTTTGTGGAGTGCCATCAAACATGGGAATTTTGCTTTGATAATCAGCTGGCATATCATGAAGATTTGCAGGCAAAGCAAGTGGGGCAAACTGAGCAGCCATTGCTCTCAGAGGGGGAGTAGGATGAGTATGAAGAGGAGGAGCTGTAATAGCAGGGACTATAATAAGAGGAGGTGTAGTTTGTGGAGTTGGGGGAGTCGGAGGGGTAGGAGGGGTATGAGGTGTAGGAGGAGAACCGACTGTGGATTCGGGATAGGTGATTATAGGCGAAACTGAAACGTAAGGAGGATAAGATTCTTCGTGAGCCGTGATAGTGGATCCAATATGATCAGAGATATTCTCAACAAAATCAGCAAGGGTAGTAGCTTGAATATGGGTCTGGAGATGTCTCAAGATAAAAATTTTGACCAATTTGTTATGTTTCTCAAATTCAATAGCAGCTGCAAAATCAGGGTCAAGGACTAGAGAATCGAGCGCACTTTCAGACTTGGCTTTAAACAGAGACAACTCAAAGCTTTCGTCAAAATCTAAATCTTCAAGATAATAAAAAATAGCTGGGCATGAATGAGATCTGAAAATGGGTCTAGGATCTGTAGCCAGCTTGTTTTCTCAAAAAGACTAGGAAAGAAAAACCATTCAGCCTGTGAAAACTTTCAACCTATCATCCACGGCTCAGAGTTAACAATTATACTGGGATAAAGTGTCAATGAAGCGCTACGTTCACAAGCTCACAGAGATTGATGGAAGCAGTGTTTATCTACTAACGCTGATGTAAAACAAGAGCGTTTTCGAAGGCTACCTGGCGTAACTTCAGGCTCCGTCTAAGACTTATGAAATAACACGTCAATGAGAAAACGATTAGTTTGTTCTCCCTAGTATGGTCGCGAGTATGTTAGCGCTTGAAATTTCACCTCAGGCTGAGAAAGGTAAACCTCAAGGCAACATCAAACCATTTAGCCTCGTAGCTAGCCCTACGGGGCAAGAGAAGGCTCTCTCCGGTCTATCTCGTAAAATCTCCAATAGATGAGATGAATAATAAGGTAACACTGATATTAGGCTAGTAAACTGATCAAAGAGTTTGATTTGGGGTTTTTTGGGTTTTTGGTGGCAATTTGAGGAGAGGGCAATTTTGAGTGCGGGGATTGGACACAGTTTCTGCAGGGGGTTCCTTGGGGCGAGGTAGGAGACAGTATTGATGCTTTTGATTGAGGTGGATGGTCAGGAATGAAAGGTGAGGAGCTAAAGAGAGAAAACAATAACTTTGAATTCTCTTTAGACAGTAGAAAACATTGAAATTAAACAAACTTAAAAGCATAGCATGGCATGCATGAATTCTTACTTTAACACTTCATTTGTTTAATGTGCAAAAGTAAAAGAAAGGAAATGAGTCACATAAAAATCTTACAAGTACATTGAGAAACACACCATCAACACATGAGTCCACAAGAATCCCAAAGAGGACTGCAAAACCCTGGCCTTCCTTAGCCAAAAATTGCAGAGATACAGTGAATAATACAATGATAGCTTCTCCCTCAAGAGTCCAACCATGAAAATGAGCAAGAAAGTACATAATATAGATGATCTAACCTCTTTCCCTACCTCCATGGGTCTAGCTCACTATCCTAGGAGCTGTTTCAACCACTTCTAAAGTAAGCACTACAAACTAGGCAGTCAAAACAACTTGCCTCTATAAACTTGGAAACCAATTCATTCATTTAATATTTACCCTTTTCATGAATGAATCTTCTAGAAATGTTACATAAGAGTAAAAGTGTCTAAAAAGTACCATAATTACATCAAAGAGAATCATCATTCACCCCAAAAAGTCAAACTGAGTCAAATCTGCGTTTTCTGGGCTGTACAGTGCATTTTTGGAAAATTCTGCCTGACGGGTCGCGCGCCCCTGCCTGACGGGTCGCGCGCCTTTGGAGCCATCTTTGGGGCACTTTCAGGTGGCCAAATTGGGCAAGAGTAGGCTTGTTGGAAAGGTCTATGAATCTACTTTCCAACCCAACTGGAATTTTTGGATTTGGAGTTCATTTTCCTTGTCAAAAATCAAATCTCCCAAGACTGCTTTCTGCAATTCAAAAAAGTGGCAGAAAGTCATTTTTTGCTAGTTTTTTGACTTTCTGGAGGCCCAAAACTTCACCAAATCTCAAGTCCATCCATGAGCATATGTAACTTTGCATGAAAAATCTGGAAATTCTGAGTTTTGGTCAAAAGGAGTTGCCATGATGAAGGGTCGCACGGGGGGTGAGACCCGTTAATGGGAAAAACATGCAAATTGCCAAAAAATGCCAAAATTCACCCAAAATTCTCAAAATTTCTTGGGATTTGTGCTGTGGCTAGGCTATTTAGTGCCTTGATCCTTGAGTGAAGCCTCAGTCAAGATACGGAGGGGATTTGGCCTCTTTCTCCATTTTAGTGCCTCGGTCAACCGCCTTTGAAACATTTTCATCTTTGCCTTGCACACATGCATTCTTGCCCAGTAATGGTTCTTCATGTTCCTCAACAATTTCTTCTCTTGGTTGGCCTTAGCCAACAGCCTCTCCAAGTGTGTATTTACCTGGATGAGCATGGACTCTCGGTCAGCGGGCAATGGGTCACCGGGTCTTCTTCGGTTCAAGATTCGGTCACTACGAATTCTCCACAGCTCATCAAGTGCTTTCTCCTCCTCCAACTGTTTGTTGCGCTGCTCCAGGTATGTGATGGTCCATTGTGCACCCTCTAATCTCCTCTGCAAGGCATCATTTTCAGCTCTGAGATGCTGAATGACCTCCTTTGCCTCTTGGCTCGGAGAAATGGTCTCAAGATCAACAAGCTCAATATCTGGAACTCCTGATGGCCCCTCATCAATCTTGGGCTGCTTGCCCCTCTGTGCTGCCTGTGCTGCTGAAGAGAGCGAGGCCCCTTCCACCTGATGTGGAGATAACACTCGCTGACCTGATGATGAAGGCGAGACCACTTCCACCTGCTGTGGAGATAATACTCGCCGAGTTGCTGCAAATAAGGCCCTCGGGCCTTTCTGATAGGTAACCAGAGGTGAGGAGCTGACATGTCTAGTGACAGGGATGTCATGCTACTGGGATGGTCCTCCCTCCTCATGAATAACCTTAGGATGTGGCAGTCATGGTGCTGTGAAAAGCTCACGAGAGATGAACTCCTCCCATGAGATGCCCTGCTGAGCCAACTGATGCAATACTACAAGCTGAATCAAACCATAATGGTACAGGCTCCTATACTGCTGTGCCGGGCTCTTCCTCTGCAACATGGGCACCATCCTCTGAATGTTCTGATAAAAGAAAACAGGGATGTTCATCATCCTCACTCAGGTGAAGTGCATCAGGAGGCGAATATGATATGAATATACCTGTGAAAATCTGCCCTCACAGGTAAAATAGTGCATGATAAGCCTCATCATGGGAGCATACTCGCTCCTGAGAAACCTGAATGGAAACACACCTGCCAAATGTCTCATGAATGGTGGCCGGACAAAAGGCTCAAAGTGAACATTATCCAGCACCTTACGCTTATTCCACACCTCCCCAACATTAGGTATCCCTGTGGCATGTGAGATCACCTCGGGTGTCAATGTAAAGTTCACCCCTGCAAGGTTGACATGTCCATCATGCAAGTGTAAAACCAATAAGCGAGCCAACTCTCTGTGGTGCTGAATCCGAGAGATTCTCTCACAAAACTCGTAGCAAGACATATACTGGAAACATGTGACTGCCATAGGATAGGCCTGTAACTCTACTAAAGAGGTGGGCTCCTCTCACTTATGATGTCCACCCTTTCCACCCTTATGAGGCCTCCTTTGTACCTCAATCTCTGAAGTTGATGACTGGTCATCACTTTGCTCATAAGTTTCAATTTCTGACATTGTTTAAGGAGCAAAGTGGACAAACTGTACTGCTGTTTCTGCCTGTAAAAAGTTGATTTATATGCTGTTTCAAAGGGACAAGGAACATGAGGGAAATGTTAGGGGAGGGACATTTTTACAAGGAAAATGGGAAAACATGTATACAACAGGGAATTTTAGGGAAATACACTGTAAACATCATTGCATATACATCATCAAATTCATATGTTTACATGGGCATAAGGAGAGGTAGGGTTAGGATGTGAATTTTTTATTTTTAAAGGGAAAGGGGTAGGGTTTATTTTCTTTACAAATTTAAAAAGGGAAATTGACATAGAAATATAGGGAAAATGAAATGGGAATGAAGAGAACAATTACAAGGGGAAAAACAATGAAACAGCAATAAACCCTAGCATCTTTCTACAAATTTACATACAGCCATATGGAGTGGATTTTCTTGCACAATTTGATCATTAAAAACACACTCATGATATCTTTCAACTTAACCAGCAACCATTTCCAAGCTTAGAGAACCTACCTCAAGCGATTTGATGATTTAGAGGGTGCTTGAGCAAATTTGAAATGAGTTGGGAGGAAGGTTGCTTGACGGGTCGCGCACCTCGCCCAACGGGTCGCGCCCTTTGAAAATTTGAACTGCGGGAAGCCTCCTAACGGGTCGCGCGCCTAGCCTGACGGGTCGCGCACCTGTCTTGCTCCCAATTTCGACTAGTTTCGCCCAAATTCGCTTGGAAGCTCGCCCAATCTCCCTTGCAAGTGTTTTGGATGCACAATGAGAGTAAGAGGAGGGAGATTGGGTCTTTATAATTTCCATTTGAGTAAATTTCATGCTCAAACCCATTTTCTAATGTTTCTCTTTGACACTTTATAAAACTGACTTTTTGGTTTCCTTTGTCCTGAAATTGACTCATTTAGTGCTTTTGCTTGATTCTTTTTGCAGGTAGATCATCTGAGGGATCTTGGCAAGGGGACTAGGGTTGCATACTGTCCACTGAAGTCTTTTGAAATTTCATCACTTTTTACAAACATTTGAAAAATGACCTTGGCTTTAAAAACAGAGTTTTTAAATCCAAGGTAAAAAATTAACTGTACAAGATAAAAAATTTCGAATGAACATCTTTACAATCATCCCTTTGGCTTGCTGAGCACTTATTGACCTTCAAAAACATGACCTTGTAGAGATTTTTGACCAAAACCCTAGACCTAGGAAATTGACCTCAAGACAAGACAAGACAAGCTTTGAAAGAGCTTAATGACTGAAATGACCTGATCCAGGAATGCCAAGAGGGGTAAAATATACCAGCTCCTCCATCAGGGTTATGGCATGCCTAATGGGATGCAAAAATTGACACTGATGAGACACCTACATATGCAAATGCAAAGAGTTTTGATCGCTGATGGAGGGCTCAAGACCGACTCTAACACAACCCAACTAGAACTTTTCAATTTGGAGTTCATTTTCCCTATCAAAAATCAAATCTCCCAAGAATGGTCAAAATGTGCCAAATGAGGCTTCTTAAAGGCAGAGTGCTATTACAGTCAACTTTTGAATGCCTTCCTCAACTCCAAATTTAGCTCACGATAGCTCATTGGAAATCTATTGGTGTCTAGTTATCATTTGACTCATCAAGAAAGTCATTTGGCCAACTGAGCTAGGAGGAAATTTTAGTTTTCCAAGGTCACTTCAGAGGTGCTTCAATTCTCCCGAGGTAATTTTATTTTTGACATTTCTCTAAAACCATGCCACATTTGTAGAAAGTGAAGGAGGTTTTTCTTCCTTTGCGTGTTTTGGACAAAAACCTCTCTCTGTTTTCCCAAATTCATCTTTTATTTCTCATAAACCGCATTTAAGTGAAACTTATCCCGATGTGTGGAACAAGGGATTTGTCGAAATGAAGCGAAATGAAGGGGATAGGGAGCTTCTAAATTCTTCAGGAAATTTTGGGAAGTAGGGAGGGATGTTAGGAAGTAGTGGAAAGTGGAATATATAAAATTTAGTGAGGGGAAGGGGTCGAAAGAGGCAAAACACAGGTCCAACCTAGAAAATTGCCAGGTTGTAACAAGAAACTAGGGTTTGTGCGAAAATGAGGAATTTGGGGGATCTCAGTGATGGGAAGTGTTTGATAAGGTACTTTAAGAATAGGGGAAGGTGTATGAACATCCGGATACAAGTTTTTCCGATGATTTGGCTGTCCAAGAGAAATTGCCTTTCAAAACCCTAGGAGAGGGAAATGACCTTACCTAGGTGCAACTGAAGCATGAAAAAGGTGTAAAATGACTGAGTGGGACTTGAAATGATAATGAAAACTCTCCGAATGATGGTACACTCAGCTGAACTATGACATGGACCGACATTTGGACAAGTTTGACAAGGGTAAAATCAAACCCTAGACCCAATGCCTAGTGATCAAATTTTGCTTGAAGACTCACTGAAATGACAAAATTTGACCTTGACACATTAAAATCACTTTGTAAGAGCATGTTTGATCATTGGAGGAAGGCTGTCAAGACTGACACTAACACATGTGACAAAGGTTGATGTGCAAGACACATGGCACTACTAACATGTATATGAGGATATTGGGATATCAAAGACTTTCCAAAGAAAATTCTCTCAGAAGCCTCTTTATGTCAATATGTAGATATGAGAGCTATGCATGCCTCATCATCCTCTAACATCTAATCACTGCTTAATATGTGGAAAATGTCAATGTGTCCTCTAACACATGGAACTTTCTAATGTGTGCCACATGTCATTAATATTTGTATGACTTGCATATCCAAAACGACCAAATATAGGTGACACATGTCATTCACGTGGCATAGCCATGTCATCAACTATGAAATCATCATGATGCCACTCCAATTCTTCTAGTTACTTTGATACTATGAGGTTGTTAGTTGATAGGCCTTGTAAATTGAAATAGGTTCATCATGTGATGGTTCATTGCTTGGGCCATGACATATCGGGGTATTTCCATATGAGGTGTGTTCTTGTTGATTTTCTTGGGGCTTTATATCCCAATATGCCCCCACTTTTCAACTGGCTCCCGATCCTTGCTGCCCTTGAACCATGTGACTAGTGGCTACGGCCAAGGCCTCCAACCTCCAAATTTCGAAGGAAAATTAGAAATTTCTACCCAATTTCCTTCCACCATCTAGAGATCCTCGACAACTTCAAAATAAGTCTACTGCTACCTTTACTTAGGAAAAATATAACTTTTTACTTCCAACATTATCAAATCAAAGAGGTTCACTGGCTAGTGGTACCTCCAAGGACATAAAAAGCCTTAAAATCCTACCAACATACTAGCTTCACTTCTCCATTAAGTGTGCACAATAACTTAGTATGCCAACTGTCATGAATAGTAGATACATATAGCCATTACATCTAAGACTAATCTCTCCATTTAGGAGGATACAACATGTAATGATCGCAAATAGCATGAACACAATGCTTCCATTGCATACAACATCTAAACTCATAAAAGGAATGTAAATCAACATTCAAGCAACTATTTTAGGTACTCAATTAACCATTCATGCTAACTTAACATAGTTTTACTATGGATTTCAACTTGCCATTACATGCACACACATAATACCAATATATTATTTAAACATGAAGCATTGCACAACATTAAATTTCATCACAAAGAAGGAAATACACTTATCTATTCCACTTGAATTTGTTGGAAACAGAAGAAGGGACAACCACCCTCCACCCAACCATCGAAACAAATACTCTGAAATTTTCTTGTAGTTTGCCACCCTCAAGTGAGATTTAATGTCTGGAGGATGCTTCTCTCAGGGAATTTCACCAAGTATTCAATTAAAGGTATAGGGTAAGAAGGCCATTCTCCTTCACTTACATAAACAAGAAACATGAGCACTGCCTCTCAGGAATTAAGTCCAAGTTATTCACATAGTAATGTAAGGCTAATAGGGGCCTACATAACACAAAGGGAGACCCAATCAAAACTTTCTATGGTACCCTTGGTGATATTCCCTCTTCCTAGTGCTTTTCATGCACAAAAGCCAAACAAAAAAATCTTTTTGGGTTTCTCAACTTAGGTTGAGGGTTCCTTGCTAGTTTCCTTAGATAACACAACTGGCTATTCAAAAAATAGAGTAAGGTCAATAAGGGTTTGTACAACATAAAGGGATGCCCATTCACTACCTCCTACAGTTTCCTTGGTAATCCTCCCTCTTTATAATGTTTTTCATGCACAAAATACACACATGCAGTTCATAGGTCACTGGTACATAACGGGTTCAGGGATCACTAGTCATAGGTGAAACCCATGGGTTCCTCTATTCATTATTAACACACCTTGACTACTCTGTGACATTACGATGACCAATATATCTTTCTCTCTATGTCCATCATCATAATAGTTAGTTGCACCCTTCTCCCAGTGCTAACTCACGTATAATAGGTTCAGGTTCGTGCTCGAGTTTGGATCCATGCAACCCATGCTTGGGGTAGTCTTGTACCTCCTCCTCCATATCTCTGATAACTAATTGGGTAGTTAGGTAGTTCAAATTGAACATTATGGGTCAAATAATTAAATTCATGGAAGGTAAGAAACTTCTCAATCTCCTTCACAAGCTTCCTTAAGAAAGCTATCCATTTAGAGATTGGGATATGTCTAAGCTAGTTCTCTCCTTCAACTTTATAACATTTATAATTTAGTTACATAGGATATTTACGTAAAATAGTATTGGAAATACATCCATGATGGTCCTCAAACATTATCATCCTTTAATTACATCTAAAAAATTCAGGAATTTAGAAAAGGGATGTTACAATCCCCCCTTAAAAGGAACGTTTCCCTTTGTTTTGACACCAAATTTAGTGTCATCCTTAGAAAAATTACACCATCTTAGGTGCCTTTTATTCATTTATATAGTCTATGTACTACTACCTTTGTGATGCACCAATATCCTTTCTCCTTTCTATCAACATCATTCTTCATGTTTTATGTCCTTTTCCACTGCTTCAACAATGGTATTTTATTGTTCACAACTTGGCCACTTTTAGACCTTTGACATTCCTATAACAATTATTTGCAAATAGATGTATTTTTTTTATAAGAATAATCATTTTCCCAAATTTCACAAATTTGGATAAATTATTTATTTATCCATAATACTTATATGCATGGTTATCCTTCATCAAGTTTCTATAGGTAGCAATTTTAGCTCACTTCTTTTAATCAAACATACCCATTAACACTCTCTATTTCATGAGTGCGTGACAAGTCTCCCCTTCTTGGAAGATACTCACCATTTTAGTGTCTAGGCTATCCCCATCCTTGGGTGATCTACCAGATTGAAAACCTCTTCTCCTGGGGTCTAATTTCATTTTAATGGCCTTGTTCCTAAACTCTTTGCTTCACAACCTTTAGCCATTTCAACTAGGGAATTCACCATATCCCTCTATGGAGAAATAACATGGAATATTTCCAATTATTTCACCATGCCACTCTATTTTAAAGTCATCTTCTATCCTCCTTGGATAGATACATCAAATCTTATCACATGCATATAGTTCCAATGAGATTTATCATAAAACGTTGAATACAAAATGTTTATTTTCCAAACTTGCTTCATATCGAAGCCAAGTCTCATAACCAAGAGAATATTCTCATATTGTTTGGCTCATTTCAAAGATAATAATTTTAGGTTGCATCATGGGATTACATCCTATGCCATACTCAAGGCACTATACCTAAAACTTGCATTCACACTAGACAATCTTAGTTTCTTGGGAATAACATCCATTCAATATGTCATTTACAATAGTTAATAATTTTTTAAAAATCATTACATAGTCAATAATTACATCATGTTTAGATACATATAAAAACAAATTGAAAGGAAACATCATTTCTCTCGAAAATTTATTCAAAATCATGTTGCAACTATTTCAAAAAACATATGGAACTTTGATGTTTCATGCCAACATTTTAGTTTAGCTCTAGGTCAAGAGTATTTCCATTATCACTCTCTCATTACATATATGATTTAGGATTCCACCATTATTCTTTTAGATAGGTGATTTTAATGCTCACCTATCCAACTAACTGCTATCCATCAGGACAAGTCATACATATTTATAATATTTTTATCAAATCTTAGGTGCACTAGTAGCTCTTTTCCTTAACCATACACTTCTTGGGCATTCATAACTATGGCTCTGCCATTGGATAGTGGCTACTCATAGTATTGTATTTACACAACCATTATGTTGTACTCTATGATCCTAGTTCCATGTGGTACAACCTTACTTCTTTATTCCTTTCTCTAGAACTTCTATTCTATTACTTTGGAACTATGATTTTGTAGTCTGTCTTCTTGGCCCATCAAATTATAGTGCTGAAAATTTTCTTTGACCACTTTGTAGTAGAGAAATAGTATATACCACTCCATAGCAGAGGGGTACCTTTGTAAGCCACTATAATACTACTTTGTAGTAAAGTATCACTTTAATCCTTGTGGTGCATCTCTGGCCCTCTAGGCCTAGCCTCATAACCACAACTTTGATGACTTTACTTTCCCGAGTCCATTCAGCTCTAGGATTGAACCTCATATCTGATATCACTCTACATTAGAGCTCCAAATTTATCTTTGTTGATGTATCTCTAGCTCACTAAACCTAGTGCTGAAACCTTTGGCTCTGATAGCTCTCTGTAGTAAATATCTTTAACTACACTTAAGGTAATATTATATTTCTAGGGTCCATTTAGCTAGAGTGTTGAAGCCTTTGGATTTGATGTCACTTTTTAACACACCCAACCCTCTAATGCCTTATTAGGGCTATGGAGTATAATTAAACCTAACCTTCAAGGTTTATTATGAATATAAGGTTATCAAATTTCTTCCTTCCTTCATCACCACAAATCACAATTTTGAAACCACCATCATCTTCTGATCATCGGGAGCTTCCCATGATATAAATTCCATCTCATTCAAGTTCGAAGGAAAAATTTATTCCCATTTGAAGTTTTTCCCCTTAAGGGCCACATCATCATCTGTACATGTTCATGTGGCTATCACATGGCTTCCGTGGCCATGGGATTACTTTTCACTAGTCGACATCCTTGGCCCATGTGTTATATTGGACCCCACCATATTGATGTTTTTCCTAATATGCCCTTTATTCCTAATCTCCGAGGTTCTAATATCTAATAGTTCGATATGGCTACACCTACCTATATGTCAATACTTTGGTGTAGCCACTATGGCTCTGCCATTGGATATGCCTGTATAGTAGGTCATTGATGTGGCTAGATGACATGCATATTGGGATATCGAGATATCAAAGTATTTCTAAAGCATAATCTATCATAATTCCTAATATGTTGATTTGTCGATATGACATCTTAACTACCACATCATCCTCCAACATCCAATCATTTCCTAACAGGTGGAAAATTTTGAAGATCCTTTGATATGTGGTAGTTGCTGACATGTATCATGTGTCCACTCATATTTTTATACCTAGTGTTAGCGCTTGGAATTCACCTAGGCTGAGATAGACAAACTCTCAAGGCTACATCAAACCATTTCACCTCGTAGCTAGAAACTAGGGTTTGTGCAAAAATGAGGAATTTGGTGGATCTAAGGGATGGGAAGTGTTTGATAAGGTACTTTAAGGATAGGGGAAGGTGTATGAACATCAGGAAACAAGTTTTGCCGGTGATTTGGCCGCCCAAGAGAAATTGCCTTCAAAACCCTAGGAGAGGGAAATGACCTTGCCTGGGTGCAACATGAAGCATGAACAAGGTGTAAAATGACTCATTAGACACTGACATGATAATGACAACCCTACGAATGATGATAAACTCAGCTGAATAGTGACATAGACTGACATTTGGGCAAACCCTAGACCTAATGGCTAGTGACCAAATTTTGCTTGAAGACTCACTGAAATGACAAAATTTGACCTTGACACTTCAAAATCACTTTGTAAGAGCACATTTGATCACTGTAGGAAGGCTGGAAAGACTGACACTAACATTGGCTCCAATGGGGATGGTAGCTCCTTGGAGGTGCCAAGAACCTTAGACATCTGGGAGAGCAGACCAGTGCTTGCAACCATTGGGCGATGGAGTCATTATTTACACCTTTGACACAAAACTTTGACACATTTATTGAATGAAAACTTGATTGAAAACTGACTGAAACTTAACTAAAGCTTGACTCAAACCGACTCGATGGCAAACTGAAATAACTTGAAAAAACTCACTCAACAGACCAAGCACAAATGACTCATGACTGACTTAACAAAAACAAGAGAAGGGCAGCAGTCCATCAAGATGTGAAATCATGATGACAACCACCTGTGTTTCTTACAAGACAATATACATCAAACTATATCAAAATGCCAATGCAACCAATCAAGCAGATGCCTTTCTGATTGGTTCTCTTGATCAGATCTTCTGGTCAACAATACAAACCTATCACTGAGCATCCAAAAACATAGTTGACCATATTCTCCTTCATCACTAAATACTGCAATAATCACCTTCATTGTTGACTGCAACAAACTTGCTAGAGGATCGTGAAAAACATAAAGATTTGCCACTGCCACCTCCTGCTGAAAGAACAAGGTGTCTTTTGCTTCAAATTCTGATCTGCCTTCATCATGTGCTTCAGTAAAAGTATGCTCATGGGCTTCAAAAAATTCCGAACAAATGGATGAGCAGATCTCTTCTTGGAAAAACACTTCAGCACATGAAACATATGAAAAATCTGAAAGATAATCATGTATGCTATGATCTTCGGTAGTCAGACAATATGGTGGGTGATCTTCACATGATATGACAGCCGGATTATCATTATCTGTTTGCTGATCTATAAAACTAATTACAAGACTGTCATCATTTTCAAAAGAGGAAGAAGTTTCACCAACACTTTCGTGACCATGTGCACACTGCCGATTTGCTTTAGCTTGGGTTGTAGCATGACCTTTCAAAAGCTGATCTATCTCCTCTTCAGACAAAGGAGACAATGCCTTTTGTTTTCTTCTGCTTAAACAATGATTATCTTCATATGACAGGGCACTCAAACTATCATTTAGTACTGAGCTATTGAAAGGAGATTCATCACTTACTTGCACAAAGATATCACCTTGCTGTTCATGAACATCTGAATCCACAACTCCGTCTATGATCTCAACAGTAGAGTTTTCTTTGATGGGCTTCGGCACAAGATATTCCTGGTCATCATAATCTAAATGTTGTTCTGAAGTAATTGTCCTAACATTATCACATTCTGCAATCAACACTGGACTTACTTGCATGCTGCTGTCTTCTGTGGGCAGATCTGAAACAAGCTCTTCTCTTTCATCAATTACAGCCATATGGCCATCTTCAACCTGCTGATCTTGACAAGTATCCTCTAAGATTTCTATGTGCTGCTGAAATGGATTCTCATACAAAGCCTCCATGATCTCTTCATCCATGAAATTATCATCTTCATAAAACTTCTCAAGGTTTTCAATAAAACTATAAGCATGCTTGCAACAGTCTTGAACTAAATTCAATGATGGATAAGAGTCCTTATATCTTTCAATGAACATAGCATGAAAATCTTTTAAACAATAAATACGAGCAGGCGGAAAACCTTCATACCATGATTGGGCTTCACCTTCCAGAGTGGCCAAGAATATCTTCATCAAGCAATCTTCAGGAAAATCAACCTTCAACTTGCGAATATGCATGTGAAATCTAACTAGATGAAGAGCAACATCTTTCTTACCATCATCATTAAACGTAGGCAAATTCCTTGACCAATCTACCTTTGGAATTTTATTTGGAAAACCAGGGATGTGATCTCGGCTCAAGGGAGCATATCTTCTTGCAATCTGATCCATCTTGAAAATCTCACAGCTACTGATCTCTCTGCAGTGAGGTCACCATGAAGCATTGATCTTTGGAGTTTTCAGTGAAGGAGTCGCCAGTGAATGATTTCAGCCTTTCAAGTGTCTGATCGTTGTCCACTATCAACAATCAGATCTAAACTTGATATATGTACTGGGGTAAAATGCAAATGAAGTGCTATATTCACAAGCTCCCGGAGATTGACTGAAGCAGCGTTTATCTACTAACGCTGATGTAAAACAAGAGCGTTTTCGAAGGCTTCTGGCGTAACTTCAGGCTCCGTCAAAGACTTATGAAACAAACACATCAACACACAAAGGAATTTGTTCTCCCCAGTATGGTCGCCAATATGTTAGCGCTTGGAATTCACCTAGGCTGAGATAGACAAACTCTCAGGGCTACATCAAACCATTTCACCTCGTAGCTAGCCCTACGAGGTATGAGAAGGCTCTCTCGGGTCAGATTTGATAGATCTTTCAATATGATTAGGCTGACCAATTAAGAATAAAGATTTTAGGCTAGTAAATTGATAGGGGGGTTGGATTTAATGATTTTTGGGGTTTTTGGTGGCAATTGGAGGGAGTGCAATTCAAGGTGCGGGGATTGGGCTCAGTTTTTGCAGGGGGTTCTTTGGGGCAAGATAGGAACTTGTGCTGATGCCTTTGGCTTGGATGAGTGATCAGGGAAGAAAGAGAGGAGGTTAAAGAGGGCAAACAAGGACTTTGAATCCTCTTTAAACAGTGGAAAACATAGATATTGAACAGAATTAAAAGTTGAGCATGGCATGCATGAATTCAAACTTTATCACTTCATCTTGTTCAAATAGCAGCAAAGAAAGAGAGATGTAACACATAAACAAACTTACAGTAACAATTAGAAAACACACCATCAACACAATGATCCACAAGAATCCACAATGAAATTTGCAAAACCCTGGCCTTCCTTTCCTTAAATTGCAGAAATAGATGTACAATACACAATAAAAACTTTCTCCCACAAGAGTCCAACCATGAAAATGAGAAGGAGAGAGCATAATATAGACCATCTAGACCATCTAACTCCTTTCCCCACCTCTAGGGGTCGAGCTCAGCTTCCTAGGGGCAGTTTGAACTAATTCTAAATTAAGCACTAGATAATAGGCAGTCCAACAACTTGCCTCTATTACTTAGCTAACTGATTCATGCATTAATTATTCACTTTTTACATCAAGGAAGCTTCTAGAAGGGTAAAGAGAGATAAAATCTATCAAAGTGCCATGAAAATATTACATTTATCCATCATCTACAAGTAAAAATGGTCAACCATAGTCAAAACAGTGTTTTTTGACAAAAAAGGTCAATTCTGGTAAAGCTGGCTCGAATGGTCGCGCCCTGTTCAAATGGTCGCGCCCCTTTGCAGCAACGTTTGAGTGGGTTCCACTGGTCCAAATCAGGTGCAAGATGGCTCATTGGAAAGCTTGGTCTGTCTACTTTCCATCCCAAGTGGAATTTCTAAATTTGGAGTTGTTTTTCCCCCTCAAAAACCATTTCTCCCAAGGTCACTTTCTGCAACTCAAAAAGTGGGCAGAAAGTCATTTTTTTGATGTATTTTGAGCTTTTGGAGGCTCAAATCTCAAAATCAGGCTTCTCCCAAGTATTGGTAATTTTTCTCTTTGCATGCCCTTTCCAAAAATGCCAAGTTTTCAAAATTCCGAGCAGTCCTCCAAAATGGTCTCACCCGAGGTGAGACCATTCCACGGGAAAACCCTGTAATTTTACCAAAAATTTGCAAAATGCTCCAAAATTCTCAAAATTTTTAGGTTTTGATGCTAGATCAAGGCTGATCAGTACCATGATGAGTGAGGGATGCCTCAGCAAAGATACGGAGTGGGTTTGTCCTTCTCTTCTTCTTCTGGGCCTCTGACAGCTTCCTTTGGAGAATTTTCATTTTAGCCTTGCAAACATGCAATCTTGCCCAATAGTGTGTTTTCATGTTGTGTAGCAGCTCTTTGTCACGATTTTCCTTCTCCAACAATCTCCCCAAGTGTGCATTCACACTGATAAGCATGGACTCCCGATCAGCAGGCAATGGGTCACCGGGCCTCCTACGGTTCAAAGTTCGATCATTGCGGATCCTCCATAGCTCATCAAGTTCTTTTTCTTCTTCTAATTGTTTGGTGCGCTGTTCTAGATAAGTGATGGTCCATTGAGCCATTTGGAGCTTTTGCTGCAACACGAGGTTCTCCTCCTCTCTCTGCCTGATAATCTCATAAAAATCTGAAGGAGGAGAGTGATGTCCCGCCATTCTATATCATGCTTGAGCAATGCTGCTCTAAATCATCTTCAGAGCAGCGAGTGTTATCTCCACACCAGGTGGAAGGGGCCTCGCTTTCTTCATCGGCACAGGCAGTACGAGAGGGCAAGCAGCCCATGGTTGAGGATGAGGCAGTTGGCGAGGCACATGATGATTTCATTGGTCGTGATGCCCGCTCTCCTCCTTCAGATTTTTATGAGATTATCAGGCAGAGAGAGGAGGAGAACCTCGTGTTGCAGCAAAAGCTCCAAATGGCTCAATGGACCATCACTTATCTAGAACAACGCACCAAACAATTAGAAGAAGAAAAAGAACTTGATGAGCTATGGAGGATCCGCAATGATCGAACTTTGAACCGTAGGAGGCCCGGTGACCCATTGCCTGCTGATCGGGAGTCCATGCTTATCAGTGTGAATGCACACTTGGGGAGATTGTTGGAGAAGGCAAATCGTGACAAAGAGCTGCTACGCAACATGAAAACACACTATTGGGCAAGATTGCATGTTTGCAAGGCTAAAATGAAAATTCTCCAAAGGAAGCTGTCAGAGGCCCAGAAGAAGAAGAAAAGGACAAACCCACTCCGTATCTTGGCTGAGGCATCCCTCACTCATCATGGTACTGATCAGCCTTGATCTAGCATCAAAACCTGAAAATTTTGAGAATTTTGGAGCATTTTACAAATTTTTGGTAAAATTACAGGTTTTTCCCGTGGAATGGTCTCACCCCGGGTGAGACCATTTTGGAGGACTGCTCGGAATTTTGAAAACTTGGCATTTTTGGAAAGGGCATGCAAAGAGAAAAATTACCAATACTTGGGAGAATCCTGATTTTGAGATTTGAGCCTCCAAAAGCTCAAAATACATCAAAAAAATGACTTTCTGCCCACTTTTTGAGTTGCAGAAAGTGACCTTGGGAGAAATGGTTTTTGAGGGGGAAAAACAACTCCAAATTCAGAAATTCCACTTGGGATGGAAAGTAGACAGACCAAGCTTTCCAATGAGCCATCTTGCACCTGATTTGGACCAGTGGAACCCACTCAAAAGTTGCTGCAAAGGGGCGCGACCATTCGAGCCAGCTTTACCAGAATTGACCTTTTTTGTCAAAAAACACTGTTTTGACTATGGTTGACCATTTTTACTTGTAGATGATGGATAAATGTAATATTTTCATGGCACTTTGATAGATTTTATCTCTCTTTACCCTTCTAGAAGATTCCTTGATGTAAAAGGTGAATAATTAATGCATGAATCAGTTAGCTAAGTAATAGAGGCAAGTTGTTGGACTGCCTATTATCTAGTGCTTAATTTAGAATTAGTTCAAACTGCCCCTAGGAAGCTGAGCTCGACCGCTAGAGGTGGGGAAAGGAGTTAGATGGTCTAGATGGTCTATATTATGCTCTCTCCTTCTCATTTTCATGGTTGGACTCTTGTGGGAGAAAGTTTTTATTGTGTATTGTACATCTATTTCTGCAATTTAAGGAAAGGAAGGCCAGGGTTTTGCAGATTTCATTGTGGATTCTTGTGGATCATTGTGTTGATGGTGTGTTTTCTAATTGTTACTGTAAGTTTGTTTATGTGTTACATCTCTCTTTCTTTTCTGCCATTTGAACAAGATGAAGTGATAAAGTTTGAATTCATGCATGCCATGCTCAGCTTTTAATTATGTTCAATATCTATGTTTTCCACTGTTTAAAGAGGATTCAAAGTCCTTGTTTGCCCTCTTTAACCTCCTCTCTTTCTTCCCTGATCACTCATCCAAGCCAAAGGCATCAGCACAAGTTCCTACCTTGCCCCAAAGAACCCCCTGCAAAAACTGAGCCCAATCCCCGCCCCCTGAATTGCACTCCCTCCAATTGCCACCAAAAACCCCAAAAATCATTAAATCCAACCCCCTATCAATTTACTAGCCTAAAATCTTTATTCTTAATTGGTCAGCCTAATCATATTGAAAGATCTATCAAATCTGACCCGAGAGAGCCTTCTCATACCTCGTAGGGCTAGCTACGAGGTGAAATGGTTTGATGTAGCCTTGAGAGTTTGTCTATCTCAGCCTAGGTGAATTCCAAGCGCTAACACCTAGCATACCTAAAAGGAACAAATCTGGGTGATATGTGTCATACACATGACCTAGCCATGTCGTCATCTGTGACATCACTCCTTTGACTCTTTTGGTTACTCTAATATTTAGAGGTTTTTATTTTAAGAGCTTGGTAAACAAAAATAGGGCTATCATCTAACAATTTGTTGCTTGAGTCGTGACATATCAAGGTTTTTCCATATAAGGTGTATTCTTATTGATTCTCCTGTGGCTTGATATCTTGATATGTCTCCCTTTCAGTTGGCTCCTAATCCTAGATTCCCTTGGACCATGTGACTAGGGGCTAAGGATGAGGCATCCAACCTCCAAATTTCTAAGGAAACTTAAAAATTTCATCCAAATTTCCTTCTACCATCCTTAGCTCCTCAGTAGCTTCAAAATAGGTCGACACCTTGCCTTTACCCATGTAGTATCTTGCTTCTCACTTCCAAGATAATCAATAAAATAGGCTCATAAGCTAGCTTACCTCCAAGGACATACAAATCCTTAAGCTTCTACCAACATACTAGGTTCCTTCCTCCATTATAGTTTGCACAATAACTCAACATGACAACTTTCACGAACAAGAGATACATACAACCATTACAACTAAGAATAATCTCTCCATTCATGAGTATATAATATACAATGATAACAAATAGCATGAGCACAATGCTTCTGTTGCATACAACATTCGAACTCATAAAAGGAATGCAAATCAACATTCAAATAACTATGTAATGTTCTCAATTCATCATTCATGTTCATTCAACATAATTTTACAACAACCTTCAACCTATGATTACATACATACATAGAATACCATCATAGTATTTAAACATGAAGTATTGAAAATCATTAACATTTCATTCACAAGGAAGGAAATACACTGATCTATTCCACTTGAATCTGTTGGAAAATGAAGAAGAGATGACCAATGTCCACCCAATCGTAGGAACAACTACATTGCAAGTTTCTTGTAGTTGGACACCCTCGAGCCAGATCTAATGTCTAAATGATGCTTATCTCATGGAATTTCACCAAAGGTTCAATTTAGGGTATTAGGTATAAATATCATTGTCATTCACTTATATAAATAAAAAACAAGAGTATTTCCTCTCAAGCATTGCAATGATTGCATCTAGGTCATTCATAAATCAATTATGGCTAATAGGGGCCTACAAAACACAAATGGATACCCCTTGGATACTTCTTACATTAACCTCAGTAATCTTCCCTCTTTCCAATTATTTTTTGGCACAAAAAAACAAAAAAATAGACTTATTTTTTGGTTTCCCAACTCAGGATGAAGGTTCCTAATTGGTTTCCTCAAATAAGAAAATTAGGTATCAACAAAGTTTGGCCAATAGGGGCCTTTATAGAAAATAGGGAGACCCCTTCAATTCTTCCAATGGTTTCCTCAATGATCCTCCTTCTTTCCAGTAATTTTTGTGCACAAAATATAGAAACATAGTTCACTATTTCATAGTGGGTTCAGGGATCACCAATTGCAATTGCAAAACATGGGTTCTTGGATTCAAATTAAGAGATCATAGCAACTTCTTGGAATCATGATGGTAAATAATTATTTCTCTCTCAATCCATTTTCAAAATAGCGAGTTTCTCCCTTCTTCATAGTATTACTTCACACATGAGAGGTTCAAGATCCCTCCTTGGGTTGCAGAGTCAAATAAGGACTGCCATATGATAAAAATTACCATGCTTGGTGAGAGGATATGAAATTACCATACTTTATCTTTTATCAAACCACCTCTTTTCCACATTAAATTATCATTAAAACCTTTTATATACATTACAAATAGCTCAATTTACTAGTTATCTTACTACCTTTTTTAGACTAGAACTAAGAATGTTTAAGAGTCATTTTAATATATTATATATGTATGAAATAAGATGGGGGCTAACTCAAATTATTATAGAAGTACAACCATTCACTACTAGGTTTCATGTGATCGACAACGTGGTGAAAACTTAAGGAGGGAATATGTAGTGTTTAGGCATATCACATTAGGAGAAATTCCTATTGAATCTAGCATCTATGGAAAGCCCAGTGCACAATTCCATGATTAATTATATACCATTGGGATATGCTATGCATAGTCTTGTTTCCCAAGCTAGTTGTGGATATATTTGGTCTATTTTGCGATGGAGGCTACTCTATATGATGGACTATTATATTTCCAACCGCAGCATGTCCAATATGCCTTGGTGTGTAACAACCGTTATGACATTGAGGGATGATAAATATTCTCAATTGGGATCGATTGTTTGAGGCATTTATTTATTTATATATATAATGTTTCACATGAAAAATTATAATATCTAATTTAAGTTAGTATTCCCACATCGTGAATGGTCTCTCCAATTGTTGTTGGGACTCAAATTCTCTTTTTTTTTTGTATAAATATATGTACTTTGAATTATAACAATACAAAGTAGACAGTGTGTGAACCTTTGCTGTAATTTTGATATCTTAGTAGAAATATCTTGCCCATGGATGTTTTGGATTGCTCATTAAAGTTGTGTTGGTGAACTTATAAGTATTGAGGTGCAGGTTGAACCCCAAGTTGGGTCCTCTCTAGGTAAATCCTTGGGTTGTGTTCATTTTCTATTCTTTTATTATAACAAAGTTCATATTTCATTTAATTGCAAACTAGATAGAATCAACCATGTTTAATTTATGCCTTTTGTGTGTGTTAATTTCATTTCTTATGGTGTGTTGAATTTGAACTCAAGTAGTTTGTTGAATTTCCTTTTGTACATTTATTTGGGCCATGTTTTGATTTTGAGTGTGTAAGGAAATGATTTAGTAATTGTGCTACGAAATCCAACTACTACAAAATTAGTGGAAGTTGCTACAAAACCATAGCTTGCAGAATTGCTTAACCTTAGTAGGAACAATGACACTGAGCTAAGTATAGAGTCAGGCCTTGACATGACTTAGGTTCTTTATCACCAATAGGTTTTCCTTGAGTTTAATTTTCCATATATAGAAATGGTAGAAATCATGATGCTTGTGTATACAACACCAAGAGCCTCAAAAGTATACCAACCCTAGTATGGTAATTAAAATGAATTATGTACTTAAACCATTGTTGAAATCATCAATCATATAAATACAATATCATTTTTGGCACTGTTTCCATGGAGGCACTCAAGAGTACTAAGTTTCCTACTTTAGGTAAAATAGGAATGATACTAGGAGTAGGGGTGACCAAAGGGAAATTGTCAGTTATTCCCTTTCAGTAACTTACATCCTGAATATCTTGCATGTAAAGCTTGATAGCTGCAGTAGAACACCATAGGTAAAAAGAAGAAAAAGTATGGTAAAACCCCTAAAGGTGGTGTCATAGGAGCCATCCAAACTAACATTTTGGAAGTGAACATGGGAATCCTTTAAAGGTCACTATAGTTTGAAATAGTACAGTGGGGAATCCACCAAAGGGATAAACACCAAGGAGGGAAGAAATTACATTGGACAAGGAACTTGAAAGTTTTGAAGAGTCCAATAAAATTTAGAACCCTAAAACTCCAAGGAAAGGAAATATGGGGGATGAAGAAGTAAATGGACCTAGACGATAAGGACCTGTTACTTTTGAACTCCCCATCCAAGATCCTAATGCAGTGGTCCAAATGAAGAACATTCCTCTTTCTTCCCTTCTAAATTTTCATGGCTTGTCTAAGGATGACCCAAACACTTTCCTATTTGAGTTTGATGTCGTTTGTTGTAGCTATAATTATTCTACGGATACTCAAAAATTGAAATTGTTTCCTGCAACTTTGATGGATGAAACCCTTAGTTGGTTTATGGGACTTGGAGGAAACTCCATCTAGACTTGGGATGATATGAAGTTTTTCTTTTAAAAGAAATATCAGGACTATTGTAAGGTATGGGATATTACAGAATAAATCTTCAAAATGTGCCAAGTGGATGATGAAATTTTAGAGGACTATGTGGAAAGGTTCTAGTATAATATACAAAGAACCAAATGGAATACTCTAGACTTAGACTAATGCCTCGAAACATTAAACCTTATGGGTGAAGGAGATGTTTCTCTATTTCCATAGGAGGAGATATGTGGCCTATGCAAGAGATATTCTAGAGGGAGCTAGAAGTATGGAAAAAGTTCTATGGATGTGGCCTCTAGGATTAATATGTCAAGTGGGGTAGGAGTGACTAAATTTGAGTTGGGGGACCTATTAGATAATTTCAAAACTGATATCCTCAAAACCATTAGCTCTCAGTTAGATACCTTGCAAGATAGAAAGAAGATGGAGGAGGATGAGTTAGCCTTGGTTATATTTTTCTCCAAATGTCGAATGTCCCTTGAAAAATGGCCGAGATATATAATATTTACGAGAAAGCACATTATACAATTTTCTTTCCCTACCAAGGCTTAAGGAAATGTTTCAAGAATCCAATGAGTAAAACCAACAGATTTTCTTTGTGGCTTAAAAGAAACCATGCCCCCCTCAATCATCTAGACCCACATCCTCCAATCCTTCCCAATATTTCACTCCAAATTTTGGATGGTACCCTCCGACCCTGCTATGCCATGGTCACATTGGCCCCCTTAGATGCAAAATCAAGGTTGGGCCCTAGGGTGGAGAGGGCCTTCCCCATTTAGAAATATGAAACCACAAGCTCCACTTTAAACACATCCACAACAATTTCAACTACCTTCAAATCAACCATATTAAACTTAAGAAAGACCTATATTTCCTACCCAACCTATACCTAACTCTAACAATAAATTTTTCCAACCCACCTACAATGCTAAACCACCTCTTTTATCTACTTATACCCTTTTTTCAATGGACCGAAAAGATATTAATCTACATTCAAGGAAGGTGATTCAGAATCAATCCTATCATGATATTCAAGAGCAAGATGATGAGGATACTTCCCTAGAAACAAAACTTCTTTCCTTAAAATCTCAAGTTACTTTGATGGAATAATCTCATAGAGGTGAGCTAGACTTTGGTCCATGTTACCAGAAACGAAAAACAAGAAACGACAATGAGACGAGAAACAGAGTTTTGAGGTTTCCCATTCAAGAGACGAGGAGAGAGAAAAAAACATTAAAATTACTTTAAAAACTCATTTACTAGAATACCAAGTATTCCAAACCCATCCTTCTTCCTAGCAGTTTTATTATGTTAACGAAAATTCAACAATATATTAATGAACTATTGGCTTTAGCATGCAACAAAACAAAACACCAACAACAAATTAACAATTTAATGAAAGTAACTAAATACGTAGAAATGTAATTTAACAATTTAATGTAAGTAACTAAATACCTAGAAATGTCATCATCCCTTTTAAGTGTATGTTGAGTGGGGATTGCTCTTTGTTTGGAACCATATATTTGTGTATTTAGGTGGACAGATGGGGAAAGATTTGTGATGAGCTTGTCCAGACAATAAGAATAAGTAAAAATATCTGTTATAGAATGACCATCTCATTCCAGAAAGTTGTTGGGGGTTAAATTCTTCATCTTATAACTATTGGATCGTCAACTATTTTATTCAATAATTATCTAATCTAATTAATAGGGCCCAACTGAGATTTTGTCATTAGATAGACATTCTAGATTTGCACTTGTCATAGGTTTGCAAATTTCATAGTTTCAATACATGATCTATACATAACAAAAACAAAGATATTAAACTCTTGAAATTAAAAATAAATACCAAATCATTACTTCAATCACTGAAAATTTATTCACCCTAAATTATTCCTCTAACGGTGGAAAATGAAACTGTTGTCTGTGTGCATGTAATGAGTTGTGAGCAATGCTTTTTTGGGACTAGAATTAACCAGAGTTTAACCAGAGTTTCTAAGATGTAACTGGTGATTACTAAACCATGTGGCATAACACTGTTGTAAGAAAAAACGATACCTTTCAGAAAAAAAACAAATTTAGAACCAACAAAGATTAGAACTACCTTGGGAACAATGTTTTCTGTACGGTCTTGTTTCTAGTTTTTCTGTAGAAAGGTGGTCAGTACATGGGAAATGCTATTTCCAACCCTATAGCAAAGTTAATGCCTGACATGATAACAGGTAGTTTTTTTTCCCTAGTCATCACTGCGCTTTATATCTGGGCCATGTCAGGCCTCATTAACTTTGCTATAGGGTTGGATATAGGAGTTGCAGTCAGTACACACATCCAGTTTGACTTTTTGGGAGAAGTAAGGAATGTATGTGTAAGGATTCCACTATTTCAAGCCATTAATGATTTCCTTATTTATGAAAAAGCATTTTAGGACCTTTTCTTGAAATTGTTGGTTAGGAGGAAGAAGGATCCCAAGATAGTTAATGTGAATGGGAAAATAACAATTTTAATGTAAGGGAAAGTGTTTCCTTATTTATGAAAAAATATTTTAGGATTTTTTCTTGAAATTGCAGGTTAGGAAGAAGAAGGATCCCAAGATAGTTAATGTGAATGGGAAAATAACAATTTTAATGTAAGGGAAAGTGTTTATGAAAAAGTATGGGGATCCTGGAAGGACCATCTTTAGTCTTAACATTAATAATATTTTCATAGCTAATACCTTAATATATTTAGGGGAGCCATAAATTTTATGAAAAAAGAAACTGTGAAGAAGCTCAAATTACCTAATTTATTGTCCTTTAATTGTCTAATAGGTCTACCATAAAGCCAGAAGGAATATTTTTGTTTCCTTAAATTCATGGGAATACAACTAGCTTCATGGTTCTTCACCCTAAAGCTAATCTTGGAGGCTATAGGTTAATTCTAGATAGACCTTGGTTTGCCACACTAGATGCCTATATCATATGTAGGTTTGGGGATTTGGATATTTTCCAAAAAAATTCCACTAAGAAGCTTACTCTTTATCCTCCCACTAAATTTTTTCTAGACCATGAAAATTCTCTCTATTTTTGGACAACCTTCCTCATCAAGAAATACCCCTCCTATCCTTTGGAAGAATTTAATTTGGTTAAGGAAAAATGTATTTTTAGGGTGATAACCCACATGTGCCTAAAAGTATAGGTCAGGTTTAAAGAAAAATTAGGCACCCCTTGGAATCATATAAATACAAGACATATCAACCTTATTTGTACATCACATCAATCATATTCTTCTTATCTCTCTTTTTGGTTTGGTTTGTACACTTATTAAATTGGTAGAGCTCACATGCTAAGAGAAGAAATTAAGCTAGAGCCTGAGGGTTTGATTGAAGGTTTGATTGAAGAAATATTACTCAGATAAGGTGGCCCCTATGGTTAGAGGGCTACATATGCACTATCTATCACTAGGTTCCAAAGGATATGACCTAAAATTTTGTTGATGATTGACCACAATCTTTGATCGGTTTTGGAGACTTTGACTATGATCTACTTAGATAAGGTGACCCCTATGGTTGGAGGGCTACATATGCACTATCTATCACTAGGTTCCAAAGGATGTGACCTACAATTTTGTTGATGGTTGACCACAATCTTTGATCGGTTTTGGAGACTTTGAATTTGATCATATTTGTCTATTCTGCTCATCTTTTGGATATAGTTTGGTTGGTTTTGTTGAGTAGTCAAAGGTGTGAATATGACTCATGAAAAATTGGCTAAATTGAGGCTGGGGTGAATCAAGGTGAATCAATTTAGTACATTCATGGACATTAATTTGATTTTCTTTCCTAATTAAGGGAAGCATTAAATGATAAAATTTACACCAACATATTTAATATGAAAACAACAAGTAATAAGTAAACCAAAACATCACATAGACACATATGGACACTAGATATAAGTGGAAACCCATAAAGTGAGAAAAACATGAATTTTTTATTGTTGTGATGCCTCCCTAATTACATTTGATTTTATGTAGGCTCCAACGTATAATAGGCTGCTACCTCTCTTCAATAGTCAACATGCAAGGAAGCTCCAACTCCCATATGTTTTCTATAGGCTACAACCCACATGAGGCTCCTACCTCAACCATCTCCAACTGGATATTTATCTAGGGATAACTTGAGGAGACCACAATCCCCTCATACAAAGTGAAAATAATATGTTGATTTACCTGGTCATCAAGCATACCTCCATCTTTATTTCTGCCTCTTCTTCCCTTCAAATTTGTTTCACATCAGCTTCATCTGTGTCACTTAACTCACAAACAATCAACCCTCATATGCTCTCTAACTCACTAACTCATCTGTCCTCCAAAATCACACCTTTTATAAATATTGCTTGTTGGTTGTTTGTATTGCACATAAGAATATTAAGTGAATAGGCTTGACTCTTTGCCTTCCGCTCATTCTGTTTCCAAGCTAGTCATATTTTGAATATTAGAAAATAAATAAGTGATCCACCACATATTATTTCATCCATATATAATGATTAGGTACACCAATATCAACATAATGCTAAAAGAAACATTATAACATCATAACACTTTCCCCAATGTAAACAATATTTACACAACATATGAAGGCAGTGCAATTATATGTATGCAACATTCACTCTCCAAAGCCATCTATATGATTAAAGCCATATTTACTTCATGTCATTGCCACAACAACCTTGAGCCTTGTCTTATTTTTATTGTCATGGAGTTTTTTCTTCGTTGTGGTGGAGTCTTGCTGTCGTGGAGTCTTGCCTTTGCCTTGCATCACAACAACGATCATGCTTTTGTCTTGCCTTGCATCTTTGCAACATCTCTCCTAAAGCATTTTCCATCACCCTTGCTCTTGTTCCTGCTTATCAAAAATGCCTTGTTACAAATATGGTTCCTTTGTCAATACCTTGCATGCTCTTCTTGTTGGTCTTTTATTGTTCCTTTTCTCCTTTACCTTGCTGTTCTGCTTTTCCTTTGTTGTTCCTATGTTCCTTTGCCTTGCTTCTTTTTTTCCTTCTTTGCCTTGTTGTTGTCTTTGCTTCTCTTTTTCCTTGCTTCTACTGCATACCATGTTGATCCTATTATTAAGTTGTTTTTGCTTCTCTTTTTCCTTGCTTCTACGGCATACCATGTTGATCCTATTGCTCCTTTTCCATCAGTGAAAATAATGCCATCAATCTCCCCATTTGACATTGATGGAAAGCAATTCTCCTTTCCACTCTCTTCATCTTACCTCCCTCTTTGACATCAATGATAAGGGGTTATGATAAAAGAATATACAAATATCCAATGATTAAATTCAATGTTTTTTCCCGAAGAGAGTCTTGCCAGTCTTCTTCACAATCCTTTAAAACTTTAATTCCACCATTATATCTAATTCTAAACATGACGTCAAAATTCTGCTACACTCTCATGCTCTTGAATATACACATTGATAACTTATGTCGATAAACAAAGTGTTTAAATAAAAAAATACTATGAAAGGCAGGAGTATTGGTGTGACCACTGCATACACAAGTCAAGCAAAAAGTATAGTTGCACTTACGGTAAGTGCTTCTGGGACACCGACACTGCTAGGATCCATTGCATTCTCCATATCCCTTCACTAAAAACATGTTCTTCAGATGAAAAATGATTAATGGAGTCAATTGGATAATTTCACCAGCCTTGCCAACCCGTTCATCAACCATGAAAAAAAAATTGCTTTCACATCCCATTGATAAAAAATTGAAACCGATGAAATATATTCACCAACATAAAGTAATAATACTTTGCAACGACTCTCTTTTCCAGTGTAGATGTTGCTGCATAACCTTGGTAGAAATCCTTGAAGAAAATACTTGATAATTTTCACTTCTATTATCGGTTTCAAGAAGGGAGCAACCTTATCAATTTCATCAAGGTTGGCCAATGACTGGAATGCTACAATTGGGATATTGAAGAAAAATACAAGGAAAAATATCGAAACCCCCATGACTAGTTTTCGAAATGCAATTTCAACAAATGGAATGAGCAACCCATGATTTCACAATGATTTCTGATATCCATAACTTTCATAAATGCTTCACGATTCAGTAGCGTTCTCCATGGAGTTTGACATCATACATCAAAACATATCCATGCTGAAAACATATACGTTATCAATAGATGACGCCTGATTGACAAGATAGGCTCACCGAGAATTCTTAAACGCACTCAAGAAGTTTGGATCACAAAACTAGTGAAGAGGCCGAGGCTAAATTCCATGAATCCTCATTAACAAGCAAGCAAACCAACTCCCTAGATCGCTGATTTATTTTGCCGAATATCACGACTACAGTCGGTTGTGACTTGAATATTTCTAGAAGTAGGGGTGGAACCCTGTGCGAAAATTTCTTCATGCAAAAGGGAGGATATCATTTCCTATTCTCTAATACTGACCTAGGTTGACATATCTCTCTTTAACAATACCAGGACAAGTGCTCGGCTCAAGACAAATATCGTTTTACAATAGCGATATAAATTTTGTGATCCATATACCATATATCAATCACAAGAACCATAGTAATAGTATGCAGCATGTTGTATGATTCAAGTATTGCCCAATCAACTGTAACAAAGCTATGTAGGAGCTAGGGCTCGAAACCCTAATTTGTCTTCCTTGATATGGATCCAATTGAATATTTTTTCAATGGACTAGCGAGTATGTAAAGGCATAGTATATTAACTTAAATGGCTAACACATATATATACCACCGCCAAAATAAAGTTGTCTCAAAACGCACCGTACCATACACCTCAATAAACCATATATTAATACATCATTCCAAACATTAATGGAACCATTATATATATAACTCTTCTTCATGTCTGCCTGTTGGAGATTCGGTCGCTAAACTAGTGGCTCAAGCATGAAGAGGAGATACAACATCACTTTGAGCTCATGGACTTGGACATGGACTCCTGATTCTGGACTTGGCACCGGAGAACCACCCCTGTATCTCCGCTTATGGAATTTTGTCCTGAATTGTAACCCGAATCTGGGCTCGAACAATTACCCAATCCAAGCACTGCGCCATCTAGATATGGTTTCGCTACACACAAGCCACTACATGAAGAATGCTCTGAGCTGAAAAACTTCAATTGACTAGATGGTGTGGACGTAGAACTGTCGGTTGCAGCGAATCTCGGCCTTTCAATCTTCTTCTTGAAATAAAGTTCTGGATGCTCTGACCAATATTTTGCAGACGATATTGTGGTGGATGTTACAACGATTTCAATTCCATTTGACAGAGTTCCTGTGAATAACATGCTATCAGGTGTGTAACCAATGACATTACTAAAATCCTCACATGCTTCTTATAAATCTACTGGATTTACTTTCGGAACACCTGTTACAAACACGTTCTGTAAAGTGATATGGCACCTAGATATGGTTTCGCCACACACAAGCCACTACATCAAGAATGCTTTGAGCTGAAAACCTTCAATTGACTATATGGTGTGGACGTAGAACTATCGGTTGTAACGATTCTCGACCTTTCAATCTTCTTCTTGAAATAAATTTTTGGATGCTCCGACCAATATTTTGCAGACGATATTGTGGTGATGTTACAACAATTTCAACTCCATTTGATAGAGTTCCTTTGAACAACACGTTATCAGTTGTGTAACCAATGACAATACTAAACTCCTCACATGCTTCTTATAAATCTACTCGATTTACTTTAGGAACACCTGTTACAAACACGTTCTATAAAGTGATAATGGCACCACATTTTCTTCGTCCGACTGCGCGACAAATGATGGGCCTTCACAATACGATGGATATGAAATTATTTCGGCTAGCAGTACCACTACTTGAATAGATGCATGCATGCAATCGCTCCATGTATGAAAACTATCGTTATGGCAGTCTACTTAACGTCCTCTGCATCGCTATCATTCCTGGTCTATTAGTGTGCTTCTACAACTTGGAATAACACACGAAATTATCTCCACCTTCAGAAAAGCATTTTTGATCCAATTGATCACCTCTATGTCCTTTGACACCCTCTGCTCTGATATGATACCTGAGAGGGGGCTATGATACATTGTGAACACTGTCATACCAAACTCTGTAAATTTCCACTATTATTCTCTGGGTTTTGTAACGCTCAGGTCTGCTAGCAAGAGAAACATAAAGACATTCTGATAATAATAACTTTACGAATATTCTGCTTCTACAAAAGTTTTGAAAAACACTGCACACCAGGATGTATTTTTATCAAGCTGGTAATCTTATCAAAAACTTAGTAGTCCCTTCATTAACGGAGTCTGATGCTTCTACTCTCATTGTGCCACATTCAAACGTGCTAGTTTACTCTTGTCTTTTGTTCTGAGCTTAACAAGTCTGTAGTTCATAACGCTGCCATAGTGAACACTGTCAAACCAATGTTCATCACACCACCAACGCATGAGCCACCATATTTTAATAGATCATACCAAAACATTAATACAATCAATATCAATGTATAACACAACACATGACAATACATTGATTACGTCATTTCTCAACTGTTACCCACCGTTGTAAATTTCCTAGGGTGTACATGCCTTAGTTTTTGGAGGAATATATTCATTTGATACTTTCATATATTTATGAAAATCATCAAACATGTTCACAACAAATACGTGGGATTTGTCCAACTTATATCCATTGTAATGAAGATCCACATTGCTCGCAGAAAGGAGTTCTCGCTATCAAGAACTTGGGATTCCTCATAATGTTACATAGCAATATGATACACTCCAATATAATACACAACAACTTTAACATTAACGTTGTAGGTTTCCGTTATCAACGCCGTGGTATAAATTGAATATATATCATTGCTGACATCATGCATTATATATAACATTGTTGCATTGCAATCGAAAGCCATCATATAATATAATATAACACAATTCATAATAATATAATACTCGGTCAATAATAATCAAGGCACCATATGACCATAGTCTACGTTCCATATAGTATGAATTAAAGCCATATAAAGCCATATCCATTATGCCAACAGCCAATCAACGCCCCACAAAAAACCAACAACTGTCCAAACATTATACCACCGCCAGGGTCACATCCAATATAACGCTAATATATAATATTTGCGGTCATAAAATTTTCTATTGTGCTGGCAACATGATCTTATCAATGAGCCTTCATAGCTACCCATTTTCAACTAATATCGATGTATTCATTTCTTGTTCTCTGGTTCGACTTCCCAAAATTCCAAGAACAAAAGGCCGTTCATCCATCGTTCTTGTATACATATAATGTTGTATTATATTATCTTAGCCAACAGATAGGAGGTTCAGCTGTGTTGTTGCATTAGCAGTTAAAGTCATTGGAAATGGTGATGTGGGTAGAGTTTCCATCCCGCACAACTATACTTTGCACGATACATTACTGTTCATACTCCATCATCCGGAAATAGCTTTTACACGCAAAATGTAACTGCTACATTCTAAACACACTTATCTATGAAACCTGCACCGATTAAAACATCACCAATTGTTAGACTAGGGACAAATTTTGGTTCTCATATATGTGGGAATATCACTATGCAGGTTTGACAGTTACAATTTTGACTGGCCTGCGTCTGTTTCCTGGGTATCATGAATTTTAGTCTCGTGGGTGTTAAAAATATCATTCATTATAAAGAATAATATTATTCGTTGTATCCATAGTGAACGTTGTCGAACTCTATTCCAACCCATGGCAGGGTTGTTTCAACGAATGACACAACATTCAAGACAATGCATTCCATAGCAGCTCCAATAGCAGTGTGTTCAAGCTCCAAAATAAATAACGTAGCTTATTCAATCTCGAATGACAACACTCGATACCTAATGTTGATATAGCAGAATTATTACCATGAAACCACACATCATAGATAACCAACATCATCAACATATGCACCATATGTAATATATAATATACATATTGCTGTGGAATAAATTATAACATTGTACTCATCAATAGATGATTGCGATAATAATGCATGTCTCTGTAATAATATATCACTTGCTGCCCATACTTTGGAACTGATATTTAGTTCAACGCACCATGATAAGTTCGTTCACCATAATATAATCCAACAACCGCACTATAGTATAGCATATGTCAATGATATAATTAATCATTAATCCGACAAATATATAATTCAACGCACCACCATAAAATAGATGTAACAGCACAAATGTCATGCACCAACATCAAGTGTTTAGCGCCACCACACATTATTTTGATATTCTTCCACACATGTAACACATACCATAAATAATCCGGCAGAGTGATGGTTTAATTCGTGTTGGTATTTTGGTTTGATTCCCTAGCATCTGTTCCTAATTCTGACAACCCTCTTACCAAACCAAAATGCATTCATATAACATTTTATTTTGTCTTAAAGCTCAATTCTATCAGACCATAGGTGTAATGCAAGTCCGCAGGCCATGTAACATCAGACTCAGATTCCTCTTCTATCTTCATCAGAATTCTTGCCAGACGCTTGGAGGAACCGCGTTCTTCAGGGATCTCGCCCGGTATTTACCAACAATTTTAGTACTATCATTGTTCTCCTTTTCATAATCGTTTGCAAAATATCACCTTCTTTGATGCTGAGGAAGTTCTTACATTTTTCTCTTTTGCTTTGCATATATTGTATTTGCACATTTCCAAGTCCCTATCTTTACTCCACAGGAATGTGAATTTGAGAAAGAAACATATTACTCATTACTCATTCCATTGTGTGGACATTATTTAACTAAAGGTCCTCTCGACCACTTTGACAGCCCTGAGCAGTTCCTAAGTACCATGAGTTCATTCAAAGTTGCACCTTTTGTTTTTTTCAACTCCTTCCCATTATTGAAAAAAATTGTCGTCTATGAAACTCATCATTTATTGTCTTTCTTTGCCTTGTGAGTTGATGCAACTGACTTTAATAATAAATACAACCATATAATTGAGGGGAGCCAAAGTTTCTAGTTTCTGTGTTGTTTATTTTATTTTATTTTATATATATATATATTATTTTCTTTATGATCATTTAGTGAAATCTTGCTTTGTTTGCTTTGGCTCTACCTAGATTGTCTTTAAAGATTTTCACTAATACTTGCTTGGTAGCCATGCCATTAATCTAGTAGTTCTCCCCTTCAAATGATGTTGCTCTAACATTAATTGAATTCATCACTTTATTTCTTGAGCAGCTTTCTGTGAGGTTTATTTGTCATTGAATTTTTTTACTGCTTTTTTCTTTCTCTTCCCTACTTTACTTGGTTGCCTTTTTTTTGGCTCATTGTTTAAACTGCTTATAGTGGCCTCCATCTTTTGTTTAGAATTATTTAAGGTATATGGTAACTTACATTCTTTGGCCATGTGGCCAAGATAGCTACACAAATATCATTTTATATGGCCAAGAAAAGGAACAAATGGTGTGTGCTTTCTTGAGTTCATATTCTTCTTTGTATACATATACATATTGCATTCAGTAGCTTTATGTCCAAATCCATTGTAAAAATAACAATAACCATAGAAATGATTTGTGTACAAAGGCTTCTTGTTTGATGCATCTTTTGCTGATTAGTCTTGGTTTGCTTCTTCTTACATTTTGCTGCTATATGCCCAGGTCCATGGCAAGTCAAACCTAGTTTGATGTCCATTTATCTTTTCCCTCATGAGATTCAGGTGCATAACATGTCTCATTTGATTGAACACTTTATGTTTGACATGACTTTTTCTTCTACTTTTTGACAGTGTAACTACTAATGTATCCTTCATGCATGACATGCAATCTATTCCAAATTTCTTTTGCAAAATTTAAGCCTATTACTGTATCAAGATCCTTATTATAAAGATTTTTATACATAACACATTTTGCATTAGCATTCCACTGAAGGAGAACCTTTGCAATAACCATGACATACAAGCTTCCATACACTAGGTCCATAAGCTATTCATGAGAGTTTGATGTACACTTTGATAATCCATGAATCAACTAGATCTATGTTCAAGTTTGAATCAACTAGATCTAGGTTCATGGAAATTAATTTGATTTTCTTTTACTCATTAAGTAAACCATTAAATGAGAAAATTTACATATAATGACCATCATATTTAATATGCAAACAACAAGTAATAAGTAAACCAAAACCTCACATCTACACATAATAACAACAAATATGGACACTAGATATAAGTGGAAACCCATAAAGCTAGAAAGCCATGATTTTGTTATTGTTATGATGTAAAGGCCAGCTCCTACTCCCTTATTACATCAGATTTTATGTTGGCTCCAACCTATAGTAGGCAACTACATCAATTTCTCAAGAGACAACATACTCCCTTATTACATCATATTTTATGTTGGCTCCAACCTACAGTAGGCTACTACATCAATTTCTCAAGAGACAACATGCTATAAAACTACAACTCCCATATGTTTTATGCAGTTTACAACCAACATGAGGATCCTACCTCAACCACCTCCAACTGGATATTTATTAAGCCACAACTTGAAATGAGACCACAATCCCCTCATACAAGATGAAACAATATGTTGATTTACTTGGGCATCAATTATGCATACCTCCATCTTTATTTCTGCCCCTTCTCCCCTGAAAATATTTTTCACATCATCTTCATGTGTGTCACTAATTAACTCACAAACAATCAATCCTCACATGCTCTCTAAGTCACTAAATCATCTGTCCTCCAAAATCACACCTTTTATAAAGATAGTTTTCTAGATGTTTGTATTCCACATAAAAATATGAAGACTCTTTACCTTCCACTCATTAGTTTCCAAGCTCTTCACATTTTGAATATTATAAAATAAATAAGTGCTCCACCACATATTATTTTAGCCATCTATAATGATTAGGTACACCAATATCAACATAATGGCAAAAGCAACATTATAACATCACAACACTTTTCCAATGTAAACAAAATGCACACAACATATGAAGGCAATGCAAGTATATATATGCAACATTCACTCTCCAAAGCCATCTATATGATCAAAGCCATATTTTCTTCATGTCATTGCCTCAATAGCCTTGAGTCTTGTCTTGCTTTTTCTGTCATGGAGTCTTGCCTTTGCCTTGCACCACAACAATGATCATGTTTTTTCTTGCCTATCCAACATCTCTCCTAAAGAATTTTCCATCATCTTGCTCTTGTTCTTGCATATCAAACATGCCTTCCTGCAAACATTGTTCCTTTGTAAATACGTTGCATTCTATTGTTGTTGGTATTTTATTGCCCCTTTGCTCCTTTTCCTTGCTACTCTCCTTTTCCTTTGCTGCTCCTTTTCCTTATTGCTCTCCTTTTACTTTGTTACTCCTTTTCCTTGCTGCTCTCCTTTTACTTTGTTGCTCCTTTTCTTTACTTCTTTTTTACCTTCTTTGCCTTACTGCTGCTCCTTTGTTGTTCCATTGTCTTTGTTTCCATTGTCTTTGCTTCTTTTTTTCCTTGCTGCTACTACATACCATGTTGCTCCTATTGCTCCTTTGCCATCAATGACAATAGTGGCACTCATGATTGATGAATTGTAAGACT
Source organism: Pinus tabuliformis (assembly GCA_031772625.1). Lineage (NCBI taxonomy): Eukaryota > Viridiplantae > Streptophyta > Pinopsida > Pinales > Pinaceae > Pinus > Pinus tabuliformis. The sequence continues at coordinate 730,544,560 of CM062804.1, forward strand.
GTACTCTTTCTGCTAAACATTTTATGACAATCTAATAAGAAGAAGAAATTGAAAGGGTTCCCCCCTTTGTGGGTTTTTTTCCAGTTGACCAATCTTGGTGTCTCTTGTTATTGCTCTTGATTGTCTTCTATTGTATATTTCATTTATTGTTCTATCTACAATTTCTATTCTCTTGATTGTCTTCTATTGTATATTTCATTTATTGTTCTATCTACAATTTCTATTGACCATTGGAAGATTAAATTGTTTTGAAAGATTGCTAATTGAAGAAAATAATTGGGCTAAAGTGATTTTAATGGTATCAGAGAGTGAAGACAAGCCCAAGGAGATAAGAGACAAGATAAATTATCTTTGGAAGAAGTTGAAGGAGCCTATTTGATTTGGTCAAGATGTATACCTCTTACTTCAAGGATTCTCTGGGTGAATCATCAACCTTGCAGCTTGGAAGGCCAGGTTGGAAGAAGTAATACTTGATGAGAATGATGTCATAGAAAGTGTGGAAGTTCTAATTAGTAAAAAAGTCATCATTGGAGACCACAGCAGGGAATAATCTAATATAAAACTAATATACCTAAACTAATAATTAATCTATTTACAACTACATTACATCATGTTACATTTCCTTTACATCAAATGATTTATTTTCATCTTTAAGAGAGGACTTGATGCAAACTAAGATGTAAATGCATAACTAAACATGAAAAACCTGAACTAGAATGGGATAACCCTCTCCCATTCCTAGAGAAAATTAAATAAAACAAGGGAAGGACTCGTCTATGAATTGATGTAGAATTAATATTCTATTATGAATTCCAAAATAATTTGTAAACTCATAAAAGGTTAAAACAACTATGTAAATGAATCTACTTTAATAAATAGTTATTAAGGTAAGTCCACCTACAAGCCTAAATTCATATTAAACATAATTCATTATAAATTTTGTATTAATCAAAATAGATAGTTCATTTCAATTAATACACATAAAAGCAAAATACACTTGTAAATGAATAATAAATAGTTTTTTTTTGGTAACTAAGAGATGAACCTTCTATTAATCAAAATAAATTACATAAAGTACAGAAAGCCAGACAACATGGGCCACAAAGAAGCAAGCATGATAGAAACCCTCAGGTCAAAGAGGAGCTAACAACAACCCAAAGGAGAGTCCAAAGAGCAAACCTGTACAAAACCCATGCATAGCAAACAATTAACCAAAACCAGAAACCAACAAAATCCTGGCTATAACCATTTAAGGAAAAGTAAATTGGTTTTGGAGAGAGCCGGGCCCATAGAGGGACCCACATCCTTGAGTAACTAGCCCGACAAATCCTAGCAACCCAATCCAATGCCCTACACAGATATCGTGCAACCTAGATGCGTGGAGGTGGTTAATGGCGTCCTGAGAGTGGTTTCCTCTCTCATCACGAGACCAAGTGAGTGGAATCATGTGCTCCTTCCACTAAACTATAAACCATCTGAAGCCCGTGATATACCACTTGGTTTCGCCAAATGGAGGCCGTTAGTCCAATCCAACTGTACTTCGGTAAACCAATCTGTATCAATGTCAGACTCGAAACCTTCATCCTACTCCAACAGCCATGAAAGTCTAATTAGGCTATGTTATCCTCACCCATGTCCTCTAGTTCAATACTTTCCACCCATGCATCCCAATCCATATTTGCCAGCATGACACAATCCTCTCGAAGCTTCACGACATGAAGCAACTCCCATGGGTGTCGAGAGTCCCTGGCCTTATTGGCCACTCCTTCGTTAGCCAATCTGTGGGGTAACATGTTTGCTTTCCTTCTGACATGAACAAACCTTAAAGTTTTGAGGTTTTGTAAGTGTGCTTGGATTCAGTGAAAAACCTGCAGCAGCTTCTAGTGCTTAAACACTTTATCTGTGAGGTACCATTTTGGATCTTCTTGGTTGCTTTCATAACCAATTCCGATGATGACATTCTGTAAATTTGTCTCTACTGGGATCTCCAAACATTGATCTAAAGCCAAAAGTTCAGCCATGTTATTGGTACCCTTCTCCACATGGCCATGGAAAATGAAATTTGTGTGTCCCTCAAGATCCCTAATGGCACCCTTGAAGCCAACTTCCCCATGATTGCCCTTAGAGGCTCCATCAATATTAACTTTGAAGAAGCCTTGAGGAGGCAGCTGCCAACCCCTGTCCCCGCAGTTTGTTACTCTCACATCCTTATTTAATCCTTGAGGGATGATGGACTGAAGACCCAAATTAATAATAATGAGTTCCTCATGAGGCAGAGGAGGATTCGAGGGAGTTGTTCTCAGAATGCTCCTAATTGTTTCCTTGAGCTGTTATGAAATCTGATTGATGATAAGCAAGGGCTCCATGGCTCTATTTTTCAAGATCCACATATTGCATTCTTTCCAAATATTCCATATGACAAAGCCTCGTGAAAGCATCCAGGCTTTGTTGATGATCTAATTTTTTGAGAAATTACCAATCCCAAATTTTGGTAGAAAAGGAACAAATATTTAGAAGGTGTTCAATCATTTCCTCATGAGAGCCACAGAGGAGACATTTAGAGGGGCCAATGAAACCTTTCTTAAGAAGGTTTTCCCAAGTTAGGAATTTTCTTTGATGAACCAACAAGATGAATAATTTTATTTTCATCCAATGAGGAGTTTGCCACAAATCGTGCCAGACTTTCTCTGCATTTCCAGATTTAAATCTTGTGATTGCCTGTTTGGCCTCTTTGAGGTTATAGTTGCCTTCATTGTTTTTTCCCCATCTAAATTGGTCAGGTGAGGAGGAAACCAGAATCCTTCTTTGCTCTAGGTCCATGGCAAGGACCTCTACCATGGCCTTTAGAGGGCTCTCTTCATTATAACTTAGATCCTTCCATTTCCTCCATTTTTTCTTATCTCTTCCCTTATCACAGAAATATTTAACTAAGGAAAGACCTTTGCTATCTGTGTCCCTCTTGAGGGCTACCAGTTTGTTCCTGTTCAAGATGGGTTCCTGTTGCCAGCTGTCCTCCCAGAAGCGGGCCCTGTCCCCTGCTCAAATTTCCCAAAAATAGTGTTGTTGAACAATCCATTTGTTCTCCCACGCAAGGTTCCATATGTGTGAGCCCTTGATTTGACCTGTCATTCTAATGTGATCTTGTTCCTGCCAATGCTTGGCGTACTTTTGTGTCCAAATCTTGGCCCAAGGGGCATTCGGCTTCTTGATCCAATTCCACCAGAGCTTTGCTCTCGAAGCTTGACTCTGGGTTTCCAGATCATGCAGCCGCAAACCACCATGGCTTTTTGGCTTGCAGAGCTTGTCCGACGCAAAAAGTACCCATTTATTTTTCTCTTCCCCTATGCCCCACAGAAAGTTTCTTTGAATGCTTCTTATTTGCTGTTTAATGCCTTGAGGAGCCGGTATAGCTGCAAACATGAAAATGGGAATGGCCTGCAATACCGCTTGAGTAAGCACAAGTCACCCTATAAAGTTAAGAGCCCTACAAGTCCAATTGCTAATTTTGTCTTGAAGTTTGTTTAAAACAGGCTCCCAAATTTGCTTACTCAGAGGTTTTTCTGTAAGAGGAATGCCAAGATATTTGGAAGGTAACTGGTCCCTCTGAAAACCAATAATCCTGGTGATATGTCTCTGAATAGCAATATTAGTGTTAAAGAAAAAAAATTTGACTTGTTTTGGCTTACCTCTGTGCCTACTGCCATAGTGAAATCATTCAAGATGTCCTTGATTGCCTTTGCTTCACTAACTGTGGGAATGCCCTGCAACATAGTATCATCCACAAATTGTTGGTGCATGTTAGCCTCTCCATCTGGGGTGAGCTTGATCCCCTGAATCCTTCCTTCAACATTTGTTGCTTTGATTTCCCTACCAAGCCCTTCCATCATGAGGACAGAGAGGAAGGGGGAGAGCGGATCGCCTTGTTTGAGCCCTCTGGAAGGTGTAAAAGTGTTAGAGCGAGCTCCATTAAGCAGAATGGATAAACTTGTCGAGGTGACAAGAGCCATAACCCATCTGATCTAGTTATGGTCGAAGCCATAGGCCTTGAGAATGGCTATGATGTAAGACCAGTTAAGTTTGTCATAGGCTTTCACAAGGTCCAATTAAATGATCATACCTGGTTGCTTGTTGCTTTTGAGAGAGTTACCACCTCATGTGCATGGATGATGTTGTTGATAATCTGTCTTCCTTCCACATAACCTGTTTTCTCTTTTGAGATGAGAGTAGGAAGAAGAGGCTTGAGTCTATTGGTTATCTTGAGTCTTCCACAACCTCGAGGATATCCTGTTTGACTATATCCCAATAGGCTTTGAAGAAATCAACATTGAAACCATCTGGGCCCAGTGCTTTTCCAATTTGCATTTCCTTGATAACCTCACTAACCTCCTCTTCCAAGACTAGCCCGTTGAGATTGTGGTTGTCCTCACTGGTGACTAACTTGGGAATGTGAAGGGTGAACTTATCAATGAACCTGGATCTGTCTTCCAATGGCTCCTTTGCAATATTAGAGAAGTTTTGTACTAGGGTTGATTCCATGTCCTTGTGAGTGACAAGTTCAATACCTTGAGAATCCTTTAGTTTTGTGACTTTGTTATGAGCCCTGTGGGCCATAGTGGATTTGTGGAAGAACTTAGTATTCCTTTCTTCCTCTTTTATCCATTGAATTCTAGACTGCAATCTCTAAAATGTTTCCTCTTGTAAGCAACACTCCTCCAATTCATCCTGCAAGGAGTCAATCAGTTTTTGCCTTTCCTCTTTGAAGCCCTCTGTGATGTTGATCTGATTGATTTCCTGGAGTTTTTGCTCAGTGGTCATTCGAGCCTTGATGATATCACCAAATTCCTTTTTGTTCCACTCCTTAAGTTTAGATTTAACGTGTTTCAGTCTTTGCTGGAGCATGTACATCTTGGTGCCCTGAATATTCAAATCCTCCTTCCACCAAGTGGCAATGTTGCTGGCAAAATAGGGGTGCGAAAGCCAGGAATTTTCAAATCTGAATGGCCTATTTCTCGGAGTGCCCATAAAAGAGGCTTCTAGCTGGACTGGCCAATGATCCGAGCCTCCAAAGGGAAGAATGGATGTAGTGATGGCTAAACCTGCAAGGAGGAGATCCTCAGAGATGACAATCCTATCTAGTTTGGATGCCACTTAGGAAACCCCTCCTCTTTTGTTGTTCCAAGTGAAGGTTCCGTTTATAGTCTCGGTATCCATCAGTCCCATGTTTGTGAGGAAATATTGGAAGGCTTCAGAGTCTCTACCAATGATCCAGGTGGATATTGGTGGCCACCTGCAAAGTCCACCTGGACCCCCACCATTGTCTTTCTCAGCATTTTCAGTTTCCTTAATTGTAGCACAACTTACTATTTTTAGCAGTTTTTCGGGTCCTGAACTTCCGGAGCTGTTTTGAGGCCCTAAACGACATATTTTGGGGAATCCGGGGGCAACATGGGTCCATGATGTTTCCCGTTCCAACAATGATACTGCTCGGATAGATCTTTCTAATGAGCTATTGTACGCGTCAAACGGAGATCATATGCCAAAGTTACGACCCCGGGAAGTTGATGTACCAATTTACCCCAAACGGGGCCCACAGTTTGGCGTTTCATCTCCTAGGGTTAGGTTTTGGAATGTTAAGGGTTTTCCATTGTTTCTCAACAATAAATAGGCCTTCAAGCCTCATTGTAACACAGTTCAGAGGCATGTAGCCATCACATCTCTTCTCAGAGATAAGCTACCATCGCCCTAGCTGGTTTATTTCTATTTCTGGTTGTAAGCATATTTCAGTATTTTCCATTAATGAAATGAAGTATTATTTCCGCTCCATCTTTGGGTATATGGTTATCTCTGTAATTTGTTGCGTTCCTGTTTAAATCCGAATCAGTGGTATCAGAGCGGTCTGCTTTTTCTCTGTTTTTCTTTGCATGTCCCCAACAAGGTCGGGATATAAGGAGTTAGGGCTTGAACTGGTTGAACCTTTGCAAGACCAGCCTCGCAAATCCCGACGGCCTCCCATGGCGGACGAGAAGAAAGACGAGGGGGCAGGAGATCCCATCAAAATCTTGCTCAAAGAAGCCCTCGAGCGACAACGGAACGCGATGATGGACAACTTTGCCCAGATCCTTCAGCGGCTACCCAGAAGCAACGCATCGGCTTCCAGCAGCTACTCTGGAAATGCCACACCCTTTAAGGTACAAGTTAATTTTGAAATCCCCATATTCGAGGGTCAGATAGACGCAGATGCCGTAGATAAATGGTTAAATGTGCTAGAGGGTTATTTTTCTGTTCATGAATTTTCGAGTCGGGAAAAGATTATTTTTGCTCTTCTCAAAGCAGCCCCCCACGTCAAGGACTGGTGGGAAACCTACTGCAAGCAGAAGGATGAAAGTACTGGCTCACTATTTTCAGCCGCACCCACCTGGGATTCGTTCCGGGATGCCATCAAGGAGCAGTACTACCCTGTCGGAAGCTATGAGGATGAATACATAAAGTGGACCACGCTGCGGCAGGGAAGGGACCAAGACGTGCCAGAGTTCACCAATCTTTTCCATACCCTTCGCACAAAGTTGGGTATCAAGGATTCGGAGCAACATTTGATACTCAAATATCGTGGCTGCCTGCACAAGTACATCCAGGAAGAAATACAATTCCTAAACATCCCCTCGCTCGGCGCAGCATACCGATATGCCGTCAAGGTCGAGTATAATTTTAAACAAAAGAAGCAAGACTTTGGATCTGCGAATCCAAAGGGGAAAGGTGCCCCTAAACCACAGAACAAAGGACAAAGCCAAGGTGGGACAGCCCAAGACAACCAGCCGAAGCTGCAAGCAAAGAACAACGCTGCGAAGCCGAGAAAGGACACTGGAAAATGGTGCGAGTTCCATAAGAGCTCCACTCACAGCACAAGTGAGTGTCGGGCCAAGCAGTCACTGGTGGCTGAGCTAAAGGTTTCAGAATCAGATGCATGTTCCGACTCTGAGTCAGAACCCGATAAGGGGTATGAAAAAGGGAAGCAGATCATTGATGCGAATCCCAGCGCCACTGTTGTTACCGCAAAGATCCAGAAAAATGAACCTGAAGATCCAGAGGAGGAGGAGCATCTCTTCCACTCCCAGATGTGGGTAAAGGGCTCCCCGATACAGTTCATTGTTGATAGCGGGAGTCAAAATAACCTCATTTCGGCAGAGGTCGTGAAGCGGTTGGGCTTACCGACCACATCACATCCACAACCATACACCATTGGGTGGCTTCACCAAGGACGAGATCTTTGCGTGAGCCAGCAGTGTCGCCTTCCATACAACATCAAGCCCTTCACGGATGAGGTATTGTGTGACATTTCTCCCCTTGAAGTTTGTGATGTATTACTAGGGCAACCATACTTGTGGAAGCGACATGCTGTGTATGAGTCAAGGCCCCGTGCTGTTATTATTACATTGGGAAATAAGTTGTTCAGGATACCAGAGGTAGCACCACCTGCCGCCATCTCTTTGATTACTGCAAAACAATGCAGTAAGATCATTTCCAAAACCAGGAAATTTGTTTTCCTGATGATACGCCCTCAAGGAAAGAAGAAGACAGTGGCCGCGGCCTCCAAACGGGGTCCCTCTGCACGACAACTACAGATGGACAAGATTGTGGAGGAGTACGAGGACATCTTCACCTCCCCGGCAGGGGTTCCTCTACACTGTCAAGTCAAGCACTCCATTGATCTGACCCCAGGTGCGCCGCTACCCAATGGACCAATTTATCGGCGCTCCGTTCTGGAGAATGATGAAATCAAGAGGCAGATTCAGGAGCTCCTGCAGAAAGGTCACATCCGTCTGAGTTCATCGCCTTGTGGGAGTCCGATCGTGTTGGTACAGAAGAAGGATGGGCCGTGGAGACTCTGTATTGACTATCGGGCGCTGAACAAGATCACTGTCCATAATAGGTACCCGATCCCGCGGATTGATGACCTCCTAGACCAACTAAACGGGGCAAAATATTTCAGCAAGATCGATCTGAAGTCAGGATATCACCAGGTACCAATCGAACCCTCCGATGTGTGGAAGACTTCCTTCAAATCCAAGGAGGGCCTCTTCGAATGGTTGGTCATGCCTTTCGGATTGACGAATGCTCCTGCAACCTTTATGAGGCTAATGGATGACATCTTGCGGCCATTCACCAACTCCTTTGTAGTAGTATACTTGGATGACATTCTGATCTTCAGCCAGAGTTGGGAAGAGCACCTCCACCACATCCGACAGGTTCTCCAAACACTGCGGCAACACAAGCTATGTGCCAATTTGGAGAAATGCACTTTTGGCATGACCCAGGTTCAGTATCTGGGATACATCATTGATGAACAGGGGGTGCATGTCGATCCAGCCAAGATCCAAGTCATTCGGGATTGGCCCTCTCCAACCACTCTAACAGAGCTCCGCAGCTTTCTAGGTCTTGCCAACTTCTACCGCAGGTTTGTGTTGGGGTTTTCTCATATTTCTTGGCCCTTGAGTCAAGTCACCAAGGGCGGGGCGAAAGCAAAATTCTTTTGGTCTGAATCTCAACAGAAGGCATTCAGGGAGTTGAAGGATCTCCTCTGCACAGCACCAGTGCTTGCGTTACTAGATTTACAACAACCATTTGAGGTCGAGACAGATGCCTCTAACTATGCTATTGGGGCAGTCCTTACTCAACATGGGCATCCAGTGGCATATCACAGTGAAACACTTTCAGACACAGTCCGGAAGTACCCCACTTATGATAAAGAGATTTATTCCATTGTACAGGCCTGCCGACAATGGAAGCATTACATTTTGGGGAAGGAAACGGTCATCCACACAGACCACCGACCTCTGCAGTTCATACAGACCCAAGGGAAATTGCAGAATGATCGCCATCAGAAGTGGTCTACATACCTACAACAGTTTCACTTGAATATCAAGTATAAAAAGGGCAGCACCAATAATGTTGCAGATTTCCTCAGTCGACCACCAATCATGGCGCTAACCACCGTGCTCAACTCTTGTGGGCACGAGACTTCTGATTGGCCACTTCTCTACAAAAGCGATCCAGAATTCGGCCACACATACCAGACACTCTTGGAGGGTCGGCATGTTGCAGATTTTCACCTCCAGGATGCCCTATTATGCCACCTCGATAACCTTTGTGTTCCTTCAAGCGAGCGTGCCAAGATGATTTGGGAAGCACACTACAGTCGGGCTGCTGGGCATTTTGGGGTCGAGAAAACAGTGGCAGTACTGCAAAATTATTTCTATTGGCCGAATCTTCGACAGGATGTTGGGAAGTACATCCGATCATGTACTGCCTGTGCCATTGCCAAACCGACCATTAAGAAGCACGGCCTCTATACCCCGTTGCCTACCCCTAGTTGACCTTGGGAATCCATCTCCATGGATTACATGTCAGGCCTTCCTTCCACTAAACATGGAAATGACTGTATTTTTGTGGTCGTCGACAGGTTCTCGAAGATGGCCATTATGATGGCCTACAAGAAGAATATCACAGCAGAAGCCACTGCTAAACTCTTCTTTGAATGAGTGTGGGTGCACTTTGGGATCCCACAGTCTATCATCTCAGATCGGGACAGTCGGTTTCTCAGCACATTTTGGTCCAGTCTCTGGTCAATGCTGGACACCAAACTCATGAAGTCCACAGCCTTCCATCCTCAAACTGATGGCCAGACAGAGGTTGTCAATAGGATGATTGTGCACATTCTGCGCATGTATAACTCAAAGCATCCACGCACATGGGACGAGAGCCTCCCTTATGTTCAGCACAGCTACAACCGAGCTCTTCACAGCTCCACTGGCCATAGCCCTTTTCAGGTGGGTTTGGGATTCCAGCCACTATGCCCCATTGATGTGGCCATGCCACTTGCAGCTACTCACATGAATTCAGCTCATGTCCAGTCCGAAACAGATAAGGCCACCAGCTTCATTGAGCGCATCCAACATATTCGCCAGCAGGTCCATGAAATTCTTGAGAAATCAAATGCCAAGTACAAGCAGCGACATGATCAACATCGGGTTCCACACAAGTTTCAGGTGGGCGACAAAGTCTGGTTGCATTTGCAGAAGGAACGCCTTACTGGAGCCTATTGGAAATTGAGACCACTCCGATATGGTACTTACACCATTACTAAGGCCATGGGAGACAATGCATTTGAGCTCAGCATTCCCCCATTCCTTGGCCTGCACCCAGTGTTCAATGTGGACCGCCTTCGGCCATACTTTCCACCATTGCTAGACACATCCGACATTGCAGAACAGCTCAAACCCACAAAATTAAATCCAGAGTGCATGGAACAAGCTGCAAGTGATTGGATCATGGACACACAGATCAAGAACACTCGCCAACAGAATATCCAACTGTATCGAGTTGTCAAAGCAGGCCAACTCCTTCAGCAGGGCAAGTGGCTCACCAGGGAACAAGTTCAGCAGAAGTTTCCTCATCTCATGGAGGAGCTCAACGCAATGGGGACCATTGCTTCCTAAGGGGGGAGGAATGATCTAGGTGGATATTGATGGCCACCTGCCAAGTCCACCTGGACCCCCACCATTGTCTTTCTCAGCATTTTCAGTTTCCTTAATTGTAGCACAACTTACTATTTTTAGCAGTTTTTCGGGTCCTGAACTTCCGGAGCCGTTTTGAGGCCCTAAACGACGTTTTTTGGGGAATTCGGGAGCAACATGGGTCCATGGAATGGACCGATGTTGCCCGTTCCAACAATGATACTGCTCAGATAGATCTTTCTAATGAGCTATTGTACGCGTCAAACGGAGATCATATGCCAAAGTTACGACCCCGGGAAGTTGATGTACCAATTTACCCCAAACGGGGCCCACAGTTTGGTGTTTCATCTCCTAGGGTTAGGTTTTGGAATGTTAAGGGTTTTCCATTGTTTCTCAACAATAAATAGGCCTTCGAGCCTCATTGTAACACAGTTCAGAGGCATGTAGCCATCACATCTCTTCTCAGAGATAAGCTACCATCGCCCTAGCTGGTTTATTTCTATTTCTGGTTGTAAGCATATTTCAGTATTTTCCATTAATGAAATGAAGTATTATTTCTGCTGCATCTTTGGGTATATGGTTATCTCTGTAATTTGTTGCGTTCCTTTTTTTCCGAGAGAGATCTTATCATATTGAAATTTCCTGCTAGTATCTAGGGTATATTGGGATAGCATGCTCTGAGACCTTCCAAGGAGGTGAGAAACTTGATTTATTAACCTGCTACTGAGGGCCATATACATTAGTTATCATGTAGGTTTCTTTGTCACCTATGGGATTACACACCATAGAAAGATAGTTCCTGGACGCTTCAGCATCCAGGATTCCCAATTTTTGTGGATCCCACAATGTAAGAATCCCTCTTGCAGAGTTATTAGCTTTAACTTCCAAATAATCATACTTGATTAACCATTTATTATGCACTTTTCTTGTTTTCTCCATAGAACATTTTGTCTCCTGAATAAAGACCATATCCAGTTTTACTTCTTTTATTCTATTGTTAAGATTTCTCTGTTTCCTTCTACTACCTAAACCCCTAATATTCCAGGTTGCTAGCTTCATTAAGAAAGGTTGGTAAAAGAGTAGCTCGTAAGGTATTTCATCCTACCTGAGTTAATTAGTAGTTTTCCACATTCTGTTAGAAATTCATTCTGTCTTTTCCTTCCTCTTTTCCTTCTTGGGTATTTTGGAAATAGTGTCTACGATTTCTCCATCATTTTGACCGCACTTTGCTATGGCATTCGTGGCTTCTTTTGACTCCAGTTCCCTTCGTTTGTGCCCTCCATAGATAGAGTTGTTGTACTCGATCATAATCTTCTTTTGGCAATGATTCCACTCCTTTGTTCTTTCCTTGTTCCAGAAATTGTTCTAGATCAAGATTTTCCCTCTCTAGAATCTCCTGCAGTTCATGATCTTCTGTGCCTACCTCACTTGGGGTCATCTCTTGGTCCTTGCTGATCTCCATGCAACCCTGTGGTTCCTATGTCTATTGGTTGTTTGTTGGGATGTCCTCCGTTTTAGTTTCCATATCCTACTCCTTGGGAACGTTCTCCTTGACTTGTGATGTCTCCTCGCTTTCCTCCCCTTCCTCCCCTTCCTCTAGGATTTTGAAACTATTATGTCTTGTTTGTATGTCTTCACTTGGCTTCTTGTGGGATCTTCTACCCCCTTTCCCTTTTCCCCCAACCTTGGTAAAACCCTCACGATCTTTGTTCACAGAGGTTTTCCCATTGCTTTCCACATGGTTAGTGGGGCAGTCTCTAAATAGATGACCATGTTCAAGACATTTGTGAAATCTAAATGGAATGTGCTCATAGTCTACAGTTTGCACCCATTCTTCATCATATACTTCTAAGATTATTGCTTCCGAAAGGGCTCTAGATAGATCCATTTCCACACATATACAGGTGAAGGAGGTATATTTACCTTTGAGAGTTGCCTCTGATATTTTGAGAAAATGCCCCATCTTATTGCCTATAACTTTCAACGATTCTGGTAGCCAATAATCCAGAGGTAAAGATTATAGCCTGATCCATACCAGTACTAATGTGAATGTTTCACGTTCCGACACAAAGTTCACTGTCTAGGGATGCATGTAGAGTCCTGCTACAATGTAGAAGTAGGGTCCCCCCTCAAACACCCTATCTTTGTCCTCTAGGCTCGCAAACACCACCGTGAAGAAGCCCTTAGATCCCAGATGCAAATGTATTTCTCCCTTGGGTTTGTTAAGAAGATTGCCTAGTTTGGTTAGTGCTCTGATAAGATTGTATAACTTCCTTCGCAGTGATAGGTGGAGTTCATAAACATGGTGGTATTTTAGTAACAACTTCAACCACCCCTTTTAATTTTAAGTTTGATTTGTGCCACTTGGAGGAGTTTCTTTGACTCGATCTGTTCTAATTCATCCCTCGAAGCCTCTCTATCAAACAGAAAACATAGTCAATGGTAAATAGTTGGTTTTTTTAATTAAAATAGCGAAAATATATATCAAATTATAAAATTGGGTTAAAATATACTTATGCCAAGAGACATTTTTAAATTAATTAAGTGGATTTTACTTATACGTGGAAAGAGTTGAGTGGTATCAGAGGTAAGCTCATCAAAACTTTTAAAATGAGACAAAATGAAATAGTTACAATATTGTGTGGCTCCGATATGGAGCAAATCCGATAGCACATTCAACTCCCTTTAATAGTTTTATCGGGTCCATTATATAAGAGGTCTTGTATCCGAGATTTGATATTGGGGGTTGAAAAGAGTGACAACCAATAGGAAATTTTGATATGGATAGGAGGGGTTTATCAGAGAGTAAGAGGATTGGGAATATCAGAGATCAAAGATATGAGGATATCAGAGTATCGATGATCATGACCATTACAATATCAGAGATAAGAGGGATATTATTATCGGAAGTCGGAGAGGCAAGGTGTATGAGCATATAAATGGATTGGGATATCCGCATATCAACGAGGAACCATATTGGAGTATTGATGAATGATGTGATCAAAGTTTTTTAAATGTGTATCAAAAGGAAATCCCCGATATGCATTACCTCTGATATGTGGGAGTGGAGACAATGATGTGGAATGTGATTCCTTTACTTTGAAAATTGATTATTATATGTTTTACAGCCTAGCCACTTTATAATATACGTTTATTAAAAAGAGGCACATTAAAACAATGGATCAGAATCTGGGTATCAGAGATTTTCAAAAGGATTCTTCTGATATCAAAGTCTCAATGCCCAAAAGATCAGATATATATTTAATTAATATGCCACATTGTTTAATGGTTAATGCTTAAATCCTATACACACATCTTCATATCAGGGGGATATTTTATTAATTAATCTAATTAATTAAGATGTTTAAAACAAAAACTTGTTTACAAATTTTATTAACAAACAAACTTTAATCAAACTTAGGCAAACAATAAAAATAAAACAAGTGTAAATAGAAATCAAATTAGACTTGAAATGAAACAATCACACTCAAAGTCTACATGGAATACCAAAAGGGTCCCCATGTCTATTATGATAGAATAAAATGGGGGTGTTGTGTTTTCACTACAACAATGGTGACACACTCGGGAGAAACATTTATCTTTGTCGTAAAGATACGATACCTAGTTTAAAAATGAGTAGACAATTTGAAATGCTCAAAATTAGATATCCTAAACATTTTTTCCCTATTATATGTTGTAAAATAAATAGATATACCATTATCGTTCATGAACTTGTAAAATTATCTCATGAATTCATTGTTTCAGTAAATTTATATGCACAACAGTCAGCTTAGTTGGGCATCTGTTTCCGAGTAAACAAGATAATCAAGAAAACATAGTATTAATTTAACCTCCATACCATAGGCATGGCCACTCATGGAAGAAGGCATCTATAGCCTCGACAAGGATGCTTTTTAACCCTTTTAGGCACTAGTGTCCTATCTATTAGGAATAAATGCATAGTTGCAAAAGATCATCTTAAACTTATTTGAATGCCAACTGAAGATCATTGTCTTGGCTTGGTAACTAGCTAAAAAAAATTCCATTCACGAGGTCTAACATGGTGAACAAGCCGGCTCGTGATGGGACCTCTTGTCTCTCAACCTTGTGGTCGAAAGCCTTTACCTTGGCTTGGTCACCAATAATGGTAATGTCACAATGTTAGATCTTATGATCATGGTAGGTCAACTTGTGATGGGACCTCCTATCCTTCAATTGACCATTTGTGTTTTTATGTTTAACTATGGTTACTATTAATCTCATAAATATTACTTAATAGATGGGGTGGCAGACTGCTCCTTAAGAGAAAGGGATGGCGTAAAAAGATTTAAGCTAACTACTATTCACTTGACTAAACTTGTTTGCGAAAAGAACTCATGACCTTAAGTAACTACTATTAAATGTGTTTTACTTTCTTTAAATATAGGGGTTAATGATAGTTCATTAACAAATAAAAGAAAGATTTAAACTAAAAGAACAAAAAACTAGGGACTCTACTTGGTTAGGAAAGCTGAAAATAAACATAAACAAAATCATCTTCATTGAAGTGATCCTTAGAGATTAGGTTCCATTAATATAAATTAGAGCATTTATCTTGTATGATGATTTGTTAATAAATCTCTATTGTTTCAAAGCATAGTTATTGATTTAGAGTTATTGTTGTATGCTTTGACAAAGGTTTTCTTACTTTTGCAAATCTTTCTTAAATATAGTTTGCGACCCTTTATAGATTCAATTTTAAGAATAAGACTCACAATCGATTTCAAAATGTACACAAAATTAGAAAAGAGAAAACTCCCTAATGTCATATGATGATTGTTCTTCTAAAATGTTAGTTGCTAGCAAAGCTGAATCTATAAATCAAATCCATGGGAACCTGTAAGAAGAACAACACAATATAAGAGAAAAATAATGATTAAAAGATAAAAGAAAAGTAAGCTCAAACTGGACGAGGATGAACATATAAATGTGTACCTGGAAGAATTCGATCATAATTTTACTTGATGAATCTTCATTTTCTCCCATATATTAATCAAAGTTCAAAACCATCTTCTTATTGGATTTAAACTAATTTCTAAATTATTCATGATCCTAATCTAAAAAGTAGAATAAGAATAAGTGAAATCGTGATTCTAATGAAGTCATTCAAGCATCTTATTTTCTACATGAATATATACATCAAACATTAGTAACAAAAGTATAAATATACTTAAACCAACGGAAATAAATCTGAAAACATTATGTACAACTATTGTTAATGTATGTACAAGAAGTAACTTATTTGCATTCACCCTCTCTTGGAGATTTTCTTCCAACTAGATCTCGATGGGATCATAAAAATATGGATGGATATTAGTTAGAGATTGGAAGTGACCTGAAGAAAAGGCTAATAGGTCAGATTTTGAAAATATTCTTTTAAATGCAATGACCTGCATCAAATTGTCAGTTTTATGTACATATGATGGAAGGTCATCAATTGTGTTAGATGGTTGGTTATGTTGTAAAGGTACACACTCAGAGTACAAATTTTGGTTGGAAATGCCTTTGAGAAGGAGAAAAAAATTGATATGAGCTGTAGATTAGACAAAATTGGAAGAGTAATGGCTCTTGATGTTCATAAATAAAGCTCTCAATTTCAACTTTACCCTTTTCTGTTAATGTATCTTGTGCATGTGCAATATCGAGCAGTTTAACATACTAGCATATAATATCAAAAAGTTGAAAATTAAAAGAAGAAGAAAAATCTAACCAATCACTACTTATATTATAATTACAAGGGAAAATCTGGAACCAAATAGGTTTTCCACTAGAAGAGTGTTCTAATAGAATTTTATCAAAACAAGTTCCAAAAGAACAATTAGAATGAATTATGTTGGAAACTTATAGATCGATTTCATCAAAATGTTCATAATTTGATTCGTGTTCATCCATAGGAGACAAAATTAAAGTATGTGAATCTTCTTGATTGAAATATGTTTTTCAAGTTGATCCACTTTGTAAAAGATGAGAATTCTCATCATGAATATTCGAGTAACGATCATATATTACTTCTTTTCCTCAAAATTATATAACTGATCTGAGTTAACAACATCATAAAAAATGTGGGAGGAAATTTCTCTAACAAAGTTAATGAAAAAAGTATTATCATTCGAATGAATGACAATCTCGAGGTGTTCAGAACTAGTTACGAATCTAGCTTCAACCAAAGGATTATGAAGGCCATTATTTAATGTAATATGATGTGAAAAGATATATGGATATAAAAAATAATGTTTTCTAGAATATAATGACGACTGAAAATATTCAACTTGGTAATTCACAACATTATTATCAACATTATAATCTTGGCTAAATGAATCCCTTTCAGTTGCAGAGGTACAAACTAGTTTCAAATTTACCTTGGGAGAAGATAGATTTACGTGTTCATTATTCAGATCTTGTTCTTTATTAATTTCGATTGGGCCTTCTTGATGTTTACAGTAATTATTTGTTTGAACTTCACCTTCAAATTTTATTGTATAATCAGTTTCAAATAATGGAAAGAAACCAAAATAGTTTCTTGAAGACAAAAGATGTGATGTATTTTCATGTTTATTTATAGGCTCAACAGTTGTAGATTCAAGATTAACTAATGAACTTGATGTTTCTTAGTCTTCATTACCAGATTGAGTATCTTCATTATTAAAAGAAACAAGATAAGTAAAAGGGTCAATCAAATCTTCACTTGAAGGTAAATCACTGAGATGGAATCTATAACAAAGTGCCCAAAGTATATTGTAAAATTCGTCTGAAGATTCATACTCATACATGCACAAATTTTCCAAATCAAAACACAAATTCTCATAATTATAATTTTGATGAGCGATTAGAACTACCTTCATGAAACAATTCCATGAATGAATTGATATTGTTGGAAGTACTTTGAGCCATTTGCGAATACGTCCTTGAAAAGTCAGAGTAAAAAACCTACAGATATCATTGTCATTAATAATATTATAAGATTCCCATTTATCTAAAAAATGACAATGATGATCCAACATAAAAACTTTACTCTCACCATCATACCTCAAATTAGACAAGGACTCAATCTACTTCTTGGACAAACCCCTAGTAGGTTTACATGAGCTGAAAACATGACCCAAAGTAGGAATGCAAAAAGGAGCCATGGTTAGTTAAATACTTTTTAGAACATAACTCCAATCATAAAATTAATCCTTGGCCCTCCTTCTAGTGTCAAAAATGTTGATCGACAAGAAATTCCTCCATTAACATAAGGGGAGACCACCTGATCAAGATTTTAAAGAAGCTCCTTATCTATTGAATCTGGTGGTTCCGACTGGTTAGGGTTCATTTACCCTTAAATATAAATCCAATATAATGTAAAAATAAGATAAACTAAACTAATAATTAATCTATTTACACATATATTACATCATGTTACATTTCCTTTGCATCGATCTTTAATATGTGGGGTTAAAGAAGTAAATCGACACAATGGTTTGATTGATTTAAAAAGGATGATCAAACCACAATTAAATGACTTATTTGCCTCTTTAAGAGAGGACTTGATGAAAACTAATATGTAAATGTAGAACCAATATAAAACATGAAAAACCTATCTTGAACTAGAATGGGATAACCCTCTCCCAATCCAGGAGAAAATTAAGTAAAATAGGGGGAAGGACTGGTTTATGAATGAATGTAGATTTAATATTCAATTATGAATTCCAAAATAGTTTGTAAACTCATAAAAGATTAAAACAACTATGTAAACAAATATACTTTAATAAATAGTTATTAAGGTAAATCCACATACAAGTTTGAATTCATATTAAACATAACTCATTATAAAATTTGTATTAATCAAAAGAAATAGTTCATTTCAATTAATACGCATAAAAGAAAAATATATAGTTGTCATTAACCACGAGTATAATTCAATGAATTAATTATGATTTCGATCTCATTCTACCTCTTGGAGATAGCTCTTGCGAGACTTCATCAACATATCACAATATGACTCAACAATAGTGTTAGAGATCAAATAAACACACTACTTAGGATGTAGATAAAAACCAATGATAAAACTTTGACAAAGATATGAAAATTCATCATTCCGGTAATAGTACACAAGGATGAAAATTTATTAAACAATGCCAAAGCTTATTACAAAATATGCAGTCATGGAGTAACTTAGACCCATAATCACATTGCTTGCAATAGTGCTAAGCAATTATAACATAGCCCAAAACCCTCTATTTTCTCTATAATAGGCCTTTATTTACATAACAGTAGTGCTATTGCACAAATCGAACAACTAAAAACAATCCCCCTTGAGTGGATCGCAACCCCCCATTTGCATTGAATTCAGGGGTTATACCAAATTTACAGAGCTAATAGTCTCCCCCCATTCTCTCAACAACAGAGAAATACAAGTAAATGAATGGGGTCATTTTTTCTATACTTGGAACATTCTCGAAGAATATAGACTACCACAGTTAAAGATTGTGAAGAAGATTGCCTAGTTTGGTTAACTCTCTAATAATATTGTACAACTTCCTTCGCATTGATAGAATTCACAAGCATGGTGATATTTTAGTATTAGCTTCAACCACCCCTTTTCATTTTAAGTTCACTTTGTGCCACCTGGAGGAGTTTCTTTGACTAGATCTATTTCTTCTTCGGCCTTAGAAGCCTCTCTCTCAAACAGAAGACAAAGTCAATAATAAATAGTTGGATTTTTTTATTAAAATAGAGAAAACATAGATTAAACTATACAATTGTGTTAAACTATACTTATGCTAAGAGACATTTTTTAATTAATTAAGTGGATTTTACTTATACGTGGAATAGCTAAGTGGTATCGAAGATAAGCTCATCAGAACTTTTAAAATGGGGCAAAACAAAATAGTTGCAATATTGGGTGGCTCCGATATGGAGCGGATCTGATATCACATTCAACTCCCTTTAATATTTTTATTGGGTCCATTATCACAGAGGTCTTGTATTAGATATTTGATATCGGGGGTTGAAAGGAGTGACAAACGATAGGAAGTTTCGATATGGATAGGAGGGGTTTATTAGAGAGTCACAGGATTAGGAATATCGGGGACCGGAGATATGAGAATATCGGAGTATCAGCGATCATGACCATCAGAATATCGAAGATCGGAGGGATATGATTATCGGAAGTTGGAGAGGCAAGGTGTATTAGCATATTAATGGATTGGCATATCAGAATGTTAGTGAGGAACCATACGAGAGTATCGACGAATGATGTTATCAGAATTTTTTAATGTGTCTCAAAAGGAAACCCACGATATGCATTACCTCCGATATGAGGGAGTGGAGACAATGACGTGGAATGTGGGTCCTTTACTCCGACAATTGATTATCATATGTTTTATGGCCTAGCCACTTTATAGTATACATTTATTGAAAATAGCCACATTAATATGATGGATCAGACTTTGGGTATCGAATATTTCCAAAAGGATTCTTTTGATATCAAAGTCTCAATGCCCAAAAGCTCTGATATATATTTAATCAATATGCCACATTATTTAATGATTAAGGCTTAAAGCCTATGCACACATCTTGGTCTCGAGGGCTATTTTATTCATTAATCTAATTAATTAATATGTTTAAAAGAAACTTATTTACAAATTTTATTAACAAACAAACTTAATCAAACTTATGGAAACTATAAAAATAAAACAAGTGTAAATAAAAAGAAAATTAGACTTGAAATGAAACAATCAAAATAAAAGTCTACATGCAATGCCAAAAGGCTCCCCATGTCTATTATGATAGAATAAAATGGGGGTGTTTTGTTTTCACTACAATAGGAAGGAAAAGTTCCTATACCTTCAAAAAATGCTACTACTACTGCCAAATCCAAGTACAAGAAAGGTGAGCTCAAAGCCAAGAAAATTCTCATTGATGGTTTGCAAGTTCATTTACTTGTTTAGTATCTTGAAGAAGTATAAGGATATTTATGACAAGCTTGTCAGGATGTATGAGGTCAACAACTTGAATCACACCCTCTACTTGAAAAATCAACTGAAATGAATGAATATCAGCAAGGGGGAAATATGTGCAATCCTATATCATGAGAGTATCCCACCTAAGGGATCAATTGCAATTTGGTGGTGAAAAAATAAATGAAATATAGTTGGCAGCGGTGAATCTTCAAGGTCTTCCTCGTATTTGGGAAACATTAAATACTACTCTAAGGAACAATAATTTTTTTCCCACATTTGATGATATCGTTGGTAAATGTACTCAAGAATAGCTCAGGATGATTGTGAGAGGAAGGATTCAAAAGTATGAAGAATGAGATCCCTCTGCATTTGTTTCTCAAGATAAGAAGATAAAAGGGGGAGGAAGACCATCTATTTCAATAAGGTCTCCTCCAAAATCAAAGGACTTTAATAGAAGAGGAATAATAATTAAATGATTCAACTACCACAAGCATGGTCACTATGCTCGATATTGTCTAGAAAATAGAAATGATTCAAGATCCAAATACAACAACGATCGAGGCTTCAACAACAACAATTTCAATAATCAAAGAAGAGGAGATGATTGAAGAAGAGGAGATGATAAAATAAGAAGGGATGACACAAGAAGAAGAGATTCTTTGGATGATCATGAAAAAGGTCATCATCCTTAAAAAGAGTTCAAGGAACTCCAGGTATGAAAATAATGCAGCTGCTAGTCAATATGAATGTACTCTTATTTCTTCGCTTTCTAGTTCTTCTCTTTTGGATTCATATGATAGTTGGTTTTTATGTAGTGGAGATTCTAGACATATATTTGGATACTAAGAAGTCCTCTCAAACTTGGTTGAGAGGGAGACAAATTTGAAAATCATCCTTGGAGACAACACTACTCATACTGTGAAGAGTTTTGGTTCCATGAAATTTCATTTTGACTCTAGTGAATCCATTGTTCTTCATGATGTGTTGTATGATCTAGGACTAATGAAGAACATGGTATCTATATTTTCCTCATAAGGTGAAGGGATGAGAGTAGGCTTCATAAAAGGAAAAATATTCACCTGGCCTATGGAATTTTGCAGGAGGGTTGCTTTTGCCTTGGGATCTAGAGTTGAAAGACTCTATCGAGACCTCTACTAGTAATGGTACATGACAACAATCATCAAGTGACTTATGGCACCTAAGGTTGGCACATCTACATTTTGAGCCCTATCAAAATTGAAGAAGTTAGTCTTTAGGATCCCTGATGTTCAAGCTAGTGTTGGCTTGTTGGAGCCTAACCCAGGTTCTGAGTTAATTATCCAAAAAAATCCCTGTACTTCTGGCCCTTTCGGCAACGGTCCGTGGAGCGTGGATTGATGTCTCACCTGAAGTAGTATGGGGGGGGTGCTAGAACCAAGTTTCCACACCCTTGAGATGTCTGAGGGTCTAGTTCGATCCAAATATTCGTTCCTGTGTGCAGGCTACTTTGCGCACTTCCCTGGCCTTCATGCCTTGTTATACTTGCCTTCACGTAGCCCTAACTAGGGGCTGTGGGGCTTCCATGCTGCTGGAACAATGCTTTGCACTATTCCCCGAAGTCGCACTCAAGATCTTACTTATCTTCCTATACCAGTTAATTATCTTCATGTAAATGGATGTCTTACATTATATTTATTTATACCACACATTCATATGAATTCGTACAACAAATAAATAGTTCAATTGAAATTTATACCCAATCATACATTAAAACAGGAAAAGATACACAAAAATATGGTAAAATTCTCTTTATTAGTTTTTCCAACAGTTACAGACTCGACCTTCCCTGTGCACTCAGTTGCAGGGGTGTGCACACTCAGCTGCGGACTACTAGGAATCTGCGCACTCAACTACAAAGCCTTCTCCTACTCTATGACCCAAAGACACACTTTACACTTCGACTCAATCACTTAGACTCATCATCCTTCCATTCTATTAGTTCTGTGTTATCATCTACACTTAGAGCCTCACTCTATTTATAAAATCCCATGGTCCGCGGACCATGGGTAGGTCTAACAAGCCGACATTACATTACAAAAAAAGGGCAGACAACCCTGTGACTCTATTATGACTTCACGCTCTGTGCCCACAAATTGCAGAGCTTTTACAAAGGACTTGGTCAAAAATTGGGCTTTAAGCCCCAAAACATGCCTAGGGGGATTTCATGCCCAACAAGCCCTTGACACAAACATCGTGACTCGCCCTTGAGTCACTCTATCAGCATAGAGATCTTCATGTAGAGTCCCTCAAACTTTGTCTGAACCGTTGCAAGGTCGGAAGTGCACTGAGCGACTGCCTGCTGGATTTCTTGTACGCATTGTTCTGAGACCGAGGTGTTGAAAGTGCTTCCCTACATCTGTGCCTGTGTCCCTTGCATTTGTGGGAGCTTGCCTTCAATTGCTGTTGTGATGGTGAAGGCCTCATTGATCCAAGGCTGAACGCATGCCTTCAGGACTACTTCTTTGTGTCGTGCCACATCCACCTATTCTTTCAATGCTTTGGCCTATTGCATTCGCGCGAGCCTCTGAGTGAGGGCCACCATTTGTGTAGTTCCTTCGACGTTGTCATACTGCTGCTGGAGTTCATGCACCTCTGTCTCTTAGAGCTGGATGTTGGGGTCCTCCTATAGATTCGTGAGGACCTAAAATGACTTCTCCAACATTCTGGTGCAGTCTCTCACGACACTGCCGATCTCGTCTAGTCCTGCTGTAATAGCACTGGTGCACAGTTCTCTTACTTTCGGAGAGGTGGACAGTTTCACCTTCAACTGTAGCTCTCCGATCTGAAGGTTCAGCTCTAGCTAAACCTTTTTCATTTCCTCCTGCACCTTTCATACCCCTGCTGCTAGTCTGTAGATGCATGCCTCTACTGGTGTGTCTGCTGGGATGGCCAGCTCAGGTATGCTTTGACAAGCTTCGTCTAGTACCTGTACCAGCTGTCGATTCTGTGACACCACTTTGTCGTGCTGGAAGCTCAACTGTTCCAAGTTGATCTTCTGCTCACTTAATACTTGTAGCATGCAAATCTCCCTAGCCCGTAGTTCTGCAGTAATCCCATACTGCAGAACATATAATGTCTCTCGCAGGAGTGCAGCCATGTTGATTCCGATACCCTTCAGTGCGCTAATCGTAGGCTTGTCGGCCTCATTTTTTGTCACCCATGCCCCTTTTGGTAGCACTATGGTATTTTTAACCCGAGCGCGCAACATCTTCTCTGCTGCAGTTGTTCCTAATATGAGGCTGGTCGAAAGGGTACTAGCCTGAGAAGTGCACACCTGTAACTCTTGCAGCTACACTCTAAGGGCCCCCAACACAATCTGGTTCTCTTGCACAAAATTTTGGAGGGCTTCAGAGGTGACATTGTGCAATGTCTCACTGATGTCGTGGAGATCACCCTAGGTAAGGGTGATCAAGTCAATAGAAAACTTCGATGCCTTGACCTTCTTGCGCGGCCCCGTCCGCTCAGTCGCGTGCTGGTGCTTCAGCTGTGTTGACGTAGTTTGTGGGTCCATGCCTCCCTCCTCTTCCTCTGCTTCCTACCCATGCGAAGGCGACTTTTGGCCCTTGCATGCCTTCGCAACTACCTCCTACATTGCTGCTGCTATTGTAGCCTTTTTCTATTCAGCTATTGTTTGTGCAGCGTCCAGTGCCTCCTACGCTTCTGCTGCCACTGCCTCCTTCCTTCTCTTCTCTTCCAACTGCACCATGCATAGTTTGGGCTCCTCTTTCTTCCTCTGCACTGTAGACTTCTCTATTTCCGTGATGTCTGGAGCATGCCACTCCAGTGGCCATGTATCTAGTACATTAAAGATTACATCGTCTGTGGCTACAAAGGGTAGTTCTCTCTATTGCTTGGCTGGGTCCTTGTGTGCTCTAATGTATATCCTATGGAGGTCCACTTTAAACTCTGCAAAACTTTGCAGGCTATTATAGGCAGTGGGGGATAACCGCGGCTTGCAGTTAATCCCCATCTTGAGGTTCATTTGCATGAACACCTAAAATATCTTGCTGTCACGGGTTCAGTTTGCATCCTTCATGGCCCAAAGCGAAGCGTACTTCGCGGTCTTCGATAGATCCCTGTAAATTATGGGGAACTGACTGTCCTTCGGCAATTCCCATGCCATGAGCACTATGGACAACAGAAGCCATCCATAGTGGAACGTTTTTCCTTGTTCCTAAGCCTCACGACAATGCTCCAAGAATTCCTTGCAGAGGAACTCAGACCAGTTAAACTGGACCCCCTCCGTGCACTGCTCAATAAGTGCTACCACCAGTGTGGATACCTCATTTGCGCAGCACTTGTGCATAACCTTACCTACCAATATTTGGGTTGCCACTCTGACTGCTTTGTCGTTGACACTAGATATGGCGTAACCCCTCTTCTTCTTTTCCAGTTTATATTTCTTCTTCATGGCCTATGCAATGGCCAAGTCACTGCTGTTCCCCTCCGATATATCTGCGGGGTCCTCTCCTTTGCATGGCAGTCGGGTGATGCGGTGAATCAAGTGTTCTGTGATGGGGATGGGCTCCTCCAGCCATAAACACCCACCATGCACTAGGAAGAGCAGCTGCCTGATGAGGAAAATTATTGGGGCATAGTGGAAATGTGGCACCCAAAGCAAGTTTAGTAACCCTACCTTTTCCACTTCGCACAACCATTTTCACAACTCTAATTCGGTAATCCCTGTCGCGGTGTTCTGCTTAGGCTTCATGAGCTGCATGGTCTCTAGGTGAGGTAACTTCTCGTTGTCAACAAGATCCCAATTTTCAAATTTCAAGCTAGGCACCTATCCCAGGTGCATGACTTAAAAAATGATGTTGTTTGGGATGAACGGGGTCTAGAGAGAGCTTTTTCTCTTATCAAGATCCTTGGGCTATTTAGCCTTCCCCTTCCACAGGGGGATATAGGCGGGCAGCTTTCTTGGAGGGTGCGCAGGCTCAGTTTCCTCCTCCATGCCTTCATCATCGTCTTCTTCGATGATAAGGTCCTCTAGTTCTTCCTCCTCCTCATTGGTTTCTATGTTAACGAATTTCCCCTTCTCCTCCATCGTCAGCCTAGTGCGCAGTGGGTTTCGCAGGGACACACATATGGGAACCATCGCCTGTTTATCTTTCTTTGGTCTTGGCGTGCGTGGTGATTTAGGGATTTCTGCCACAATTCTAGTGCCTTCAGGGGCATCTCCCATAGTGAAGGCCTGCGCGGCCTCTTCGGTGGTCATTTCTATAATTTGCATAACTTCCTCAGATGTTGCCATCGTGTCCAACCAGAAATCTATCACTCGTGTACTCAGGGGCTCAATTAATGTTCTGCACAGGTCAAATAGGGCTCTGCTCAGGCTACGCGGTGTATACAACTCCTCAATTTTCAAACGACCATGTGTTGTTTGCTGGGTAGCCCTTTGTAATTTATACCACCTTTTGAATTTGAATTCGACCATTTCCCCCAAATTCGGTTCATTAATGCTTTCTTGGCAGCAGATTTTCCAAAATCTTACCCATAAATCGTGTCTTAAATGTCTGCCGCCTGCTCCATTTAGTCTCAATTCGAGCATCACATCCTGAATAGTGACTTCAATGGTCACTTTATGGCCAACTCGCACAACAGTGCAGCCCCCCTTGCATGGTCACAGACCCTATGACTCTTTGCTTCTGCGCGCAACTTCAACATCGCGTAGCTCTTGGGCAAAGTAGTTTATAGTCCCACACCTCCTTTCAATTTCCAGGAGTGCTAATATTGTACTTTCCATGGCTATTCAGGTGGTCATGCCACCTGTATAGGGTGTCATCCAGTCATCCATCACTTTTCCTGGAAAATACCCACCCTTTATTGTTACTGGCAGTGTTGTGCACTTTATCATTTGTAGCGCACCACCTTGGTTGATTCGCTTAGTAATATGTGGTCCAAGCCAAGGCATCAAATTGATCAATTCGTGGCGATAGTCCTCAAACTTGTCAGCGTGATCATGCACACCCTATTTTATCACCTTGGTCTTCTTATCAAGAAAGTCTTCCTTTATCTTATCCTATATCTTCTTAATTTCCGCTTCTACCAGAGTGCTTTTTGCCCTTAATCGCACCCTTTCTTTCCCAAGTTCTTGGAGCCTAAAATTTCCCAGTTGGATTTCTTCTTCCAAGGTTCCACGAACCATCGTATCTACTGGTACTGCCATGCGCGAACTAGGAATTTCATGCTCTATGGGGATTACAACATTTGCTTCATACTCTAGCTTTGGAGGTGCCTACACTGTTAGGTTCTTGCATGCGATCCTATAAGCCCATAGAACCATTGGTACGCGCTGGTCCCAGTTAGTCCCTTCGCATGGTGGACCTTGTTCAGCGCTTCGCATAATTTGTTAAAGGCTTCTATGTGAATGACCTTTTACGCACTTGGTGTTTCCATACTCTGTGGTTCCAACTAGAGGGGTTGTTTGCGCCATTGCCTTGCCCGCACCTACTTATTGACCATGTCTCCTAATGCGAAGACTGTGTGGATCCCCGTAAGTTTTGCACCATATGCCTGCATCCATCTAGATAGGTGGGTGCGTGGACCGTTTCGTCTAGAAATATTGTCTGTTAATCACATTTGAGGCTTCCCAAACTGCATGTGCATCATCCTCCTGCATTCGTACTAGTCCTCAAAGCTTCTTTGGTGTGTACCACACCACCTCGCAAGTGTAGCACATAGTACCCATTTCAAAGCTTCGAAATGTTTTTGTTCCAGCACTTCTCTTTCAAATTTGCTCAAGAAGTCGTCCACCTCACTTAACCCATCATCCGTAAGTAGATCCCTCACCTCTGTTGATATGCAACACAATGATCTCATCATCATGTTATAGTTCAATGCTGTTACCTCATGTAACCGGTTCTGCCATCCTTCTATTTCCTCGTTCGAATCTGATGTGAAGGAGCTTTCGCGCTCCCATGAGATTCATCCATCCACAGTCGGATTCTCCCAGTATTGCTCTTGCGCGGTTATCTTGTAGATGTAGTCCAAGTCATCGTCGTTGTCATAGTCACACACCAGCTCCATGTAGCACGATCCTTCTACAGGGTCCAAAGATACAACCATGCATAAAGACTTTTTCTCAAAAATCATCTTGCGCTTCTTCAGATTTATAACCCTTTTCATGTCAGTGGCCCAATCTATTCCGAATATTGTGGGGTAGGGATTGTTGTTATCAGTAATCTCTATCATTTTGAAATCTGCTAGCACGCTTTCTCCTTCGATATCTACTGTGATTCCCTGCAATCTCCCCATAGGTAGGATCTTTTGTTGGTTCGGCATTCACAGTTGGATAGGAGACCATTGTAGTGTAGGCCTTCCCATGTGCTCCCATGTTTGCTTCAATAGGACATTCACGTCCGATCCTAGATCTAGAATCACTTGGTCCATCTCATATTCCCCAATCTGCATGGTCAATCTCATCTCCCTTCCTGTTTGCGTTGTGTGCTTTTTGAGCTTTCAGACTACACGCAGTTCTCCTTGCATGGTCCCAGTGCATCTATTTATGAGTTCTTGTAGCCCCTTTATAGCCTTGATGTCGTGTAACAGCTTCATGCATGTTTCTAGGAACGTGGTGAGCATCGATGGGTCCATTTCTAGCTCCATTCTATCTTTACTTCCTGAAGTGGAGGCATCAGTGAAGCTCCTCTTGGCTTCCATGAAGGTCTCCTTAGCATGGTACAAATAAAACTCTGATTTCTTCATTGGAGCCTTGCAAACCCAAGTATTTTCTTTAGGCTACTTGCCTTTGTCATCCCCTATCGTAATTCCAATTTAGAGCACAATATTCACATTAGGGTCTTCCTCGCGTGCCTCAGACCTCATCATTTATAGGTTTTGAGTCAGGGGAGTTTGGAGTGCTCCTTTATTGCACAACCTTGCTATCAGTGTGGGACAATACTTTGTCTTGTGATAAAAAAATGTACAATACAAACATGATGGCTGCATTGGATTTGTACAATCGCGAGCATAATGTCTTGGCCCTTCGCAATTGTAACATATCAACTGTCTACAACCTCTTCCTGGTCCTCCTCCACCTCGGCCTCGTCTGCACCCCTGAAATCCAGTTCGCGCCATCCTTGCATTCTGGTCAAGGAGCCACGTTTCAACCCAAACTCTATAGGTAGGAGTCTGATCCATCATCAAATCATAACTTCTACAGGTGCGCTCATCATGTCCCAATGATCTACAGAAATTACAGAACAAATGTTGTGAATTCTGTGTGTACTTTTGCAATAAATGGTAGTTATTTGTAGCATTCTTTCCTCCTATTTGACAAATTGTGCACCATAATGCAAGCATCACACTTGGTCCTGCTTGTGCCTTCAGTCTTAATGGAATTGGTCCTCCTCCCACGAGGTAATTCGTGAACACCGGGCAATTTTCCTTGTCATGTCCTTGGCCCTTGCACTTTACGCACCATACCTCATCGCACACTTCTGGGTGAGCTATCCTGTATTGTTTCAAACTCTGCATCTCAAGGCACAAGTTTTTCAACTGTGCATGAATCTGTTGAACTCCCAAGTTGGGATCCTGTATCGGGGTCTCGTGCAATCTCATTGTGACCTCCAAGGCCTTGGCCTAAGTTGTTATCCTCTGTTAACACGTTCCTTAGATGTGGCATTAATGATGCTACAAACTATTCACTATGTTGTCCATCTGTCAACGTCATGTTAGCTTCGCAAATTGTGCACTTCATTCTCTGATCCAACTCCCAAGGGGTCTTGCCTGGTAGCATTGTGATTTCCTTGAACCCAATGATCGACTACCCCTTTGAATTTGGCCTGCTAAATTCTTTGTTTAGCATATTTCAAATATCTACGATCCCCACATTTGGATTCTCATTAGAATGCTTAATGTACCAGATCAGTGCGCGATCCCGCAGAGAGCTGACCAACATTGATTTCTTTATATTGTCATCTGTGACTCCCTGTGCTTCCCTACATCTTTTATCATGAACCAAAATTGGTCCGGATCTTCATTCCCTACTCCCTTGAACATTGGAAACTTTATCACGCTCGCCATATTGCTTCGTGGTAGTGGCAGAGGTGGTATGGGTGAAGACAGTGAAACTGGTGGTGGTGTGGGTGGGGGTTGTATGCGCAAAATTCTCTGTCTTATAAAATTGATCGAACTTTTTGGTGAGACCTTTGCAAGATCTTCTTTGCCCCCTTGCGGAGGTGAAATCAAGGGGCTAGTTTCTAGTCCTGTACTACCTTCGTTTCTGTAGATTCTCCCACTTCATGTAGCCCCAAACATCAATTTATTCACATAAACCGCTTCTCACACAGTAGCATTTTAATCCAAGTGTTCAAAGGTTTAACATACTTACCTCACGGCCCTTTGAGGAAGCATCATTCTACCTTGTTATAGTTGACTGAAGTATCTACTACGAACTCAGTGATGAATCCTCCTATGATTCGATCGAGCTAGTGATTAACAACGCGCATGATATTATCCTCTGATGCTTCTAATCTGCCCACCAATTCTGGAGTCCACACAATAGGTCTATCGAGCTTACACCTTCCTTGGCTACCTGCTAGCTTCGCGATCCACTCATATAGCTTAGTAGGGAAAGATGCGAAGAAAATTTCGTAGATCTCTATGTATAAGTAGTAGTATAATCACTCTTCTTTTGATAGTCACGGGTTCTTGTTCTCCTGTGGCTCGAACTCATGAATCTTCCTATCCAACCAATCTTCAATTCATTTCTTTGTCGGATTCCAGTGATATGACATCAGACATCTCTATGCAGATCCCGGTCCCAGCAATGGAACATTTTGTTGGCTTGTTGGGGCCTGACCCAGGTTCAAAGTCAATTAGTCAAACAAATCCCTGTACTACTGGCCCTTTCGGTAATAGTCCGTGGAGCGCAGACTGAGGTCTCACCTGAAGTAGTATGGGGGGTGCTGGAACTAGGTTTTCGCACCCTTGAGATGTATGAGGGTCCTGTTTGATCCAACTGTTCGTTCCTATGCGTAGGCTGCTTCGCGCACTTCCCTGGCCTTTGCGCCCTGATATACTTGCCTTCGGGAAACCCTACCCAGGTGCTGTGGGGCTTCTGCACTGCTGGAGTAATGCTTTGCACTATTCCCTAGGTCACACCCGAGATCTTACTTATCTTCCTATACCAGTTAATTATCTTCGTGTAAATGGATGTCTTACGATATATTTATTTATACCACACATTGATATGAGTTCGCGCAGCAAATAAACAGTTCACTTGCAATTTATAATTAATCATACAGTAAAAGAGGAAAATATACACAGAAATATGGTAAACTTCTCTTTATTAGTTCTTCCAATGGTTACAGACTCGACCTTCCCTGCGCACTCAGCTACAGGGGTCCGCGCACTCACTTGTGGACTACTAGGCCTTTGTGCACTCAGCTGTAGAGCCTTCTCCTACTCTACGACCCAAACACACACTTTACACTTCGACTCAACACTTAGAGCCTCGATCTATTTATACAATCCTATGCGGACCATGGGTAGGTCTATCAAGCCAAAATTACATGACAAAAACAAGGGCGGACAATCCTGTCACTCTATTATGACTTTGCACTCCGCGCACACAATTCGTGGAGCTTTTACAAAGGACTTAGTCAAAACTTGGGGTTTAAGCCCCAAAACATACATAGGGGGGATTTCATGCCCAACAGCTAGTCATGATGGGGTATGTCCAGGATGTGTCAGTGGAAAGAAGAAAAGCGAACCATTCCCCTCTAACAAGAATAAGGCTAGTGATTTTCTTCAACTCATTCATTTTGACCTATGCAGACCCATGCCAGTGCACTCTATTAGTGGAAATATCTACTACATAATATTCATTGATGATTTCTCCATGAAGACATGGATATTTTACCTGAAGCATAAATATGAGGCCTTTGATATATTCAAGGACCTCAAGGTGCTAATATAAAATCAAATAGGGAAGAAGATCAAGGTATTTAGGTATGACAATGGTGAAGAATATACATCAAATGAGTTAATTGAATTTTGGAAGCAAGTTGGAATCAAGAAGGAAACTATTGTACCTTATAATCCTAAGCATAATGGAGTGGCTGAAAGAAAGAATAGGTCCATTGTGGAAGCTTGCCAAGCTATTCTACATGATAACAAGTTGCCAAAGTTCCTTTGGGAGGAAACTACAAATACAATGGTATATGTTCTAAATAGGGTTCCTCTTCAAGCCTTGGACAACAAGACTCCGAAAGAAGTATTCATAGGTGTGAAGCCCGACATTAGACATCTCAGGATATTTGGTTGCCCTGTATCTTTTTATGTGCCAAAGGATAAGAGGAATAAGATGGAAGCCAATAGAAAGAAATGTATGTTTGTTAGATACTATGAAAATTCTAAAGCATTTAGAATATATATATCTAGTCAAAGGAAGATTGAGTTTAGCATGGATGTAACTTTTAATGAAGATGGTTCCCTTCGAAAATCAAGGGATCTTCCTATGCCTCCTCCTACAAAAAATAAAGATGATGATATGGACTTACTAGAAGGTCCTTTTGTGCCCAAATATGAGAAGGACATAGTTGATGATCCCATGGAGCCTATGGATGCCTTGGACTATCCTCCAAGTGATCCCCCTACCAGGAAGAGACTATTGTGGCTTCATGATACATTACATGATGCTGAGAGGCATGTTCCTACCAAAGGGACCTTTAGAGAAAGTAAGAAGCCATGCCGTTATCAAGGATACATTGTAGCTATGAGAATTTTCATCTAGGCTAAACCTCCTACTTTTGAAGAAGTTGTGAAAGAACGGTTTGTAAGGATTCCATGGCCAAAGAGTATGAATCTATTATGAAGAATGATGTATGGGATGTTATTATGATACATAAAGGAAAATATATTGTGACTTCAAAGTGGCTATACAAGATCAAGATGGAGTTGATGGAAGAATTGAAAAATATAAAGCAAGGGTTGTGGTCCAAGGTTTCTCGTAGGAAGAGGGAGAATAATATGATGGTATATTTGCTCTCGTTTCCTGCTACATTACCATTATATTGATTGTTTCCCTTGCTTCTAGTCAAGGATGGACCCTTCACCAGATGGACGTAAAGATGACATTTCTTCATGGAATACTACAAGAAGAAGTATATGTTGAGCATCCTTGGGGATTTGAAGTGAAGGACATGAATATTCACATTTGCAGGTTAAAGAAAACACTATATGGTTTAAAGAAAGCTCTTAGAGCTTAGTATTCACACATTGATAGTTACCAGGTGAAGCTTGGATTCACAACAATCAGTTCTAACCCAAACATCTACTTCAAAGTGGTCCAAGGTATGCCTTTGATTTTGGTTTTATATGTTTATGATTTATTCTTGATAGGTATTGATTCCCTGATGCTCGAATGTAAGAGGGTGATGGCCTCTAATTTAGAAATGAAGGATATTGGTATGATGCATTACTTCTTGGGACTAGAGGTGTGGCAAAGACCCAATGAGATTTTTCTTTCCCAAGGGAAATATACCATGAAGATTTTGGAAAGATTTAGAATGGTAAATGCAAGGCCTTGACCACACCAATGGAGATGTACTGCAATATGTTATGTGGAGATGTTGTTGGACCTTATTTGATGAATCCTTCTAAGTATTGTCAGTTTATTGGGTTATTGATGTTCCTTACGAACAACCATCCTGATATATGCTTTGTAGTGAACATTTTGAATCAATTTGTGACTCAGCCCCTTCATGCACACTAGGTTGTAGAAAAGCACATACTAAGATATTTGCATGGGAAAATTAACCTTGGTCTGAGATATACTACCAGAGATGTTAGACTTCATGGTTACACTAATTATAACTAGGTTGGAAATGCTATTGATAGGAAAAGGACATCAGGGTGTTTCTTTAGTTTAGGTTCTGCCATGATATATTGGATGAGAAAGAAACAAAAGTTTCTATCTTTAAGCATTACCAAGACAGATTGCATTTCTTCTAGCATGGTTGTGAGGTAGCTTGGTTGAGAAATATCTTTAAAGAGTTGTTTGAGCATATCCCAAATATGATCATGATATATTGCACCAACAAGAGTGGGATCTAATTGGAGCTGAATCTTATATTTCATGATAAGTCCAATCATATTGAGATCAGGTATCATTATATTCGAGACATGGTGCAGAGAGGAGCAGTGAGGCTCCATCACATTTCGAATGATGAGTAGATAATGGATATATTGACCAAAAATTTGATAAAAGGGAAGTTGTTGGTATTTAGAGAGGATCTTGGATTGATGGATATGACCTTCCTAGGTAAGGGTCCTGGATGATAGAGAATACTAAGGGTGCTCTCCCCCCCTGTTAAGCTTCAAGGGCGAGGAATGGAGCAATAATAGATCCTAGGGTTGAAGGACCTATAAAAATAGGATAGGGTGTGATCCTTACCCCTTTGGTAATTCAATTTCACTTATTTTCACTATGAAAGAGTATACCCCAATTGGAATCCTACCCACAAGTTGGGCTTGTTAGATTAGTCCTCCCCATTTGGCCTATGGGTTTAGGTGACTTGAGATAGGGTGTGATCCTTACTCGACCGGGTAAGTCAATCTCACTCAAGTCATGAGATGTAGGTGTTCTACCACTTGACTCTTAAGGGTATCATTGGAGGATCAATGGAAAATATGACAAAGTGTGATCCTCAGTTTGATCTTGAATATTGTCACTAGACAATAGGATCGAGTATGATCCTTGAGTAGATCTTGCCTATTGTCCTAGGTCAATAGGAAGGAGTGTGATCCTTGTCGTTGCAGTAAGTACATCTTTCATATTGATAGAGGGTGGTAGCTCTATCACCCCTATGATGTCAAATTCTTCTTCTTTTATATTCGAGAGTGTTCAATCGAGATAAGAAGAGATGAGTAGTGACGACATTTGACTTGATTATGATGAGAATTTTGAGATGGGACATATATTGCAGTCAATAATTTATCCCTAGCTAAGATGGAGTGTTAATTTGAAAGCTTAGGGAAAATTCCCTAGTTTGGTAAACCTTCCTCATCAAGAAAGACCTCTCCTAGCCCTTGGAAGACTTTAATTTGGTTAAGTAAAAATGTATTTTTAAGGTGAAAAACCACATGTGCACAAAAGTACAGGTCGACTTTTAAGAAAGAATGGGAACCCATTGGAAGCATATAAATACAAGACATATCAAACTCATTTTAACATCACATCAAGCATCTTCTTCTTCTCTCTTGTTTTGGTTTGGTTCGTACATGTCTAAAATTGAAGGGTCTAGGCTCATACCTATGAAGAGAAGAAATTAATCTAGAGCCACAGGGTTTGACTGAAGAAATCTCAGTTGCAACCACTACATTGATAAGGTGCTCC
Source organism: Pinus tabuliformis (assembly GCA_031772625.1). Taxonomy (NCBI): domain Eukaryota; kingdom Viridiplantae; phylum Streptophyta; class Pinopsida; order Pinales; family Pinaceae; genus Pinus; species Pinus tabuliformis. Next base: position 730,579,437 of record CM062804.1, read on the forward strand.
TTGCATCTAGAGGGATACAACCCACTTTCTGTCACTAGCTCCCAATAGTTGTGACCTAAAATTGTTTTGATCATTGACCACAAAATTTGATCAATTTTAGAGAATTTGACTTTGATAATATTTGTCTATTGGGCTCATCTATTGGATATTATTTGGTTGTTTTTGTTGGATAATCAAAGGATTGAATTTGAATCTTGATTTCTGAATTGTAACATCGTACTCTCTGCTAAACATTTTATGAAAATCTAATAAGAAGAATAATTTGAAAGGGTTTCCCCCCTTGTGGGGTTTTTCCCTAGTCTTTGACCAATCTCAGTGTCTCTTGTTATTGCTCTTCATTGTCCTCTAGTGTATATTTCATTTATAGTTCTATCTACAATTTCTACTGATCATTGGAAGATTAAATTATTTTGAAATATTGCTAATTGAAGAAAAAAATTGGGCTAAAGTAATTGTAACAACATATAATAATGGAAAATTAGGACAATGATGAAGAATCTACTCAACCTCTCTTGACCCTTGAACAAGCCTCAAATTTAAAAGAAAATATTGATCATGATATGATTTATACCTTTATAGTACATCCCCATATTGACTACAATTCACCACTCAATCAAGTTTTATGGAAACAATCCCAGGAAACATGTTCACCCTCTGAACTGGCACAAAAATTGGACGCAATAGCCCCACCTAGTATTGTTATAGAAAATCAAGCTAAGGATATTGAATTTCATCCTTAAAAAAATTTGAATATTAACACTTGTATGGAACCCTTACAACAATAGAAACTTATAGAAATTCTTAAGAAAAATAGTAGTGATTTTTCTCAGGATTATACCAACATGAAGGGAATTCCTTTGAATTTATGTAACCATCATATTTATATGAAGGAAGAATATCGACCTATTAGGAAATCCTAGGGGAGGATGTATCCAGCATTGAAGGACATCACTAAGAAGGAGTTACAAAATTGGTTAAATGTAAACTTTATTTACCCTATCTCTAATAGCAAGTGGGTCCCTCCTGTGGTTATTTTCCCCAAAAATAATTGAAAATGGTGAGTGTGTCGATTATTGGGAACTAAATAAGCGTAATTTGAAAGATTATTTCTCCTTATATTTCATTGATCAAGCCTTAGATACCCTAGCATGAAAGAAAATATTTTCTTTTCTTGATGGATTCAACAGTTACAACCAGATCCAAGTAGCCCCTGAAGATCAAGAAAATACACATTTTCTTGTCCATGGGAAACTTATGTATATTGAGTATTTTTGTTTTGGTTATGTAATTCTCTAAAAACTTTCCAATGAGCTATTCTTAGGATATTTTATGACTTGACAAATTATTGTGTCAAAATATATATGGAGGAATTTATTGTATACAAAGAAACTTTTGAAGAAGCTTAGAAGAATCTAAAAAATGTATTGATCTAATTTCAAGAGACAAACCTTGCTCTCAATGACAAGCAATGTCAAATTCTTGTCACCGAGGGAAATGTGTTAGGACACCATATTTCTCCCAAAGCGATTAGGGTGGATTCCACTAAAAAAGAATTAATTCTCAAGCTAGATGCTAGCTACACAAAAAGTTGTCTGTATCGTTCTAGGATATGCAGGATCCCATAAAAAAATTATAGAAAAAATTACAAAGACAACCTCCCCACTCTTTCATCTCTTAACATAAGATGTAATCTTTTGTTGGACTACTAAATGTGGCATTTGATTCCCTAAAAGAGAAGTTATCCACTACTCCTATTTTGTGACGTCCTAACTGGTCCCTGCCTTTCCACATTCATATTGAAGCATCTTATATGACCATTGGGGTTGTATAGTACAAAAGGAAGAAAAAATACCCTATGCCATTTATTATGTCTATAAGAACGTAACCTCGACTGAACTAAACTATATTGTAGTTTGAAATATAATTCCTTTCCGTGGTTCACACCATAAATAACTTTCATCTTTATATCATTGGGTATATTGTGTTTGTACACATTGATAACTCTTCCATTTGATATCTTATGAATAGAATCATTACCCATGGTAGTGTCTAGCTGGTTTCTTATTCTACAAGAATTTGACATTACAACTACTAACAAGACAAGAAAATAAAATGTTGTTGCTAGTTTCTTATCACAACTCCATAACAAGGATGAATATGATTCTACATAAGATGTATTTTTGTATGAACATTTGTTTTCTTTATCTACTAATGCATCATGGTTTGCAGATATTTCTAATCATTTGGTTGTAAGGAAACTCCCACAATAGGTGTCATCTAGTGAGTAGAAAAAGGTCATAAGAGTACTTATTCTGAATGGGGTGTGATCTGATCATTTGATCAGTCGATGCATTTAGGAAGATGAAATTTATGAAATTTTAAAGGATTTTCATGACAAGCCATGTGGGGGGCACTTTTCAGACAAAACAATTGCAAGAAAAGTCTTGCGACAAGGATAGTATTGGCTAAATATCTTCAGGGATGCTAAGAAACACAACATAAGTTGTGAAAATTGTCAAAGACTGGGAAAACCAACACAATCTAACAAAATCCCATTGCAACTAAAAATCATTCTAGAGCCTTCTGAAAAATGGACTCTCAACTTTGTAAGGATGATTAATCCTCCATCAAAATAGACCTAATACATTTTTGTATATATTGACTACATAACTAAGTGGGTTGAGGCCAAGGCTCTAGTTAAGGAAACATAACAAGAAGTGGTTGATTTCTTGTATGAAGAAGTATTTGTTTGTTTTGGCGTCACATGGAAATTTTTTACCAATCAAGGGACTTGATTTACTTGCAAGCTCATCCAATATATTACTAAGAAGTTAAAAATTAGGCACTAGATGTCCACTCCATATCACCCTCAAGAAAATAGACAAGAAGAGGTTACTAATAAGGTTCTGGAGACTATCTTGACCAAGATATTTCAACAAAATCGTAAGGATTGGGAAGAAAATATTATAGAGGCCTTGTGGGCTTACAAAGTCACTTGGAAAAATGTCATTGGGTTCACTCCTTATGAGATCCTGTATTGGAATCATGTCATCCTCCCTATCGAGTTCAAAATGAAAATAATAAGGAAAACTTTGTAATTCGAAATGGACCCTTTCGAGGCTCAACAACATCGATTGGATAAACTCAATGAACTTGATGAAATACATCAGGATGCCATACACTAGACAAATATTTTCCAATAATAGTAAGAAAGTGGCATGGCAAATTCATTAAGAAAAATAAATTTAAAGAGGGGGATTGGGTTGTCTTGTTCGATTCAAGATACACAGACTTCAAAGGGAAATTTATACATGATGGTTAGGATTGTATGAAATTGAAATTCTATTTGATAATGGGTCCATGAGGCTCTACACTATTAATGAATCTTAGACACCATTAATGTCTAATGGGAATCGATTAAGGCTATATAAAAAAAATAAGTCCCAAGAAGAGCTTATCAAGGAGATAGTAAAGTAGTCAAACCGAGAATTCATAGAAAGGGCGGATGATCCACCCCCTTCTATGACCTCTTGAAGTCTAGTGTGATTTTCTCAAAAAGAAAAGAGTGGGGAAAATATATGGCAGTGAAAACCTAATTTTCATGTGCTACTAGCACTTAGCGATGTTAGAAAACTAGGTACTAGATGATATCACTGAGACAAAAAAATACTTTCAACTTTGAAAACCATTTGAGGCACAACTAGATGGACTTGTGCTAGAAAGCCAAGGATTTGGCTAATAGAGTTTGATATATATATATATATATATATATATATATATGTGTGTGTGTGTGTGTGTGTGTGTGTGTGTGTGCTTTCTCAACATGACATTTATAACACCATGTGATCTAGACACATTGATAATCTCACGTGATATGATTTTGCAAGGATGTTAAACATAATGATAATGCCCTTAAGGATATCTCTCAAAAAATACCACACAAGGTGAACAATTGAATTACACAACTATGTATTACACACTCCTTACCACAAGTCAAGTTCTCTTTAAACATTTTCTTTAGTTTATTTTCCAAAACATATTTAGGAAACTTGTAGTATGTCAATATTATCATGAGATTGCCTCTATATCCTACTTGACCTCTTTTTCCACTTAAACCTTATATTTTACTTACCCTCTATGTCCCATTTAACTTCTATAATCATATGGTTGATAACGTTATATCATTTCACGACTATTATATGTTTTTATTTCATGAATATTATCCTATACCCCATTATAATCACCAAATGATGCACTATTACCCTATTTAGTAGCAAATGTTCATTCCATAGCCCGTGCCACATTTTGAAGCATGAAGTGATATTTCGCAGCACCATTTCACGTGATTGGATGGTACTTTCAACTAAGAAATAATAATGGCATGAACAACAATGGGTATCAATCCAAATATTTTTCATAGCTAGCTAGCCAGGCCATAATTTCAAAGAATTTATGCAAACGACTTGACATGGTCTACATACCAGTTAAATTAGCACGTGATAAAGAACAACCATTGGAGTGAGTAGCACATAGTATAGGAGAATATGGAAATTAAATAGGCTAACATAACACATAATTTCTGATAGCGGGAAGATAAAATGACACAGGGAGCTATGGGAGGAATGATGTTTCAAATCAAACCATTTGATGTAGAGGCTATCTGGATAAATCTAGTTGTCTAGGATGTTTTTGTTAGGGTAGAGTGGATTGCATTTCTTGAAAGGTTCTATGGGCATGAAATCCAAGTCACTTTGGAATTTTCTAGCACCTTTAATGGATCCAGGACCTTGGTATGCCAACTTGTAATATTTGTGAAGGAAGAAACCCTCATAAAAACCACTAAGCTTCCAAAAGATGGTGAAAAGTGGTATAAAAATCACAATATCTCTAGTAAGAGTTGGTGATACTTTCTTGAATATCCTTCACCTCTACCCGATTCCATGAAAGGGATTTGGAAATAGGCATTACAACCATTTTGGTGGGATCTCATCTATTTTTTTTTTTAAATTCATCACATGCGAGGGCCACTTCAACAAATTCTATCACTATCATATACACATTCTCATGCATTTGGTCGAGATAAAGGCTATGACTATGCCCCATTATTTCCTGAAGAGCCTGACAAGAATGAATGTGGTAGTTCGTAAATGGAAGAACCCTGAGACTACAATACTTTAACAGGGCCTTATCCAAATTATTTTCATTAATGAGTTGTATCTAATTGGTATTCCTTGGGGTCCATTTTCATAGAGGATAAGGACTAAGCCACGAGCGAATATTTTCTAGTAATTAAGAAATTATCTACTAAGTGAGGAGAGGGGTTTTCCACAACTGATAAGCCCCAATGTTGATACCATGTAAGAGTTTAATGATAGGAAAAAGGAAAGTAGATTGAAGAGGAATGTGTAGATATTATCAGTGATACTGGGTCTAAACCAATGGACGATGTTGCTAACACCCTAGAAGCTAAACCTTCATTTCAAAATGAAGCTACAATTTTCAATAATGGGATGTTGGATGACAAGCCTAGGGAAGTGAAAGATTAGAAGTGAGCTCATTATTCCTCGACCTTTTCATTTATATACCCTAGCATATAAAACCTTTTTAAAACAAAAAAAAATGACTTTTGTCGCAAAACCAAAAGCTGAGGTCCCAACTGTAAAATGAAAAACCTAGGTTTCATAATTTTGATACCCTTCTTGAAGCCATCAACCAAGTTGAAAACCTAGAGTTCAGGGAAGAGTAGTACTCTCAAGAATGCTTTTCTAAAGCACAATATCTTATTAATAACATTTTGGATGACATTGTTCTAAATGCATATGATTTTCTTCAACTTAAGCATGGCATTCCCTATTGGAAAACAAAAGATGAGTTGTTTGATATTGTAATTATCGAAAAAGAAACAAATCACTAGGTCATTGAGAAAATTAGAAAGTGATGGTTCACCATATACTTAGCTTAGGAGGAAACATTGGGAACAAAGAATAGGAAATGGAAAGAAAATCCTACATAAGAGGAAAATATTAAGAAGGCTGGATGTGAACTTGGTTTGCAGATTGTTACTTGTAGGGTGCACTCCTGAGTATACCCAATATTTTTACATGAGTGTAGGGTGACTCTTCAACACAAGAAAATATTGGCATGTTAACTTTATTTAGTAAATAAACCACATGAATTTATGGATATTTACTTTAATGCACGGGGGCTTCACTCAAGGAAACTTTGACATAACACGTGTGTTCGTGGCATACTAAACAATACCATTATTTTGACTACATATTAGAAAATACCTCTAAAAAACTCTTTATTTAATCCCCTACAAATACAAACCCAATACACATTCCCAATTTTAAAAACCCCTACTTTTACTAGATATTGTAGGTATCCATTTTTTCATTAACATTTTTTATACCCCTTTATATTTATATCCCTAGTATAGTGACATGATGTCTTTCTTATGACCCCACATGCATTTTACAATGCACCTTTATTTTGATATACATTGTAGATGCATATTATTTCTCCCACAATCCAATTACTCAACCCACTCTCAAGCACATCTCACTAATATTTTTGGCATTTAATGGTCTAAGGCACACAAAGATCAACCATGTTTTGTGAGATTGATTATGTGCATGTATATAAAAGGACATATAAATTGAGCTATACCAGCTTAGATCCATCTAACTGTGGATCTATCATGTGCCGAGAGGAATTAAATCATTTGAGGTGCAAAACTTCTTTTTGGAGTGTAGAATGAGGAAAGGTTTGCACCTCGAGCGCATGATAGATCCAAAGTTAGATGGATATTTTAATGTTAATATTAGATTTAATGATGTTTTTTATAATTTTGACATGTAAATATTTGTTTTAAAATATTTTAATATATCCATAGGATATGGCTTTTCATTTTAAAGATACATTTTATAAATATTTAGTTAAAAGATATTTTGGAGCAAGATTTTCCATTCTTTGTGTTGAATTGTATTGTAGTAATTTTATCTATATGATTTTTTATTTTTTTTGGGCCAACATTAATTTTTTAATTTTTATCATTATTTTATTGAAGACACGACATACTTGCACATCACCCTCATACTGGGTTGTAGAATGCAGTTCTCAGTGCAATGATGATGACAAATCAATTGATGAATATTTATGAATACATTTGCACCAAATAAGGTGTTTAAGAACTAGTCTAGATGTTCCATGAGGATTCTGAAGGAAATCTGTCTAAGCCTCATGTTCCTACCAACATTTTAGGCTAGGAACAAAACCCACCAAATTTGTGACATGGATGGGCCATGAGTTCAAATTGTAGATAATTGTGAATTACAGTTCATGGGTTCATTTATGCATGATTCGCAAGGTGTGAATGTACATTTTTTCTATGAAATAGATTAAAATGTTGTAAGATAATCATTTCCTTAACCAATAAACTTAACCTAAAGGGTTCGTGATGGAGAAAAATGTTTTCCACGGGTAACCTTCAAAATAGTTGCATGAGTAGAGAACTTAAGAGATTTTACCACCAAGTGATGGAGCTGTGGCAACGTGTAAAGTATGATCATGGGAAGAAGCCTTATGGAGAAAGAATAAAGGTTAGGTTTAGGTGTAATATTCCAACAATATACAATACTTTGGATTAGAACATGGAGCACAATTTCATAATGTAGGCCATATCTCTATGATAAATTGTTCACAACACAAATAACTATTAGTTCACATCAATCAGAATGAAAGAAATGGAGGTGCATAGGACTACATAAAGAAGCATCAAATATGCATTCATAGTATGCGTTGAGAACAAGGTGAAAAAGGGGGTTTGTGATGACAAACTAAATGTCTTAAAATAACAATCAATATCGTCCCATATTTTAGTTTTGGTTGTGGACAAATAAACATTTATAATGACATGGTTATTGTCTACTTGGTACTTGTGAATACTGTTTTTTTTTCTATTTTTTGGAATTTGCATATAATTCACTTACCGTGCATTCTTTTATATTTGACACACATATCAACATTTAGTGTAGAGAAAACTATGGTTTATAAGCTATATTAGGTTTGTTATACGAACATTGAAAGAGATAGATGTGAAAGAACAAATGTGTACAACATCTGATGCATGGAATGAGAAGTTTTTGAAGAATCCGCTATTAAATGGGCATATGCATAAAGAGTGGCTTTGGAAATCTATATTCATAACCTCGGGAACAAGCTAGAGACCAAAATTTTGTGATAACAAATTGTAAACGTATTTAAATTGTTGTCAATCTAGTCCCACATTCTATTTTTGGCAGTGGAAAAATATACCCTTATATAGTGATTGATCTGTTGTCTAATTGGTTCTTATGAGAAATGCTTTCTTTTTTTTGGTTTTTTTGTGTCATTCACTTATTATGTATCAGACACATAGAGAAGATTTATTGTAAAGGTAACTATGGTTTATAAGTTGTATTAAGTATGTTATACAGACATGGAAGAAAAGATAGATGAGGGGACAAATGTGCACAACTTCTCATGTAGGAAACATGAAGAATCTATTGTTGAATGGGCATGTATCCAAATATTGGTTTTGGACATTATTTTTTTGTTGCTTAAATAATATAAGTAAATGGAAGGAAGTATGTACTTCTGCATAAAACTTTGTAATATTTAGCTCTCTTCAAATGTAGTGAAGAAATATTTTTTTTGTAGGAAAACTTAGTGGCCAAGGCATCTAATTTATCAACCACTAATAATAGAAATATCATGCATGTTATTGCAAAATCACTAACATGTTCGTGAACCCCATTTTAATTATTTATTGAGTTGAAGGAAATCGAGGATCATCGGTTGAATGCCCTATGATTAAATTGAAGATGGCTCTTGCAACAAGTATCATAGGATATTGCTTTATTCTCCTCTTTCTCCAATATTTCTTACCCTAATACCATTCCATTCTCTTCTCTCTGAAATATGAAACAATAAGCCTAACAATGATAGTGTTATATGCAATCTTTTTCCTTTTTAAAGAGCTTGCAGGTTCTAAGAGAAAAGCGAGCTCTCAACTATTCAAACATAACACCATTTCCTTGCCAATGACTCTACTAATTATCATTATTTATATGGATGGATACTTTTCTTTTAGGTTTACTAGTAGAGATATAATAAAACAAACCTAGATCTATCTTAACTTGAGATCTACCAAACATTGAGAGGGATCAAATCTCTTTTCACTGTAAAAAAAGTTTTCATCTCAAGAGATTTGATCCCTCTCAACACTTGGTAGATCAGGAGTTAAAATGGATCTAGGATAGTTTAATTATTAATTATAAATATAATTATTAATTTTATGTCATTTTTTTAATTATTTAATTTAATTTAATTTTAGTTTTGTTTTATTTTGACCAAGTCAAAATGTTAAACAAGACATTACATTACATCTCTACCATACTCAACTAGAGAGAGTCTCCCAACACAAAGAAACCATCACTTTCTAAATAAAGGGTTTGTCCTCTTAATATTTTATCCCACTTAAATAATTAATATGGTGTTGTGTTTCTAGGTAAGTCTTTAAGTAGCATTTGAGAAAGTACATCTTAAGTAACCTTTGAGTTTAAGAAGGATCTCTTTGATGTGTTGACTATAAAGACAAACAATAACTCCATAGTAGACCAAGTATATATATTTTTTTAAAGTAAAGTAATGACTCATATCAGAGAGTTTAGTTACATTGGGTCAATTTGATGCATATGTACAAAGAGTGGTTTTGGACATGTATATTCATAACCTGGAGAACAAGCCAAAATTATGAGAATTATGAGATGGATAGGCCATGAATTCAAAATGTAGATACTCGTGAACTATGGTTCATGGGTGAATTAATTCTAAATACAATTATTAATTTTATGTCCTTTATTTTATTTTTTATTTTTTTAATTTACTTTAATTTTAGCTTTGTTTTATTTTGACCAAGTCAAAATGTTAAAAAAGACATTACATTACATCTCTAACATATTGGACTAGAGAAGGTCTCCCACCACAAAGAAAACATCACTTTCTAAATAAAAGGTTTGTCCTCTTAGTCTTTTATCCCACTTAAATAATTAATATGGTGTTGTGTTTCCAGGTAAGTCTTTAAGTAGTGTCTCACAAAGTAAGTCTTAAGTAACCTTTGAGTTCAAGAAGGATCTCTTTGATGTGTTGACTATAAAGAGAAACCATAACTCCATAGTAGACAAAGTATCTCTTTTTCTAAAAAGTAACATAATGACTCATATCAATGAGTTTGGTTACAGTGGGTCCATTTGATGCTCTTTCACATGTACCAATAGTGCTTATAGAGAAATTGATTTCTTTCGCATGAACCATTAGTGGTTACTATTGACAGTGCTAGACCCACCAACATGTCAAGGGGATATCCTCGGTAAGAAGTCCTAATTAGACCTCAGACCGTTTAGTGTAGGAGTCCTAGTAGTGGGTCGTAAGGCAATGCCTTGATCGCAATGTCACACAGAGGCAAGTAAGATAACTTTGTCAATAGAAAGGGTGTGACTGCTGCAATGAGTCAAGGAAGATGCATCAAAGGTTCTAACACAAAGGGGGTGAGATAAGTGTGCCCCTTGACAACCTGAATTAGTACTCAGCTGGGAAGGGAACACATGAGCGAAGATGCATCACAAGATGGAAAGTAAAATAGTCGACAATCCAAAGTGATGGTTACACCAACAACACATTTGCAATAAGATTCTTATAATTGCATACGAATTAGTTCATACACAAATACATAAGTTAAACAACATATATCATTAAGGAAATCCAAACAGTCCAACTACAATAACAACATATGCATGAAAATGTGTTGGATATTATTATATAAATAAGTGCAAGTTCCAATCATACAATACATCCATGTAAACCTGCTAGCCACATGATTGAAACATTATAGCCACATTTGCATGCTCCTCCAAAGAGATGTACTAGCTCTGTGTAGTGGAGAAGTCAAGGCGCGTTACAATACTGTCCAAGCTTTCTTCAAGATAGTCTTAGTAGAAGCTTGGCTATGTTAGAAAATTATATATTACAGAGCAATGGAAAACATAAAATATATTGCAGAAATATAAACACAGAAAACACGTAAAAAAAGAGAGACACATATATACGTGGTTCACCCAATTTGGGCTACATCCATAGGAAACAACTAGTCCTTCCTTTTATATTATCTAGCAAACTGAAGAGATACAACCTACAACAAATCCACTGTAATTCCCTCTTCGCTCTCACACAATCCCCTCTCTCTTTATCACTCAGAATACATATCTACATAGACACAATACAATTCCCTCATATATAGCGAGGGGTTGCCTTCTAGAGAAAAAACCCCTAAATTAAACATAACTTCTACCGTCAGATCTCCGCCTAATGAACGGTCCAGATTCACTACAAAATTACAACAATTTAAAAGGAAATTTTACATCTATTTTTAGCTTCGGGGGAATTTCCCCCGATCCCCTTGCAGTGCAAATATTACGAGCGTCATTGCCGCCACATTACGAACTGGGGTCCAATGAGGTGATACCTCTGAATAAAGAAGATAATCAAGCTCCACACCCAACAGGCTGACCAAAATCCTATACAATGAGTTATGAGGGACTATTTATAGCAAAGGGAGGGGTGACCCTTGACATTCTCCTTTGTGACCATTCAACTACCCTCATGACTCTTCACCTACTTTATGATTGTTACATCCACTATTGAGACTTGACTTACACTTGACATGACTCAACATTACAATGCACATGTACCCATGTGAAAAATGGCTTGAACAAGCCAAACTAGGCATCATTCTGACTTAGACAGCTATAGAAGTCCAACTACTCGACATCCTCATGCTAATCAATAGTAACATATTGATGCCAAGATTGGTAGTCCTTGATAGTGTCTATGTGTTCCAATGTGAAATCTGTCTGAAACATGAACCCTTCCTCCATAGCATCTGGGTACACCACTTGGGCTCGTCTGTCCAACTTGTCCGGAAGCATTCACATCACTGTCTTCAATGTGGTTGGACCAACAACGTACTTGCACATGATGTCTGCACTGATAGGAAAGTCCGGGCTGGTGGCAGTGCACATCAACTCATCGAAGTATGAGTCAAGCTCTTGCCATACTTGCTTCTTTGTCTTTGTCAGACCTGCCTATTTGTCTTCACCTAAATGAGTCCCAAGTGATGGGATTGCATGAGTGTGTGCTATAACATCCATTCCCTTGAATACTCATGCATGGGAAGCCTGTATGCAAGTGATGAGTTGTGGTAGGTCCTCATAGTTCCAGATCTGACTCCAGATTCGTGCTTGCAACTCGACCACATTGGCCCTCATCATCTTTGGCAAGTGAAGCGGGGATCCCTTATAGTTCATCATCCATGCTTGCATGTTATCAACAACAACATGTATTTTCTTCAAGATGCGTGCTCTTCTCACACATCGTTGCTCCCATCCATGGAGATCGACAACTGCTTGGTGCACTGTACCAAACTTGGAGTACAATGCTTGCATAACTGTATCGAGGGACAATACTTCATCTAGTATTGCCTTCTTCAATTTAGCTCGGGTGGACGTTGTCACCAAGTCTCCTCCTTACTTGGCCACCTGTATTTCCTTCACCATTCACTCATTCTCAACTATGAGGAAGCAAACACTTGAGCTAGTGGCTTCGTGATACACTCTAGTTGCATCAGCCAAACAAGCTAGATGCTTGTGCACATCAGTCACGATCACTTGTTCTTCAACTTGCGTAGGGGATGTTTGGTCCTTTGGAATCAGTACTCAGTGAGATTGTGTTAGAAAATTATATATTACGGAGCAATGGAACACATAAAATATTGTAGAAATATAAAATATTGCAGAAATATATCTCTGTTTCTCGCACAAAGAATACACATCTATCACACAACCTCAAATACAATACCCTCATACAAAGAGAGGGGTTGCCTTCTAGGGAAAAAAAAGCTAAACTAAACATAAGTTCTACCGTCAGATCATCCGCCTAATGAACGGCCCAGATTGACTAGACCCCCCCTGGACCCCCCCTACAGCGAATATTTTATGGGCGGCAACAATTTCGAACTGGGGTCCTATGTGGCAATACCTTTGAATATAGAAGATAATCAGGCTCCACACCCAACAGATTGCACAACTCGGTGATGAGATTCGTCAAAGGAGATGTTGTGCACCTCTTCTTCCAACTGACCACCAAGGATCTCAGTGCCTCCTTGGTCATTCGAGACTTGCTCATCATCTAGATGCATTGAAGTGGGTAGGTTGACCTCTTTATGGTGAGGCATGAGGCCGGTGTCCTGTTCCAACTCCTACTACTTCATGTGTGCCTCCAACTATTCAAGCACCTGTTCTATCTCATGAGAAAAGTCTTTCCCCTGTGATGGTTCACCCTGTTCGCTTGATGCTAGTTGTTCAGATGAATCAACTACTTGTATGGGCACTGATTCATTTGTCGGCATGTGATGTGCCCCCTGCTGTATTTGCTACTGTTGAGCTTCCTTCTCCCATTGGGCAACTCTTGTTCTTTCCGAAGTTTCTCCCTCATCTCATGCAACTCCTTCTCTGCTTCTTCCATTCTCTTCTTATCCCCCTACCTTTGCGAAATGCACTTGTCACGTTGCTTCCTCTTTTCCTGAATAGCCATAGCTTCTTGTTGTATAAGTGGATCTGCCCAAAACTTGTAGCTTTTCTCCTCATCCATGCGGTCGACAATATTCGTCTTCCCTTTGTTGCACACAAGTATGCTTGGTTCTGTTGCCTCTACTGCTGTTGCTATTGTTGGTGCTTTATGTGATGCTGCTTCATGCTACTTTGCTAACCACTCTACAATGAAGCCGACATGTTCATTGGGTCCAGAGGAATTGTAGCAATACCTCCATGAGTCTTCCTTGGCCCAATGAAATGCCCTATGGATCTAGTTTAATTGATCTCTCATGCAGTGATCCTTCATAATGCAATGTGGGTCATACGGGTTGAAGCTTTGGAGGTTGAATGGGTACTTCTTCATCTGTTCTGCTTCAACATCCACTTGCTTGATACAGTAGCTCTCATATAACCCAATCTGCAATGGAAGAGTGGGCCAAGGTGCCTTCTTTTTCTGTTGTTGTCTAGCCATCAATCCTGCCGAGAGGTGATAATTTACTTCCTTCATGACCAATACTTCCAAGGCAAAATTTGGTAGAACATGCAGGGGCTTCTCCACACTGAGCATTTGTATGAAAGTATTCGAAAATGAGGCATACCAATTTGCAATGCTTAAAAACACCTCCATTGCTTGGTTTGACATGTGGGGTGGATCGTGCTCAAATATCGACCTGTACACTGGGGTGACAAAATGATCAGAAAATCATATGATTAATCCCATAAAGCTGCATTCGGACAACTTGAAATATGTGTTCACAATAGTCTCCGCCGGTGACCATGCTCACTCCAAGCCCAGGAACTCATGTCAGGCACAAACTACATCTAAGATGTAGGTAGACATGTCAATCTCTGCATGCATATTGTCGGGTGACTGTCGAGTCTTCATGACTTGTTCCTTAAGCTAATGAGCCAGTATGCAAGACGAGTTGCATGGTCTTGCTTCTCTAGCCAGTTGGTCCAATGCGATTACCCAACTCTGAGGAAAGGTTTCAATGCTCCCTTGGCCACTCAATCGACATGAGAATATGACCAAGTATTGGTACGCCTTCCTCAATATCTTTGTCTTGTAGATCTGGTTGGGTGTCATCCTGACATGAGTTGTCTCCTTTACCCAGTCCTTTAGAATGTATCTGGAGTTACCTTTTCTGTTGGGCAAGCTGAATGGAGGACTCATGACAGTCACAAGCTTTGAAATCTAATACATCTCATCATAATCTCATGCCCAAAAGGTTGTAAGCTTTGTCCCACTGACACTACTCAAGGCCATCGTCTCGGGGTTAGTGTGAGAGACGATCTAGTGAATCATGTCCATGCATGGGAACGCGAGGTATTTACATGCAATCCGGTACAAGCCATATTTTTGAATGTTTACGTACACCTGACAGTCTTCGAGGTCTTCCCCAAAAGTTCCTGTGGATTATTCATTAACCTCTTGCCACTTCAGTTTGATGTCCTTGTCTAGATACAACTTCGTATCTTCATAGATCTGCAGACTAGAGGACACCTGCTCAACTGTTTCTCTAGCTACAACTCCATCAATGTCCTGTGATCCTGTTCTCCTGGAAGCCATTGAGACAGATGAACACCTGAAAGATCTGGAAATAAGTAGCATACATGGCAAGAAATATGTCAGTGGAAACAAAGAAAATCCGGGGAAGGACACAACACATACCTGGAAAACTGATGAGAAAGATTGCGCAAATTTTACTAGGAGGTTGGGTGACTGGCTTCTAGAACTATGAAAAATGTAGTCTGTGCTATCTGGGAGGAAGGAATGGCTACTGGATCTGTGAAATGTGCAATCTAGTGAAGTAGCTGGCTGCTGGGACTATGCAATGCGCAATTCCAGCTCGGAAGGACTGCTGTCCCAAGGACATATTTACACTATTTCTTGGGCCAAGCGGCTACTATCCTCCAAAAATACACCAAATAGTCCTGAAGGCCAGTGTTGAGCAGGAATGTGCATATCTAGAGAGGAAGGTGAACCTTCTTTCCCTAGATTGTGCAATGCAGCCTTTGTGGAGGTAGAGTTCGGGCCAAGGTTGGCCCGAATCGCCAACGGGCAACTGAAAGAAAATAAGACAATGAATGCATGGTGACACTGAGCGATAACAAAAGTGATTGACAGTTCATACAAAACATGAATGAAAGATTCAACAAACAAATCAACATGCATGTGGGTGAGGCAGTTCCCGGGTTGGGTGAATGTCCGTGCAAAACAGTTTCATGCATGCGACAACAGTGAGATGGCAATGAAAAATGAAACAGAGCTAGGACAAGCTAGTATACATGTAAATGACAACAAGTGTTTAAACAAATCAAGGAAACAACACTCACAAAAGCAAATACACAAAAAGCGACATAAATGTTGAAAAAGATAAGTTTAGGCCACTTACCCGTGAATAGCTAAGGTGGATGTGTCGAAGAGTCCTGGATGTGATGTGGGATTTTAGAGCTCCAAGATCAATGTCAATGGATGAGCTCTGACATGTCGAATAAATAATTTTTGTCTCATGACGTGCATGACACAAATCTAGGAAAAAGCAACACTTGGAGGGAAAATTCTAAAACAACTTTGCATGTAACCCTCACTGCTAATAATAGCTCCCTAAATTGTGGGATGCCTTTTTCATGTTGTCTCTTGATATTACAGGAAGAGAAAGTCATGCATGCATGCAAGTCAACTTTCCTCGGTCCTTGGTGGAACTGGTCAACTAGACTGTTCATGCACGCAATTGCTCAACTACTTGGGAAAAATGTGCATTCCTGGCTGGGAGTTGGGCTGACTGCCTAGGAGGATTGTGCAATTTTTGGGTAGAGCAGTTGACTGCTGCCCAGATTTGTGCAAACCCTATGCTGAGCAGCCTTTTTGGGGAAATTTTCACAAATCTTGTTAGGAGTGTTGGCTGGTAGATTTGCGCAATCCTAGAGCCCAGTAGGCTGCCAAAAAGGATTGCACAATTTATAGAGGGAAGGATGGCTGCCCTCTAGAAATGTGCAATTTTCAAGGGAAAGCTGCTCAACTTGTAGCTGGACCAAGTTCGGGAGAACAACCTGTGAGGGGAATGGATCGACTGTGATCGACAAGCTACCTTTGACCGAGGAAAACACTGAAGCTTGAGCACTTGATCAAGTAAGACAAAATGTTGTGAAAGTTTGGTAGGGAGGCTCCAAAATAGGCTAAGGAACAATTTTGGAGGGTGTTTGTATCCGCTACAAAACTTGGTGACAAACTGGTAGAACTCCATCTCTCTGAATGGACCTTGTTCATGAAAAGCAATTCTAACACCTCCAGAATTATTGTTCAGCACTCAGCTCATCTTGGCTTCACACTAGCTTGATTGTAAGATGTAACATCTGCCAAACCCTTGATCTATTGACACACATTCCAAGCCAAGGAAACACAGTTGTTTCGATTGGGGTTGAGGGGTATATAGGTGCACAAGCCGTATAGTCGTCATAGTCTTAGTTTCATCTTTAGTATTGCTCCATTGCTAGCAGGCCTAGACAGTACCCTGATGGAGTCACATAGGAACACAAGCATGGCTCCGTTGCCAGCGAGCCTAGTTAGTACCCCGACAGAGTTACTTGCATCACCTCCCTACGTAGGAAGCATTTCTCTTCTTTCACCTTATTCATTTTTCATTTTGAATTTTTTGACTTTTTATTTTTTCATTTTCATTTTCATTGTGCATAGCAATTATTCATTTCAGAGGTGGAAGAGGATCCTGACTTATTGAGAGCATAAGAGGTTGTTCCAGCAGAGAAGTAGTTTATTGTATCTCTGACATGTCTGTTAAGGTTTTCCCCCTCACCTTACTCTACTTGACTAAGCTGACAAGGGCTAACCCAAAAACAACTGACTAGAGAAGGCGACACTAGTTAGCACGCAAGGGTTGTGTTATCACCAAGGTTCACTTCGAACAATACATATTTTCCTTCAATGTATCATGGACTAAGAGTAAAAAGCTCATCATATAGAGGCAAGATGACAGATAATGAAGTAGTGATAGCTCTAAAAGCCCTCTTGTACTTTACCCAACTCACTTCAAGAGTCATACATGGTTTCATGAAAAAATAACCTACGAAAGAAACAAGCGACTGACAAACAACAAAGCGAAGCAAGATCAGAAGAAAAAGTGAAATCAAAGAAAGTAAGAAAACAAGCAAGCAATCAAACAAGAATATGAAGCATGTAATAAAACAAGCATGCAAGCAAACAACTGAAAGCAAAAACTACTCCTACTCCTACCCTAACTGTGCATGGGCCTGATCACGTGAATTGATACTTCCAACGCAGCCACCAACACATTGGTAGATCCATGTTGGTGAAGGTTTGGTCCATGAGAAAGCCAGTTGCGTGAACTAGCAAACAAGAAAGATATAACAATGAAGACAGCCACACTTCGTGTTTCAAAGTGCCCACGGGACATAAGTGAGTGAAAATGCATGACGGGAAATTTGTGGACTTATCATTGTGTTGAGTGACACTAAGTGCAACTTTGAAACACAAGCACACTCTTGACTAAAGCCTAATGTTACAGGTCAACCATAAAGCCTAATGTTACAGGTCATTTTATCACACCTACTCAAATGGGATGGAAACTAGATCAATCAACATCCTTGACAAATTGTAATCATCCATTTGCAAATCCCTAAGCATTATCTCTCCAAATGGTCCAAGAATTCTAGGTTTATCAGCTTAAAGACTCATTATTATAGCCATCACACCTTGTCTACTATGCAACTTGCATTATTGCATGTTGCATAGCTGAACAACTGGGCCACTCATTGCAAATTTCCTTTACTACAAGTGCGATGGTTCTATAATTACGGGAAAAATAAAAAAATAATTATGAATATTCTCTTTCCAAAAGCTTCTAGGGTGGTTTTAACCATTTATTGTTGATTGAGATATAAAATTCCTACTCTAGGTCTTATCCCTTATCCTTACATATTATCCTCCCTCATATGTGGATCTAAGTCCTAGATTGGTAAATCCTAAACTACCCTATTTACCCTATATATTCACTGCCTTCCATAGAGTCTGGGTTGGCTTTTGGAGACTCTTAGCTATGTCCTGATGATGCTACTTTTTACCTAAGGATCCATTACTATCCTTGAGTTGTGATTGAAGGCTTGCTTTGTGGCTAAGGAAGGACAACTTTGGTGGGAGACATATACATTGTCAAGAACTACAAAAGGGTTGTAATCTTCTCCTACATTTCATTAATACAAAAGGATTTGTTTTCCAATATTTGTGTTTATGTGATGCATATGCATTTCAATGCCTTTGTGACTCATTGATTAGAGATATTAGTTTATGCTATGTATATCTCGTAGTTCTCTTGCTTTTTGTAATTGTCTTGTAGGTTCCATTTATAGTAATTGGAGGTGAAACTAAAGTTTACAAGCTAAGAGAAGAGGAGGACTTGTGTTGGACTCTAGGTAGGCCCTTCCTCCATTTTCTAATTTCTCTAAGGAAAAGATTGGCCTTTTTAGTTTCTTTTGTTTCTAGATCATACCACTAGATCTAGGAAATTCACTTCTGTCCGTAGAAGAGACTTTTCCATCAAAAACCTAACCACAAGAGTTTCAAGAGAATTGAACTCATGACCTCTCAATAATAAAGGTGCTTTAATGGCAGGGACTTGACCAACTAAGCTAACACTCAAGACTATAATATACATTTTCTCACTTATAATAACAACCATTTTTTTTTGAAATTCCAAATGAGATCAAAATTAATTGATATCCATCAATCATTTGATTTTGATAAATACATACTTCTATGTCTATTATAGTCAATCAAAGAGGCTAGATTTAAAATATGTAGTTGAGAAACACAAGCTTTGTAAATTTCGTATCAACTAAAAAATAAATTATCCTTGAATTCTATATTCCTAAAGAGTAGAGTGGCTCCCTCATGTATGTTAGAGAAGCCTTTAGGACTAGCTACCAATTAAATATTTAGAGTCTTATTACTGGTTTGCATACCTTGGTTTTATATTGGAAATTTCCATTATTTCCTAATAGATTTAAGATTTGTTAAATTTCCAACTATCCCACCAAGGATACTACAATAAACATTCATTTAAAGTGTCCTAAGAATGACAATTATTTTTTCTAATATATTTTTTGTTTTAAAAGTTTCATGAGTTCATGGATGAACTCTTTAATTAAATATTTTAGTTGTTTTTGAAAACGTGTCTAAGTTTCTCATTATAAAATTATGGCATTTTAATTTCATAACATGTTTATTAAATTTCTTGGGCTTCCTACCCTTGCATAGCGTATTAAGGACCTTGTTTCTCATGGATGGTGCAAGGTCAACATTCTTATTTTAGGTCCTCAAGAATTCTTTATTACAGTGCATCCATCAAGGCTATTCAAGAGGTTAAGGGGCTAAGTCCTCTACTGTTTCAACCATAAAAACTTCTTGAAAAAGTGGTATTACAACCATGCCATTTTAAGTGTTAGTTAATTAAAAAGTTATTTCTGAATATAGTACTCATTTTCCTCCAAGACACAACATACATCCGTTCACATATAAGACTGAATTTTAGCTCAGTGGGAAAAAAAATCCCATTACATATCCAAGAATAGTAATCATGTTATTTTGGGTAATGAAAAAATTGCATATTTGAAAAATAAATTCATGTATCGATTTTAATTTAAGAATTATTTGAAACTGATGGAGGGTGAGCTACACTCCACTCAACCATAAGCTCAGTTATACATTATCTTTCTTTGTATCTAGCCACACTCAAGCATGATTATGATTTCATCATGGGAAAAATCACTCAACCAATAGAGGGTAGCATTATGAAATCAACTCTCCTTTACATTCATAAATCAACAAGCTATCTTCAACCCATTGAGTAAAGCATCTATTCATAGCCACAAGGGTCTCTCTAACTAGTTTTCATTGCACAACAATAGGCTTTCACTGCCTCAGCAGTCCCTTAATGCCCTATGTTCTCAGTGGTTTCATGCTTAATCCTCTAGAAATCCAAAAATTTTCAAACCCCTTTTCCATCTTGGGTTCAAGACATTCACCCCTTAATTCTTAAATTAAAAATAGAATTAATGATTCTTCATAGTTCTAATTTCAACCAAAGGCATTTTTAGCACATATTTTCACCCAAAGTTGGTCCTCATACCCATTTGTGTGCATTCCATGCTTTCTTCACATGAATTTTCTTTTTCTCTCCCCCTTCTAACATGATATTTCATGGGTCAATTTTAAAATCTCTAGATGGGTACATTTCCAATAAATATAGGACAATTTTTATAACTTGTGGGAAGTTGGTAGTTCACCTATCAATTATTTAACAAACCTAACCCCCTAATGCATTATTATGGTTGTGGGGGCATAAATAGGCCCAACCTTCAAAGTGCATTATGAAGATGGAGTTATCAAATTTCCTCTTTCCTCACCACCTCAAGTCACAATTTTGATACCACCATCATCTTCTGCTAATTGAGAGCTTTCTAATGGTATGACTTTCATCTCATTTTGAGCTTCGAGCACAAAGTTATGCCCATTTGAATTTTTACCCCTTAAGGGCAACATCATCATCCATACATGTTCACATCGCTAACACTTGGCTTCCCTAACCACATGACACCTTTGCACTGGTCCACATCCCCGACCCACTTATTATACCAAACCCCACCATATCATCTTTTTCCATAAAACACCATTTGGTCCTATTATCTAAGGTTTCGATATCCAATAGGCTAATATGGCTACACCCATTAATGTCAATACTATAGTGTATCCAATATGACTTACCCTCCTATCAATATAGTGTTGCTGATGTGGCCAATATAGATAATATGCAAATGTAGGAACAAACACATGGTTTGCCGATATGCCAATATACCCACATAGATGACTAGGTTATCAATGAATTTATTTATAACTAAAAATCGTTGAAAAACATTAATAAGCTGATAGGCCGACTTGGCATGCCACCTCGTAACTCTGATACCCAATCATAGTTTGCCATGTTGTTAGCACCTAAATCTGCCTTAGGCTAAAGGAAGGCAAAAATGAGGGTAACCACAAACCATGCTCAGTCTGGTAGCTAGCCCTACTAGAGCAGGGGAGGGCTCTCTCCGAGTCACGCTCAGTGAATAGATAATCGAAAATGGTCTGAGATGACTTACAATGAAATATTTACCTTAGGCTAGTAAGTGAATAGGGATTCTGGAAACAATTTTATGAAATGACCGAGCTTCTGGGATGTTATGGGACCAACGCTCAGCGAAGAACAGAGAATTTAATACAAAGGCACAGATTATTCCGTGAGGCAAGGTAGGCGGAAAATGTAACAATTTAGTTTGAGGTACCGTGGTATGAATAGATTGCTTAAGAAAGTGAAAAGGGCATAGTGACATGAACCCTTTTCAACAAAAGAATAACACTGAACACGAAATTTTCCCACAGGCAGAGCAATAAAATTGAATTTTACCTAATCTCACTCAGAAAATTTCACTGGAAATGAACATGAATTAATTATGAAACATAACGAAATACATATGAAAACATAAGAAACACATTTTCTACACTCACAACCACAAGAATCTCATGGAAAAGAGCCGCTGCCTTTCATTAATTCTCTGTAAAAAATACACAGAGAAGAAACAAAGTTTCTTTCCCACAGTCTCCCAGAAGTTACAAGCCAACCCTTTGCAAATAACTTGCATACAATATATAGAATGTGTGAGGAAGAGATAGAATACCCACGGGTTGGGGAGTTACTCGAATCATTACAAAATAGAGATGGAGAGCCAACCATCAGCTACAGGTGCAGCGATGCAAACATGACATTTGGCTTGGGGTGACCGTTTACCTTCCTTCGCCACTTGGATAGAAGCCAATCTGGAGAAAATTTCTTCAAATGCCGCCTTTGGTGCCAAAAAACCGAAGTGTAGATGAGTGGGCCCACTTGGAGAAGTCGCGAACCGAAATTTCGCGAAACGGAAGCAAATTGGAAATCTTTCCTCTGTGCGCCGCACCATTTTCTCTGTGCGTCGCGCTACTTTGGGGCCTGTTTTGGGGTGCTTGTAGGTGTCCAAAATGTGCCCAAGTGGGCTTGTTGGAAATCCTATCCTGTCTACTTTCTAATCCCACTAGAATTTTTGAATTTGGTGATAATTTTCTACTCCAAATATTCATTATCCCAAGACTGCTTTTTGTGTGTCAAAAAAGTGGCAGAGAGGCCATTTTTGGGTGTTTTTTGACCTTTAGGAGACTCAGATATTGTCAAAATTTCTTGCCCGGACACCAGTAATCGTGATATTCCATGATGGATCCAAAAATGCAAGCCATTCCTCATTTGGAGCTCTAGAATTTTAGCGTCGCGCCAGTGGCGCGGCACACAGGGAGAAAATCCCTGTTTTTTGCCCAAAAAATTTCAAAATTTCAAAATGTGCTCCAAATTTCTTGAAATTTGGTCTGGAGCTTCTTCATTAAGTGTTATGGTGGTTCAAGGATTCCCTCGGCCAATATCCAGAGTTGATCATGCTCTTTTTGCCTCTTTTGCCTTTTTGATGCCTTCTTCAGGTTTGCCTTCAAATTCCTTATTCGTGCCTTGCAAACCTTGTTCCGTGCCCAATAGTGGTTTTTTATGTTCCTGAGCATGTCCCTGTCCTTGTTTTCTTTCTCCAATAGCTTCTCTAAGTGGATATGGATCCTCTTGAGCCAAATCTCTCAATCAACCTCTATCTCCTGCTAAATAGGTGTTTTTTCATTTAGGCTTCTTTGGGCAGCCTGCTGGTCTTCACGGATGTTTTGCAGCTCCATGATCTCATGCTGGTCCTCAAGCTGCTTCTTTCTCTGCTCCAAATACTTGATGATCGATTTTTCCCTCTCCACATTGAGTGACAAGTCTTGGATCTCCGTGTTCTGCTCCTAAATAGTCATCCTAAGTCGGGCGCTCTCCACATCTGCATCATCATCCTGAATGAGGATGAAATCGGCCTCCTGTTCACCTGATGGCTCCTCGTCATGCATGGGATTATTGTCCTTGTCCTCCTGGGAGCCTGTTCTTCTAGGGATGTATCACTTTGAGTCTCCATCTCATACTCTGATGAACCCTCAGATGTCGTGACTATTGTTTGTACACTAAGTTTTAGGCTGCCCTTTGATTTAAATGAAGCTGGTAGTTGCTTTGACAATCTGCCACCAAGGGGACAATTAAACAGGGAGTATTAAGAAGGGAATGATGTAATGGGAATAGGGGTTAAAGGGAGAGATTTTTCAGGGACTTGGGAGTAGTTTGGGTATAGTGTTGATGGGGTAGGGTTTGGGTTTTCTGAACAATAGGAAGGGGGGAAGGGAGTATGATTTTTGGTAGGGTTAGGGTAGTGATTATGGGGACAATAGCATAGGGGAATGAGTAATAGGGTTAGGGTAGGAAAAAAACCTTAGCAACACTTTCACTATAGCACAAACCCTAGCATCATGGTTTTCTTGATGTCTTCTTTTGTTTGCTTTATAAAAAATTTTTACATTTGACTACAGGCATAAAACCCTTATATCACCCATAAAAAATTGATGCACGAGTGGTGTGTAAAGCCTAGCTTGCAATTTCATGGGCTTCATAGGCAACTTGAGGCAATTTGGCACAATTTCAGGCCTTTTAGGCCTGTGTGCCGTGCTCTCCATGTGCGTCGCGCCAGTGTAAATTTACACTCGAAATTTTCTCCCAGTGCGCCGCGGTCCCTCTGTGCGTCGCGCTCTTTTCCAGGTGACTTTTGGAGGCCTTCCCGGTGTCTCAATTGGTTGCAGGATAGCGCGTTGGAAAGGTATTTGAGTCTAATTTCCAACCCAACTAGAGATTTTCAATTTGGAGTTCATTTTCCCTGTCAAAAATCAAATCTCCCAAGACTGGTCAAAATGTGCCAAATGAGGCTGCCTAAAGGCAGAGTGCTATTACAGTCAACTTTTGAATGCCTTCCTCAACTCCAAATTGAGCTCATGATATCTCATTGGAAATCGTGTTGTGTATAGTTATCATTTCACTCATCAAGCAAGTCATTTGGCCAACTGAGCTAGAGAAAATTTGATTTTCCCAAGGTCACTTCAGAGGTGCATCAATTCTCCCGAGGCAATTGTATTTTTGACATTTCTCTAAAACCATGACACCTGTGTAAAAAGTGAAGGAGGTTTTTCTTCCTTGGCATGTTTGGGATAAAATTTTCTCTCAGTTTTCCCAAATTCATATTTTATTTCTCAAAAACCTCATTTGAGTGAAACCTATCTCGATGTGTGGAACAAGGGATTTGTCGAAATGAAGTGAAATGAAGGGGATAGGGAGCTTCTAAATTCTTCAGGAAATTTTGGGAAGTAGGGAGGGATGTTAGGAAGTAGGGGAAATTGGAATCTCTGAAATTTAGTGAGGGGAAGGGGTCCAGAAAGGCAAAACACAGGTCCAACCTAGAAAATTTCCAGGTTGTAGCAAGAAACTAGGGTTTATGCGAAAATGAGGAATTTGGGGGATCTCAGTGATAGGAAGTGTTTGATAAGGTACTTTAAGGATAGGGGAAGGTGTATGAACATCCAGATACAAGTTTTGCCGATGATTTGGTTGTCCAAGAGAAATTGGCTTTCAAAACCCTAGGAGAGGGAAATGACCTTACCTAGGCGCAACTAAAGCATGAACAAGGTGTAAAATGACCCAGTGGGACTTCACATGATAATGAAAACTCTATGAATGATGGTACACTCAGCTGAACTGTGACATGGACCGACATTTGGACAACTTTGACAAGGGTAAAATCAAACCCTAGACCCAATGCCTAGTGACCAAATTTTGCTTGAAGACTCACTGAAATGAAAAAAATTGACCTTGACACATTAAAATCACTTTGTAAGAGCATGTTTGATAACTGGCAGAAGGTTGTAAAGACTGACACTAACATTGGCTCCAATAGGGATGGAAGCTCCTTGGAGGTGCCAAGAACTGCAGATCTTTGGGTGAGCAGACAGTGCCTTCGTCCATTGGGCTATGGAGTCCATTATTCCGAAAAACCAACATGACTCAATTTATTGAATGAAACTTGACTGAAACTGACTCAATGCAAACTGAAATGACTGAAAAAAATTGACTCTATGCAAAAGGAAATGACTCATGATTGACTTAACTAAAACAAGTATTTACAAAGCTTGTTCAATGGCAACAGTCCATTAAGATTCGAGGGTTTCAAATCAAGATGGCAGCCACCTGCGTACTAATGCAATATGTACAATCATGTGTAATGTGTCTTCCAATGTAACCAATCAAGTAGATGCCTCCTTTATTGATTCTCCTGATCAGATCGTTTGGTCAATAATAGATACTTGTAACTGGGCATCCAAAAAACTAATTGACCATGATCTCCTTCATCATCGAATACTGCAATAATCACCTTCACGGCTGACTGCAGAAAATCTGCCATTGGATCCTAAAGAACATGAAGATTTTCTTCCTGCTGAAGAAACAAGGTGTCCTTTGCTTCAAATTCTGATCTTCCTTCATCATGTGCTTCAGTAAAACTATGCTCCTGGGCTTCAAAAAACTCTGAACAGGTAGATGAGCAGATATCTTCTTGGAAAAACATTTCAACACATGAAACATATGAAGAGGAATCTGAATGGAAATCCTGAATGTTTTGATCTTCTGTGGTGTGAATGTATTGAATGAAGGTCTGATCTTGTTTTTCATACACTGACTGGATTACCTCCTCATGAAGGCTGTATTCTAATGAACTGAGAACATTTGGATCCAAAACTTTATCTTCTTCATCCCAGATGATTTCAGCAACAGAGTTCTCTTTCATAGTATTCCATATTAGGCATTCTTGGTCATCACAGTCTGAATCTAGAACTGAAATAGTTGTCCTGACATTATCACATTCTGAAATTAGAACTGAACTTACTTGCATGCCATCTTCTTCTATTGACAGATCTGAACCGACACTTTTTCTTTCATCAAATTCAGCCATATGGAACTCTTCAACCTGCTAATCTATTTCATATAATTCATGTTGAATGTCAAGATGAAGAATTCTTTCCTCTTCCACCGTACTACAATCTTGATCATGCTGCAAATTTTCATGATCGTCTTTACACTGCTAAAAGCGATTTTCATACAGGGCTTCCATGATCTCATCATCCATGAAATTATCATCTTCATAATATTTTTCAAGGCTTTCAATAAAAGTAGAAGCATGTTTGCAACAATCATGAACTAGATTTAATGATCGATAAGATTCTTTATACTTCTCAAAGAATATTGAATGAAAATCCTTTAGACAATAAATGGAAGCAGGTGGCAAACTTTCATACCAAGATCGGGCTTCGTCTTCCAGAGTAGCCATAAACATTTTCATCAAACAGTCTTCAGGAAAATCGATTTTTAATCTATGCACATGGATGTGAAATTTCACCAGATGAAGAGCAACGTCATTACCTTCCACATTTCTGAACATAGGCAAATCTTTGACCAATCTACCTTGGGCATTTTATTTGTAAAACCTAGGATGTGATCTCGGCTCATGGTAGCATATCTTCTTGCAATCTGATCCATCTTGAAAATCTCAAAGCTAATGATCTCTCTGCAGTGGAGTCACCATGAAGCACCGATTTCTGGATTCTTCAGTGAATGGAGTCGCCAGGTGAATGCTTTAAGCCTTTCTAGTGTCTGATCGTCGTCCACCATCAGCAATCAGATCGGAACTCGAGATATGAACTTGGGGCAAGACAATCTACAAGTAAACTTTTCACCAGCGGAGTCGCCACTATGTTAGCACCTAAATCTGCCTTAGGCTGAAGGAAGGCAAAAATTAGGATAACCACAAACCACACTCAGTCTGGTAGCTAGCCCTACCAGAGCAGGAGAGGGCTCTCTCCGAGTCACACTCAATGAATAGATAACCGAAAATGGTTTGAGATGACTTACAATGAAATATTTACCTTAGGCTAGTAAGTGATAGGGATTCTGGAAACAATTTTATGAAATGATCAAGCTTCTGGGATGTTATGGGACCGGCGCCCAGCAAAGAATAGAGAATTTAATACAAAGGCATAGATTATTCCGTGAGGCAAGGTAGGCGGAAAATGTGATAATTTAGTTTGAGGTACCGCGGTATGAATAAATTGCTGAAGAAAGTGAAAAGGGCATAGTGACATGAATCCTTTTCAACAGAAGAATAACACTGAACATGAAATTTTCCCACAGGCATAGCAATAAAATTGAATTCTACCTAATCTCACTCAGAAAATTTCACTGGAAATGAACATGAATTGAATTATGAAACATAACAAAATACATATGAAAACATAAGAAACACATTTGCTACACTCACAACCACAAGAATCTCATGAAACAGAGCCGCTGCCTTTCATTAATTCTCTGTCAAAAATACACAGTGAAGAAACAAATTTTCTTTCCCACAGTCTCCCAGAATTTATAAGCCAACCCTTTTCAAATAACTTGCATACAATATATAGAATGTGTGAGGAAGAGATAGAACACCCAAGGGTTGGGGAGTTACTCGAATCATTACAAAATGGAGATGGAGAGCCAACCATTAGCTACAGGTGTAGCGATGCAAACATGACATTTGGCTTGGGGTGACCGTTTACCTTCCTTCGCCACTTGGATAGAAGCCAATCTGGAGAAAAACTCTTTAAATGTCGCCTTTGGTGCCAAAAAGCTGAAGTGTATATGAGCAGGCTCACTTGGAGAAGTCGCGAACCAAAATTTCGCGAAACGGAAGAAAATTGGCAATTCTTCCTCAGTGCGCCGCGCCATTTTCTCTGTGCGTCGCCCTACTTTGGGGCGTATTTTGGGGCACTTGTAGGTGTCCAAAATGTGCCCAAGTGGGCTTGTTGGAAAGCCTGTCCTATCTACTTTCTAACCGCACTAGAATTGTTGAATTTGGTCATCATTTTCCCCTCCAAATATTCATTCTCCCAAGACTGCTTTCTGTGTGTCAAAAAAGTGGCAGAGAGGCCATTTATGGGTGTTTTTTGACCTTTAGGAGACTTGGATCTTGTTAAAATTTCTTGCCTGGACACCAGTAGTCATGATTTTCCATGCTTAATCCAAAAATGCAAGCCATTCCTCATTTGGAGCTCTAGAATTTTAGCGTCACGCCACTGGGAGAAAATCCCTATTTTTTGCCCAAAAAATTTCAAAATTTGAAAATGTGCTCCAAATTTCTTGAAATTTGGTCTAGGGATTCTTCATTAAGTGTTATGGTGGGCCAAGGACTACCTCAACCAATATCCAAAGTCGATCATGCTCTTTTTTCCTCTTTTTCCTTTTTGATGCCTTCTTTAGGTTTGCCTTCAAATTCCTTATTCGTGCCTTACAAACCTTGTTCCGTGCCCAATAGTAGTTTTTCATGTTCCTGAGCATGTCCCTGTCCTTGTTTGCTTTCGCCAACATCTTCTCTAAGTGGATATGGATCCTCTCGAGCAAAATCCCTTAATCAGCCTCTATCTCCTGCTAAGTAGGTGTTTTTTCATTTAGGCTTCTTTGGGCAGCCCGCTGATCTTCACGGATGTTTTGCAGCTCCATGATCTCATGCTGGTCCTCCAGCTGCTTCTTTCTCTACTCAAAATACTTGATGATCCATTTGGACCTCTCCACATTTAGTGACAAGTCTTGGATCTCCGTGTTCTGCTCCTGAATAGTCATCCTAAGTCGAGCACTCTCCACATCTGCATCATCATCCTGAATGAGGATGAAATCGGCCTCCTATTCACCTGATGGCCCCTCGTCATGCATGGGCTTCTTGTCCTTGTCCTCCTGGGAGCCTGTTCTTCCGGGGATGCATCACTTTGAGTCTCCATCTCATACTCTGATGAACCCTCATATGCCATGACTACTGTTTGTACACTGAGTTTTAGGTTTCCCTTTGATTTAAATGAAGCTGGTAGTTGCTTTGACAATCTGCCACCAAGGGGACAATTAAATAGGGAGTATTAAGAAGGGAATGATGTAATTGGAATAGGGGTTAAAGGGAGAGATTTTTCAGGGACTTGGGAGTAGTTTGGGTATAGTGTTGATGGGGTAGTGTTTATGTTGTTTGCAAGGTAGGGTTTGGGTCTTTTGAACAATAGGAAGGGGGGAAAGGGAGTATGATTTTTGTTAGGGTTAGGGTAGTGATTATGGGGGCAATAGCATAGGGGAATGAGTAATAGGGGTAGGGTAGGAAAAACACCTTGGCAGCATTGTCACTATAGCACAAACCCTAGCATCATGGTTTTCTTGATGTCTTCCTTTGTTTGCTTTATAAAAAAATTTTGCATTTCACTACAGGCATAAAACCCTTATATCACCCATAAAAAATTGATGCACGAGTGGTGTGTAGAGCCTAGCTTGCAATTTGACAGGTTTCATAGGAAACTTGAGGCAATTTGGCACAATTTCAGGCCTTTTAGCCTTGTGTGCCGCGCTCTCCATGTGCGTCGCGCCAGTGTAAATTTACACTGGAAATTTTCTCCGAGTGCGCCACGCTCCCTCTGTGCGTCGCGCTGTTTTCTAGGTGACTTTTGGAGGCCTTCGCGGTGTTCAAATTGGGTTCAAGATAACTCGTTGGAAAGGTATTTGAGTCTACTTTCCAACCCAACTAGAACTTTCTAATTTGGAGTTCATTTTCCCTATCAAAAATCAAATCTCCCAATACTGGTCAAAATGTGCCAAATGAGGCTGCTTAAAGGCAGAGTGATATTACAGTCAACTTTTGAATGCCTTCTGCAACTCCAAATTGAGCTCACGATAGCTCATTGGAAAGATATTTGTATTTAGTTATCATTTGACTCATCAAGAAAGTCATTTGGCCAGCCGAGCTAGGAGAAAATTTGATTTTCCCAAGGTCACTTCAGAGGTGCATCAATTCTCCCGAGGCAATTGTATTTTTGAAAGTTTCTCTAAAACCATGACACATGTGTAAAACATGAAGGAGGTTTTCCTTTCTTGGCATGTTTTGGAAAAAAAACTCTATCAGTTTTCCCAAATTCATCTTTTATTGTTCAGAAACCGCATATGAGTGAAACTTATCCCAATGTGTGGAACAAGGGATTTGTCGAAATGAAGTGAAATGAAGGGGATAGGGAGCTTCTAAATTCTTCAGGAAATTTTGGGAAGTAGGGAGGGATGTTAGGAAGTAGTGGAAAGTGGAATCTCTGAAATTTAGTGAGGGGAAGGGGTCCAAAAAGGCAAAACACAGGTCCAACCTAGAAAATTGCCAAGTTGTAGCAAGAAACTAGGGTTTGTGCGAAAATGAGGAATTTGGGGGATCTCAGTGATGGGAAGTGTTTGATAAGGTACTTTAAGGATAGGGGAAGGTGTATGAACATTCGGATACAAGTTTTTCCGATGATTTGGCTGTCCAAGAGAAATTGGCTTTCAAAACCCTAGGAGAGGGAAATGACCTTACCTAGGTGCAACTGAAGCATGAACAAGGTGTAAAATGACCCAGTGGGACTTGACATGAAGCTGAAAAATATTTGAATGATGGTACACTCAGCTGAAATGTGACATGGACCGACATTTGGAAAAGTTTGACAAGGGTAAAATAAAACCGTAGACCCAATGCATAGTGACCAAATTTTGCTTGAAGACTCACTGAAATGACAAAATTTGACCTTGACACATTAAAATCACTTTGTAAGAGCATGTTTGATCACTGGAGGAAGGCTGTAAAGACTGACACTAACACATGTGACAAAGGTTGATGTGCAAGACACATAGCACTACTAACATGTATATCAGGTTATTGGGATATCAAAGACTTTCCAAAGAAAATTCTCTCAGAAACCTCTTTATGTAAATATGTAGATATGAGAGCTATGCATGCCTCATCATCCTCTAACATCTAATCACTGCTTAATATGTGGAAAATGTCAATGTGTCCTCTAACACATGGAACTTTCTAATGTGTGCCACATGTCATTAATATTTGTATGACTGGCATATCCAAAACGACCAAATATAGGTGACACATGTCATTCACGTGGCATAGCCATGTCATCAACTATGAAATCATCATGATGCCACTCCAATTCTTCTAGTTACTTTGATAATATGAGGTTGTTAGTTGATAGGCCTTGTAAATTGAAATAGGTCTGTCATGTGATGGTTCATTGCTCGGGCCATGACATATCATGGTATTTCCATATGAGGTGTGTTCTTGTTGATTTTCTTGTGGCTTTATATCCCAATATCCCCCACATTTCGGCTGGCTCCCGATCCTTGCTTCCCTCGAACCATGTGACTAGTGGCTACGGCCAAGGCCTCCAACCTCCAAATTTCGAAGGAAACTTAGAAATTTATACCCAATTTCCTTCCACCATCTAGAGATCCTCGACAACTTCAAAATAAGTCTACTGCTACCTTTACTTAGGAAAAAGATAACTTTTTACTTGCAACATTATCAAATCAAAGAGGCTCACACGCTAGCTTACCTCCAAGGACATACAAAGCCTTAAAATCCTACCAACATACTAGCTTCACTTCTCCATTAAGTGTGCACAATAACTTAGTATGCCAACTGTCATGAATAGTAGATACATATAGCCATTACATCTAAGAATAATCTCTCCATTTAGGAGGATACAACATGTAATGATCGCAAATAGCATGAACTCAATGCTTCCATTGCATACAACATCTAACTCATAAAAGGAATGTAAATCAACATTCAAGCAACTATTTTAGGTACTCAATTAACCATTCATGCTAATTTAACATAGTTTTACTATGGATTTCAACTTGCCATTACATGCACACACATAATACCAATATATTATTTAAACATGAAGCATTGCACAACATTAAATTTCATCACAAAGAAGGAAATACACTTATATATTCCACTTGAATTTGTTGGAAACAGAAGAAGGGACAACCACCCTCCACCCAACCATCGAAACAAATACACTAAAATTTCCTTGTAGTTGGCCACCCTCAAGCGAGATTTAATGTCTGGAGGATGCTTCTCTCAGGGAATTTCACCAAGTATTCAATTCAAGGTATAGGGTAATAAGGCCATTCTCCTTCACTTACATAAACAAGAAACATGAGCACTGCTTCTCAGGAATTAAGTCCAAGTTATTCACATAATGTAAGGCTAATAGGGGCCTACATAACACAAAGGGAGACCCAGTCACAACTTTCTATGGTACCCTTGGTGATATTCCCTCTTCCTAGTGCTTTTCATGCACAAAAACCAAACAAAAAACTCTTTTTGGGTTTCTCAACTTAGGTTGAGGGTTCCTTGCTAGTTTCCTTAGATAACACAACTGGCTATTCAAAAAACAAAGTAAGGTCAATAAGGGTTTGTACAACATAAAGGGATGCCCATTCACTACCTCCTACAGTTTCCTTGGTAATCCTCCCTCTTTATAATGTTTTTCATGCACAAAATACACACATGCAGTTCATAGGTCACTGGTACATAACGGGTTCAGGGATCACTAGTCATAGGTGAAACCCATGGGTTCCTCTATTCATTATTAACACATCTTGACTACTCTATGACATTACGATGACCAATATCTCTTTCTCTCTATGTCCATCATCATAATAGCTAGTTGCACCCTTCTCCCAGTGCTAACTCACATATAATAGGTTCAGGTTCCTGCTCGAGTTTGGATCCATGCAACCCATGCTTGGGGTAGTCTTGTACCTCCTCCTCCATATCTCTGATAACTAATTGGGTAGTTAGGTAGTTCAAATTGAACATTATGGGTCAAATAATTAAATTCATGGAAGGTAAGAAACTTCTCAATCTCCTTCACAAACTTCCTTAAGAAAACTAACCATTTAGAGATTGGGATATGTCTAAGCTAGTCCTCTCCTTCAACTTTATAACATTTATAATTTAGTTACATAGGATATTTACATAAAATAGTGTTGGAAATACATCCATGATGGTCCTCAAACATTATCATCCTTTAATTACATCTAAAAAATTCAGGAATTTAGAAAAGGGATGTTACAATCCCCCCTTAAAAGGAACATTTCCCTTCGTTTTCACACCAAATTTAGTGTCATCCTTAGAAAAATTACACCATCTTAGGTGCCTTTTATTCATTTAAATAGTCTATGTACTACTACCTTTGTGATGCACCAATATCCTTTCTCCTTTGTATCAACATCATTCTTCATGTTTTATGTCCTTTCCACTGCTTCAACAATGGTATTTTATTGTTCACAACTTGGCCACTTTTAGACCTTTGACATTCCTATAAAAATTATTTGTAAATAGATGTATTTTTTTTATAAGAATAATCATTTTCCCAAATTTCACAAATTTGGATAAATTATTTATTTAGCCATAATACTTATATGCATGGTTATCCTTACTTCATCAAGTTTCTATAGGTCGCAATTTTAGCTCACTTTTAATCAAACATACCCATTCACACTCTCTATTTCATGAGTGCGTGACAAGTCTCCCCTTCTTGGAAGATACTCACCATTTTAGTGTCTAGGCTATCCCCTTCCTTGGGTGATCTACCAGATTGAAAACCTCTTCTCCTGGGGTCTAATTTCATTTTAATGGCCTTGTTCCTAAACTCTTTGCTTCACAAACTTTAGCCATTTCAACTAGGGAGTTCACCATATCCCTCTATGGAGAAATAACATGGAATATTTCCAATTATTTCACCATGCCACTCTATTTTAAAGTCCTCTTCTATCCTCCTTGGATAGATACATCAAATCTTATCACATGCATATAGTTCCAATGAGATTTATCATAAAACGTTGAATACAAAATATTTATTTTCCAAACTTGCTTCATATCGAAGCCAAGTCTCATAACCAAGAGAATCTTCTCATATTGTTTGCTCATTTCAATGATAATAATTTTAGGTTGCATCATGGGATTACATCCTATGCCATACTCAAGGCACTATACCTAAAACTTGCATTCACACTAGACAATCTTAGTTTCTTGGGAATAACATCCATTCAATATGTCATTTACAATAGTTAATAATTTTTTAAAAATCATTACATAGTCAATAATTACATCATGTTTAGATACATATAAAAAAAATTGAAAGGAAACATCATTTGTCTCGAAAATTTATTCAATATCATCTTGCAACTATTTCGAAAAACATATGGAACTTTGATGTTTCATGCCAAGAGTATTTCCATTATCACTCTCTCATTTACATATATAATTTAGGATTCCACCATTATTCCCTTTGATAGGTGATTTTAATGCTCACCTATCCAACTAACTGCTATCCATTAGGACAAGTCATACATATTTATAATATTTTTATCAAATCTTAGGTGCACTAGTAGCTCTTTGCCTTAACGATACACTTCTTGGGCATTCATAACTCATGTGCATTTATTAATATCATTAAGGGTACAACCTAACCTTGAAGGAATTCTTACCCATTCCTTTAAATTACTCATTGTTGCAGTATGGATGATTTCCATACTTTCATGGATCCCATTATTATGTGTACTTGGATAAAAATTATTTAATGTTTTTTTTTGGTGGCTGGAGGAATTCAAAAAAATGGTCCTTTAATGTCAAATTACCAAGAAAGTTCTATACCTTTCTTGATGCACAAGTTTACCCTTAAACCAACTATTAGTCAAATTAATTCTTAAACATATGCTTCAACACTTCTAATCAAAAACTAATTTATTCTATTGACATGTACAATCATTCATCAATGTTTTAGCATGTATCAACAATAAATCAACATGCTCTAGATGAAGGTACTT
This sequence comes from Pinus tabuliformis, assembly GCA_031772625.1. NCBI lineage: Eukaryota > Viridiplantae > Streptophyta > Pinopsida > Pinales > Pinaceae > Pinus > Pinus tabuliformis. The sequence goes on from CM062804.1 coordinate 730,614,886, forward strand.
CACCATTTGGCCTCTTTCTTAAGAAAGGCATAACACCCAAACTTCTTCTAATAATAGCCCATGGGTCCTTGCCCTTTACACTCCTATGCATACAAATTGTTTCAATCTTAGGTGTACGTTAATCATTATCCATTTTGATATCACTTATGTAAGAATTCTTAGGTTTTAATAATTTTATAAATTACAAAACTTTTAGTTCTCAACAAAATATTAGTAGAAAGAGCATCAAGGGCTCTCCCTTTTTGACTCCTTTTCATAGCCTGGTTTCATGGAAATTTGGTCTATTTCCCTTCAATAGTTATTTTAAACAATATTGGTCACTCCTCTTGGAATCAACCCATCATTCTAGTTGTTATGTTCATCGTTTGTAGCTTTGCTTCCATAGTCAAATATATATCTCAATCTATTCACATGCGACCTAATCAATGCGCAACTTTCCCTAGTTGCAACATCCAATAGCCCCGAGATAGTACAGATTTAATGAATTAGTACCAACTATAATCCTTTTAGTTTCTTACCAATATGCTTCAAATGAAAAATCATAAACATGCAGGTACATTATGCATTCAACCATGCATTAATACAATGTCTTAAACATGTAGATTAAATCATATACATTATCACGCTTGTGCACCACCAAAATATTTATTATTATTATTATTATACACTCATGAAATGTGAAAAAAACCTACATTATGAGAATGTACAACTATTTAATGGCATGCCTCACAGGAAAAACATGCTCTATCCTTTAAAAAAATAATAACTTGCGGGGAATCATTTATTCCAAGCAACACAGATTCATTAGATGACCATTCAACATCATGATCTTGAGCATAGATAATGCCATGTCTTGATTTACTTTCCATATGTTCATTCATATTATTGATGCCATTAAATTTTACTAAGTTAATTATTACATAATTCCTCTCAATATTTTAAGTAGACCAAAACATAACCATATGGTTGTTAGCAATCTCTTGATAAACTAGTGTCTTAAGGTGGATTATTACACTCCTCTTCAACAATCTCTTGATAAATACTTTACTATCATTGGCCTTCCCCACAATGTTCTATGCAACATCCTTATAAGCTTCTCTAGCCATATAATCAACTCATTCTAGTCACATGGTTATCAATCCATGGTTAGTCATCATAATAAGTTTATGACAATAGACTACTATGAATCTAGAATATATCACATGCATGTTCAATCATTATTTTCATGTGCCATGGAATCTCTATGTGCATTTAACATTTCTCTATCGTCATGCCTATTAATGCATATGAAATCTAGCTATATAATCACTTGCCATCTCATCATGCCTATGCTCTTATCTATTTGCATATTATAACCCTTTCAAAATTTGTAGAAAATATATTTAAAAAAATAGGTAAGTTGAGATATTATGCCTCATAATAATGGTTGATTCACTTTACCATGTGCTTCTTTAGTTATCATTCATTGATATTTTCAAGGGATGTTCAATCAAAATCCTGACCGTGCCCTCTTTCACAACCTTTGAAATCAACATTCCAATGAATCTATTCTTTTGTTAGATCTTCAACAATCCTTCCTCAATCTCTTAATAGAGATCCAATACTCTTATCTCAAAGCCATTCAATAAATATCATAGTATTGGATTTACACAACCATTATGTTGCACTCAATGATCCTAGTTCCATGTGGTACAACCTTACTTCTTTATTCCTTTCTCTAGAACTTCTATTCTATTACTTTGGAACTATGATTTTGTAGTCTGTCTTCTTGGCCCATCAAATTATAGTGCTGAAAATTTTGTTTGACCACTCTGTAGTAGAGAAATAGTATATACCACTCCATAGCAGAGGGGTACCTTTGTAAGCCACTATAATACTACTTTGTAGTAAAGTATCACTTTAATCCTTGTGGTGCATCTCTGGCCCTCTAGGCCTAGTCTCATAACCACAACTTTGATTACTTTACTTTCCCGAGTCCATTCAACTCTAGGATTGAACCTCATATATGATATCACTCTACATTAGAGCTCCAAATTTATCTTTGTTAGTGTATCTCTAGCTCACTAAACCTAGTGCTGAAACCTTTGGATCTGATAGCTCTCTCTAGTAAATATCTTTAACTACACCTAAGGTAATATTATATTTCTAGGGTCCATTTAGCTGGAGTGTTGAAGCCTTTGGATTTGATGTCACTTTTTAACACACCCGACCCTCTAATGCCTTATTAGGGATATGGAGTATAATTAAACCTAACCTTCAAGGTTTATTATGAATATGAGTTTATAGAATTTCTTCCTTCCTTCATCACCACAAATCACAATTTTGAAACCACCATCATCTTCTGATCACCGGGAGCTTCCCATGATATAAATTCCATCTCGTTCAAGTTCCAAGGAAAAATTTATTCCCATTTGAATTTTTTCCCCTTAAGGGCCACATCATCATCTGTACATGTTCATGTGGCTATCACATGGCTTCCCTGGCCATGGGATGACTTTTCACTAGTCGACATCCTTGGCCCATGTGTTATATTGGAACCCACCATATTGATGTTTTTCCTAATATGCCCTTTATTCCTAATCTTCGAGGTTCTAATATCTAATAGTTCGATATGGCTACACCTACCTATATGTCGATACTTTGGTGTAGCCACTATGGCTCTTCCATTGGATATGCCTGTATAGTAGGTCATTGATGTGGCTAGATGACATGCATATTGGGATATCGAGATATCAAAGTATTTCTAAAGCATAATCCATCATAATTCCTAATATGTTGATTTGTCGATATGACATCTTAACTACCACATCATCCTCCAACATCCAATCATTTCCTAACAGGTGGAAAATTTTGAAGATCCTTTGATATGTGGTAGTTGCTGACATGTATCATGTGTCCACTCATATTTGTATAGCTAGCATACCTAAAAGGACCAAATCGGGGAGATATGTGTCATACACATGACCTAGCCATGTCGTCATCTGTGACATCACTCCTTTGACTCTTTTGGTTACTCTAATATTTAGAGGTTTTTATTTTAAGAGCTTGGTAAACAAAAATAGGGCTATCATCTAACAATTTGTTGCTTGAGTCGTGACATATCAAGGTTTTTCCATATAAGGTGTATTCTTATTGATTCTCCTGTGGCTTGATATCATGATATGTCTCCCTTTCAGTTGGCTCCTAATCCTAGATTCCCTTGGACCATGTGACTAGGGGCTAAGGATGAGGCATCCAACCTCCAAATTTCTAAGGAAACTTAAAAATTGCATCCAAATTTCCTTCTACCATCCGTAGCTCCTCAGTAGCTTCAAAATAGATCGACACCTTGCCTTTACCCATGTAGTATCTTACTTCTCACTTCCAAGATAATCAATAAAATAGGCTCATAAGCTAGCTTACCTCCAAGGACATACAAATCCTTAAGCTTCTACCAACATACTAGGTTCCTTCCTCCATTATAGTTTGCACAATAACTCAACATGGCAACTTTCATGAACAAGAGATACATACAACCACTAAAACTAAGAATAATCTCTCCATTCATGAGTATATAATATACAATGATAACAAATAGCATGAGCACAATGCTTCTGTTGCATACAACATTCAAACTCTTAAAAGGAATGCAAATCAACATTCAAATAGCTATGTAATGTTCTCAATTCATCATTCTTGTTCATTCAACATAATTTTACAACAACCTTCAACCTATGATTACATACATACATAGAATACCATCATAGTATTTAAACATGAAGTATTGAAAATCATTAACATTTCATTCACAAGGAAGGAAATACACTTATCTATTCCACTTGAATCTGTTGGAAAATGAAGAAGAGATGACCAATGTCCACCCAATCGTAGGAACAACTACATTGCAAGTTTCTTGTAGTTGGACACCCTTGAGCCAGATCTAATGTCTAAATGATGCTTCTCTCATGGAATTTCACCAAAGGTTCAATTTAGGGTATTAGGTATAAATATCATTGTCATTCAATTATATAAATAAAAAACAAGAGTATTTCCTCTCAAGCATTTCAATGATTGCATCTAGGTCATTCATAAATCAATTATGGCTAATAGGGGCCTAAAAAACACAAATGGATACCCCTTTGATACTTCTTACATTAACCTTAGTAATCTTCCCTCTTTCCAATTATTTTTTGGCACAAAAAAACAAAAAAATAGACTTCTTTTTTGGTTTCCCAACTTAGGATGAAGGTTCCTAATTGGTTTCCTCAACTAAGAAAATTAGGTATCAACAAAGTTTGGCCAATAGGGGCCTTTATAGGAAATAGGGAGACCCCTTCAATTCTTCCAATGGTTTCCTCAATGATCCTCCTTCTTTCCAGTAATTTTTGTGCACAAAATATAGAAACATAGTTCACTAGTTCATAGTTGGTTTAGGGATCACCAATTGCAATTGCAAAACATGGTTTCTTGGATTCAAATTAAGAGATCATCACAACTGCTTGGAATCATGATGGTAAATAATTATTTCTCTCTCAATCCATTTTCAAAATAGCGAGTTTCTCCCTTCTTCATAGTATTGCTTCACACATGAGAGGTTCAAGATCCCTCATTGGGTTGCAGAGTCAAATAAGGACTGCCATATGATAAAGATTACCATGCTTGGTGAGAGGATATGAAATTACTGTACTTTATTTTTTATCAAACCACCTCTTTTCCACATTAAATTATCATTAAAACCTTTTATATACATTACAAACAACTCAATTTACTAGTTATCTTACTACCTTTTTTAGACTAGAACTAAGAATGTTTAAGAGTCATTTTAATATATTATATATGTATGAAATAAGATGGGGGCTAACTCAAACTATTATAGAAGTACAACCATTCACTACCAGGTTTCATGTGATCGACAACGTGGTGACAACTTAAGGAGGGAATATGTAGTGTTTAGGCATATCACATTAGGAGAAATTCCTATTGAATCTAGCATCTATGGAAAGCCCAGTGCACAATTCCATGATTAATTATATACCATTGGGATATGCTGTGCATAGTCTTGTTTCCCAAGCTAGTTGTGGATATATTTGGTCTATTTTGCGATGGAGGCTACTCTATATGATGGACTATTATATTTCCAACCACAGCATGTCCAATATGCCTTGGTGTGTAACAACCGTTATGACATTGAGGGATGATAAATATTCTCAATTGGGATCGATTGTTTGAGGCATTTATTTATTTATATATATAATGTAATGTTTCACATGAAAAATTATAATATCTAATTTAAGTTAGTATTCCCACATCGTGAATGGTCTCTCCAATTGTTGTTGGGATTCAAATTCTCTTTTTTTTTGTATAAATATATGTAGTTTGAATTATAACAATACAAAGTAGAGAGTGTGTGAACCTATGCTGTAATTTTGATATCTCAGTATAAATATCTTGCCCATGGATGTTTTTGGTTGCTCATTAAAGTTGTGTTGGTGAACTTATAAGTATTGAGGTGCAGGTTGAACCCCAAGTTGGGTCCTCTCTAGGTAAATCCTTGGGTTGTGTTCATTTTCTATTCTTTTATTATAACATAGTTCATATTTCGTTTAATTGCAAACTAGATAGAATCGACCATCTTTAAGTTATGCCTTTTGTGTGTGTTAATTTCATTTCTTATGGTGTGTTGAATTTGAACTCAAGTAGTTTGTTGAATTTCCTTTTGTACATTTATTTGGGCCATGTTTTGATTTTGAGTGTGTAAGAAAATGATTTAGTAATTGTGCTACGAAATCCAACTACTACAAAATTAGTGGAAGTTGCTACAAAACCATAGCTTGCAGAATTGCTTAACCTTAGTAGGAACAATGACAATGAGCTAAGTATAGAGTCAGGCCTTGACATGACTTAGGTTCTTTATCACCAATAGGTTTTCCTTGAGTTTAATTTTCCATATATAGAAATGGTAGGAATCATGATGCTTGTGTATACAACACCAAGAGCCTCAAAAGTATAACAACCCTAGTATGGTAATTAAAATGAATTATGTAGCTTAAGCCATTGTTGAAATCATCAATCATATAAATACAATATCATTTTTGGCACTGTTTCCATGGAGGCACTCAAGAGTACTAAGTTTCCTGCTTTAGGTAAAATAGGAATGATACTAGAAGTAGGGGTGACCAAAGGGAAATTTTCAGTTATTCCCTTTCAGTAACTTACATCCTAAATATCTTGCATGTAAAGCTTGATAGCTGCAGTAGAACACCATAGGTAAAAAGAAGAAAAAGTATGGTAAAACCCCTAAAGGTGGTGTCATAGGAGCCATCCAAACTAACATTTTGGAAGTGAACATGGGAATCCTTTAAAGGTCACTATAGTTCGAAATAGTACAGTGGTGAATCCACCAAAGGGATAAACACCAAGGAGGGAAGAAATTACATTGGACAAGGAACTTGAAAGTTTTGAAGAGTCCAATAAAATTTAGAACCCTGAAACTCCAAGGAAAGGAAATATGAGGGATGAAGAAGTAAATGGACCTAGACGATAAGGACCTATTACTTTTGAACTCCCCATCCAAGATCCTAATGCAGTGGTCCAAATGAATAACATTCCTCTTTCTTCCCTTCTAAATTTTCATGGCTTGTCTAAGGATGACCCAAACACTTTCCTATTTGAGTTTAATGTCCTTTGTTGTAGCTATAATTATTCTACGGATACTCAAAAATTGAAATTGTTTCCTGCAACTTTGATGGATGAAACCCTTAGTTGGTTTATGGGACTTGGAGGAAACTCCATCTAGACTTGGGATGATATGAAGATTTTTTTTAAGAGAAATATCAAGACTATTGTAAGGTATGGGATATTACAGAATAAATCTTCAAAATGTGCCAAGTGGATGATGAAATTTTAGAGGACTATGTGGAAAGGTTCTAGTATAATATACAAAGAACCAAATGGAATACTCTAGACTTAAAAACCCCGTGTATCCTTTTATTAAAGGAATACAAGACTAATGCCTCGAAACATTAAACCTTATGGGTGAAGGAGATGTTTCTCTATTTCCATAGGAGGAGATATGTGACCTATGCAAGAGATATTCTAGAGGGAGCTAGAAGTATGGAAAAAGCTCTATGGATGTGGCCTCTAGGATTAATATGTCAAGTGGGGTAGGAGTGACTAAATTTGAGTTGGGGGACCTATTAGATAATTTCAAAACTGATATCCTCAAAACCATTAGCTCTCAGTTAGATACCCTGCAAGATAGAAAGAAGATGGAGGAGGATGAGTTAGCCTTGGTTATATTTTTCTCCAAATGTCGAATGTCCCTTGAAAAATGCCCGAGATATATAATATTTACGAGAAAGCACATTATACAATTTTCATTCCCTACCAAGGCTTAAGGAAATTTTTCAAGAGGCCAATGAGTAAAACCAATAGATTTTCTTTGTGGCTTAAAAGAAACCATGGCCCCCTCAATCATCTAGACCCACATCCTCCAATCCTTCCCAATATTTCACTCCAAATTTTGGATGGTACCCTCGGACCCTCATATGCCATGGTCACATTGGCCCCCTTAGATGCAAAATCAAGGTTGGGCCCTAGGGTGGAGAGGGCCTTCCCCATTTAGAAATATGAAACCACAAGCTCCACTTTAAACACATCCACAACAACTTCAACTACCTTCAAATCAACCATATTAAACTTAAGAAAGACCTATATTTCCTACCCAACCTATACCTAACTCTAACAATAAATTTTTCCAACCCACCTACAATGGTAAACCACCTCTTTTATCTAATTATACCCTTTTTTAAATGGACCGAAAAGATATTAATCTGCATTCCAAGAAGGTGATTCAGAATCAATCCTATCCAGATATTCAAGAGCAAGATGATGAGGATAGTTCCCTAGAAACAAAACTTCTTTCCTTAAAATCTCAAGTTACTTTGATGGAATAATCTCATAAAGGTGAGCTAGACTTTGGTCCATGTTACCAGAAACAAAAAACAAGAAACCACAATGAGACGAGAAACAGAGTTTTGAGGTTTCGCATTCAAGAGACGAGGAGAGAGAAAAAACATTAAAATTACTTTAAAAACTCATTTACTAGAATACCAAGTATTCCAAACCCATCCTTCTTCCTAGCAGTTTTATTATGTTAACGAAAATTCAACAATATATTAATGAACTATTGGCTTTAGCATGCAACAAAAAAAAACACCAACAACAAATTAACAATTTCATGAAAGTAACTAAATACATAGAAATGTAATTTAATAATTTAGTGTAAGTAACTAAATACCTAGAAATGTCATCATCCCTTTTAAGTATATGTTGAGTGGGGATTGCTCTTTGTTGGGAACCATATATTTGTGTATTTAGGTGGACAAATGGGGAAAGATTTGTGATGAGGTTGTACATAGGATTGCTCGTTATAATAATAGGATTGCTCGTTATAATAAGAATAAGTAAAAATATATGTTATAGAATGACCATCTGATTCCAGAAAGTTGTTGGGGGTTAAATTCTTCATCTTATAATTATTTGATCGTCAACGATTTTATTCAATAATTATCTAATCTAATTAATAGGGCCCAACTGAGATTTTGTCATTAGATAGACATTCCAGATTTGCAATTTTCATAGGTTTGCAAATTTCATAGTTTCAATACATGATCTATACATAACAAAAACAAAGATATTAAACTCTTGAAATTAAAAATAAATACCAAATCATTACTTCAATCATTGAAAATTTATTCATCCTAAATTATTCCTCTAACCGTGGAAAATGAAACTGGTTGTTTGTGTGCATGTAGTGAGTTGTGCGCAATGCTTTTTTGGGACTAGAATTAACCAGAGTTTCTAATATGTAACCTAGGAGAAACCGGTGATTACTAAACCTTGTGGCATAACGCTTTTGTAAGAAAAAACAGAAAAAACAAATTTAGAACCAACAAAGACTAGAACTACGTTGGGAACAATGCTTTCAGTCTCTTTTCTAGTTTTTATGTAGAAAAGGTGGTCAGTACATGGGAAATGCTATTTCCAACCCTATAGCAAAGTTAATGTGTCCTGACATGGCCGCTAGATAGCCCACACGCAGTTTTTTTTCCCTAGTCATCACTGCGCGGCCATGTCAAGCCTCATTAACTTTGCTATAGGGTTGGATATAGGAGTGGCCGTCAGTACACACATCCCGTTTGACTTTTTGGGAGAAGTAAGGAATGCATGTGTAAGGATTCCACTATTTCAAGCCATTAATGATTTCCTTATTTATGAAAAAGCATTTTAGGACCTTTTCTTGAAATTGTTGGTTAGGAGGAAGAAGGATCCCAAGATAGTTAATGTGAATGGGAAAATAACAATTTTAAAGTAAGGGAAAGTGTTTCCTTATTTATGAAAAAGCATTTTAGGACTTCTTCTTGAAATTGCTGGTTAGGAGGAAGAAGGATCCCAAGATAGTTAATGTGAATGGGAAAATAACAATTTTAATGTAAGGGAAAGTGTTTATGAAAAAGTATGGGGATCCTGGAAGGACCATCTTTAGTATTAACATTAATAATATTTTCATAGCTAATACCTTAATATATTTAGGGGAGCCATAAATTTTATGAAAAAAGAAACTGTGAAGAAGCTCAAATTACCTAATTTATTGTCCTTTAATTGTCTAATAGGTCTACCATAAAGCCAGAAGGAGTGGCAACGAATATTGTTGTTTCCTTAAATTCATGGGAATACAACTAGCTTCATGGTTCTTCACCCTAAAGCTAATCTTGGAGGCTATAGGTTAATTCTAGATAGACCTTGGTTTGCCACACTAGATGCCTATATCATATGTAGGTTTGGGGATTTGGATATTTTCCAAACAAATTCCACGAAGAAGCTTACTCTTTATCCTCCCACTAAAATTTTTCTGGACCATGAAAATTCTCTCTATTTTTCGAAAACCTTCCTCATCAAGAAATACCCCTCCTATCCCTTGGAAGAATTTAATTTGGTTAAGGAAAAATGTATTTTTAGGGTGATAACCCACATGTGCCTAAAAGTATAGGTCAGGTTTAAAGAAAAATTAGGCACCCCTTGGAATCATATAAATACAAGACATATCAACCTTATTTGTACATCACATCAATCATATTCTTCTTATCTCTCTTTTTGGTTTGGTTTGTACACTTATTAAATTGGTCTGAGCTCACATGCTAAGAGAATAAATTAAGCTAGAGCCTAAGGGTTTGATTGAAGGTTTGATTGAAGAAATATTTGCGATACTCAGATAAGGTGGCCCCTATGGTTGGAGGGCTACATATGCACTATCTATCACTAGGTTCCAAAGGATGTGACCTAAAATTTTGTTGATGGTTGACCACAATCTGTGATCGGTTTTGGAGACTTTGACTATGATCTACTTAGATAAGGTGGCCCCTATGGTTGGAGGGCTACGTATGCACTGTCTATCACTAGGTTCCAAAGGATGTGACCTACAATTTTGTTGATGGTTGACCACAATCTTTGATTGGTTTTGGAGACTTTGAATTTGATCATATTTGTCTATTCTGCTCATCTGTTTTGTTGAGTAGTCAAAGGAGTGAATATGACTCATGAAAATTTGGCCAATCAAGGTGAATCAATTTAGTACATTCATGGACATTAATTTGATTTTCTTTATTAATTAAGGGAAGCATTAAATGATAAAATTTACACCAACATATTTAATATGAAAACAACAAGTAATAAGTAAACCAAAGCATCACATAGACACATATGGACACTAGATATAAGTGGAAACCCATAAAGGGAGAAAACCATGAGTTTTTTATTGTTGTGATGCAAAGGCAAGCTCCTACTCCCTTACTACATTTGATTTTATTTAGGCTCCAACCTATAAGAGGCTGCTACCTCTCTTCAATAGTCAACATGCATGGAAGCTCCAACTCCCATATGTTTTCTATAGGCTACAACCCACATGATGCTCCTACCTCAACCATCTCCAACTGGATATTTATCTAGGGATAACTTGAGGAGACCACAATCCCCTCATACAAAATGAAAATAATATGTTGATTTACCTGGTCATCAAGCATACCTCCATCTTTATTTCTGCCTCTTCTTCCCTTCAAATTTGTTTCACATCAGCTTCATGTGTGTCACTTAACTCACAAACAATCAACCCTCATATGCTCTCTAACTCACTAACTCATCTATCCTCCAAAATCACACCTTTTATAAATATTGCTTGTTGGTTGTTTGTATTGCACATAAGAATATGAAGTGAACAGACTTGACTCTTTGCCTTCCACTCATTCTTTTTCCAAGCTAGTCATATTTTGAATATTAGAAAATAAATAAGTGATCCACCACATATTATTTCATCCATCTATAATGATTAGGTACACCAATATCAACATAATTCTAAAAGCAACATTATAACATCATAACACTTTCTCCAATGTAAACAATATTTACACAACATATGAAGGCAGTGCAATTATATGTATGCAACATTCACTCTCCAAATCCATCTATATGATTAAAGCCATATTTACTTCATGTCATTGCCTCAACAACCTTTAGCCTTGTCTTATTTTTATTGTCATGGAGTTTTTTCTTAGTTGTGGTGGAGTTTTGCTGTCGTGGAGTCTTGCCTTTGCCTTGCATCACAACAAATATCATGCTTTTGTCTTGCCTTGCATCTTTGCAACATCTCTCCTAAAGCATTTTCCATCACCCTTGCTCTTGTTCCTGCATATAAAAAATGCCTTGTTACAAATATGGTTCCTTTGTCAATACCTTGCATGCTCTTGTTGTTAGTCTTTTATTGTTCCTTTTCTCCTTTACCTTGCTGTTCCGCTTTTCCTTTGTTGTTCCTATGTTCCTTTGCCTTGCTTCTTTTTTTCCTTCTTTGCCTTGTTGTTGTCTTTGCTTCTCTTTTTCCTTGCTTCTACTGCATACCATGTTGATCCTATTATTCAGTTGTTTTTGCTTCTCTTTTTCCTTGCTTCTACTGCATACCATGTTGATCCTATTATTCAGTTGTTTTTGCTTCTCTTTTTCCTTTCTTCTACTGCATACCATGTTGATCCTATTGCTCCTTTTCCATCAGTGAAAATAATGCCATCAATCTCCCCATTTGACATTGATGGAAAGCAATTCTCCTTTCCACTCTCTTCACCTTATCTCCCTCTTTGACATCAATGAGAAGGGGTTATGATAAAAGAATATACAAATATCCAATGATTAAATTCAATATTTTTTTCCTAAGAGAATCTTGCTGGTCTTCTTCACAATCCTTTAAAACTTTAATTCCACCATTATATCTAATTCTAAACATGAGGTCAAAATGCTGCTACACTCTCATACTCTTGAATATACACATTGATAATTTATGTCGATAAACAAAGTGTTTAAATAAAAAAATACTATGAAAGGCAGGAGTATTGGTGTGACCACTACATACACAAGTCAAGCAAAAAGTATAGTTGCAGTTACAGTAAGTGCTTCTGGGACACCGACACTGCTAGGATCCATGGCATTCTCCATATCCCTTCACTAAAAACATGTTCTTCAGATGAAAAATGATTAATGGAGTCAATTGGATAATTTCACCAGCCTTGCCAACCCGTTCATCAACCATGAAAAAAAATTGCTTTCACAACCCATTGATAAAAAATTGAAACTGATGAAATATATTCACCAACATAAAGTAATAATACTTTGCAACGACTCTCTTTTCCAGTGTAGATGTTGCTGCATAACCTTGTAGAAATCCTTGAAGAAAATACTTGATAATTGTCACTTCTATTATCAGTTTCAAGAAGGGAGCAACCTTATCAATTTCATCAAAGTTGGCCAATGACTGGACTGCTATAATTGGGATATTGAAGAAAAATACAAGGAAAAAGATCGAAACCCCCATGAATAGTTTTCGAAATGCAATTTCAACAAATGGAATGAGCAACCCATGATTTCACAATGATTTTTGATATCCATAACTTTCATAAATGCTTCACGATTCAGTAGGGTTCTCCATGGAGTTTGACATCATACATCAAAACATATCCATGCTGAAAACATATACGTTATCTATAGATGATGCCTGATTGACAAGATAGGCTCACCGAGAATTCTTAAACGCACTCAAGGATTTTGGATCACAAAACTAGTGAAGAGGCCGAGGCTAAATTCCATGAATCAGTTGAGAATAATTAATATTATTTTGTTATTAATGGAGAAAATAGTTACATTGTTGTAACTTTCTCCCTAGTTTAGGATTAGTTCCTATAATTATGGGGTTTGGGTGCAACTTCCTATTTCCTAGTATTGTATTTATTGATGTAATCTTTGATTGATTGATGAATAGAGTGGATGAGAGTGATCTCTCAAGTTTGATGAGTGTAGTCTCTAGGTGCGGGCCACACCTGAGAGCTACATCTCTTTCTTTTCAATTCTGTTCACATTTTATCTTGGTATCGGAGCTCAGATTGAGTGAGCCTGATCTTTTTTCACCTGTGAGGCTGAAGTGCCTGTAGTAGCTAGCTTGCCTGTGTGGCTGGAATAGCCTGTGTGGCTTGAAGTGCCTTTGTGGCTGTGTGTACACGAGATCTCTGTGCTCGATTGAGCAGGTGGACTGCAGAACACCTGGCTCGGACTCGAAAATTTTGGCGCGGATTTTGCACGGATTGGCGTGGATTTTGCGCTGACAGTCGCGCTAGAAGAGGAATTAGCGCGGATTTTGAGGAATAAACTACGCGAGAGCGCCAAAAAGCCCGATTAGCGCGGGATTTTACTGGGAAAGTTGCGCCAATTGAAATATTCTAAGCGATTTTCAGTTAGCGCGGATTTTTCGCTCGGGGTAGCGCCAAGGGATCTGTGAATAGTGTGAACTTCATTTGGCGGTTTGCAAATGGTGCAGATCGGCGGAGTTGTAGATCTGTCCGGGAGAGACAGATCGGGAAAGCGCCAGAGGAGATTTGCGGGAAACCTCGACTTAATTTGGCGATCTGCAGGGAGAGCAGGATCGGCGAAGTGGCAGATCAATCCGGGAGAGGTGGATCGGATCAATTGTGATCAGATCATTGTTTCGGCTGTGTTGGAAACGCTGAATTTGCTCATTGGAGCGGGAGTGCTAGACACTGCAGATCTGTGGCAGAGATGACAGATCGATCTGACAGGTATTGTTTTTTGTTGTTAAGTAGATTCACAATGAGTAATACAATGGAATCTTACCTTAACGAGTCTGGTAAACTCAACGGGTCTAACTTCACGAATTGGAAGTTTAAGATCCAGACCCTGCTCGAAGGTGCGAATGCTTGGACTATAGTGACAAGCGATGAGCAGAAGCCGACTGTAACCACACAGAAGGAAGACTGGGAAAAACAAGAAAACAAGGCCAAAGTCCTGTTGAAGATGTTTGTGAAAGACAATGTCATTGCACACATCAAAGACTGTAAAACGTCCGCAGAGATTTGGACGAAAATCAAGAATCTGTATGAAACCCAAAATACAAACAGAGTTTTGGCTCTGAAAAGCAAGCTATTTTCAATGAGGATGGATGAAAGGGAGTCTGCTACTGCATTTGTCGCGCGAATTAAGGATGTTAAAGACGGATTGGTGGCCATTGGAGTGGCGGTGGCTGATGAAGATCTTGTTGCAATTACAATGAATGGGATGCGTGATTATTTCCAAACCTTCATCACTGGAGTCTCGGCAAGGGAGAAAACACCCACTTTTGATGATCTCACTGCGATCTTGCAGCAAGAGGAAGAGCGACGACAGAATCTGAATCTGAACCCCCAAAGTGACGATCTTGCGCTGGTGGCAAAACGATGACTATCCAAAGGGAAGCAGTCACAGCAGCAATCAGTCCAGAAAGGAGGAACAACACATAAAAATCATTGTCATAAAGGTATTCTTGCAAATCATTCTGAAAAGAAATGCTTTTATTGTGGAAAGAAGGGTCATATACAGAGAGATTGTTATTATAAGAAGCAGGCTGATGAGGCAAGGAGAAGACAGGTAAATCCAAAATACAGAGGATATTTTGTTGAAGAAGAAGACTTCAGTCATGAATTTCGACTGTTCACAGTCGACTGTGTCCTTTCTGCATCAAATGAAGATGACATCTGGTATGTCGATTCCGGAGCATCCTCTCACATGACAGGTAATAAAGAATTTTTCGACAGTCTTGAAGAAATTATAAATGGATCAAAAATATATCTAGGGGATGATAATGGATATCAGATTAAAGGTCATGGGGTGATTTCAGTTAAGTTACCAAATGGAAAAATTAGTCACCTTTCAAATGTTTTATATGTACTTGGAATAAAGAAAAACCTGATATCTGTATCCATGATGGCTGATCAAGATATGCATGTCGAATTCTTCAAGACTCACTGTGTGATAAAGGATTGCAGGAATGAAATTGTTGCAACAGGCATGCGAGTTGGAAGCCTATATAGATTGGATGCAAAAAGTATATCAAAGCAAGCCATGGTTGTAGGAGAGTCGATAGCTGAACAACTCTGGCATCAGAGGTTTGGTCATCTGAATCTGCAGGATCTCATGTTGTTACAGAAGAAAGGTATGGTCGAAGGTCTCCCCATCTTTCGTAACATTCAGTTAAACTGTGAAGGTTGTGCCTTAGGAAAGATGCATAGAGAACAGTTCCCTGTGCATGATAGGAGGAGGCAAACAGAAATCTTAGAGCTAGTGCACATTGATGTATGTGGTCCCATGCAGACAAGGTCACTAGGGGGAGCATACTATTTTTTGTTGTTTACTGATGACTACACTAGGTATTCATGGGTTTATTTTTTAAACAAGAAAAGACAGACTTTCCAATGTTTTATAGATTTCAAAACCCTGGTGGAAAGACAGTTTGGAAAAAGTATTAAAATTCTCCGATCTGATCAAGGAGGAGAATACAAATCAAAGGAATTCATGAAATACTGCAAATCTCATTGGATTGTTCAACAGTATACAGTGCCGCACACACCACAACAAAACGGAGTTGCAGAGCGTAAAAACAGAACCCTGGTAGAGTGCGCAAGGAGCATGCTGCAAGGTAAGGGTCTATCTAATACTTTTTGGACAGAAGCGATAAATACTGTTGTATATTTGAAAAATAGAAGTCTTACTAGGTTTCTTGGCTTCAAAACCCCTTTTGAAGCCTTGTATGGATTTAAACCAGCAGTAAATCACTTAAGAGTCTTTGGGTCAAAGGCATTTGCACATGTACCCAAAGCTGATAGAAAGAAACTAGACCCTAAGGCAGTCAAATGCATCTTTGTTGGTTATGGCACAAAGTTTAAAGCATACAAACTGTTCAATCCTGAGTCTTGTAAGACATTTGCAAGTAGAGATGTAGTCTTTCATGAACAGGTACAAGAAAGGAAAGTTGATGTTGGAGATGATTGGCACATTCCATTGCTGTTGGAGGAAAGCAGTGAGGATGAAAGGGAGCAGGAATAGGAGTAGAAAGAAGAGAATGAAGAAGAACAACAAGAAGGTGAAAAAGCAGGCCCAGTTATTACAGAGGAAAACAAATTTGAGGTAAGTCCCCTACCAAGGAGGTCAGGTAGGAAGACTCAATTACCATTGAAGTTGAGAAACTATGCTTTGATGTCAAAAGTTTTGAACATTATAGAGCCCTCTAATTATAAAGAAGTTAGTCAATTTAAGGAATGGAGAGCTGCAATGAATGAGGAAATGGAGTCAATTCTTAGAAATGATACTTGGGATTTAGTTGAGCTACCTAAAAACAAAACACCCATAGGATGCAAGTGGCTATTTAAACCCAAAATTAATGCAGATGAAAGTATAGATAAGTTAAAAGCTAGGTTGGTTGCAAAAGGATACTCACAGCAGGAAGGTATAGATTTTGATGATACTTTTGCACCTGTAGCAAAGCTAAATACAATCAGAATGCTTATTGCTTTAGCTACTAAATGTAATTGGGAATTACACCAGCTTGATGTTAAATCTGCATTTTTAAATGGTGATTTAAAAGAGGAAATTTACTTAGTACAGCCAGAAGGATATGTAAAGGAGGGGCAGGAACATCTTGTTTGCAGATTGAAAAAGGCTTTATATGGTTTAAAGCAAGCACCCAGGTCTTGGTATGAAAAGGTTGATTCTTTCTTTGTAGAGTATGGTTTCCATAGAAGCTTAAATGACCCAAATTTGTATACCAAGTACAATAATCAGGGGCAGATTATTTTGATTTCTTTGTATGTGGATGACATGATTATAACAGGAAATGCAGATGATTTAATCAAAGGAATCAAAAGGCTTATGGCACAAGTTTTTGAAATGAAGGATCTCGGAAGCCTTCACTATTGTCTGGGATTAGAAGTATTCAGAGATACTGGGCAAACTTTTCTTACCCAAGGGAAGTATGCTAGAAATCTGTTGGAAAAGTTTGGTATGGATCAGTGTAGAACAGCAGCGACACCTTTGCAGCAGAATCTGAAATTGAGCAGTGATGATGGCACTAAGGAGGTTGATGCCACAATGTACAGATAGCTGGTTGGCAGCCTGATATATCTTACAACAACCAGACCCGACTTGGCATACTCTAGTGTGTTGAGCCAATTTATGTCAAAACCGCTTGAAAGTCACTGGATAGCAGCAAAGAGCGTGTTAAGGTATCTTTGTGGTACTGTTAATTATGGTATTTTATACACTGATGTATCTGATGTTACTCTAGCAGTTTTTTCAGACTCAAACTGGGCAGGTAACCTGGATGATCGGAGGTCCATCACACGTTATGCATTCAACATAGGTTCCGGGGTCATAGCATGGAGCACCAAGAAACAGAGTACTGTAGCTTTGTCGTCATGTGAAGTTGAGTATCAAGCATTGTGTGTAGCAACATGTGAAGCGATCTTCTCAAAGATGCATGAAAAGAACAGAAACAACCCACTTCTATCAAAAGCGACAACCAGAGTACTGTAGCTTTGTCGTCATGTGAAGTTGAGTATCAAGCATTGTGTGCAGCAACATGTGAAGCGATCTTCTCAAAGATGCATGAAAAGAACAGAAGCAACCCACTTCTATCAAAAGCGACAACTAGAGCACTATCAAATTAGCATACAATCCAGTGTTTCATAAAAACACCAAACACATAGACACAATCGAGTGTTTCATAAAAACACCAAAGACATAGACACACAGTTTCACTTTGCTAGACAAAAAATACAGTCAAAAGAAAATACAGTCAAAAGAAAAAATACAGTCAAAAGAAAATACAGTCAAAAGAAATTGCTGGCTGATATTTACAAAGCAAGAGTGAAATTTGAATTGTTTAGAAAGATGCTAGGAGTTCATGAGAACCCTTTATCCATTAAAGGGGGAGTTGAGAATAATTAATATTATTTTGTTATTAATGGAGAAAATAGTTACTGTAACTTTCTCCCTAGTTTAGTATTAGTTCGTATAATTATGAGGTTTGGGTGCAACTTTATCCATTAAGGGGGAAGTTGAGAATAATTAATATTATTTTGTTATTAATGGAGAAAATAGTTACTGTAACTTTCTCCCTAGTTTAGTATTAGTTCCTATAATTATGAGGTTTGGGTGCAACTTCCTATATGTAATCTTTGAATAGAGTGGAGATGCAGCCGCACATGAGAGCTACATCTCTTTAATTATGTTCACATTTTATCTGAATCCTCATTAACAACCAAGCAAACCAACTCCATCGCTGATTTATTTTGCCGAATATCACAACTACAGTAGGTTGTGACTTGAATATTTCTATAAGTAGGGGTGGAACCCTGTGCGAAAATTTCTTCATGCAAAAGGGAGGATATCATTTCCTATTCTCTAAAACTGACATAGGTTGACATATCTCTCTTTAACAATACCAGGACAAGTGCTCGGCTCAAGACAAATATCGTTTTACAATAGCGATATAAATTTTGTGATCCATATACCATATATCAATCACAAGAACCATAGTAATAGTATGCAGCATGTTGTATGATTCAAATATTGCCCAATCAACTGTAACAAAGCTATGTAGGAGCTAGGGCTCGAAACCCTAATTTGGATTCCTTGATATGGATCCAATTGAATATTTTTTCAATGGACTAGCGAGTATGTAAAGGCATAGTATATTAACTTAAATGGCTAACACATATATATACCACCGCCAAAATAAAGTTGTCTCAAACGCACCGTACCATACACCTCAATAAACCATATATTAATACATCATTCCAACATTAATGGAACCATTATATATATAACTCTTCTTCATGTCTGCCTGTTGGAGATTCGGTCGCTAAACTAGTGGCTCAAGCATGAAGAGGAGATACAACATCACTTTGAGCTCATGGACTTGGATCTGGACTCCTGATTCTGGACTTGGCACCGGAGAACCACCCCTGTATCTCCGCTTATGGAATTTTGTCCTGAATTGTAACCCGAATCTGGCCTCGAACAATTACCCAATCCAAGCACTGCGCCATCTAGATATGGTTTCGCTACACACAAGCCACTACATGAAGAATGCTCTGAGCTGAAAAACTTCAATTGACTAGATGGTGTGGACGTAGAACTGTCGGTTGCAGCGAATCTCGGCCTTTCAATCTTCTTCTTGAAATAAAGTTTTGGATGCTCCGACCAATATTTTGCAGACGATATTGTGGTGGATGTTACAACGATTTCAATTCCATTTGACAGAGTTCCTTTGAATAACATGCTATCAGGTGTATAACCAATGACATTACTAAAATCCTCACATGCTTCTTATAAATCTACTGGATTTACTTTCGGAACACCTGTTACAAACACGTTCTGTAAAGTGATATGGCACCTAGATATGGTTTCGCCACACACAAGCCACTACATCAAGAATGCTCTGAGCTGAAAACGTTCAATTGACTATATGGTGTGGACGTAGAACTATCGGTTGTAACGATTCTCGACCTTTCAATCTTCTTCTTGAAATAAATTTTTGGATGCTCCGACCAATATTTTGCAGACGATATTGTGGTGGATATTACAACAATTTCAACTCCATTTGATAGAGTTCCTTTGAACAACACGTTATCAGTTGTGTAACCAATGACAATACTAAACTCCTCACATGCTTCTTATAAATCTACTCGATTTACTTTCGGAACACCTGTTACAAACACGTTCTATAAAGTGATAATGGCACCACATTTTCTTCGTCCGACTGCGCGACAAATGATAGGCCTTCACAATACGATGGATATGAAATTATTTCGGTTAGCAGTACCACTACTTGAATAGATGCATGCATGCAATCGCTCCATGTATGAAAACTATCGTTTTGGCAGTCTACTTAACGTCCTCTGCATCGCTACCATTCCTGGTCTATTAGTGTGCTTCAACAACTTGGAATAACACACGAAATTATCTCCACCTTCAGAAAAGCATTTTTGATCCAATTGATCACCTCTATGTCCTTTGACACCCTCTGCTCTGATATGATACCTGAGAGGGGGCTATGATACATTGTGAACACTGTCATACCAAACTCTGCAAATTTCCACTATTATTCTCTGGGTTTTGTAACGCTCAGGTCTGCTAGCAAGAGAAACATAAAGACATTCTGATAATAATAACTTTACGAATATTCTGCTTCTACAAAAGTTTTGAAAAACACTGCACACCAGGATGTATTTTTATCAAGCTGGTAATCTTATCAAAAACTTAGTAGTCCCTTCATTAACGGAGTCTGATGCTTCTACTCTCATTGTGCCACATTCAAACGTGCTAGTTTACTCTTGTCTTTTGTTCTGAGCTTAACAAGTCTGTAGTTCATAACGCTGCCATAGTGAACACTGTCAAACCAATGTTCATCACAACACCAACGCATTGAGCCACCATATTTTAATAGATCATACCAAAACATTAATACAATCAATATCAATGTATAACACAACACATGACAATACATTGATTACGTCATTTCTCATCTGTTAGCCACCGTTGTAAATTTCCTAGGGTGTACATGCCTTAGTTTTTGGAGGAATATATTCATTTGATACTTTCATATATTTATGAAAATCATCAAACATGTTCACAACAAATACGTGGGATTTGTCCAACTTATATTCATTGTAATGAAGATCCACATTGCTCGCAGAAAGGAGTTCTCGCTATATGTTACATAGCAATATGATACACTCCAATATAATACACAACAACTTTAACATTAACGTTGTAGGTTTCCGTTATCAACGCCGTGGTATAAATGGAATATATATCATTGCTGACATCATGCATTATATATAACATTGTTGCATTGCAATCGAAAGCCATCATATAATATAATATAACACAATTCATAATAATATAATACTCGGTCAATAAAGCCATATGACCATAATCTACGTTCCATATAGTATAAATCATTAAAGCCATATAAAGCCATATCCATTATGCCAACAGCCAATCAACGCCCCACATAAAAACCAACAACTGTCCAAACATTATACCACCGCCAGGGTCACATCCAATATAACGCTAATATATAATATTTTGCTGTCATAAAATTTTCTATTGTGCTGGCAACATGATCTCATCAATGAGCTTTCATAGCTACCCATTTTCAACTAATATCGATGTATTCATTTCTTGTTCTCTGGTTCGACTTCCCAAAATTCCAAGAACAAAAGGCCGTTAATCCATCGTTCTTGTATACATATAATGTTGTATTATATTATCTTGCCAACAGATAGGAGGTTCAGCTGTGTTGTTGCATTACCAGTTAAAGTCATTGGAAATGGTGATGTGGGTAGAGTTTCCATCCCGCACAACTATACTTTGCACGATACATTACTGTTCATACTCCATCATCCGGAAATAACTTTTACACGCAAAATGTAACTGCTAAATTCTAAACACACTTATCTATGAAACCTGCACCGATTAAAACATCACCAATTGTTAGACTAGGGACAAATTTTGGTTCTCATATATGTGGGAATATCACTATGCAGGTTTGACAGTTACAATTTTGACTGGCCTGCGTCTGTTTCCTGGGTATCATGAATTTTAGTCTCGTGGGTGTGAAAAATATCATTCATTATAAAGA
Organism: Pinus tabuliformis; assembly: GCA_031772625.1. Classification (NCBI taxonomy): domain Eukaryota; kingdom Viridiplantae; phylum Streptophyta; class Pinopsida; order Pinales; family Pinaceae; genus Pinus; species Pinus tabuliformis. The sequence goes on from CM062804.1 coordinate 730,636,934, forward strand.
ATAATATTATTCGTTGTATCCATAGTGAACGTTGTCGAACTCTATTCCAACCCATGGCATGGTTGTTTCAACGAATGACACAACATTCAAGACAATGCATTCCATAGCAGCTCCAAAATAAATAACGTAGCTTATTCAATCTCGAATGACAACACTTGATAGCTAATGTTGATATAGCAGAATTATTACCATGAAACCACACATCATAGATAACCAACATCATCAACATATGCACCATATGTAATATATAATATACATATTGCTGTGGAATAAATTATAACATTGTACTCATCAATAGATGATTGCGATAATAATGCATGTCTCTGTAATAATATATCACTTGCTGCCAATACTTTGGAACTGATATTTAGTTCAACGCACCATGATAAGTTCGTTCACCATAATATAATCCAACAACCGCACTATAGTATAGCATATGTCAATGATATAATTAATCATTAATCCGACAAATATATAATTCAACGCACCACCATAAAATAGATGTAACAGCACAAATGTCATGCACCAACATCAAGTGTTTAGCGCCACCACACATTATTTTGATATTCTTCCACACATGTAACACATACCATAAATAATCCGGCAGAGTGATGGTTTAATTCGTGTTGGTATTTTGGTTTGATTCCCTAGCATCTGTTCCTAATTCTGACAACCCTCTTACCAAACCAAAATGCATTCATATAACATTTTATTTTGTCATAAAGCTCAATTCTATCATACCATAGGTGTAATGCAAGTCCGCAGGCCATGTAACATCAGACTCAGATTCCTCTTCTATCTTCATCAGAATTCTTGCCAGACGCTTGGAGGAACCGCGTTCTTCAGGGATCTCGCCCGGTATTTACCAACAATTTTAGTACTATCATTGTTCTCCTTTTCATAATCGTTTGCAAAATATCACCTTCTTTAATGCTGAGGAAGTTCTTACATTTTTCTCTTTTGCTTTGCATATATTGTATTTGCACATTTCCAAGTCCCTATCTTTACTCCACAGGAATGTGAATTTGAGAAAGAAACATATTACTCATTACTCATTCCTCATTCCATTGTGTGGACATTATTTAACTAAAGGTCCTCTCGACCACTTTGACAGCCCTGAGCAGTTCCTAAGTTCCATGAGTTCATTCAAAGTTGCACCTTTTGTTTTTTTCAACTCCTTCCCAAAAAAAAATGTCAATTCTATGAAACTCATCATTTATTGTCTTTCTTTGCCTTGTGAGTTGATGCAACTGACTTTAATAATAAATACAACCATATAATTGAGGGGAGCCAAAGTTTCTAGTTTCTGTGTTGTTTATTTACTCTTTTTTTTATATATATATTGTTTATTTACTCTTTTTTATATATATATATTATTTTCTTTATGATCATTTAGTGAAATCTTGCTTTGTTTGCTTTGGCTCTACTTAGATTGTCTTTAAAATTTTTCACTAATACTTGCTTGGTAGCCATGCCATTAATCTAGTAGTTCTCCCTTTTAAATGATGTTGCTCTAACATTAATTGAATTCATCACTTTATTTCTTGAGCAGCTTTCTGTGAGGTTTATTTTGTCATTGAATTTTTTACTGCTTTTTTTTTTCTCTTCCCTACTTTACTTGGTTGCCTTTTTTTTGGCTCATTGTTTGGACTGCTTATAGTGGCCTCCATCTTTTGTTTAGAATTATTTAAGGTATATGGCAGCTTACATTCTTTGGCCATGTGGCCAAGATTGCTACACAAATATCATTTTATATGGCCAAGAAAAGGAACAAATGGTGTGTGCTTTCTTGAGTTCATATTCTTCTTTGTATACATATACATATTGCATTCAGTAGCTTTATGTCCAAATCCATTGTAAAAATAACAATAACCATAGAAATGATTTGTGTACCTGGTGGATGATTGTCTTCTCTATTTGCTTGCTGAGAAAGCCTTCTTGTTTCCTAGTGGATGATTGTCTTCTCTGTTTGATGCATCTTTTTCTGATTAGTCTTACATTTTGCTGCTATATGCCCAGGTCGATGGCAAGTCAAACCTAGCTTGATGTCCATTTATCTTTTCCTTCATGAGAGTCAGGTGCATAACATGTCTCATTTGATTGAACACTTTATGTTTGACATGACTTTTTCTTCTACTTTTTGACAGTGTAACTACTAATGTATCCTTCATGCATGACATGCAATCTATCCCAAATTTCTTTTGCAAAATTTAAGCCTATTACTGTATCAAGATCCTTATTATAAATATTTTTATACATAACACATTTTGCATTAGCATTCCACTGAAGGAGAACCTTTGCAATAACCATGACATACAAGCTTCCATACACTAGGTCCATAAGCTATTCATGAAAGTTTGATGTACACTTTGATAATCCATGAATCAACTAGATCTATGTTCAAGTTTGAATCAACTAGATCTAAGTTCATGGAAATTAATTTGATTTTCTTTTACTCATTAAGTAAACCATTAAATGAGAAAATTTATATATAATGACCATCATATTTAATATGCAAACAACAAGTAATAAGTAAACCAAAACCTCACATCTACACATAATAACAACAAATATGGACACTAGATATAAGTGGAAACCCATAAAGCTAGAAAACCATGATTTTGTTATTGTTATGATGTAAAGGCTAGCTCCTACTCCCTTATTACATCAGATTTTATGTTGGCTCCAACCTACAGTAGGCAACTACATCAATTTCTCAAGAGACAACATGCTATAAAACTACAACTCCCATATGTTTTCTGCAGTTTACAACCAACATGAGGATCCTACCTCAACCACCTCCAACTGGATATTTATTAAACCACAACTTGAAATGAGACCACAATCCCCTCATACAAAATGAAACAATATGTTGATTTACTTGGTCATCAATTATGCATATCTCCATCTTTATTTCTGCCCCTTCTCCCCTGCAAATCTTTTTCACATCATCTTCATGTGTGTCACTAATTAACTCACAAACATTCAATTCTCACATGCTCTCTAAGTCACTAAATCATTTGTCCTCCAAAATAACACCTTTTATAAAGATAGTTTTCTAGATGTTTGTATTCCACATAAAAATATGAAGACTCTTTACCTTCCACTCATTAGTTTCCAAGCTCTTCACATTTTGAATATTATAAAATAAATAAGTGCTCCACCACATATTATTTTAGCCATCTATAATGATTAGGTACACCAATATCAACATAATGGCAAAAGCAACATTATAACATCACAACACTTTTCCAATGTAAACAAAATGCACACAACATATGAAGGCAATGCAAGTATATATATGCAACATTCACTCTCCAAAGCCATCTATATGATCAAAGCCATATTTTCTTCATGTCATTGCCTCAATAGCCTTGATTCTTGTCTTGCTTTTTCTGTCATCATCACAACAATGATCATGTTTTTTCTTGCCTGTAGCTATCCAACATCTCTCCTAAAGAATTTTCCATCATGGTTGCTCTTGTTCTTGCATATCAAACATGCCTTCCTACAAACATTGTTCCTTTGTAAATACCTTGCATTCTGTTGTTGTTCCTTTTCATTTGTTGCTCCTTTTCCTTATTGCTCTCCTTTTACTTTGTTGCTCCTTTTCCTTGCTGCTCTCCTTTTACTTTGTTGCTCCTTTTCTTTACTTCTTTTTTACCTTCTTTGCCTTACTGCTGCTCCTTTGTTGTTCCATTGTCTTTGCTTCTTTTTTGCCTTGCTGCTACTACATACCATGCTGCTCCTATTGCTCCTTTGCCATCAATGACAATAGTGTCACTCATGATTGATGAATTGGAAGACTGTACTCTTTCTGCTAAACATTTTATGACAATCTAATAAGAAGAATAAATTGAAAGGGTTCCCCCCTTTGTGGGTTTTTTTTCCAGTTGACCAATCTTGGTGTCTCTTGTTATTGCTCTTGATTGTCTTCTATTGTATATTTCATTTATTGTTCTATCTACAATTTCTATTCTCTTGATTGTCTTCTATTGTATATTTCATTTATCGTTCTATCTACAATTTCTATTGACCATTGGAAGATTAAATTGTTTTGAAAGATTGCTAATTGAAGAAAATAATTGGGCTAAAGTGATTTTAGCAAAATAGAATAGTGAAAAGTTAACATGGTATCAGAGAGTGAATACAAGCCCAAGGAGATGAGACAAGATAAATTATCTTTGGAAGAAGTTAAAGGAGCCTATTTGATTTGGTCAAGATGTATACCTCTTACTTCAAGGATTCTCAAGCTGGGTGAATCATCAACCTTGCAGCTTGGAAGGCTACGTTGGAAGAAGTAATAGTTGATGAGAAGTCATAGAAAGCGTGGAAGTTCTAATTAGCAAAAAAGTCATCATTGGAGACCACCGTGTAGGGAACTTAAAACAACTCCTTATTCGTTGAATCTTAATCTAATATAAAACTAATATACCTAAACTAATAATAAATCTATTTACAACTACATTACATCATGTTACATTTCCTTTACATCCATCAAACCACAATTAAAGGATCTATTTTCATCTTTAAGAGAGAACTTGATGCAAACTAAGATGTAAATGCATAACTAAACATGAAAAACCTGAACTAGAATGGGATAACCCTCTCCCATTCCTAGAGAAAATTAAATAAAACAAGGGAAGGACTCGTCTATGAATTGATGTAGAATTAATATTCCATTATGAATTCCAAAATAATTTGTAAACTCATAAAAGGTTAAAACAACTATGTAAATGAATCTACTTTAACAAACAGTTATTAAGGTAAGTCCACCTACAAGCCTAAATTCATATTAAACATAATTCATTATAAAATTTGTATTAATCAAAATAGATTGTTCATTTCAATTAATACACATAAAAGCAAAATACACTTGTAAATGAATAATAAATATTTTTTTTGGTAACTAAGAGATGAACCTTCCATTAATCAAAATAAATTACATAAAGTACAGATGGAAACCCTCACATCAAAGAGGCACTAACAACAACCCAAGGGAGAGTCCAAAGAGAAAACTGGTACGAAACCCATGCATAGCAAACAATTACCCAAAATGGGAAACCAACAAAATCTGAGCTATAACCATTTAAAGAAAAGTAAATTGGTTTTGCTGAGAGCCGGGCCCATAGAGGGCCCGCAGAGGACCCTCGGGTCCAAAGCCTTGAGTAACTCGCCCCACAAATCCTGGCCATTAAAAGGAGCAACCCAATCCAATGCCCTACAAAGATATAGCGCAACCTAGATGTGGAGGTTAATCGAGCCTTGAGAGTGGTTTCTGGTTTCCTCTCTCATCACGACGCCACGTGTAATCCTCTGAGTGGAATCATGTGCTCCTTCCACTAAACTATAAACCATGTGAAGCCCACGTGATATACCACTTGCGGTTTTGGGTTCTTGGTTTCGCCAAATGGAGGCCGTTAGTCCAATCCCGCTGAGCCAACTATACTCAGTATCAATGTCCGACTCGAAACCTTCATCAGACTCCAACAGCCATGAAAATCGAATTAGGCGATGTTATCCTCACCCATGTTCTCTCGTTCAACACTTTCCATCCATGCATCCCAATCTGTATTTGCCAGCATGACACAATCCTCTCGAAGCTTGAAGCAACTCCCATGGGTGCCGAGAGTCCCTGGCCTTATTGGCCACTCCTTCGTTGGCCAATCTATCTGCCAACATGTTTGCTTTCCTTCTGACATTAACAAATCTTAAAGTTTTAAGGATTTGTAAGTGTGCTTGGATTCAGTGAAAAACCTACAGCAGCTTCCAGTGCTTAGACACTTTATCTGGTGAGGTACCATTTTGGATCTTCTTGGCTGCTTTGATAACCAATTCTGAATCTGCTTCTATGATGACATTCTGAATATTTGTCTCCACCAGGATCTCCAAACATTGATCTAAAGCCAAAAGTTTAGCCATGTTATTGGTACCCTTCTCTAGATGGCCATGGAAAATGAATTTTGTGTGTCCCTCAAGATCCCTAATGGCACCCTTGAATCCAGCTTCCACATGATTGCCCTTAGAGGCTCCATCAATATTAACTTTGAAGAAGCCTTGAGGAGGCAGCTGCCAGCCCTTGTCCCTGGAGTTCGTTACTCTCACATCCTTCTTTAATCCTTGAGGGATGATGGACTGAATACCCAAATTAATAATAATGAGTTCCTCATGAGGCAAAGGAGGATTTGAGGGAGTTGTTCTCAGAATGCTCCTAATTGTTTCGTTAAGCTATTTTGAAATCTAATTGATGATAAGCAAGGGCTCCATGGCTCTATTTTTCAAGATCCACATATTGCATTCTTTCCAAATATTCCATATGACAAAGCCTCGTGAAAGCATCCAGGCTTTGTTGATGATCTAATTTTCTGATAAATTCTTCCTCCAATTTGATAAAGTGCTGGATATACTAAGCCTGTCCCTGTCTGCCTATCTGAAGCTTGAGGCCACCCAATCCCAAATTTTGGTAGAAAAGGAACAAATATTTAGAAGGTGTTCAATCATTTCCTCATGAGAGCCACAGAGGAGACATTTAGAGGGGGCAATGAAACCTTTCTTAAGAAGGTTTTCCCAAGTTAGGATTTTTCTTTGATGAACCAACGAGATGAATAATTTTATTTTCATCCAATGAGGAGTTTGCCACAAATCCTGCCAGACTTTCTCTGCATTTCCAGAGTTAAATCGTGTGATTGCCTCTTTGGCCTCTTTGAGGTTATAGTTGCCTTCATTTTTTTCCCCATCTTAATTGGTCAGGTGAGGAGGAAACCAGAATACTTCTTTGCTCTAGGTCCATGGCAAGAACCTCTCCCATGGCCTTTAGAGGACTCCCTTTATTATAACTTAGATCCTTCCATTTCCTCCATTTTTTCTTATCTCTTCCCTTATCCCAGAAATATTTAACTAATGAAAGACCTTTGCTATCTGTGTCCCTCTTGAGGGCTATCAGTTAGTTCCTGTTCAAGATGGGTTCCTGTTACCAGCTGTCCTCCCAGAAGCGGGCCCTCTCCCCTGCTCAAATTTCCCAAAAATAGTGTTTTTGAAAAATCCATTTGTTCTCCCACGCAAGGTTCCATATGTGTGATCCCTTGATTTGACCTGTCATTCTAATGTGATCTTGTTCATGCCAATGCTTGGCGTACTTTTGTGTCCAAATCTTGGCCCAAGGGGCATTCGGCTTCTTGATCCAATTCCACCAGAGCTTTGCTCCCGAAGCATGACTCTGTGTCCAAACCACCATGGCTTTTTGGCTTGCAAAGCTTGTCCCATGCAAAAAGTGCCCATATATTTTTCTATTCCCCTCTGCCCCACAGAAAGTTTCTTTGAATGCTTCTTATTTACTATTTAATGCCTTGAGGAGCCGATATAGTTGCAAACATGAAAATGGGAATGACGTGCAATACCGCTTGAGTAAGCACAAGTCGCCCTCAAAAGTTTAGAGCCCTGCAAGTCCAATTGCTAATTTTGTCTTGAAGTTTGTTTAAAACAGGCTCCCAAATTTGCTTACTTAGAGGTTTGTCTGTAAGAGGAATTCCAAGATATTTGGAAGGTAACTCATCCCTCTGAAAACCAAGAATCCTAGTGATATGTCTCTGAGTAGCAATATTAGTGTTAAAGAAAAAAATTTTGACTTTTTTTGTCTTACCTCTATGCCTACTGCCATAGTGAAATCGTTCAAGATGTCCTTGATTGCCTTTGCTTCACTAACTGTGGGAATGCCCTGCAGCATAGTATCATCCACAAATTGTTGGTGCATGTTAGCCTCTCCATCTGGGGTGAGCTTGATCCCCTGAATCCTTCCTTCAACATTTGCTGCTTTGATTTCCCTACCAAGCCCTTCCATCATGAGGACAGAGAGGAAGGGGGAGAGCAGATCGCCTTGTCTGAGCCCTCTGGAAGGTGTAAAAGTGTTAGAGGGAGCTCCATTAAGCAAAATGGATAAACTTGTCGAGGTGACAAGAGCCATAACCCATCTGATCCAGTTATGGTCGAAGCCATAGGCCTTGAGAATGGCTCTGATGTAAGACCAGTTAAGTTTGTCATAGGCTTTCACAAGGTCCAATTAAATGATCATACCTGGTTGCTTGTTGCTTTTGAGAGAGTGTACCACCTCATGTGCATGGATGATGTTGTTCATAATCTGTCTTCCTTCCACATAACCTGTTTTCTCTTTTGAGATGAGAGTAGGAAGAAGAGGCTTGAGTCTATTGGTTATCACTCTGGAGATGATTTTATACACCACATTACATAAGGCGATGGGCCTAAACACATTCGGAGTCATAGCATTTTCCTTTTTGGGGATTAAAACTATAAAGGTCACATTCAGTGCTTTCAAAACCTTTTTGTGTTGCCTTGAGTCTTCCACAACCTCGAGGATATCCTGTTTGACTGTATCCCAATAGGCTTTGAAGAAATCAACATTGAAACCATCTAGGCCTAGTGCTTTTCCAATTTGAATTTCCTTGATAACCTCACTGACCTCCTCTTCGAAGACTGGCCTATTGAGATTGTGGTTTTCCTCACTCGTGACTAACTTTGGAATGTGAAGGGTGAACTTATCAATGAACCTGGATCTGTCTTCCAATGGCTCTTTTGCAATATTAGAGAAGTGTTGTACTAGGGATGATTCCATGTCCTTGTGAGTGACAAGTTCAATACCTTGAGAATCCTTTAGCTTTGTGACTTTGTTATGACCCCTATGGGCCATAGTGGATTTGTGGAAGAACTTAGTATTCCTTTCTTCCTCTTTTATCCATTGAATTCTAGACTCCTGTCTCTAAAATATTTCCTCTTGTAAGAAACGCTCCTCCAATTCATCCTGCAAGGAGTCAATCAGTTTTTGCCTCTCCTCTTTGAAGCCCTCTGTGATGTTGATCTGATTGATTTCCTGGAGTTTTTGCTCAGTGGTCATTCCAACCTTGATGATATCACCAAATTCCTTTTTGTTCCACTCCTTAAGTTTAGATCTAATGTGTTTCAGTCTTTGCTGGAGCATTTACATCTTAGTGCCCTGAATATTCAAATCATCCTTCCACCAATTGGCAATGTTGCTGGCAAAATTGGGGTGCGAAAGCCAGGCATTTTCAAATCTGAATGGCCTATTTCTCGGAGTGCCCATAAAAGAGGCTTCTAGCTGGACTGGCCAATGATCCGAACCTCCAAAGGGAAGAATGGATGTAGTGATGGCTGAACCTGCAAGGAGGAGATCCTCAAAGATGACAATCCTATCCAGTTTGGATGCCACTTAGGAAACCCCTCCTCTTTTGTTGTTCCAAGTCAAGGTTCCATTTATAGTCTCGGTATCCATCAGTCCCATGTTTGTGAGGAAATATTGGAAGGCTTTAGAGTCTCTACCAAGCTATCTACTGCCTCATTTTTTTTTCCGAGAGAGATCTTATCATATTGAAATCTCCTACTAATATCCAAGATATATTGGGATATCATGCTCTGAGACCTTCCAAGGAGGTGAGCAACTTGAGTTTATTAGCCTGCTATTGAGGGCCATATACATTAGTTATCATGTAGGTTTCTTTGTCACCTATGGGATTACACACCATAGAAAGATAGTTCCTAGACGCTTCAACATCTAGGATTCCCAATTTTTGTGGATCCCAAAACGTAAGAATCCCTCTTGCATAGTTATTAGCTTTAACTTCCAAATAATCATACTTGATTAACCATTTATTATGCACTTTTCTTGTTTTCTCCATAGAACATTTTGTCTCCTCAATAAAGACCATATCCAGTTTTACTTCTTTTATTCTATTGTTAAGATTTTTCTGTTTCCTTCTACTACCTAAACCCCTAATATTCCAGGTTGCTAGCTTCATTAAGAAATGTTGGTAAAAGAGTAGCTGGTAAGGTATTTCATCTTACCTGAGTTAATTAGTAGTTTTCCAAATTCTGTTAGAAATTCATTCTGTCTTTTCCTTCCTCTTTTCCTTCCTGGGTATTTTGGAGATAGTGTCTATGATTTCTCCATCATTTTGACCACACTTTGCTCATGGCATTCGTGGCTTCTTTTGACTCCAGTTCCCTTCATTTGTGCCCTCCATAGATAGAGTTGTTGTACTCGATCATAATCTTCTTTTGGAAATGATTCCACTCCTTTGTTCTTTCCTTATTCCAGAAATTGTTCTAGATCAAGATTTTCCCTCTCTAGAATCTCCTACAGTTTATGATCTTCTGTGCCTACCTCACTTGGGGTCATCTCTTGGTCCTTGCTAATCTCCATGCAGCCCTGTGGTTCCTATGTCTATTGGTTGTTTGTTGGGATGTCGTCCGTTTTAGTTTCCATATCCTACTCCTTGGGAACGTTCTCCTTGACTTGTGTTGTCTCCTCGCTTTCCTCCCCTTCCTCTAGGATTTTGAAACTATTATGTCTTGTTTGTATGTCTTCACTTGGCTTCTTGTGAGATCTTCTACCCCCTTTTCCTTTGCCCCAACCTTGGTAAAACCCTCACGATCTTTGTTCACAGAGGTTTTCCCATTGCTTTCCACATGGTTAGTGGGGCAGTCTCTAAATAGATGACCATGTTCATGACATTTGTGAAATCTAAATGGAATGTGCTCATATTCTATAGTTTTCACCCATTATTCATCATATACTTCTAAGATTATTCCTTCCGAAAAGGGCTCTAGATAGATCCATTTCCACACATATATAGGTGAAGGAGGTATATTTACCTTTGAGAGTTGCCTTTGATATTTTGAGAAAATGCCCCAGCTTATTGCCTATAACTTTCAACGATTCTGGTAGCCAATAATCCAGAGGTAAAGATTATAGTCTGATCCATACCAGTACTGATGTGAATGTTTCATGTTCCGACACAAAGTTCACCGTCTAGGGACACATGTAGAGTCCTCCTACAACGTAGAAGTAGGGTCCCCCCTCAAACACCCTATCTTTGTCCTCTAGGCTCACAAACACCACCGTGAAGAAGCCCTTAGATCCCAGATGCAAATGTGTTTCTCCCTTGCGCTTGTTAAGAAGATTGCCTACTTTGGTTAGTGCTCTGATAAGATTGTATAACTTCCTTCACAGTGATAGGTGGAATTCATAAACATGGTGGTATTTTAGTAACAACTTCAACCACCCCTTTTAATTTTAAGTTTGATTTGTGCCACTTGGAGGAGTTTCTTTGACTCGATCTGTTCTTCTTCATCCCTCGAAGCCTCTCTGTCAAACAGAAAACACAGTCAATAGTAAATAGTTGGTTTTTTTAATTAAAATAGCGAAAATATATATCAAATTATAAAAACGGGTTAAAATATACTTATGCCAAGAGACATTTTTAAATTAATTAAGTGGATTTTACTTATACGTGGAAAGAGTTGAGCGGAATCAGAGGTAAGCTCATCAAAACTTTTAAAATGAGACAAAATGAAATAGTTACAATATTGAGTGGCTCTTATATGGAGCAAATCTAATAGCACATTCAACTCCCTTTAATAGTTTTATCGGGTCCATTATATAAGAGGTCTTGTATCCGAGATTTGATATTGGGGGTTGAAAAGAGTGACAACCAATAGGAAATTTTGATATGGATAGGAGGGGTTTATGAGAGAGTAAGAGGATTGGGAATATCAGAGATCAAAGATATGAGGATATCAGAGTATCGATGATCATGACCATCACAATATCAAAGATAAGAGGGATATTATTATTGGAAGTCGGAGAGGCAAGGTGTATGAGCATATAAATGGATTGGGATATCCGAATATCAACGAGGAACCATATCGGAGTATTGATGAATGATGTGATCAAAGTTTTTTAAATGTGTATCAAAAGGAAATCCCCGATATGCATTACCTCTGATATGCGGGAGTGGAGACAATGATGTGGAATGTGATTCCTTTACTTTGAAAATTGATTATTATATGTTTTATGGCCTAGACACTTTATAATATACGTTTATTAAAAAGAGGCACATTAAAAAAATGGATCAGAATTTGGGTATCATAGATTTTCAAAAGGATTCTTCTGATATCAAAGTCTCAATGCCCAAAAGATCAGATATATATTTAATCAATATGCCACATTGTTTAATGGTTAAGGCTTAAATCCTATACACACGTCTTCATATCGGGGGGATATTTAATTCATTAATCTAATTAATTAAGATGTTTAAAACAAAAACTTGCTTACAAATTTTATTAACAAACAAACTTAATCAAACTTAGGCAAACTATAAAAATAAAACAAGTGTAAATAAAAATCAATTTAGACTTGAAATGAAACAATCACACTCAAAGTCTACATGGAATGCCAAAAGGGTCCCCATGTCTATTATGATATAATAAAATGGGGGTGTTGTGTTTTCACTACAACAATGGTGACACACTCGGGAGAAACAATTATCTCTGTCGTAAAGATACGAAACTAAAAATGAGTAGACAATTTGAAATGCTCAAAATTAGATATCCTAACCATTTTTTCCCTATTATATGTTGTAAAATAAATATATATACCATTATCGTTCATGAACTTGTAAAATTTATCTCATGAATTCAATGTTTCAGTAAATTTATATGTACAACAGTCAGCTTAGTTGGGCATCCGTTTTCGATTAAACAAGATAATCAAGAAAACATAGTATTAACTTAACCTCCATACCATAGGCATGGCCACTCATGGAAGAAGGCATCTATAGCCTCGACAAGGATGCCTTTTAACCCTTTTAGGCACTAGTGTCCTATCTATTAGGAATAAATGCATAGTTGCAAAAGATCATCTTAAACTTATTTGAATGCCAACTGAAGATCATTGTCTTGGCTTGGTAACTAGCTAACAGAAATTCCATTCACGAGGTCTAACATGGTGAACAAGCTGACTCGTGATGGGACTTCTTGTCTCTCAACCTTGTGGTCGAAAGCCTTTACCTTGGCTTGGTCACCAATAATGGTAATGTCACAATGTTAGATCTTATGATCATGGTAGGTCGACTTGTGATGGGACCTCCTATCTTTCAATTGACCATTCGTGTTTTTATGTTTAACTATGGTTACTATTAATCTCATAAATATTACTTAATAGATGGGGTGGCATACTGCTCCTTAAGAGAAAGGGATGGCGTAAAAATATTTAAGCTAACTACTATTCACTTGACTAAACTTGTTTGCGAAAAGAACTCATGACCTTAAGTAACTACTATTAAATGTGTTTTACTTTCTTTAAATATAGGGGTTAATGATAGTTCATTAACAAATAACAAAAAGATTTAAACTAAAAGAACAAAAAACTAGGGACTCTACTTGGTTAGGAAAGCTGAAAATAAACATAAACAAAATCATCTTCATTGAAGTGATCCTTAGAGATTAGGTTCCATTAATATAAATTAGAGCATAAAAATGACTTACCCAATGATTATACTAAGATTAAAGAGAAAACATTACTTCATTTTATTGTGAAATTAAATGAAAAGAAAATCTAGCTAAGCCTAAAATGCTTATCAAATTAGAAAGAAGGAAATCAAGAAAACGAACCTTGAGATACATCTTACAAGATAAATAGAGGATTAACATAAAAATGAGATTATGTTGATTTTATCTTGTATGATGATTTGTTAATAAATCTCTTTTGTTTCAAAGCATAATTATTGATTTAGAGTTATTGTTGTATGCTTTGACAAAGGTTTTCTTACTTTTGCAAATATTTCAGAAATATAGTTTGTGAGCCTTTATAGATTCAATTTTAAGAATAAGACTCACAATCGATTTCAAAATGTACACAAAATTAGAAAAGAGAAAACTCCCTAATGTCATATGATGATTGTTCTTCTAAAATGTTAGTTGCTAGAAAAGCTGAATCTACAAATCAAATCCATGGGAACCTGTAAGAAGAACAACACAATATAAGAGAAAAATAATGATTAAAAGATAAAATAAAACTAAGCTCAAACCGGATGAGGATGAACATATAAATGTGTACCTGGAAGAATTCGATCATAATTTTACTTGATGAATCTTCATTTTCTCCCATATATTAATCAAAGTTCAAAACCATCTTCTTATTGGATTTAAACTAATTTCTAAATTATTCATGATCCTAATCTAAAAAGTAGAACAAGAATAAGTGAAATCGTGATTCTAATGAAGTCATTCAAGCATCTTATTTTCTACATGAATATATACATCAAACATTAGTAACAAAAGTATAAATATACTTAAACCAACGGAAATAAATCTGAAAACATTATGTACAACTATTGTTAATGTATGTACAAGAAGTAACTTATTTACATTCACCCTCTCTTGGAGATTTTCTTCCAACTAGATCTCTATGGGATCATAAAAATATGGATGGATATTAGTTAGAGATTGGAAGTGACCTGAAGAAAAGGCTAATAGGTCAGATTTTGACAATATTCTTTTAAATGCAATGACCTGCATCAAATTGTCAATTTTATGTACATATGATGGAAGGTCATCAATTGTGTTAGATGGTTGGTCATGTTGTAAAGGTACACACTCAGAGTACAAATTTTGGTTGGAAATGCCTTTGAGAAGGAGAAGAAAATTGATATGAGCTGAAGATTAGACAAAATTGGAAGAGTAATGGCTCTTGATGTTCATAAATAAAGATCTCAATTTCAACTTTACCCTTTTCTGTTAATGTATCTCGTGCATGTTCAATATCGAGCAATTTAACATACTAGCATATAATATCAAAAAGTTGAAATTAAAAGAAGAAGAAAAATCTAACCAATCACTACTTATATTATAATTACAAGGGAAAATCTGGAACCAAAAAGGTTTTCCACTAGAAGAGTGTTCTAACAGAATTTTATCAAAACAAGTTCCCAAAGAACAATTAGAATGAATTATGTTGGAAACTTATAGATCGGTTTCATCAAAATGTTCATAATTTGATTCGTGTTCATCGAGAGGAGACAAAATTAAAGTGTGTGAATCTTCTTGATTGAAATATGTTTTTCAAGTTGATCCACTTTGCAAAAGATGAGAATCCTCATCATGAATATTCGAGTAATGATCATATATTACTTCCTTTTCCTCAAAATTATAGAACTGATCCGAATTAACAACATCATAAAAAATGTGGGAGGAAATTTCACTAACAAAGTTAATGAACAAAGAATTATCATTCGAATGAATGACAATCTCGAGGTGTTCAGAACTAGTTATGGATCTACCTTCAACCAAAGGATTATGAAGGCCATTATTTAATGTAATATGATGTGAAAAGATATATGGATATAGAAAATAATGTTTTCCAGAATATAATGACGATTGAAAATATTCAACTTGGTAGTTCACAACATTATTATCAACATTATAATCTTGGCTAAATGAATCCCTTTCAGTTGCGGAGGTATAAACTAGTTTCAAATTTACCTTGGGAGAAGATAGATTTACGTGTTCATTATTCAGATCTTGTTCTTGATTAATTTCGATTGGGCCTTCTTGATGTTTACAGTAACTATTTGTTTGAACTTCACTTTCAAATTTTATTGTATAATCAGTTTCAAATAATGGAAAGAAACCAAAATAGTTTCTTGAAGGCAAAAGATGTGATGTATTTTCATGTTTATTTATAGGCTCAATAGTTGTAGATTCAAGATTAACTAATGAACTTGATGTTTCTTGGTCTTCATTACCAGATTGAGCATCTTCATTATTAAAAAAAACAAGATAAGTAAAAGGGTCAATCAAATCTTCACTTGAAGGTAAATCACTGAGATGGAATCTATAACAAAGTGCCCAAAATATATTGTAAAATTCGTGTGAAGATTCATATTCATACATGCACAAATTTTCCAAATCAAAACACAAATTCTCATCATTATAATTTTGATGAGCGATTAGAACTACCTTCATGAAACAATTCCATGAATGAATTGATATTGTTGGAAGTACTTTGAACCATGTGTGAATACGTCCTTGAAAAGTCAGAGTAAAAAACCTGCAGATGTCATTTCCATTAATAATATTATAAGATTCCAATTTATCTAAAAAATGACAATGATTATCCAACATAAAAACTTTACTCTCACCATCATACCTCAAATTAGACAAGGACTCAATCTACTTCTTGGACATACCCCTAGTAGGTTTACATGAGCTGAAAACATGACCCATAGTAGGAATGCATAAAGGAGCCATGATTAGTTAAATACTTTTTAGAACATAACTCCAATCATAAAATTAATCCTTGGCCCTCCTTCTAGTGTCAAAACTGTTGATCTACAAAAAAATCCTCCGTTAACATAAGGGGAGACCACCTGATCAAGATTTTAAAGAAGCTCCTTATCTATTGAATCTGGTGGTTCCGACTGGTTAGGGTTCATTACCCTTAAACATAAATCAAATATAATGTAAAAATAAGATAAACTAAACTAATAATCAATATATTTACACATATATTACATCATGTTACATTTCCTTTGCATCGATCTTTAATATGTGGGGTTAAAGAATTAAATCGACACAATGGTTTGATCAATTTAAAAAGGATGATCAAACCACAATTAAATGACTTATTTGCCTCTTTAAGAGAGGACTTGATGAAAACTAATATGTAAATGTAGAACCAATATAAAACATGAAAAACCTATCTTGAACTAGAATGGGATAACCCTCTCCCAATCCGGGAGAAATTAAGTAAAATAGGGGGAAGGACTGGTTTATGAATGAATGTAGATTTAATATTCAATTATGAATTCCAAAATAGTTTGTAAACTCATAAAAGATTAAAACAACTATGTAAACGAATATACTTTAATAAATAGTTATTAAGGTAAATCCACATACAAGTTTGAATTCATATTAAACATAACTCATTATAAAATTTGTATTAATCAAAAGAAATAGTTCATTTCAATTAATACACATAAAAGAAAAATATATAATTGTCATTTACCACGAGTATAATTCAATGAATTAATTATGATTTCGATCTCATTCTACCTCTTGGAGATAGCTCTTGTGAGATTTCATCAACATATCACAATATGACTCAAAAATAGTGTTAGAGATCAAATAAACACACTACTTAGGATGTAGATAAAAACCAATTATAAAACTTTGACAAAAATATGAAAATTCATCATTCCGGTAATAGTACACAAGGATGAAAATTTATTAAACAATGCCAAAGCTTATTACAAAATATGCAGTCCTGGAGTAACTCAGACCCATAATCACATTGCTTGCAATAGTGCTAAGCAATTATAACATAGCCCAAAACCCTCTATTTTCTCTATAATAGGCCTTTATTTACATAACAGTAGTGCTATTGCACAAATCGAATAACTAAAAACAATCCCCCTTGAGTGGATCACAACCCCCCATTTGCATCGAGTTCAGGGGTTATACCAAATTTATAGAGCTAATAGTCTCCCCCCATTCTCTCAACAACAGAGTAATACAAGTAAATGAATGGGGTCATTTTTTCTATACTTGGAACATTCTCGAAGAATATAGATTACCACAGTTAAAGATTGTGAAGAAGATTGCCTAGTTTGGTTAACTCTCTAAAAATATTGTACAACTTCCTTCGCATTGATATAATTCACAAGCATGGTGATATTTTAGTATTAGCTTCAACGACCCCTTTTCATTTTAAGTTCACTTTGTGCCACCTGGAGGAGTTTCTTTGACTGGATCTATTTCTTCTTCGGCCTTAGAAGCCTCTCTCTCAAAAAGAAGACAAAGTCAATAATAAATAGTTGGATTTTTTATTAAAATAGAGAAAACATAGATTAAACTATACAATTGTGTTAAACTATACTTATGCTAAGAGACATTTTTTAATTAATTAAGTGGATTTTACTTATACGTGGCAATAGATAAGTGGTATCAGAGGTAAGCTCATCAGAAATTTTAAAATGGGGTAAAACAAAATAGTTGCAATATTGGGTGGCTCCAATATGGAGCGGATCCGATATCACATTCAACTCCCTTTAATATTTTTATCGAGTCCATTATCACAGAGGTCTTGTATCAGATATTTGATATCGGGCGTTGAAAGGAGTGACAAACGATAGGAAGTTTCAATATGGATAGGAGGGGTTTATTAGAGAGTCACAGGATTAGGAATATCGGGGACCGGAGATATGAGAATATCGGAGTATCAACGATCATGACCATCAAAATATCGAAGATCAGAGGGATATGATTATCGGAAGTTGGAGAGGCAAGGTGTATTAGCATATTAATGGATTGGCATATCAGAATATTAGTGAGGAACCATATCAGAGTATCGACAAATGATGTTATTAGAGTTTTTTAATGTGTCTCAAAAGGAAATCCACGATATGCATTACCTCCGATATGAGGAAGTGGAGACAATGACGTGGAATGTGGGTCCTTTACTCTGACAATTGATTATCATATGTTTTATGGCCTAGCCACTTTATAGTATAAGTTTATTGAAAATAGCCACATTAATATGATGGATCGGACTTTGAGTATGGATATTTCCAAAAGGATTCTTTTGATATCAAAGTCTCAATGCCCAAAAGCTCTGATATATATTTAATCAATATGCCACATTATTTAATGATTAAGGCTTAAAGCCTATGCACACATCTTGGTCTCAGGGGCTATTTTATTCATTAATCTAATTAATTAATATGTTTAAAAGAAGCTTATTTACAAATTTTATTGACAAACAAACTTAATCAAACTTAGGGAAACTATAAAAATAAAACAAGTGTAAATAAAAAGAAAATTAGACTTGAAATGAAACAATCAAAATAAAAGTCTACATGCAATGCCAAAAGGCTCCCCATGTCTATTATGATAGAATAAAATGGGGGTGTTGTTTTTTCACTACAATAGGAAGGAAAAGTTCCTATACCTTCAAAAAATGCTACTACTACTGCCAAATCCAAGTACAAGAAAGGTGATCTCAAAGCCAAGAAAATTCTCATTGATGGTTTGCAAGTTCATTTACTTGTTTAGTATCTTGAAGAAGTATAAGGATATTTATGACAAGCTTGTCAGGATGTATTAGGTCAACAACTTGAATCACACCCTCTACTTGAAAAATCAACTGAAATAAATGAATATGAGCAAGGGGGGAATATGTGCAATCCTATATCATGAGAGTATCCCACCTAAGGGATCAATTGCAATTTGGTGGTGAAAAAATATATGAAATATAGTTGGCAGCGGTGAATCTTCAAGGTCTTCCTCGTATTTGGAAAACATTCAATACTACTCTAAGGAACAATAATTTTTTTCCCACATTTGATGATATTGTTGGTAAATGTACTCAAGAAGAGCTCAGGATGATTGCGAGATGAAGGATTCAAAAGTATGAAGAATGAGATCCCTCTGCATTTGTTTCTCAAGATAAGAAGATAACAGGGGGAGGAAGACCATCTAGTTCAATAAGGCCTCCTCCAAAATCAAAGGATTTTTGATAGAAGAGGAATAATAATTAAATGATTCAACTACCACAAGCATGGCCACTATGCTCGATATTGTCTAGAAAATAGAAATGATTCAAGATCCAATTACAACAACAATCGAGGCTTCAACAACAAAAATTTCAATAATCAAAGAAGAGGAGATGATTGAAGAAGAGGAGATGATAAAATAAGAAGGGATGACACAAGAAGAAGAGATTCTTTGGATGATCATGAAAAAGGTCATCATCTTTAAAAAGAGTTCAAGGAACTCCAGGTATGAAAATAATGTAGTTGCTAGTCAATATGAATGTACTCTTATTTCTGCACTTTCTAGTTCTTTTCTTCTGGATTCATATGATAGTTGGTTTTTATATAGTGGAGATTCTAGACATATCTCTGGATACTAATAAGTCCTCTCAAACTTGGTTGAGAGGGAGACAAATTTGAAAATCATCCTTGGAGACAACACTACTCATACTGTGAAGAGTTTTGGTTCCATGAAATTTCATTTTGACTCTAGTGAATCCATTGTTCTTCATGATGTGTTGTATGATCTAGGACTAATGAAGAACATGGTATCTATATTTTCCTCATAAGATGAAGGGATGAGAGTAGGCTTCATAAAAGGAAAAATATTCACCTGACCTATGGAATTTTGCAGGAGGGTTGCTTTTGCCTTGGGATCTAGAGTTGAAAGACTCTATCGAGACCTCTACTAGCAATGGTACATGACAACAATCATCAAGTGAGTTATGGCACCGAAGGTTGGAACATCTACATTTTGAAGCCCTATCAAAATTGAAGAAGTTAGTCTTTAGGATCCATGATGTTCAAGCTATTGTTGGCTTGTTGGAGCCTAACCCAGGTTCTGAGTTAATTATCCAAAAAAATCCCTGTACTTCTAGCCCTTTCGGCAACGGTCCGTGGAGCGTGGACTGAGGTCTCACCTGAAGTAGTATGGGGGGGTGCTAGAACTAGGTTTCCACACCCTTCAGATGTCTGAGGGTTTGGTTTGATCCAACTATTCATTCCTACATGCAGGCTACTTTGCGCACTTCCCTGGCCTTCATGCCTTGTTATACTTGCCTTCACGTAGCCCTAACCAGGGGCTGTGGGGCTTCCATGTTGCTGGAACAATGCTCTGCACTATTCCCCTAAGTCGCACTCAAGATCTTACTTATCTTCCTATACAAGTTAATTATCTTCATGTAAATGGATGTCTTACATTATATTTATTTATAGCACACATTCATATGAGTTCATACAACAAATAAATAGTTCAATTGAAATTTATACCCAATCATACATTAAAACAGGAAAAGATAGAGAGAAATATGGTAAAATTGTCTTTATTAGTTCTTCAAACGGTTACAGACTCGACCTTCCCTATGCACTCAGTTGCAGGGGTGCGCACACTCAGCTGCGGACTACTAGGCATCTTCACACTCAACTGCAAAGCCTTCTCCTACTCTACGACCCAAAGACACACTTTACACTTCGACTCAATCACTTAGACCCATCATCCTTCCATTCTATTAGTTATGTGTTATCTTCTACACTTAGAGCCTCACTCTATTTATAAAATCCCATGGTTCGTGGACCATGGGTAGGTCTATGAAGCCGACATTACATTACAAAAAAAAGGGCGGACAACCCTGTGACTCTATTATGACTTCGCGCTCCGTGCCCAAAAATCACAGAGCTTTTACAAAGGACTTGGTCAAAAATTGGGATTTAAGCCCCAAAACATGGCTAGGGGTATTTCATGCCCAACAAGCCCCTGACACAAACATTGCGACTCGCCCTCGAGTCACTCTGTCAGCACGAAGATATTCACGTAGAGTACCTCAAACTCTGTTTGAACCGTTGCAAGGTCAAAAGTGCACTGAGCGACTGCCTGCTGGATTGCTTGTACGAATTGTTCTGAGACCAAGGTGTTGAAAGTGCTTCCCTACATCTGTGCTTGTGTCCCTTGCATTTGTGGGAGCTTGCCTTCAATTGCTGCTATGATGGTGAAGGCCTCATTGATCCAAGGCTGAACGCATGCCTTCAGGACTACTTCTTTGTGTCGTGCCGCATCCACCTATTCTTTCAATGCTTTGGCCTATTGCATTCGCGCGAGCCTCTGAGTGAGGGCCACCATTTGTGCAGTTCCTTTGACGCTGTCATACTACTGCTGGAGTTCATGTACCTCTGTTTCTAAGAGCTGGATGTTGGGGTCCTCCTATAGATTTTTGAGGACCTCAAATGACTTCTCCAACATTCTGGTGCAGTCTCTCACGACACTACCGATCTCGTCTAGTCCTGCTGTAATAGCACTGTGCACAGTTCTCTTACTTTCGAAGAGGTGGAAAGTTTCACCTTCAACTGTAGCTCTATGATCTGAAGGTTCAACTCTAGCTAAACCTTTTTCATTTCCTCCTGCACCTTGCCTACCCCTGCTACTAGTCTGTGGATGCGTGCCTCTACTGGTGTGTCTGCTGGAATGGCTAGCTCAGGGACGCTTTGATAAGCTTCGTCCAGTACCTGTACCAGTTGTCGATTCTGTGACACCACTTTGTCGTGCTACAAGCTCAACTATTCCAAGTTGATCTTCTGGTCACTTAGTACTTGTAGCATGCAAATCTCCCTAACCTGCAGTTCTGCAGTAATCCCATCCTGCAGAATGTATAATGTCTCTCGCAGGAGTGCAGCCATGTTGATTCTGATACCCTTCAGTGCACTAATCGTAGGCCTGTCGGCCTCATTTGTTGTCACCCATGCCCCTTCCGGTAGCACTATGGTATTTTTGACCCAAGCGCGCAACATCTTCTCTGCTGCAATTGTCCCTAATATGAGGCTGGTCGAAAGGGTACTAGCCTGAGAAGTGCGCACCTATAACTCTTGCAGCTACACTCTAAGGGCCCCCAACACAATCTGGTTCTCCTGCACAAAATTCTGGAGGGCTTCGGAGGTGACATTGTGCACTGTCTCGCTGATGTCGTGTAGATCACCCTAGGTAAGGGTGATCGAGTCAATAGACAACTTCGATGCCTTGACCTTCTTGCGCGGCCCCGTCCGCTCAGTCGCGTGCTGGTGCTTCAGCTGTGTTGACGCAGTTTGTGGGTCCATGCCTCCCTCCTCTTCCTATGCTTCCTACCCATACGAAGGTGACTTTTTGCCCTTGCACTCCTTCGCAACTACCTCCTACGTTGTTGCTGCTATTATAGCCTTTTTCTATTCAGCTATTATTTATGCAGCGTCCAGTGCCTCCTACGCTTCTGCTGCCACTGCCTCCTTCCTTCTCTTCTCTGCCAACTGCACCATGCATAATTTGGCCTCCTCTTTCTTCCTCTGCACTGTAGATTTTCTCTATTGCCGTGATGTCTGGAGCATGCCACTCCAAGGGCCATGTATCTAGTACATTAAAGATTACATCGTCCGTGGCTACAAAGGGTAGTGCTCTCTATTGCTTGGCTGGGTCCTTGTGTGCTCTAATGTATATCCTATGGAGTTCCACTTTAAACTCTGCAAAACTTTGCAGGCTGTTATAGATAGTGGGTGATAACCGCGGCTTGTAGTTAATCCCCATCTTGAGGTTCATTTCCATGAACACCCAAAATATCTTGCTGTCACGGGTTTGGTTTGCATCCTTCATGGCCCAAAGCGAAGCGTACTTTGCGGCCTTCGACAGATCCCTGTAAATTATGGGGAACTGACTGTCCTCTGGCAATTCCCATGCCATGAGCACTATGGACAACAGAAGCCATGCATAGTGGAACGTTTTTCCTTGTTCCTAAGCCTCACAACAATTCTCCAAGAATTCCTTGCAGAGGAACTCAGACCAGTTAAACTGGACCCCCTTCGTGCACTACTCAACAAGTGCTACCACGAGTGTGGATACCTCGTCTGCGTGACACTTGTGCATAACCTTACCTACCAATATTTGGGTTGCCACTCTGACTGCTTTGTCGTTGACACTGGATATGGCGTAACCCCTCTTCTTCTTTTCCAGTTTATATTTCTTCTTCATGGCCTCTGCAATGGCCAAGTCACTGCTTTTCCCCTCTGATATATTTGCGGGGTCTTCTCCTTTGCATGGCAGCCGGGTGATGTGATGAATCAAGTGTTTTGTGATGGGGATGGGCTCCTCCAGCCATAAACACCCACCATGCACTAGGAAGAGCAGCTGCCTGATGATGAAAATTATTATTGGGGCATGCTGGAAATGTGGCACCCAAAGCAAGTTTAGTAACCCTGCTTTTTCCACTCCACACAACCATTTTCACAACTCTAATTCGGTAATCCCTGTCGCGGTGATCTGCTTAGGCTTCATGAGCTGCACGGTCTCTAGGTGAGGTAACTTCTCGTTGTCAACAAGATCCCAATCTTCAAATTTCAAGCTAGGCACCTGTCCCAGGTGCATGCCCTAAAAAATGATGTTGTTTAGGATGAACGGGGTCTAGAGAGAGCTTTTCCTCTTATCAAGATCCTTGGGCTATTTAGCCTTCCCCTACCACAGGGGGATATAGGCGGACAGCTTTCTTGGAGGGTGCGCAGGCTCAGTTTCCTCCTCCATGCCTTCATCATCATCTTCTTTGATGATAAGGTCCTCTAGGTCTTCCTCCTCCTCATTGGTTTCTATGTTAACGACTTTCCCCTTCTCCTCCATCGTCAGCCTAGTGCGCAGTGGGTTTCGCAGGGACACACATACGGGAACCATCGCCTGTTTGTCTTTCTTTGGTCTTGGCATGTGTGGTGATTTAGGGATTTCTGCCACAATCCCAGTGCCTTCAGGGGCATCTCCCACAGTGAAGGCCTACGCGGCCTCTTCGGTGGTCATTTCTATAATTTCCATAACTTCCTCAGATGTTGCCATCGTGTCCGACCAGAAATCTATCACTCGTGTACTCAGGGGCTCAATTAATGTTCTGCATAGGTCAAATAGGGCTCTGCTCAGGCTACGCAGGGTATACAACTCCTCAATTTGCAAACGGCCATGTGTTGTTTGCTGGGCAACCCTTTGTAATTTATAGCACCTTTTGAATTTGAATTCGACCATTCCCCCCAAATTCGGTTCATTAATGCTTTCTTGGCAGCAAATTTTCCAAAATCTTACCCATAAATCGTGTCTTAAATGTCTGCCACCTGCTCCATTTAGTCTCAATTCGAGCATCACATCATGAATAGTGACTTCAATGGTCACTTTATGGCCAACTTGCACAGAAGTGCAACCCCCCTTGCATGGTCATGGACCCTATGACTCTTTGCTTCTGCGCGCAACTTCAACATTGCGTAGCTCTTGGGCAAAGTAGTTTATAGTCCCGCACCTCCTTTCAATTTCCAGGAGTGTTAATATTGTACTTTCCATGGCTATTCAGGTGGTCATCCCACCTGTATAGGTTGTCATCCAGTCATCCATCACTTTTCCTGGAAAATGCCCACCTTTTATTGTTACTGGCAGTGTTGTGCACTTTATCATCTGTAGCGCGCCACCTTGGTTGATTCGCTTAGTAATATGTGGTCCAAGCCATGGCATCAAATTGATCAATTCGTGGCAATAGTCCTCAAACTTGTCAGCGTGATCATGCACAGCCTGTTTTATCACCCTGGTCTTCTTATCAAGAAAGTCTTCCTTTATCTTATCCTATAGATTATTGATTTCCGCTTCTACCACAGCGCTTTTTGCCCTTAATCGCACCCTTTCTTTCCCAAGTTCTTGGAGCCTAAAATTGCCCTGTTGGATTTCTTCTTCCAAGGTTCCACGAACCATCGTATCTATTGGTGCTCCCATGCGCGAACTAGGAATTTCATGCTCTATGGGGATTACAACATTTGCTTCATACTCCAGCTTTGGAGGTGCCTACACTGTTAGGTTCTTGCATGAGATCCTATAAGCCCATAGAACCACTAGTACGCGCAGGTCCCAGTCAGTCCGTTCGCATGGTGGACCTTGTTCATCGCTTCGCATAATTTGTTAAAGGCTTCTGTGTGGATAACCTTTTGCGCACTTGTTGTTTCCATACTCTGTGGTTCCAACTAGAGGGGTCGTTCGCGCCATTGCCTTGCCCGCACTTGCTTACTGATCGTGTCTCCTAATGCGAAGACTGTGTGCATCCCTATAGGTTTTACACCATATGCCTGCATCCATCTAGATAGGTGGGTGCGTGGACCGTTTCATCTGGAAATCTTGTCTATTAATCGCATTTGAGGCTTCCCAAACTGCATGTGCATCATCCTCCTACATTCGTGCTAGTCCTTAAAGCTTCTTTGGTGTGTACCACACCACCTCGCAGGTGTAGCGTGTAGTACCCATTTCAAAGCTTCGAAATGTTGTTGTTCCATCACTTCTCTTTCAAATTTTCTCAGAAAGTCATCCACCTCACTTAACCCATCATCCGTAAGTAGATCCCTCACCTCTGTTGATATGCAACACAACGATCTCATCATCATGTTATAGTTCAATGCTGTTACCTCATGTAATCGGTTCTGCCATCCTTCTATTTCCTCGTTCGAATCTAATGTGAAGGAGCTTTCGCGCTCCCATGAGATTCATCCATCCGCAGTCGGATTCACCCAGTATTACTCTCGCGCGGTTATCTTGTAGATGTAGTCCAAGTCATCGTCGCTGTCGTAGTCACACACCAGCTCCATGTAGCACGATCCTTCTACAGGGTCCAAAGATACAACCATGCATAAAGACTTTTTCTCAAAAATCATCTTGCGCTTCTTCAGATTTATCACCCTTTTCATGTCAGTGGCCCAATCTATTCCTAATAGTGTGTGGTAGGGATTGTTGTTATCAGCAATCTCTATCACTTCCAAATCTGCTAGCACGCTTTCCCCTTCGATATCTACTGTGATTCCCTACAATCTCCCCATAGGAAGGATCTTTTGTTGGTTTGGCATTCGCAGTTGGATAGGAGACCATTGTAGTGTAGGCCTTCCCATGTGCTCCCATGTTTGCTTCAATAGGGCATTCACGTCCGATCCTAGATCTAGAATCACTTGGTCCATCTCATATTCCCCAATCTGCACGGTCAATCTCATCTCCCTTCCTGCTTGCCTTATGTGCTTTTCGAGCTTTCAGACTACACGCAGTTCTCCTTGAATGGTCCTAGTGCATCTATTTATGAGTTCTTGTAGCCCCTTTACAGCCTTGCTGTCCCGTAATAGCTTCATGCATGTTTCCAGGAACGTGGTGAGCATCGATGGGTCCATTTCTAGCTCCATTCCGTCTTTACTTCCTGAAGTGGAGGCATCAGTGAAGATCCTCTTGGCTTCCATGAAGGTCTCCTTAGCGTGGTACAAATCAAACTCTGATTCCTTCATTGGAGCCTTGCAAACCCAAGTATTTTCTTTAGGCTACTTGCCTTTGTCATCCCCTATCATAATTCCACTTTAGAGCACAATATTCACATTAGGGTCTTCCTCGCATGCCTCAGACCTCATCATTTACAGGTTTTGAGTAAGGGGAGGTTGGAGTGCTCCTTTATTGTGCAACCTTGCTATCAGTGTGGGACAATCTTTTGTCTTGTGATAAAAAAATGTACAATACAAACATGATGGCTGCATTGGATTTGTACAATCGCAGGCATAATGTCTTGGCCCTTCGCAATTGTAACATATCAACTGTCTGCAACCTCTTCCTGGTCCTCCTCCATCTTGGCCTCGTCTGCGCCCCTGTAATCCAGTTCGCGCCATCCTTGCGTTTTGGTCAAGGGGCCACGTTTCAGCCCAAACTCTATAGGTAGGAGTCTGATCCATCATCAAATCATAACTTCTACATGTGCACTCATCATGTCCCAATGATCTACAGAAATTACAGAATAGATGTTGTGAATTCTGTGTGTACTTTTGCAATAAATGGTAGTTATTTGTAGCATTCTTTCCTCCTATTTGACAAATCGTGCACCATAATGCAAGCATCACGCTCGGTCCTGCTTGTGCCTTCAGTCTTAATGGAATTGGTCGTCCCCCCGCGAGGTAATTCGTGAACACCGGTCAGTGTTCCTTGTCATATCCTTAGCCCTTGGACTTTATGCACCATACCTCATCGCACACTTCTGGGTGAGCTATCCTGTCTTGTTTTAAACTCTGCATCTCAAGGCACAAGTTTTTCAACTGTGCATGAATCAGTTGAACTCCCAAGTTGGGATCCTGTATCGGGGTCTCCTACAATCTCATTGTGTCCTCCAATGCCTTGGCCTAAGTTGTTAGCCTCTGTTGTGACAACGCGTTCCTTAGATGTGGCGTTAATGATGCTACAAACTATTCACTGTGTTGTCCATCTGTCAACGTCATGTTAGCTTCGCAAATTTCCACTTCATTCTCTGATCCAACTCCCAAGGGGTCTTGCCTGGTAGCATTGTGATTTCCTTGAACCTAATGATCGACTACACCTTTGACTTTGGCCTGCTAAATTCTTTGTTTAGCATAGTTCAAATATCTACGATCCCCACATTTGGATTGTCATCAGAATGCTTAATGTACCAGGTGAGTGCGCGATCCCGCAGAGAGCTGACCAACATTGCTTTCTTTATATTGTCATCTTTGACTCCCTGTGCTTCCCATACATCTTTTATCATGAACCAAAATTGGTCCGGATCTTCATTCCCTACTCCCTTGAACATTGGCAACTTTATCACGCTCGCCATATTGCTTCGTGGTAGTGGCATAGGTGGTATGGGTGAAGACAGTGAAACTGGTGATGTTGTGGGTGGGGGTTGTATGCGCAAAATTCTCTGTCTTATCAAATTTTGAGACCTTTGCATGATCTTCTTTGCCCCCTTGCAGAGGTGAAATCAAGGGGCTAGTTTCTAGTTTTGTACTACCTTCGTTTCTGTAGATTCTCCCACTTCACGTAGCCCCAAACATCAATTTATTCACATAAACCACTTCTCACACAGTAGCATTTTAATCCAAGTGTTCAAAGGTTTAACATACCTCACGACCCTTTGAGCAAGCATCATTCTACCTTGCTATAGTTGACTGAATTATCTACTGCGAACTCAGTGATGAATCCTCCTATGATTCGATCGAGCTAGTGATCAACAATGTGCATGATCTTATCCTCTGATGCTTCTAATCTGCGCACCAATTCTGGAGTCCACACAATAGGTCTATCGAGCTTACACTGTCCTTGGCTACCTGCTAGCTTTGCGATCCACTCATATAGCTTAGTAGGGAAAGATGCAAAGAAAATTTCGTACATCTCTATGTATAAGTAGTAGTATAACCACTCTTCTTTTGATAGTCGTGGGTTCTTGTTCTCCTGCGCCTCGAACTCATGAATCTTCTTATCTAACCAATCTTCAATTCATTTCTTTGTCGGATTCCAGTGATACGACATCAGACATCTCTATGCAGATCCCAGTCCCAGCAATGGAACATTTTGTTGGCTTGTTGGGGCCTGACCCAGGTTCAGAGTTAATTAGCCAAACAAATCCCTATACCGCTGGCCCTTTCGGTAACAGTCTGTGGAGCGCAGACTAAGGTCTCACCTGAAGTAGTATGGGGGGTGCTGGAACTAGATTTCCGCACCCTTGAGATGTATGAGGGTCTGGTTTGATCCAACTGTTCGTTCCTATGCATAGGCTACTTCGCGCACTTCCCTGGCCTTTGCGCCCTGATATACTTGCCTTCGGGCAGCCCTACCCAGGTGCTGTGGGGCTTCTACACCGCTGCAGTAACGCTTTGCACTATTCCCCTAGGTCGCACCTGGGATCTTACTTATCTTCCTATACCAGTTAATTATCTTCGTGTAAATGGATGTCTTATGATATATTTATTTATACCACACATTCATATGAGTTCGCGCAGCAAATAAACAGTTCACTTGCAATTTATACCCAATCATACATTAAAACAGGAAAATATACATAGAAATATGGTAAACTTCTCTTTATTAGTTCTTCAATGGTTACAGACTCGACCTTCCCTGCGCACTCAGCTACAGGGGTCCGCGCACTCAGTTGCGGACTACTAGGCCTCTGTGCACTCAGCTGTAGATCCTTCTCCTAATCTAAGACCCAAACACACACTTTACACTTCGACTCAACACTTAGAGCCTCGATCTATTTATACAATCCTATGCGGACCATGGGTAGGTCTATCAAGCCAACATTACATGACAAAAACAAGGGCGGACAATCCTGTGACTCTATTATGACTTTGCACTCCGCGCACACAATTCGTGGAGCTTTTACAAAGGACTTGGTCAAAACTTGGGCTTTAAGCCCCAAAACATACATAGGGGGGATTTCATGCCCAACAGCTAGTCATGATGGAGTATGTCCAGGTTGTGCCAGTGGAAAGAAGAAAAGCGAACCATTCCCCTCTAACAAGAATAAGACTAGTGATTTTCTTCAACTCATTCATTTTGACCTATGCAGACCCATGCCAGTGCACTCTATTAGTGGAAATATCTACTACATAATATTCATTGATGATTTCTCCATGAAGACATGGATATTTTACCTGAAGCATAAATATGAGGCCTTTGATATATTCAAGGACCTCAAGGTGCTAATATAAAATAAAATAGGGAAGAAGATCAAGGTATTTAGGTATGACAATGGTGAAGAATATACATCAAATGAGTTAATTGAATTTTGGAAGCAAGTTGGAATCAAGAAGGAAACTATTGTAACTTATAATCCTAAGCATAATGGAGTGGCTGAAAGAAAGAATAGGTCCATCGTGGAAGCTTGCCAAGCTATTCTACATGATAAAAAGTTGCCAAAGTTCCTTTGGGAGGAAACTACAAATACAATGGTATATGTTCTAAATAGGGTTTCTCTTCAAGCCTTGGACAACAAGACTCCGAAAGAAGTATTCATAGGTGTGAAGCCCATCATTAGACATCTCAGGATATTTGGTTGCCCTGTATCTTTTTATGTGCCAAAGGATAAGAGGAATAAGATGGAAGCCAATAGAAAGAAATGTATGTTTGTTGGATACTATGAAAATTATAAAGCATTTAGAATATATATCTAGTCAAAGGAAGATTGAGTTTAGCATGGATGTAACTTTTGATGAATATGGTTCCCTTGGAAAATCAAGGGATCTTCCTGTTGGGTCCCTATAATACTAGTTATTACCCCATTATTATTTTAGTTATACCCCTTATTTATATTGTTGTGCCCCTATTACCCCCATATTGTTATTTCTGTGCCCCATAGAATCCCTCTATTGTTATTTTTGTGGCTTTATATTATTATTGTTAGGTCGGCTGGATTATATTGTGACTTCTTAGACTCCTATATATAGAAAGGAGGTTTTGTCATTTGTATCATCCAAGAATTTTTCATTTATGTAATGTAAAGGAGGTTGCCCCCTCGAAGAGGCTGAATTCTAAGGCGTTGATCTTTCTTTTCTATCTTTTCTTGAGCTGGTTTCATAACATTTGGTATCGGAGCTTTGGATTCTAGGGTTTTGCTGCTCCAAACAGGTCATCGTGGCATTTTCGCTATAACTTTTTTTCTGTGATGTTTCAGAAGTCGCAAAAAAAAACTTGTTTGAGAAGAAATTGCGCTGAACCTTGGGTCCGAATTTCAGATCATTTTGCGTGATATTTGCGGAGATATGCTCTGAGGAAGTTGGTCTTTTTGCAGACTCCTGAATTACATTCAAAACAGGTGACCTAGGGAAAATCGTGATAACTTTCTCTCTGGGGATCAGATTGAAATTTCGTAAGAAGGTACAGAAAGAGGACGGACTGTAGTTTCTTGTATATCATTTTCAGAACCAAAGGTTGAAATTTGTACACGTGGCACTTCATACAGGTTCACTCTTCTGGAAAGGTCTATAATCAGGTCATTTTGGGAGATTGTGCATAACTCTTTCTTGGAGAATCCAATTTGGATCAGACTGGTGGCATTGGAAAGAGGACACAGAGAGCTACTATAGGTCACAATTTCAGAACTAGATGATTTGAAAGTACAAAGATACATCAGAGGCAATATCAAGCTCCTACAAAGGGAAAAAGGGTGTGTAGATTTTTTTAAATTTTTGCTTAAGTTTGGTTTGAAAATTTATTTTGAAGGAATTCAAAGGGCATAGTAGAGCATTATTATCGGTAACTGATGCCCCGAGGAAAGAAAATGCAAACACCTAGTAAGGAACCTGAAAGCTCTAGCATGAATCATGAAGAAGAGGAAGAAATGCAACATGATATATCAAAATTACAAGACCAAGTGCAACAATTGTCCCTTGCACAAAAAGGAACAGAATCTAAGATGGATGGTTTAAAGAAAGATGTAGAAGCTAAGATGGATGGTTTAAAGAAAGGTGTAGAAGCAAAGATGGACTGTTTAAAGAAAGGCGTAGAAGCTAAGATGGACGGCATGGAAGCTAAGGTGAATGGCATGGACGCTAAAATTGATGGCATGGATGATAAGATGGAAGAATTGAAGATAAATATGAATAAGTTGCTACAAGAAATGGTCACTAAGGGTGAAATAGTACTAAAAGAAACTCATGATGAGAACAAAAGAAATGTTAATCATGACTCCATAGACTCTAATGTTGGATCGAAGACTCACCATGTTCCAAAAATCGATATGAGGAAGTTTGATGGCAAGGATCCCGCCACATGGATATTACAGATGGAGCAATTCTTCGATCTCAATAATGTGCAAAACACACAAAAGGTACGTATGGAAACTTTATATTTGGAACCAAATCAGTTTGTATGGTATCAATGGCTTTGTTCTCGTAAACAATTTATCACTTGGGCAATTTTTACGGAAGAATTGATAGCACATTATGAGGATACAAAAAGCAACACTTTTTTAGCCAATTGATAAGTCTCAAACAAAAGGGTTCAATAATGGAGCACATTGAGGAGTTCCAAAAATTGAACATAAGGGTAAAAGATATTCCAGAGGAGCATAGGATTGATGTGTTCATAGGGTCTTTAAATGATAATATCCAACATGATGTGCGCCTTTGGGAACCTGATTCATTAGAGAAGGCATTCAGGTTAGCAAGAAAAATAGAAAGCAAAATTATGGCAACTAGGAAGCATACCATTCACAACTATAAAGACGGAAGTGTTGTTGCCCATAGTCTTCCAAAACCTACAAGGTTGACACGACAACAATTGGAAGAAAAAAGAGCAAAAGGGCTTTGTTACAATTGTGATAGCAAATACACAAAAGGTCATAAGTGTGCTGAGAAGAAATTATTCTACATAGATTGTGAAGAGGAAGAAGAAAAGGAGCAAGAAAGGTCAAAAGAGGAGGATATATTCCAGGAACAAAGCCTAGATGAAGAGCAAATAAATCCGACCATATCTTGTAATGCATTGGTGGGAATTACCACTCCTCAAACCATCAAGATAGAAGGACAAATCAAGAAGAAAAAGGTAATAGTGTTGATTGATTCAGGAATCACCCACAATTTTATTCATTGTAGGGTAGCAAAAGAATTGAATTGCTTCCTATATCCAGCACCAGAGTGTCAAGTGATGATTGCAAATGGAGGAACAATAAATTGTTCTGGAAAGTGCCATAATATCAAGCTATCCATGGGAGAATATATATTGACTAGCCCAATGCTTTCCATTCCAATGGGAGGTGCTGATGTTGTACTAGGAGTCCAATGGCTACAATCCTTGGGTACAATAGCTTTTAATTTTCAAGAACTTTTCATGAAATTTTATGTGGAAGGAAAGGAAGTTGAATTAAGGGGTATTGCAGGGAAACCAGGAAAGATAATCAGCTCTAATGGCATGACAAAGCTTCTAAAAAAGGAGTAAAGAGGTGTAATTGCACAATTATGTTTGCTAGATGTTTCCACATTGGAATCATCTATTTCTCCAGATCTCCAAAATGTCCTGGACAATCATTCCAGGGTATTTGAGACTCCCAAAGGTCTCCCACCTATGTGTGATCATGATCATGCTATTCATCTGATTCCAGGAAGTGTTCGTCCAAACATTAGGCCGTACAGATATCCATATGTCCAAAAAAGTGAAATTGAACATATGGTTGCAGAAATGCTAGAGGCTGGTATAATTCAACCGAGTCAAAGTTCTTTCTCAGCTCCAGTAGTATTGGTGCACAAGAAGGATGGATCATGGCGCATGTGTCCAGATTATAGGGAGCTCAACAAGCTCACTATTAAAGATAAGTTCCCCATTCCTGTCATTGATGAATTACTGGATGAATTGCATGGATCAATTTACTTCACCAAGTTGGATCTTCGTTCGGGATATCATCAAATCAGAATGAAGATTGAAGACATTCCGAAAACAGCATTTAGAACTCATGAGGGTCATTATGAATTTTTGGTCATGCCTTTTGGCCTTACCAATGCACCTTCAACATTTCAAGGTTTGATGAATTCAATTTTCAAACCATTCCTTAGAAAATTTGTGTTGGTATTTTTTGATGATGTACTAATCTATAGCAAGTCTTGGAAGGATCATGTTGAACATGTTGACAAGGTGCTACAACTATTGGAGGAGAAACAATTATATGCAAAAAGATCCAAATGTTTCTTTGGAGTCCAGGAGGTGGAATATTTGGGTCATATTGTATCTCATGAAGGAGTTAAGGTAGACCCTAGCAAAATTAAAGCCATTAAGGAATGGAAAATCCCCACATCCATAAAGCATCTGCGAGGATTTCTTGGGTTGACAGGGTATTATCGCAAGTTCGTTAAGGATTATGGGAGAATAGCAGCACCTCTAACAACATTATTGAAGAAAGATTCATTTTCATGGACTCCGGAAGCAACAAAGGCCTTTAAACATCTTAAAGAGGCAATGTGCCAAGCACCGGTCTTAGCTACACCGGACTTCACAAAAACCTTTATTGTGGAATGTGATGCTTCAGGAAATGGAATTGGTGTTGTTCTAATGCAAGATGAAAGACCCATTGCTTTTGAAAGTCGTCCAATCAAGGGAAAGCTTTTAAGCAAAGCTATTTATGAGAAGGAAATGTTGGAAATACTCCATGCACTTAAGAAATGGCGACCCTACCTAATGGGAAGACACTTCAAGGTAAAAACGGACCATGATAACCTTAAATACTTTTTAGAACAGATATTATCCTCTGAAGAGCAACAAAAGTGGGTCACAAAGATGTTGGGTTATGACTTTGAAACCATCTACAAAAAAGGGAAGCAAAATGTGGTGGCAGATGCACTCTCAAGAAAGGATGAGGATATGGAAGCATTGTTGTGTGCCATTTCTATTATCCAACCAGATTGGATAAACGAAGAAAAGGAGGAATGGAAGAATGACGAAGAAGTGTGGGCACTTATTCGAAATCTACAAAAAGATTCCAGTACTTATGATACATTTAGCTGGCAAAATGATTCGTTATGGTACAAAGATCGCTTATACCTCTGTAATAATTCCCAGCTAAAACAAAAGATTCTTATGGAATTGCACACTGCTCCCTTAGGAGGGCACTCAGGATTTTTAAAAACTTACCACAGGGTTAAGAAGGAATTTTTTTGGGATGGCCTTAAATCAGATATTCAAAAGTTTGTGGCGGAATGTTTGGTTTGCCAACAAAATAAAGTTGAAACAATTAAGACACTGGGTCTATTACAACCTTTATCCATTCCAAGCCAATGTTGGGAGGAGGTTTCAATGGATTTTATCACAGGTTTACCCAAGTCTGAGGGAAAGAGTGTCATCATGGTGGTAGTTGACAGACTTACCAAGTATGCACACTTTTGTGCATTATCACATCCATTTAAAGCCAGTACAGTTTCTACTGCATTTATGGAAACAGTTCAAAAGCTACATGGAAACCCAAAGATTATTGTAAGTGACAGAGATCCCATTTTCTTTTTTTTTTTCTGAATGCGACTAATTCTATTATCATACAAAACAGAGATACATATAGAGTACAGTGGGCAAGGCTAAGAAGTTTTGCCAATCAGCCCTTTCCTTGCCCTGATTCCAGTTCCAAAATTGAGCAGATTCAAAATTGGAATTTGATGCTTGACCACTGAAGACACATTGACATGACACATAGAATCTGAAAAGACACCAGGGCCATAGACTGACCCGGACAAAGACAGACAGACACCTGAACAATTACATCTGACACATGAATAATTACATCTGACACATTGACAAAGATGTAGATTTCGCTTGGCAGAGTCATACACAGAAAACCCAAGAAAACAGCTGAGGTTACCGGGAGCGAGTTCATTCATCATCGGTGGTCTGGGGCGCCTCTTCGACTCGGCACCTGAAACGGAGAGAATCTTCGGAGTCTGAGAGCTGGATGACTGCGTCAGGGCTCCCTTCCTATGCTGGCCTGCTTGGACCAGCAAGCGCTGAAGGGCCGGCAGCATAGACGCAATTGGTAGCTGGGCTCGCGAGGTCAGATCCGAGCTCACGTCCAGGGGCCAAACAACTGGTTCCTACCCCAACCGGAAGGCACGCAATGGGGGATTCCTCTCTGCTGGAGCGCTGCCCATCCGGTAAAGGCTCTGCCTCCGTGTTTTGAGAAACGCCAGGCTCAATCGTAATGGAAACAACCAGAGTAGAATTAGCTTGAGGGCAGGGGAGCCGATACCTGAGCGTGGGGAGCTCCATCTGACCCTCCTCTGAACGTGGGCTTCTGCTATCATAACCACCATCCTCCTCATTGCTGCCTTGGTACCTCTGAGGCATTGACATTACTTCAATTGAGGAGGAGGGCGAATTGTGGTCTTGCCGCTGTGTGAAGGTCCTGCCTCTGGTTCCTCCTCGTCTGCTGCCCATACGCGGCCTCTCCCTCGGCATTTCTGAATTTTCCAGTTGCAGCCTTACACAAGCACCCGGAGCTCCTCCCGTTATGAATACAAACTCAATCTCAGCACAGTTGCAGGGTGTGCTCGTTCCTTGCCCTGAAACCGGCGGAGCGCACTTCAAATCCTCACTCTCGTTCCCCTCTGAGCGGAGCAGGGCCTCAACACATTGCTCTCCCATGTTCCTCTGCAAACCGAGCACTCTCCCATTTAATCGCTCCACTGCATCGATCGCCATGCCCCTCGCGCGAGCTGAGAAGACAGGCATTAATGCCTTCGGCTGTCGAATTTCATGCGGGTTAATATCCCGCCTCGCATGGTACCCCTTGACAACGCGGACCTGCCACCTGCCCAGGTGATGGCTAACGCCATCAACGCGTAGCTGCTGCACCCGCATCCGGGAGACATAGATCCCATTTTCACTGGAAATTTTTGGACAGAATTATTTTCTTGTCTTGGTACTTAGTGAGCTCATAGATAATCTTATCATCCTCAATCTGATGGGCAAACTGAGATAGTAAACAAATTTTTTGAAGGATATCTTTGTTGCTTTGTATCTGATAAACAGACACAATGGGTCAAATGGTTGCCTCTGGCTGAATGGTGGTATAACACTTCCTTCCATACAGCAACAAAAATGACCCCATTTATGGCACTTTATGGGTACCAACCACCATCAATCACATCATATTTAAGAGAAAATTCTAAGGTTCAGGCAGTGGAACATCACATCGAACATCAACAACAAGTCCTCCAACTCTTAAAGGATAACCTTGTGTTGGCACAAAATAGAATGAAACAACAGGCAGATCAACATCGCAGTGAAAGAAGTTTTGATGTAGGTGATTGGGTATTCCTACGACTACAACCATATAAGAAAATGTCCCTAAAGCAAGCTAAGAAGGATAATAAATTATCACCAAAGTAATATGGTCCATACAAGGTGTTGGAAAAGATTGGTACTATGGCATACAAATTGGAGCTTCCTGCAGCTTCTCGATTGCACCCAGTTTTCCATGTTTCATGTTTAAAGAAGGTTATAGGCGACAAGCTCCCAGTTCAAACAATATTGCCAGAACTTGACGAGGAAGGAAAAATTATATTGGAACTGGAAGCAGTCACAGAAACAAGAACTCGACAGCTACGAAATCGATCAATTTCAGAGTATCTTATCAAGTGGAAGAACTTATCCGCTGAAGATTCCACATGGGAGGATGAGAATTTTATGCAGAAGTATCCAGAACTGCTCAAGCGTTGAGGACAACACTTTTTTGAAGGAGAGGGGCATGTTGGGTCCCTATAATACTAGTGATTACCCCATTACTATTGTAGTTATACCCCTTATTTATATTGTTGTGCCCCTATTACCCCCATATTGTTATTTCTGTGCCCCATAGAATCCCTCTATTGTTATTTTTGTGGCTTTATATTATTATTGTTAGGTCGGTTGGATTATATTGTGACTCCTTAGACTCCTATATATAGAAAGGAGGTTTTGTCATTTGTATCATCCAATAATTGTTCATTTATGTAATGTAAAGGAGGTTGCCCCCTCGAAGAGGCTGAATTCTAAGGCGTTGATCTTTCTTTTCTATCTTTTCTTGAGTTGTTTTCATAACACTTCCTATGCCTCCTCCTACAGAAAATAAAGATGATGATATGGACTTACTAGAAGGTCCTTGTGTGCCCAAATATGAGAAGGACATAGTTGATGATCCCATGGAGCCTATGGATGCCTTGGACAATCCTCCAAGTGATCCCCCTACCAGGAAGAGACTATTGTGGCTTCATGATACATTGTTGGAAATAATACTGAGAGGGGGGGTGAATCAGTATTATCAGATTAATCAAACTTTTCAAATGCCCAGAAACATATACGCTACTTCAGTTAAGTGAACCAGCGTGTACACGCTACTGTGACGAAGTAAAACAGCGTATAAGCAGAAAACTCACAATTTAGTTAGCTTATTCTTCAATTAAGTGCATCAGGACATTATTCATCATATTAACAGTAAACATGTGCAGTATAACAGAACAGATAAAAAGCCACACACATGAACACCAAGATATAAGGTGGAAACCCAATGTGGGTGAAAACCACCTGCTGCAAGTTGTCTCTATCTTTCTTAATATGAAACTTCAGTTTACAATCTTTTGTACTGGTGCAGCCTTATACCAGTACGCAGGCTACAACCTGCAGAAGGCTTCAACCTTCTCTCGTTCTCCAAACTTCCTTGGAAG
The DNA here is from genome assembly GCA_031772625.1 of Pinus tabuliformis. NCBI lineage: Eukaryota > Viridiplantae > Streptophyta > Pinopsida > Pinales > Pinaceae > Pinus > Pinus tabuliformis. The sequence continues at coordinate 730,675,285 of CM062804.1, forward strand.
GGAGCTCCAACCCCCTTTGCTCTTGTACTAGCCAAGATACTAGTACGTAGGTGCTGACCTACAATCTTCCTTCTTCCAGGTATCACTTTTCATACATTTTCAGACTTGGATATTCCTGAAGCACCACAATTCATTCAATTTCCACAACAGATCATTGAAGCATAAAACAACCAAACTTTGAATCACTGAACCACTGAACCCTGTCAATCACCAGTTACCAGAACACAGAGCAGACTACAGAACTCTGCAATAACAGTCAGACCCCACTGTAAACCCAAATCAAGCTTCAAAAGATATACGCTACTTTAATGAGCAGAACCCGCGTATACACGCTCTTTTACCGAAGCCAACCTGCGTACAGATCTAAAAATAAACTTTCTCAATTTGCAGCTGTACCAGACATTAGTTAGACTCAGAACGTAACATTGCGACAATATGCAGATCTAGAAATACGCATAATCAACCATATCATGATAGTGCATTTCAAACCATTAGATCCCGATCTATCCTTAGATCTAGTCTTCCATTAACCGATGTGATCTCTCCTTGGCTTAGATCATGCAACTCAGAACCTGCATATCAGATCTCTTTCTTTCTTAGATATTCATGCCTCGTCGAAAGATGATTTTGCCTAATGATCTTCTTCTCCTTATATAGCCTTAGGCCTTTCTCAATACCAAGAGCCAAAACCATAGTAACACAATACCATCAACTTTAAAACTAGGGATCGACACGCCCGTCGAGACATAATGGTCCGAAATCATAGGCACAACTTCCAAGGACTAACCACCATGAACCAAAGGAACCTTTCCACATACACGCGCTTTTTCTGAATCGAACTGGCGTGTACACGCGACTTGGGCTTAACGAAACAGCGTGTATGAGCTTCCTTGGCATGCTGTACTGAGATCTGTCTTCTGATTAAGTTGCCATCACCTGTACTAACCTCTGAGCACCTGTACCATCCACTGAGTGAGTTGCCATCAAGGACAACACTTGAATCATAATGCCAACAATCTCCCCCTTTGAACTTGATGGCAACCACCACACCAAGTTACTCTCCCCCTTTGACATCAAGGGCAAAGGGCTATGCTCCCCCTGAGGACATGCTGATACTTCTGCTTGGTTGTGCTGACTCGTGCTCCCCCTGACAGTAGGCCAGATCTGCAAAAGATGTTCTTCAACAAGAACCAAGACTTATACACCATATGGGACCTTTCTATCACCAAAGGACTCAATACATACAACCATAACATATCAGAAACAACCAATTATATTACAGCATTCATCCCAGGCATAGTGGGGAAACCAACAACGGCCGTTACATGACCTTGACACCATAAAAGAGACAAGAGAGATACATGACATAGAGACAACAGATCTAGACCAAGACTTAGGAAAGACATCAGCAGCATCTGATAAACATCTTGTTAGATCAGCAACTAGAATTTCTTTCTGAGCTCCTTCTCCTGAAACCAACAACCAAAACATCTGAATGCCAACAATGCTTTATGAGACTTTTGAGCTGCTCCCCCTGAACCTGTGCCTGTTGCACTCCCTGAAACTGTGCCTGAATAATTCTGACATTCCTATTGTTGTTCAGAACTTCAGAGTTTTCCCTTGCTGTTCAGAACTTCATATACGCGTTTTATCCTGTATAAAACAGCGTATGTACGCGGATATTCTTTCTGCAACAAGCGTCCAGCATACACGCGACTTACCCACCATGAATCCGCGTGTATACGCTCATATTCCTTCCGTAACCTGCGTATACCAACTTTTCTGTAGAACAAACAAATTTCAACAACAGGATGAAGCATTAACTACTCCCAGCTTTTGTCTGAGATATTCAAAAGTTTCCCTGGGCAGTGGTTTTGTGAGAATATCAGCAACTTGCTCCTTAGAAGGAACATACTCCAACTTGACCTTCTGCTCAAGCACTTGTTCCCGAAGAAAATGGTACTTGATTGGTATGTGCTTGGTCTTTGAGTGCATGACTGGATTCTTTGAAATGCTGATTGCACTTGTATTATCACATAAGATAGAGACAGGTGGAGTGCAAGTGATTTGAAAGTCCTGCAAGGTCTGCATCATCCAAAGAAGTTGTGTGCAACAAGATGCTGCAGCCACATATTCTGCTTCAGCTGTAGATAAGGCAATCGAACTTTGTTTCTTGCTGAACCAAGATACTAATCTGGAACCCATGAAGAAAGCACCTCCACTTGTGCTTTTCCTATCATCCACACTTCCAGCCCAATCTGCATCTGTGTAAGCATGAAGAGTGAGATCTGTATTTCTAGGATACCATAAGCCATAGTTTTGGGTCCCTTGAAGATATTTGAAGATTCTTTTGACTGCCTGAAGATGAGTTTCCTTTGGGTTGGCTTGAAATCTTCCAACCATTCCTACTGCATGTGTAATATCTGGTCGAGTACCTGTCAAATAAAGCAAACTCCCAATCATGGATCTATAAGTGGGTTGGTGGACTGCTGCTGATTCATCATTTGCACTGAGGCTGCATCCTGTAACCATGGGTGTACATACTGGTTTTGACTCTTCCATGCCATACTTCTTCAAGATCTGCTTGAGGTATTTGGTTTGAGACAAGAAGATACCTCCTTCATTTTGTTGGATTTGCAATCCAAGAAAATATGTCAATTCTCCAAGAAGTGACATTTCGAATTCTTTCTGCATAACCAAGGCAAAGTTTTGACTCATAGTCTCTTCATTGCTGCCAAAAATAATATCATCTACATAAACAACAAGAATTAGCAATTTGTTATTTTCAACTTTTATATAGAGATTGCTATCTGCTGATCCTTTTGAAAAGCCTTGTTGGTGAAGATATTTGTCCAACCGATAGTACCAAGCCCTTGGAGCTTGTTTGAGCCCATAGAGAGCCTTTTTCAATCTGCATACAAGGTTTGGATCATTCCCAAGAATGAACCCATCTGGCTGCTCAATATATACTTCTTCTTCTAAGTCTCCATTCAGGAAGGCTGATTTCACGTCCATTTGAAATACCTTGAAGTTTTGAAAGCTTGAGAGAGCAAGGAACATTCGGATGGCCTCTAGTCTTGCCACAGGAGCAAAGGTCTCTTCAAAATCTATTCCTTCTTGCTGTGCATACCCTTTACAAACAAGTCTGGCCTTGTTTCTAATTACTTCTCCATTTTCATTTAACTTATTCTTGAAGACCCATTTTGTTCCTATTACATTCTTATCTTTTGGTCTAGGAACTAATTCCCAAGTGTTGTTCCTTTCGATTTGCTCAAGTTCTTCATCCATTGCTTTGACCCAACATTCATCTTTGCATGCTTCTTTCACATTTTGTGGTTCAATGGAGGAGAGTAGAGCCAAGTAGCTTGAAGCTTCTGCAAGTGTCCTTCTTGTTTGTACTCCTGCTTCTTTCTGCCCCATAATTTGAGTTTCTGGATGATTCTTTTGGACATATCTGGATGGAGTCTTCTCTTCTATTCTTGTCTGCTCCTCTGGTTCTTCTTGAGATTCTTCTTCCTCTTGAGGTTCTTCTTCTTCATCATTTCACCTTTGAGAGTAACCTTCATCTTCTTCATGATGAACTTGCCTAGGAATATATCCCTTCTCATCAACCACTATATCAATACTGTCAACAATTCTGCCAAGTCTTTTATTGTAGCACTTGTATGCTTTGCTATGTGGAGAATAACCAAGAAGAATGCCCTCATCTGCTCTAGGTTCAAGTTTGCCAAGTTGCTCATCAGTATTCTTAATATAGCATTTGCTCCCAAAGATTTTGAAATGCTTCACGGAAGGAGTTTTACCACTCCAAAGCTCATGAGGTGTTTGAGTGCTGTTTACTCGGACATTTGTTTTGTTAAGAATGATAACAGCAGCATGTGCAGCTTCTCCCCAGAAGGTTGCAGGAGTACCTGATTCATCGAGCATAGCACGAGCCATTTGTTGGATAGTTCTGTTCATTCTTTCCACAACCCCATTTTGCTGAGGAGTTCTAGCTGTAGAGAATTCTCTTCTTATCCCATGTTCATCGCAGAAATCAAAAAATTCATTTGATGTGAACTCCCCACCTCTGTCAGATCTGAGGCACTTGATTTTGTGTCTTGATTCATTTTCAGCCAATGCTTTGAAGGATTTGAATTTTTCGAATGCTTCATCTTTGTGCTTCATAAGCCCTAACCAAACAAACCTTGAGAAATCATCAATGAATAATATCAGATATTCTTCTCCTCGAGGTGTCCTTTTCCTAAATGGACCACATACATCTGTATGGACTAGCTCAAGAGGCAAGCTAGCTGATCCTTCCTTCTCTGGAAAGTTAGTTCTGGTCTGCTTTCCAAACTGACAAGATTTGCATATGGTGTTGTCTGGAATTTTGATATCTGGAAGATCGCGAACTGCCTGATATTTGCATGCTTTCCTTATTTGTGAGAAGCTTAGATGTCCCAACCTTCGATGCCATAACCAGTGCTCTTCATCCTTGCTAAGATAGCATTGTTGTTGTCCTTCTTCAAATATGTACAGATTATTTGGAGTTCTTTTGCCTTTGAGAACTGTTTTACCTGTATCAAGATCACGAACAAGACATCCATTCGATCTGAAAATAACCTCTGTTTTTTGATCACACATCTGGCTGACACTTAGAAGATTATGCTTCAATCCATCAACATACAAAACATTTCCAGCCTTGACCTTTTCTTTCAAAGGAGCAATACCTTTTCCTTTTATAGTTGCAGGAGTATCATTTCCAAAAGAAACTTTCTTTCCCTTTTCTAAAGTAGAATAAGATTCAAGTTTTTCTTTATCACCTGTCATATGTTTCGAACATCCACTGTCAATGTACCATAGATTTTCCTGTCCTTCTGCATAAAATGCTATCCCACATCTTTCTGTTTGAGGTTCCTTTATTCTCCATGTTTTGGTGCTTGTGGCTTGTTCCTTTTTCTCCTGAAACCTGCTCCTGCATTCAGAGTCTTTATGACCAAAATTATTGCAAATAGAACATTCAACTTCATTTTCAAGCACCGAAAAGTTGTTATAGGTCCTTTTTGTAATCCCTGTCATACTTCTTTGTTTTTGAGCTTCCCTAGTCATGATTGTTTTATATGCAACACATTGAGCTGCTCTGTGACCAAAGTTGTGGCAAGAAAAGCATTGTCCATTGAAGAAGCTTCTGCGGTTATTGAATCTACCAGCCAACTGATTGTAATTTCTATTTTCATCTATTCTTGAGCCAAACTGAGAAGATTTTACCTGTGGTTGGTTGTAGCTTTTGTTCATCCTTAAGGAGGATTGTCCCTGATAGTTTCTGTTTGTAACTCATCCCTGCTTTACCTGATTATCTTCATTGTTCTTCCGCTCATTTCCTCTTGCTGCATCAAGATAACTTTTTGAGGTGGATGCTTGAGAGGTTTCTCCATTATAGCCCAAACCTGTCTTGTTTAGAGGAGACCGCTGCACACTGATAATCTCATCCAAAGTTTCAGATCCTTTGACAAATTTAAGATTAATAGCTTTTGTTTTCTCAATTTCTTTTCTGAGACCAACAATTTCACCTTCTAGTTTTTCAAGATGTTTTTCCTTTTCATCAATCTGAAATTGCAAAGTATCAATGATCACATTCTTTTCTTCTATGCCTCTCTTGAGTCTAGTGATTTCATTATAGAGATTATCCACATCTATAGCATCCTCATAATCATCATCTTCAAATGCCATTAACAGCTTATATTTATTACCTTGTTCATCTTCATCACTGTTTGATAAGCCATCACTATCTTCATGGGTGTAGTAGCTTTTCCTATTTGCACTTTGTTTCTTGTTCCATCTAGCAGGTTCTTTTCCTTTATCCTTATAAGGACATTTTGCAGCATAATGACCTACTTTCCCACAAGCAAAGCATTTGAAAGGTAGCTTACCTCTGAACCTTCCAGAACCCCTTTGAAGATTTCTGACAAAATTTGATTCTTCTTCCTCTTCTTCTGGAACATGGCTTGCTTCATAGTAATCTTCTTTTCCTGATGCCTTAAAAGCAGCTTCCCTTCTGTCAGATGGACCTCCCTTTCTCATTTCATAAGCGGTTAGAATTCCATGTAGCTGAGACATAGTGAGAACACGGAGATTTTCTTTTTCTTCTATTGCAGATACTTTAGATTCAAACTTGGGGGATAAAGATCTTAGAATCTTTTGAACTACTATAGTTTCTCTTATTTCTTCACCCAAATTTTTCATACAATTAACAATCTCATCTACCCGAAGAAAATAATTAGCCACACTTTCATCATTATACATCTTGAGAGTCTCATATTGAATCCTGAGTGTTTGAAGTTTAGCTTGCTTTACCTGTTCATCTCCTTCATAGCTAGTGATCATTTTGTCCCATATTTCTTTTGCTGATTTGAAGTGCATGACCTTCATGAATTCTGTTTGAGATATACTTCCTAATAGAGTACTGACTGCTTTTGCATTTGTTTCATATGCCTTTTTCTCAGCTGGATCTGTAGGAGTAGCTGAAGGAAAAGCATAGCCTGTTTCTACAATGTCCCAAACTTCTGTACCAAGAGATTGAAGATATGCAGTAACTCTTACCTTCCAATAATTGAAATTTGTTCCATCAAAAACCGGTGGCCTGATTGATGCTTCTTTCTCGTAGTTGCTCATGATGAATGATCTTCCTTCAAGCGATCAAGCTTCTCTGAAGGACCTGCTCTGATACCAATTGTTGGAAATAATACTGAGAGGGGGGGTGAATCAGTATTATCAGATTAATCAAACTTTTCAAATGCCCAGAAACATATACGCTACTTCAGTTAAGTGAACCAGCGTGTACACGCTACTGTGACGAAGTAAAACAGCGTATAAGCAGAAAACTCACAATTTAGTTAGCTTATTCTTCAATTAAGTGCATCAGGACATTATTCATCATATTAACAGTAAACATGTGCAGTATAACAGAACAGATAAAAAGCCACACACATGAACACCAAGATATAAGGTGGAAACCCAATGTGGGTGAAAACCACCTGCTGCAAGTTGTCTCTATCTTTCTTAATATGAAACTTCAGTTTACAATCTTTTGTACTGGTGCAGCCTTATACCAGTACGCAGGCTACAACCTGCAGAAGGCTTCAACCTTCTCTCGTTCTCCAAACTTCCTTGGAAGGGAGCTCCAACCCCCTTTGCTCTTGTACTAGCCAAGATACTAGTACGTAGGTGCTGACCTACAATCTTCCTTCTTCCAGGTATCACTTTTCATACATTTTCAGACTTGGATATTCCTGAAGCACCACAATTCATTCAATTTCCACAACAGATCATTGAAGCATAAAACAACCAAACTTTGAATCACTGAACCACTGAACCCTGTCAATCACCAGTTACCAGAACACAGAGCAGACTACAGAACTCTGCAATAACAGTCAGACCCCACTGTAAACCCAAATCGAGCTTCAAAAGATATACGCTACTTTAATGAGCAGAACCCGCGTATACACGCTCTTTTACCGAAGCCAACCTGCGTACAGATCTAAAAATAAACTTTCTCAATTTGCAGCTGTACCAGACATTAGTTAGACTCAGAACGTAACATTGCGACAATATGCAGATCTAGAAATACGCATAATCAACCATATCATGATAGTGCATTTCAAACCATTAGATCCCGATCTATCCTTAGATCTAGTCTTCCATTAACCGATGTGATCTCTCCTTGGCTTAGATCATGCAACTCAGAACCTGCATATCAGATCTCTTTCTTTCTTAGATATTCATGCCTTGTCGAAAGATGATTTTGCCTAATGATCTTCTTCTCCTTATATAGCCTTAGGCCTTTCTCAATACCAAGAGCCAAAACCATAGTAACACAATACCATCAACTTTAAAACTAGGGATCGACACGCCCGTCGAGACATAATGGTCCGAAATCATAGGCACAACTTCCAAGGACTAACCACCATGAACCAAAGGAACCTTTCCACATACACGCGCTTTTTCTGAATCGAACTGGCGTGTACACGCGACTTGGGCTTAACGAAACAACGTGTATGAGCTTCCTTGGCATGCTGTACTGAGATCTGTCTTCTGATTAAGTTGCCATCACCTGTACTAACCTCTGAGCACCTGTACCATCCACTGAGTGAGTTGCCATCAAGGACAACACTTGAATCATAATGCCAACATACATTACATGATGCTGAGAGGCATGTTCCTACCAAAGGGACCTTTAGAGAAAGTGAGAATCCATGCCGTTATCAAGGATACATTGTAGCTATGAGCATTGTCATCTAGGCTAAACCTCCTACTTTTGAAGAAGTTGTGAAAGAACGGTTTGTAAGGATTCCATGGCCAAAGAGTATGAATCTATTATGAAGAATGATGTATGGGATGTTATTCTGATACATAAAGGAAAATATATTGTGACTTCAAAGTGGCTATACAAGATCAAGATGGAGCTGATGGAAGAATTGAAAAATATAAAGCAAGGGTTGTGGCCCAAGGTTTCTCGTAGGAAGAGGGAGAATAATATGATGGTATATTTGCTCTCGTTTCCTGCTACATTACCATTATATTGATTGTTTCCCTTGCTTCTAGTCAAGGATGGACCCTTCACTAGATGGATGTAAAGATGACATTTCTTCATGGAATACTACAAGAAGAAGTATATGTTGAGCATCCTCGGGGATTTGAAGTGAAGGACATGAATATTCACATTTGCAGGTTAAAGAAAACACTATATGGTTTAAAGAAAGCTCTTAGAGCTTGGTATTCACACATTGATAGTTACAAGGTGAAGCTTGGATTCACAAGAATCAGTGCTGACCCAAACCTCTACTTCAAAGTGGTCCAAGGTATGACTTTGATTTTGGTTTTATATGTTTATGATTTATTCTTGATAGGTATTGATTCCCTGATGCTCAAATGTAAGAGGGTGATGGCCTCTAATTTAGAAATGAAGGATATTGGTATGATGCATTACTTTTTGGGACTAGAGGTGTGGCAAAGACCCAATGAGATTTTCCTTTCCCAAGGGAAATATACCATGAATATTTTGGAAAGATTTAGAATGGTAAAATGCAAGGCCCTGGCCACACCAATGGAGATGTACTGCAATATGTTATGTGGAGATGTTGTTGGACCTTATTTGACGAATCCTTCTAATTATTGTCAGTTGATTGGGTTATTGATGTTCCTTATGAACAACCATCCTGATATATGCTTTGTAGTGAACATTTTGAATCAATTTGTGACTTAGCCCCTTCATGCACACTAGCTTGTAGAAAAGCACATACTAAGATATTTGCATGGGAAAATTAACCTTGGTCTGAGATATACTACCAGAGATGTTAGACTTCATGGTTACACTAATTATAACTAGGTTGGAAATGTTATTGACAGGAAAATGACATCAGGGTGTTTCTTTAGTTTAGGTTCTACCATGATATATTGGATGAGAAAGAAACAAAAGTTTCTATCTTTAAGCATTACCAAGATAGATTGCATTTCTTCTAGCATGGTTGTGAGGTAGCTTGGTTGAGAAATACCTTTAAAGAGTTGTTTGAGCATATCCCAAATATGATCGTGATATATTGCACCAACAAGAGTGGGATCTAGTTGGAGGTGAATCTTATATTTCATGATAAGTCCAATCATATTGAGATCAGGTATCATTATATTCGAGACATGGTGTAGAGAGGAGCAGTGAGGCTCCATCACGTTTCGAATGATGAGTAGATAATGGATATATTGACCAAGGATTTGATAAAAGGGAAGCTGTTGGTATTTAGAGAGGAACTTGTATTGATGGATATGACCTTCCTAGGTAAGGGTCCTGGATGATAGAGAATACTAAGGGTGCTCTCCCCCCCTGTTAAGCTTCAAGGGCGAGGAATGGAGCAATAATGGATCCTAGGGTTGAAGGACCTATAAAAATAGGATAGGGTGTGATCCTTACCCCTTTGGTAATTCAATTTCACCTATTTTCACTATGAAAGAGTATACCCCAATTGGAATCCTACCCACAGGTTGGGCTTGTTAGATTAGTCCTCCCCATCTGGCCTATGGGTTTAGGTGACTTGAGATAGGGTGTGATCCTTACTCGATCGGGTAAGTCAATCTCACTCAAGTCATGAGATGTAGGTGTTCTACCACTTGACTCTTAAGGGTATCGTTGGAGGATCAATGGAAAATATGACAAAGTGTGATCCTCAGTTTGATCTTGAATATTGTCACTAGACAATAGGATCGAGTGTGATCCTTGAGTAGATCTTGCCTATTGTCCTAGGTCAATAGGAAAGAGTGTGATCCTTGTCGTTGCAGTAAGTAGATCTTTCATATTGATAGAGGGTGGTAGCTCTAGCACCCCTATGATGTCAAATTCTTCTTCTTTTAGATTCGAGAGTGTTCAATCGAGATAAGAAGAGATGAGTAGTGACGACATTTGACTTGATGATGATGAGAATTTTGAGATGGGACATATATTGCAGTCGGTAATTTCTCCCTAGCTAAGATGGCGTGTTAATTTGAAAGCTTAGGGAAAATTCCCTAGTTTGGTAAACCTTCCTCATCAAGAAAGACCCCTCCTAGCCCTTGGAAGAATTTAATTTCGTTAAGTAAAAATGTATTTTTAAGGTGAAAAACCACATGTGCACAAAAGTACAATTCGACTTTTAAGAAAGAATGGGCACCCATTGGAAGCATATAAATACAAGACATATCAAACTCATTTGAACATCACATCAAGCATATTCTTCTTCTCTCTTGTTTTGGTTTGGTTCGTACATGTCTAAAATTGAAGGGTCTAGGCTCATACCTATGAAGAGAAGAAATTAAGCTAGAGCCACAGGGTTTGATTGAAGAAATCTTAGTTGTAGCAACTACATTGATAAGGTGCTCCTTGCATCTAGAGGGATACAACCCACTGTCTGTCACTAGCTCCCAATAGTTGTGACCTAAAATTATTTTGATCATTGACCACAAAATCTGATCAATTTTAGAGAATTTGACTTTAATAATATTTGTCTATTGGGCTCATCTATTGGATATTATTTGGTTGTTTTTGTTGGATAATCAAAGGATTGAATTTGAATCTTGTTTTCTAAATTGTAACATTGTACTTTCTGCTAAACATTTTATGACAATCTAATAAGAAGAATAATTTGAAAGGGTCTTGTGGGGTTTTTCCGTAGTCTTTGACCAATCTCAGTGTCTCTTGTTATTGCTCTTCATTGTCCTCTAGTGTATATTTCATTTATAGTTCTATCTACAATTTCTACTGATCATTGGAAGATTAAATTATTTTGAAATACTGCTAATTGAAGAAAAAAATTGGGCTAAAGTAATTGTAACAACATATAATAATGGAAAATTAGGACAATGATGAAGAATCTACTCAACCTCTCTTGACCCTTGAACAAGCCTCAAATTTAAAAGAAAATATTGATCATGATATGATTTATACCTTTATAGTACATCCCCATATTGACTACAATTCACCACTCAATCAAGTTTTATGGAAACAATCCCATGAAACATGTTCACCCTCTGAACTGGCACAAAAATTGGACACAATAGCCCCACCTAGTATTGTTATAGAAAATGAAGCTAAGGATGTTGAATTTCATCCTTAAAAAACTTTGAATATTAACACTCGTATGGAACCCTTACAACAATAGAAACTTACAGAAATTCTTAAGAAAAATAGTAGTGATTTTTCTCAGGATTATACCAACATGAAGGGAATTCCTTCGAATTTCTGTAGCCATCATATTTATATGAAGGAAGAATCTCGACCTATTAGGAAATCCTAGGGGAGGATGTATCCAGCATTGAAGGACATCATTAAGAAGGAGTTACAAAATTGGTTCAATGTAAACTTTATTTACCCTATCTCTAATAGCAAGTGGGTACCTCCTGTGGTTATTTTCCCCAAAAATAATTGAAAATGGTGAGTGTGTCGATTATTGGGAACTAAATAAGCATAATTTGAAAGATTATTTCTCCTTATATTTCATTGATCAAGCCTTAAATACCCTAGCATGAAAGAAAATATTTTCTTTTCTTGATGGATTCAACAGTTACAACCAGATCCAAGTAGCCCCTGAAGATCAAGAAAATACAACATTTTCTTGTCCATGGGAAACTTATGTATATTGATTATTTTTGTTTTTGTTATGTAATTCTCTAAAAACTTTCCAACGAGCTATTCTTAGGATATTTTATGACTTGACAAATTATTGTGTCAAAATATATATGGAGGAATTTGCTGTATACAAAGAAACTTTTGAAGAAGCTTAGAAGAATCTAAAAAATGTATTGATCTGATTTCAAGAGGCAAACCTTGCTCTCAATGACAAGAAATGTCAAATTCTTGTCATTGAGGGAAATGTGTTAGGACACCATATTTCTCCCAAAGCGATTAGGGTGGATTCCACTAAAAAAGAATTAATTCTCAAGCTAGATGCTAGCTACACAAAAAGTTGTATGTATCGTTCTAGGATATGTAGGATACCATAAAAAATTTATAGAAAAATTTACTAAGACAACCTCCCCACTCTTTCATCTCTTAACATAAGATGTAATCTTTTGTTGGACTAATAAATGTGGCATTTGATTCCCTAAAAGATAAGTTATCCACTACTCCTATTTTGCAACGTCCTAACTAGTCCCTGCCTTTCCACATTCATATTGAAGCATCTTATATGACCATTGGGGTTGTATACCCTGTGCGATTTATTATGTCTATAAGAACGTAACCTCGACTGAACTAAACTATATTGTAGTTTGAAATATAATTCCTTTCCGTGGTTCACACCATAAATAAATTTCATCTTTATATCATTGGGTATATTGTGTTTTTACACATTGATAATTCTTCCATTTGATATCTTATGAATAGAATCATTACCCATGGTAGTGTCTAGCTGGTTTCTTATTCTACAAGAATTTGACATTACAACTACTAACAAGACAAGAAAATAAAATGTTGTTGCTAGTTTCTTATCACAACTCCATAACAAGGATGAATATGATTCTACATAAGATGTATTTTCATATGAACATTTGTTTTCTTTATCTACTAATGCACCATGGTTTGCAGATATTTCTAATCATTTGATTGTAAGGAAACTCCCACAATAGGTGTCATCTAGTGAGTAGAAAAAGGTCATAAGAGTACTTATTCTGAATGGGGTGTGATCTGATCATTTGATTAGTCGATGCATTTAGGAAGATGAAACTTATGATATTTTAAGGGATTTTCATGACAAGCCATGTGGGGGGCACTTTTCAGACAAAATAATTGCAAGAAAAGTCTTGCGACAAGGATAGTATTGGCTAAATATCTTCAGGGATGCTAAGAAACACAACATAGGTTGTGAAAATTGTCAAAGACTGGGAAAGCCAACACAATCTAACAAAATCCCATTGCAACTAAAAATTATTCTAGAGCCTTCTGAAAAATGGACTCTCAACTTTGTAAGGATGATTAATCCTCCATAAAAATAGACCTAATACATTTTTGTATATATTGACTACATAACTAAGTGGGTTGAGGCCAAGGCTGTAGTTAAGGAAACATAACAAGAAGTGGTTGATTTCTTGTATGAAGAAGTATTTGTTTGTTTTGGCATCACATGGGAATTTTTTACCAATCAAGGGACTTGATTTACTTGCAAGCTCATCCAATATATTACTAAGAAGTTAAAAATTAAGCAGTAGATGTCCACTCCATATCACCCTCAAGAAAATAGACAAGAAGAGGTTACTAATAAGGTTCTAGAGACTATCTTGACCAAGATATTTCAACAAAATCATAAGCATTGGGAAGAAAATCTTATAGAGGCCTTGTGGGCTTACAAAGTCACTTGGAAAAATGTCATTGGGTTCACTCCTTATGAGCTCTTGTATTGGAATCATGTCATCCTCCCTATCGAGTTCAAAATGAAAATAATAAGGAAAACTTTGTAATTCGAAATGGACCCTTTCGAGGCTCAACAACATCGATTGGAGAAACTCAATGAACTTGATGAAATACATCAGGATGCCATACACTAGACAAATATTTTCCAATAATAGTGAGAAAGTGGCATGGCAAATTCATCAAGAAAAATAAATTTAAAGAGGGGGATTGGGTTGTCTTGTTCGATTTGAGATACACAGACTTCAAAGGGAAATTTATACATGATGGTTAGGATTGTATGAAATTGAAATTCTATTTGATAATGGGTCCATGAGGCTCTACACTATTAATGAATCTTAGACACCATTAATGTCTAATGGGAATCGATTAAGGCTATATAAAAAAAGTAAGTCCCAAGAAGAGTTTATCAAGGAGTTAGTAAAGTAGTCAAACCGAGAATTCATAGAAAGGGCGGATGATCCACCCCCTTCTATGACCTCTTGAAGTCTAGTGTGATTTTCTCAAAAAGAAAAGAGTGGGGAAAATATATGGCAGTGAAAACCTAATTTTCATGTGCTACTAGCACTTAGCGATGTTAGAAAACTAGGTACTAGATGATATCATTGAGACAAAAAAATACTTTCAACTTTGAAAACCATTTGAGGCAAAACTAGATGGACTTGTGCTAGAAAACCAAGGATTCGGCTAATAGAGTTTGAATATATGTGTGTGTGTGTGTGTGTGTGCTTTCTCAACATGACATTTATAACACCATGTGATCTAGACACATTGATAATCTCATGTGATATGATTTTGCAGGGATGTTAAACATAATGATAACGCCTTTAAGGATATCTCTCAAAAAAGACCACAAAAGGTGAACAATTGAATTACACAACTATGTATTACACACTCCTTACCACAAGTCAAGTTCTCTTTAAACATTTTCTTTAGTTTATTTTCCAAAACATATTTAGGAAACTTGTAGTATGTCAATATTATCATGAGATTGCCTCTATATCCTACTTAACCTCTTTTTCCACTTAAACCTTATATTTTACTTACCCTCTATGTCCCATTTAACTTCTATAATCATATCGTTTATAACGTTATATCATTTCACGACTATTATATTTTTTTATTTCATGAATATTATCCTATACCCCATTATAATCACCAAATGATAAAACACCACATAATGAAATGATGCACTATTACCTTGTTTAGTAGCAAATGTTCATTCCATAGCCCATGCCACATTTTGAAGCATGAAGTGATATTTTGCAGCACCATTTCATGTGATTGGATGGTAATTTCAACTAAGAAATAATAATGGCATGAACAAGAATGGGTATCAATCCAAATATTTTTCATAGCTAGCTAGCGAGGCCATAATTTCAAAGAATTTATGGAAACGACTTGACATGGTCTCCATACCAGTTAAATTAGCACGTGATAAAGAACAACCATTGGAGTGAGTAGCACATAGTATAGGAGAATATGGAAATTAAATAGGCTAACATAACAAAGAATTTCTGATAGAGGGAAGATAAAATGACACAGGGAGCTATGGGAGGAATGATGTTTCAAATCAAACCATTTGATGTAGAGGCTATTCGGATAAATCTAGTTGTCTGGGATGTTTTTGTTAGGGTAGAGTGGATTGCATTTCTTGAAAGGTTCTATGGGCATGAAATCCAAGTCACTTTGGA
Source organism: Pinus tabuliformis (assembly GCA_031772625.1). Lineage (NCBI taxonomy): Eukaryota > Viridiplantae > Streptophyta > Pinopsida > Pinales > Pinaceae > Pinus > Pinus tabuliformis. The sequence goes on from CM062804.1 coordinate 730,690,885, forward strand.
ATTTTCTAGCACCTTTAATGGAGCCAGGGCCTTGGTATGCCAACTTGTAATATTTGTGAAGGAAGAAACCCTCATAAAAACCACTAAGCTTCCAAAAGATGGTGAAAAGTGGTATAAAAATCACAATATCTCTAGTAAGAGTTGGTGATACTTTCTTGAATATCCTTCACCACTACCCGATTCCAAGCAGGGGATTTGGAAATAGGCATTACAACCATTTTGGTTGGATGTCATCTATTTTTTTTTTAAATTCATCACATGTGAGGGCCACTTCAACAAATTCTATCACTATCATATACACATTCTCATGCATTTGGTCGAGATAAAGGCTATGACTATGCCCCATTATTTCCTGAAGAGTCTAACAAGAATGAATGTGGTAGTTCGTAAATGGAAGAACCCTGAGACTACAATACTTTAACAAGGCCTTATCCAAATTATTTTCATTAATGAGTTGTATCTAATTGGTATTCCTTGGGGTCCATTTTCATAGAGGATAAGGACTAAGCCACAAGCGAATTTTTTCTAGTAATTAAGAAATTATCTACTAAGTGAGGAGAGGGGTTTTCCACAACTGATAAGCCCCAATGTTGATACCATGTAAGAGTTTAATGATAGGAAAAAGGAAAGTAGATTGAAGAGGAATGTGTAGATATTATCAGTGATACCGGGTCTAAACCAATGGACGATGTTTCTAACACCCTAGAAGCTAAACCTTCATTTCAAAATGAAGCTACAATTTTCAATAATGGGATGTTGGATGACAAGCCTAGGGAAGTGAAAGATTAGAAGTGAGCTCATTATTCCTCGACCTTTTCATTTATATACCCTAGCATATAAAACCTTTTTAAAACAAAAAAAATGACTTTTGTCGCAAAACCAAAAGCTGAGGTCCCAACTGTAAAATGAAAAACCTAGGTTTCATAATTCTAATACCCTTCTTGAAGCCATCAACCAAGTTGAAAACCTAGAGTTCAGGTAAGAGTAGCACTCTCAAGAATGCTTTTCTAAAGCACAACATCTTATTAATAACATTTTGGATGAAATTATTTTAAATGCATATGATTTTCTTCAACTTAAGCCTGGCATTCCCTATTGGAAAACAAAAGATGAGTTGTTTGATATTGTAATTATCGAAAAAGAAACAAATCACTAGGCCATTGAGAAAATTAGAAAGTGATGGTTCACCATATACTTAGCTCAGGAAGAAACGTTGGGAACAAAGAATAGGAAATGGAAATAAAATCCTACATAAGAGGAAAATATTAAGAAGGCTGGATGTGAACTTGGTTTGCAGATTGTTACTTGTAGGGTGCGCTCCTGAGTATACCCAATATTTTTACATGAGTGTAGGGTGACTCTTCAACACAAGAAAATATTGGCAGGTTAACTTTATTTAGTAAATAAACCACATGAATTTATGGATATTACTTTAATGCACGGGGGCTTCACTCAAGGAAACTTTGACATAGCACGTGTGTTAGTGGCATACTAAAAAATACCCTTATTTTGACTACATATTAGAAAATACCTCTAAAAAACACTTTATTTAATCCCTTGCCAATACAAACCCAATACACATTCCCAATTTTAAAAACCTCTACTTTTACTAGATATTGTAGGTATCCATTTTTTCATTAACATTTTTTATACCCCTTTATATTTATATCCCTAGTATAGTGACATGATGTCTTTCTTATGACCCCACATGCATTTTACAATGCACCTTTATTTTGATATACATTGTACATGCATATTATTTTTCCCACAATCCAATTACTCAACCCACTCTCAAGCACATCTCGCTAATATTTTTGGCATTTAATGGTCTAAGGCACACAAAGATCAACCATGTTTTGTGAGATTGATTATGTGCATGTATATAAAATGACATATAAATTGAGCTATACCAGCCTAGATCCATCTAACTGTGGATTTATCATGTGCCGAGAGGAATTAAATCATTTGAGGTGAAAAACTTATTTTTGGAGTGTAGAATGAGGAAAGGTTTGCACCTCGAACGCATGATAGATCCAAAGTTAGATGGATGTTTTAATATTAATATTAGATTTAATGATGTTTTTTATAATTTTGACATGTAAATATTTGTTTTAAAATATTTTAATATATCCATAGTGTTAGCTACCTATACCAATAGGTTTCATTTTTCATGATTGGCATGGGAAGTGCCAATATGATCTACTTTGGTGATGCAAAGATCTCATATTCTGATGGAAGACACACATTTACATTTGGTTGATGCTGCCCTACTTCTTAATGGGTGATCCAACAGCCTAAGCTGGGTCAGGCCATGTTTCAATTTTTGTTATAGATTAGAGAAACAAGTCTGTCCAAACAGTTCAATCTTGGCAGACAAACTAGTTAGGTAGAGAAAGAAGGTTCCCAACTGTTTAATCTGGGGCCTTGGAAGCAATAAGGTTAGCCTTAGATAGAAAATCAAAAGAAAAGCCAAAGGAAAAGAAAAGGCACCTAAGGGTTTGCAAGTCCAAGTGCACCCTCCTTGAAGTAACAAAAAATGCTAGGAAATAGGCAAGGTAGGCAGTGGAAGGTTGCAGAAAGCTAAATCCAAGGACATCACTTGGAGTAAATCAAAGTGGCCATCAGCAGGAAAGGCAAGAGCAGTGGCCTAAGTGGCAAAGTGCTAAATCATCACTAACTTCCCTCATTCCCTTCAAAGTTTCTTACTAACCTCCCATGAGCACTGCAGGATCTGCCTGATCAGTCCTCCTTATACTCTTCATTTGTACGAATTATTATGTCATAAATGACTTCTTTCTTTGAAAAGAAGCCACATTTATTGTGTAAAAATTCTTTTCATTTTGATCTACTTCCTAACTAAGTTTGATTCCCAAAAAGCTTAGTCAACACCATTTCCTATTCTCATTTCCCCCCAGTACTAACTACTGACTGTATCTACACTAAATCCCTTATGTTTCCCTTCCCCCTACTATTATAACACCATGGTGTATAAAAAAAAATGTAAACTTTGAAACGGGAACTGATATTGTTACCCGTTTCGTAGAGGTGGCAAAAAAATGACCCGATTTTCAAAAGTGGTGATGCAGAATACACATGTCTTTTTTAGAACATGGTTTTTGGAACTTTAATTTTTTTTAATTCTTGTTATGTATTGCGTTTTAGAATGGTAGTGATTTTCATGCCGATTTAAAAAAGTGGTTATTCTGCATCATACCCTTTTTTTAAAAAGCCTGTTTTCTTGACTTTAACTTTTCTAATGTATGAAATGTAAACAATTATTTTGTAAATTTAATAATTTTTGAAGTGGTATTCCTCTTCATAGTTTTTTTTTTTTTTTTTTTTTTTGTAGTGAGGTTTTTATTGATTTGCATATTTAAAGAAGAAGGTCGATATTTTTCATTTTCGATATTTTACATATTTATACATCGTTAATTAAATTTTCAATCCAAATGAAATAATTCTCTCTAAAAAACAACTAAAAAATTATATATAAAAAAAGACAAAAATAAAAAATAAAAAATGTTAAAAAAAAATATCTTATAAACCATAAAACAATTTGGAAATAAAAAACAAAATTAATATAGATATATATAAGTCAGTAAAAATTGAGAGAAAAAGAAACATGAACAAAAACTAGGGAAAAAAAAATTAAAAAACAAACTAATTAAAAAAAAAAAAAATAATGAAAAAAATTTAAAAAATAGTAAAATTAATATTAAAAAAAAAATGTTAAAAAAATTATCTCACAAACCATAAAAGGATTTGGAAAACAAAAAAAAATACAAAATTAAAATATATATATATATATATATATATATATATATATATATTAAATAAGTAAAAATAGAGAAAAAAAAAAAAAAACATTAGAAAAACCCGGGAAAAAAAAAATTAAAAACGAAGTAGTTTAAAAAAAATAGAAATTAATGAAAAAAATTAAAAAATTAATAAAATTAATATTAAAAATGAACAAAAAAAATTTCAAATTATAAAAAAAGAAAACCAAAAAAAGTGTATTTTTTATATAAAAAAAAAATGTAATTAATTTTTATTAAAAATAACTATTTTGTTTTAAAAAAAAATCAAAATCTAATTAAAAAAAAAAAAAAACGTTTTTTTATTATTAAAAACAAATTTTACTTTTATTTCTACTTTTTATTTAAAAATAAAACTATTCAACAGATTTTTTATATTTAAAAAAAAAATAAACCTATATTTTATATTAAAAAAAAAAAAATTACTTTAAATATTTCTTTTAAACAATGTTTTTAAAATGGATTTTTTTTTTTAACAACTATTTTTTTGTAAAACATTTTTTTTTTTGTTATAATTAAGAATAGTTTTTTTTTAAAACCATTTTACTTTATTTTTTTTAAATTTTAAAAAGTATTAAAAAAATTAAAAATTTAAAAATAAAATCGTTTTTTTTTTTTTTTTAAATTAAACATTTTAAAAATTCAAAATTTTTAAATTTTAAAAATTAAATAAAATTAAATTTAAAAAAAATAAATATCGTTTTTTTTTTTCTATATATTATAAATTTTAAAATTTAAAATTTTTAAAATTAATTTTTTTTTTATTAATTAAAAAAAAAAAATTTGCGTCCCCGCACCGGGCCGCGGCGCCGCGGGCCGCCCGGCGGCCAGTCGTCGATTCCGGGAATCGACGCCCGGCCGCCGAGTGGCCCACGGCGACGCGGCCCGGGGCGGAGCGCCTGACGTGCAGGCCCTCCGCCCCGGGCTGCGCCGCCGCGGGCCGCCCGGCGGCCGGGCGTCGATGACGTGCAGGCCCGAATTTTTTTTGTTCTTTTTTAATATTAATTTTATTAGTTTTTAAATTTTTTTCATTAATTTCTATTTTTTTTTTAACTTGTTTGTTTTTAATTTTTTATTTTTTTTTTTCCGGGTTTTTTCTAATGTTTTTTTTAATTTCTCTATTTTTACTTAATATATATATTTTAATTTTGTGTTTTTTTTGTTTTCCAAATCCTTTTATGGTTTGTGAGATAATTTTTTTAACATTTTTTGTTTTTTTATTTTTGTCTTTTATATATATTTTTATATTTGTTTTTTAAGTAATTAACATTTTCATCTTAATTTTAGTAGCTTATAATTTTTTTTTTTAATTTTCTATTTTTTTGAAATTTAGTTTGTTTTTAATTTTAATTTTTAATTTTTTAGTTTTTTTTTTAGTTTTTTTTTTTTTTTTTTTTTTTTTCTATTTTCACCCACTAAATTTTTTGTTTCTTTTAAATTTTTTTTTTTTTTTCCATATATATTTTATTTTGCCAATTTTTTTTGGTTTACAAGATTACTCATTTTTTCCCCATTCTTTTAAAATATTTTTTTTACTATTTAATTGTTTATAATTTTTTTTTTTTTTAGTTCTTATCATTAATTTCGTTCTTTTTACATTTTATGATTGATTTTTTTTTTTTTTTTTTCATTTTTTATTTTTGTTTTATATTTTTCTTTTAATAGATATTTTAATCTATGTTTTGTTTTTTCGATTTTTTTTTTTTTTTCATTGTTTTAATTTATTTTTTATTTTTTTTATTTTTTTTAAATTTAATGTTTTTTCGGGGTCAGGATAATTTTTTTTTATTATTATTCATGCCATTATTTCGAGATGTTGAAATTTATCTTTTGAAAAAAAAGTCTTCTTCCAGAATCAACCCTTTTCATTTTGAGGGTGTTTTTTGGATAATTTTTGCGCAAAAAATTGGTTTTCACCGGCATTTTTAAAACAGCCGCAAAATTGACACCTAAAAAAAAAAACATCGTTCCATTATACACACTTTTCGTTTTGAGCACTGTTTTTGTGGTTTTTTTGGGGTTTTTGGGCCAGAGTTCCCGTTTTGAGTTTATAGTTCCCGTTTCAAAGTTTACATTGTTAAAACCCCAAGCAATGTATAAATATCCCCCCCCTTGTTAGCACTATAGCTAAATAAATTTGTCTAAGGGAGACATTAGTCCACCAGGGACTATGGTCAACCCTGTCATGGGATTACTCTAACCTCTGGTTAGAGTAATAACCTCTCCCTAATCCGTCATTTCCCCTCTTTTCCTAAAGAATTTCATCAAAGAACCCCTTTCCCTTTACTCAAACCTAACCATAACCCTTATCCCCCCAACAAACTAATATAAAACCCACAAAAATCCCAATACCTAAAGTCCCGCGTCCCAAATATTAAAATGAATATTTTAATATGCGGGCGGGTCCCCCCCAACATGCACGACCGGTTGAAAACTCCCGCCAGCCGTTCATCTTCCGCCGCCCCCGATCTAACGGTGGGCGGTTATTTCTAGATCTGAACCCACCTCCCTTTAACGTCCGGGGAGAGGGCGGTATGAGTGTTCGTACTCTGGACACGTGGCGATCGGCGGGGTTGTTCACAGCCCCCCTCGCCGATACCGCCTTTGCTCAAAGGTGGTGCGGGGAGATCGCTTACCACCTCCCCGTTACCACCTCCCTTGCTACGTCACCTACACGTCAATTACACGTCACCATGACGTTGCGCTACCTCTGCCCACCCCCGCACCTCGTGGCCCTCCACGTAGCCATGCCACTGTTCTCCGCCTGCCACCGTGTCCGTCCACGCTGGCCTCCAGCTCAGCGTCCACATCACCCTCCGTACCCCGGGCCCGCCATGACGTCATGCTGACGTCATCGGCGGAAAGGCGCCAATGACCCTTTTGGTCCGAATTCGTCGTTAAAAATCACGGTTTAGCCGTTTTATGTCATTTTCGAGTGTAAAGGACAGAGTTGTTGTCGCCGTTTCACCGCCGAGTCGCTTCCAACCTCCAAATTTGAATTTGCAACCGTCAGAACTCGTCAACTCGGCTACCTTGAGCCTTCACTGTTCGGCCTGCAGGCTTTCCAAGCTATTTATCCAGGTATTCATCGTAGTTCCTTGTTTCGCCCCTACGCATGCCATTTCTCTGCGAATTCTCCAATAAGCATCGGTCAAGTCCTAAATTGCACACTGTCTACTACTTAATTTGCAATTAAATCAACCCACATTGCCCCAGCTCCATAAATTTGATATTCAAACGATATTTCACGGCTTGAAAATTACAAATTTAGCCCCGAGTTGCCTGGCATTGTTCCCTTTTGCCGGGTGGAGGCCCAAAGCTGCATGTCACCAAATTGAAGCCCGCACACCCTCTGCAATCATCCTCATCAATTCACAATCCCTGTGAATTTACCAAAAAACAGCAGAGATAAGTCTGCCAAGCCTGCTTATTCCACTTTGAAGAAAATTTCAAGCATTGTCTACAGTAAGCCTGTCACTTAAGCTTTGAGGAACCTTGCAAACCATTGCACTCACCTTGTTCAAATTCAGACTACATAATGGCTGCTCCTGCACCCATAGCCCTCAGTGTTTCTCCTATAAATGCACCAAATAAAGACCTGGAGTCCTTGCCTCTTGCTGACAGGGACTACCTCATCCAAGACTTTGTGGGTAACAGGGACTATTTGCAGACCTTCAGGCAATTAAGAGATGACTACCTAAATGGCCAGGATACATATGGGATATGGGAGTCAAATCTGCCACACTACTGTCTCCCCTCTGTCAATATTTTTCCTGAGATTATTCGCCTATGTGCTGAAAATTATGATGTGCAGCACAGAGCTATTAAGTCTCCATCTGGGAGCATCCTCTTTCACATCAATGCTGAGTCCATAAACCAAATGCTTAACTTCAATCAAACTGAGCTGCTGTTCCCTTTCTCCATGAATTATCTGTTGGACACTGGTGCCAAGATGACCAGTGAGGATATTCAGAAAATCACCAAGATATTTATGAGACCTGAATGCCAGCCCATAGGGCCACCTCCCTACTTGGATGTTTATTTTACTGAGGTAGGCAGACTTTTGTTGTACATGATTGCTTATGTGCTCGGGTACAGAACCAGTGAGCATGTGGATGAAACAATGATGGTATTTTTAGCTGCTTACAGCCCAGGCCAACCCCTGCCCGCAAATATAATTTTGCCAAGTTCATAGCTAACAAGATTCATGATCATTTGTGCAAAGTAGACAGACAGGGCGTCTTCAAGTATTCATCATATATATATCACCTTTTCATGTACTATCAGTCTGAGGCCTTTCCATGCTACATTAAAAAGCTGGATTCTAAAGGGGAAAGAAGATCTGTTATCTTCTGGACATCTGTCTTCCATCAAGTGCAAAGGTCACCATATTCATATTGTGAATTTATTGATCAGTTTGTTTCTCCAGTCTCTTGTTTATTAATGAACTCCCCTCCTCCCAGAATATCATTTGATATGCAGAAAGTCCTGCAGCTCTCCAAGAATTACAAAATAGGTGATTGGTACCTATATGAGAATCATACAGTCATCAGAATTTATGGCTGTGAGTTCTGTCCATACAGGCTCCCAAAATATGTGCCCATGAGGATATTTGCCTTGGAGTATTACAGGCAGCTCATTCACTCTGATCTCACTCACTTTCACAGCTCCAAAAAGAAAGCCCATCTCAAATTCAAACACCACCTGGGCCCATTCATAATGAATAAAAACGAGGGATGGCAAGATGCTGAGCTAATCCTTAAAGATAAGTACATGCTCTCAAAAAGCTTCCGGTGGGTCCCCTATGACCCTGAAGGCTTCATCACTGCTAGGAGAGTCAAGTACAGACTGCTAGGTTATGAGCACTGCAAATACCCACATATTGAAAAATATGCCAATCAGCAAGAATGGCTGCCAGATACATTAGTTGAAAAATTGACTGAAGAAGAGATAATGATAAAGAATGTCAAGGATTTGGAAAAGACTCTTGACTTGGATTGTGTGCAGCAGGTACCCTTCAAACGACCGCAGCCAGTAGGAGAAGGTACCTCGGCCTCAGCAGTTGCACCAACCACACAGATATCTTCCACAGCAGCACCAGGCACAGACAAAGGTAAAGGAATAATGGGTGTTGAAGAGCAAACAGTAAAAGAACAACCTGCCCCCTCAATAGGGCAGCAACAAGAGCACACCCCTCCTCCACAAACTGAGCCACCAGTAGCACCAATTTTGCAGACCCCAGCACATGAAGAGAGGGGTATGAAAAGAGATAGAGAAGAGTCCACTCCTGCTAGTGGATCCTCCCAACAACCCCAGGCCAAGAGACAAAGGGTTGACTCCCCAGAGGTAGAAGACATCACTGAAGAAGTCCTTGACAGTTCAAGGAAAGATGGAGAAGGCAGCCAACATACAGGTACAAGCTCCTTTCAGCAGGAGCAGGGAGTGCAGCTTGGCTTGGAGGTGTCATCCTCCACTCAGCAGAGAAAGAAGCCTAAAAGCACTAAGGCTTCTTTCAAGCAAATCAAGGCACAAAATGACTTGCTAAGGGTGGAAGTCTATAAACAATTTCTAAATGCAACACCAGCCCAGAAAGAAAGGCTAATGTCTGTATATGACATTCAAGAGGAGAAAATGATCCTCAGTCATTTCAAACCTACAGTGCCCCATCCAAAATCAGTTGCAGATTATGTGAAGACAAGGGTGGAGGTCATGGCCAAAGACATCCATCCCATGGACCAAATAGAACTCCACAAGCAAACTGGAGAAATGGTCTATGCCACCTTGGTGGACAGGGCAACCATGGCCCATGAATTAAAAGAGTCACTGAAAAATACCAACATTCAGTTGGATTTTGAAAGAATGTCCTCCCTAGCCAAAGACAACAGAATAAAATCACTGGAAGACATCATTGTAGACTTAGGACATGATCCTAAGGATCCAAAGGGCGTAAGGGCCCTCCTGAAGAAAAAAGAAGATGACCTCAATGCACTAAAGAAGAGGTTAAAGCTGCTGCCCACAGAGCACCCTCAAACAGCAGAGTTACAAAAGGAAAAGCAGGTCGATGAGCAACTGGACCTCATAATGCAGCTAAACCAGAAGGTCCTCGATTTGGAGAAAGAGCTTGAAGGGGCATTACAAGATAAACAGGGAGAGTCTACATCCCAAGCTCCTCCAACCACTTCAACCACTGCAACAACTACAGAGGCAGCAGTGGCCCCTGTAACAACAACAGCAACAACAGAAGCAGCAAAGACAACAGCTCCAGACTCCGGTACAAGCATGGAAGACTTGACCAAGGCTGTTAAAGAAATGGAGCTCCAGGAAAATGAAATAAAGCAGGCCAAGGAAAAGTTGGCAGAACTAGATGCCAAATATGATAAATCAAAAGTAATTGTGGCAGAACAAGGCAGAGAAATAAAGGCCTTGAAAGAAAAAATAAAGACTTTGGAGAAGGAGCTCAAGCTAGAGACTGCTATAGCAGAGATCAAAAGAATTTTGTGGGCCCGCATTGACCAATCCATCACCAAGCAATGGAAATCAATTAAGACTGTGCATGAGCAGATGGATTTGATTGGCCAAGCACAGACAGAGATTCAAAGGGCCAGAATAGTGCTGGGAAACAGACCGGAGCTAGCCAACAGATTGATAGATTTTTTGAACAGACAGACAAAGGAAGAACTGGAAGCCATCAATATTGTTAACAGAACAGAGGATGTCCTTACAGTTAAAAAGGTACTCACTCTCAGAAATTATGTACAAACTGTGGAGAGGAAGTGCTACGAAATCCAGGCTGAGGTGGATGAGTACAAGGCCAAAATGGGAGCACTGCAAGCCAGAGGAATGCCTATCCTACTAAACAGCACGGGAAGATTGCTCCCCCGTGAGCAATATGCAAACAGAATGACCACCTTTGTGGAAAATCAAATTACTGCAGCTGGCAGTACTTCGGAGGAGGCAGGGCCTCCAACAGGGCAGAGTCTTCTACAGAAACTCGAAAATATATTTTTCATTGAAAATGAAATCCACCACCTTTTTGAGGCTCCTCCTAATTTCTACAGATATACTGAAGCAGATGAGACTTTGGTGAAGATCAGAAGACACCAAATGCCCAAGGAGGATTGGTGGCAAGCAATGCTCCAAATTTTGCCACATTAACTTCAGATGTTCCATCCCAGTCAGCTACAGCTCAGCAAAAGTCAAACATCATTAAAGGCAGCTGAAAAGTGACTCAGCAAAAGACAGTGGCAGCAAGCAAAGGATAATATATACGCACCTTTTTGACAGCGTATCCTCAACCGACTCCAGCAACCACGAAGATTAATATCTTCTGACTAGTTTTGACAGCTAAGGCATTGAGGAGTTACTACAACATTTACTCCCTCAGCTGCAACGCTTCAGGAGTTGGCATGACATTAATGAAGCATTTACTCATCAACAAGATATTTTCTTATGTAAATTTTGTATATATACCTCCCCTAATAACGTATGAGGGGTTGGTGATTTTCACTCTGAGGCAAATGTATTGTATACTTTCAGATTATCTAATGCAAAGGGCTGGACCAGCTCAGTGATTTCCTGAAAATTTAATGTCTTGCTGATGACATGCGTGCTATTACAGAATTCTTGTGTTGTCTGATGGAATAATAAGTTTTTCTCAATCTCTGTTTGTCTTCTTATGTTATTAAATCATGCTCATGTTTCACTAATCTAGCAATAGAGAAAAGGGATAGTGCAGGATATGTTTGGTTACACCTTGTGCTCAATCTTTTATTGGTGTAAATGTTTTCTTCAGAATTAACTATGGACATGAATTCTTAATTTCTCATGTTTTCATTAATTCTATAAATATGAATGTTATCTGGAAACTCTTCACTGCTTCTGAATAATATTCTCGCTTTTCTTCATATCAGTTTATTGAAAGATTCTTAATTGCCTTTCATAACCTGGACACATCACATTTAATTGCAATTTCAAAGCATTGTTTCTCAGACACTTATCCAGCTCTGCAGCATCACTACTGTATCAACACAGCACACCAAACAACTAAAGGACCACTGACTCCATGCCCAATGGCCTAGAACATTCTAGTGAGCACATATATATCTTGACTGAAATCGTCATCCAACAAAGTCCAAAACAAACCTCGAGCATCATAGCTAGCCTAAAATACTACACAAACAAAGCTAAAACATAAAGAGAGAGCCTTCTCTGGTCATAGGTAGGCTAGAACCTGTGACCCAAAGATTGGTTAGTGGTTACCTCAGCCGTATTCCCTTGGGAGTCAAAGGGAACAACCTGAGTGTTAACACATAGGATATGGCTTTTCATTTTAAAGATACATTTTACAAATATTTAGTTAAAAGATATTTTGGAGCAAGATTTTCCATTCTTTGTGTTGAATTGTATTGTAGTATTTTTATCTATATGATTTTTTTTTTGGGCCAACATTAATTTTTTAATTTTTATCATTATTTTGTTGAAGACATGACATACTTGCATATCACCCTCATACTGGGTTGTAGAATGCAGTTCTCAGTGCAATGATGATGACAAATCAATTGATGAATATTTATGAATACATTTGCAACAAATAAGGTGTTTAAGAACAAGCCTAGATGTTCCATGAGGATTCTGAAGGAAATCTGTTGAAGCCTCATGTTCCTACCAACATTTTAGGCTAGGAACGAAACCCACCAAATTTGTGACATGGATAGGCCATGAGTTCAAATTGTAGATAATTGTGAATTACAGCTCATGGGTTCATTTATGCATGATTTGCAAGGTGTGAATGTACATTTTTTCTATGAAATAGATTAAAATGTTGTAAGATAATCATTTCCTTAACCAATAAACTTAACCTAAAGGGTTCGTGATGGAGAAAAATGTTTTCCACATGTAACCTTCAAAATGGTTGCATGAGAAGAGAACTTAAGAGATTTTACCACCAAGTGATGGAGCTGTGGAAGCATGTAAAGCATGATCATTGGAAGAAGCCTTATGGAGAAAGAATAAAGGTTAGGTTTAGGTGTAATATTCCAACAATATACAATACTTTGGATTAGAACATGGAGCACAATTTCATAATGTAGGCCATCTCTCTATGATAAATTGTTCACAACACAAATAACTATTAGTTCACATCAATCAGAATGAACGAAATGGAGGTGCATAGGACTACATAGAGAAGCATCAAATATGCATTCATAGTATGTGTTGAGAACAAGGTGAAAAAGGGGGTTTGTGATGACAAACTAAATGTCTTAAAACAACAATCAATATCATCCCATATTTTAGTTTTGGTTGTGGACAAATAAAAATTTATAATGACTTGGTTATTGTCTACTTGGTACTTGTGAATACTGTTTTTTTTCTATTTTTTGGAATTTGCATGTAATTCACTTACCGTGCATGCTTTTTTATTTGACACACATATCAACATTTAGTGTAGAGAAAACTATGGTTTATAAGCTATATTAGGTTTCTTACATGAACATTGAAAGAGATAGATGTGAAAGAACAAATGTGTATAACATCTGATGCATGGAATGAGAATTTTTTGAAGAATCTGCTATTAAATGGGCATATGCATAAAGAGTGGCTTTGGACATCTATATTCATAACCTGGGGAACAAGCTAGAAACCAAAAGTTTGTGATTACAAATTGTAAAAGTATTTAAATTGTTGTCAATCTAGTCCCACATTCTATTTTTGGCAGTGGAAAAATATACACTTATATAGTGATTGATTTGTTGTCTAATTGGTTCTTATGAGAAATGATTTCTTTTTTTTGGTTTTTTTGTGTCATTCACTTATTATGTATCAGACACATAGAGCAGATTTATTTTAAAGGTAGCTATGGTTTATAAGTTGTATTAAGTACGTTATACGGACATGGAAGAAAAGATAGATGCGGTAAAAAAATATGCACAACTTCTCATGTAGGAAACATGAAGAATCTATTGTTGAATGGGCATGTATCCAAATAATGGTTTTGGACATGATTTTTTTTGTTGCTTAAATAATATAAGTAAATGGAAGGAAGTATGTACTTCTGCATAAAACTTTGTAATATTTATCTCTCTTCAAATGCAGTGAAGAAATATTTGTTTTGTAGGAAAACTTAGTGGCCAAGGCATCTAAGTTATCAACCACTAATAATAGAAATATCATGCATGTTATTGCAAAATCACTAACATGTTCGTGAGCCCCATTTTAATTATTTATTGAGTTGAAGGAAATCGAGGATCATCGGTTGAATGCCCTATGATTAAATTGAAGATGCCTCTTGCAACAAGTATCATAGGATATTGCTTTATTCTCCTCTTTCTCCAATATTTCTTACCCTAATACCAGTCCATTCTCTTCTCCCTTAAATATGAAACAATAAGCCTAACAATAATACTGTTATATGCAATCTTTTTCCTTTTTAAAGAGCTTGTAGGTTCAAAGAGAAAACAAAGCTCTCAACTATTCAAACATAACACCATTTCCTTGCCGATGACTCTGCTAATTATCATTATTTATATGGATGGATACTTTTCTTTTAGGTTTACTAGTAGAGATTTTATAAAAATAACCTAGATCTATCTTAACTCGATATCTACCAAACACTGAGAGGGATCAAATCTCTTTTCAGTGTAAAAAAAAAATTCATCTCAAGAGATTTGATCCCTCTCAACACTTGGTAGATCAGGAGTTAAAATGGATCTAGGATAGTTTAATTATTAATTATAAATATAATTATTAATTTTATGTCATTTTTTTAATCATTTAATTTAATTTAATTTTAATTTTGTTTTATTTTGACCAAGTCAAAATGTTAAACAAGACATTACATTACATCTCTACCATACTCCACTAGAGAGAGTCTCCCAACACAAAGAAACCATCACTTCCTAAATAAAGGGTTTGTCCTCTTAATATTTTATCCCACTTAAATAATTAATATGGTGTTGTGTTTCTAGGTAAGTCTTTAAGTAGCATTTGAGAAAGTACATCTTAAGTAACCTTTGAGTTTAAGAAGGATCTCTTTGATGTGTTGACTATAAAGAGAAACAATAACTCCATAGTAGACCAAGTATATATATTTTTTTAAAGTAAAGTAATGACTCATATCAGAGAGTTTAGTTACATTGGATCAATTTGATGCATATGTACAAAGAGTGGTTTTGGACATGTATATTCATAACCTGGAGAACAAGCCAAAATTATAAGAATTATGAGATGGATAGGCCATGAATTCAAAATGTAGATACTCGTGAACTATGGTTCATGGGTGAATTAATTCTAAATACAATTATTAATTTTATTTCCTTTATTTTATTTTATTTTTTTAATTTACTTTAATTTTAGCTTTGTTTTATTTTGACCAAGTCAAAATGTTAAAAAAGACATTACATTACATCTATAACATATTGGACTAGAGAAGGTCTCCCACCACAAAGAAAACATCACTTTCTAAATAAAAGGTTTGTCCTCTTAGTCTTTTATCCCACTTAAATAATTAATACGGTGTTGTGTTTCCAGGTAAGTCTTTAAGTAGTGTCTCACAAAGTAAGTCCTAAGTAACCTTTGAGTTCAAGAAGGATCTCTTTGATGTGTTGACTATAAAGAGAAACCATAACTCCATAGTAGACAAAGTATATCTTTTTCTAAAAAGTAACATAATGACTCATATCAATGAGTTTGGTTACAGTGGGTCCATTTGATGCTCTTTCACATGTACCAATAGTGCTTACAGAGAAATTGATTTCTTTCGCATGAACCATTAGTGGTTACTATTGACAGTGCTAGACCTGCCAACATGTCAAGGGGATCTCCTCGGTAAGAAGTCCTAATTAGACCTGAGACCGTTTGGTGTAGGAGTCCTAGTAGTGGGTCATAAGGCAATGCCTTGATCGCGATGTCACACAGAGGCAAGTATGATAACTTTGTCAGTAGCAAGGGTGTGACTGCTGCAGTGAGTCAAGGAAGATGCATCAAAGGTTATAACACAAAGGGGGTGAGATAACTGCGCCCCTTGACAACCTGAATTAGTACTCAGCTAGGAAGGGAACACACGAGCGAAGATGCATCACAAGATGGAAAGTAGAACAGTCGACAATCCAAAGTGATGGTTAAAGCAACAACACATTTGCAATAAGATTTTCTTAATTGCATACGAATCAGTTCATACACAAATACGTAAGTTAAACAACATATATCATTAAGGAAATCCAAACAGTCCAACTACAATAACAACATATGCATGAAAATGTGATGGATCTTATTATATAAAGAAGTGCAAGTTCCAATCATACAATACATCCATGTAAACCTGCTAGCCCCATGATTGAAACATTATAGCCACATTTGCATGCTCCTCCAAAGAGATGTACTAGGTCTGTGTAGTGGAGAAGTCAAGGTGCGTTACAATACTCCCCAAGCTTTCTTCAAGATAGTCTTTGTAGAAGCTTGGCTATGTTAGAAAACTATATTACAGAGCAATGGAAAACATAAAATATATTGCAGAAATATAAACACGGAAAACATGTAAAACAAGAGAGACACAGATATACGTGGTTCACCCAATTTGGGCTACATCCACAGGAAACAACTAGTCCTTCCTTTTATATTATCTAGCAAACTGAAGAGATACAACCTACAACAGATCCGCTGTAATTCCCTCTTCGCTCTCACACAATCCCCTCTCTCTTTATCACTCAGAATACATATCTACATAGACGCAATACAATTCCCTCATATATAGCGAGGGGTTGCCTTCTAGAGGAAAAAACCCTAAATTAAACATAACTTCTACCGTCAGATCTCCGCCTAATGAAAGGTCCAGATTGACTACAAAATTACAACAATTTACAAGGAAATTTTACATCTATTTTTAGCTTTAGGGGCATTGCCCCCAATCCCCTTGTAGTGCAAATATTACGGGCGTCGTTGCCGCCACATTACTGTTGTGGGGAAAAATGCCTATGCAGGACGATCCTATCCACCTAAGGTGTGACAGTGCCTTAGCAACAAATGAGTACAGCTATTCTGGTTTCTTCCTTTATGAAATGTGAAAAAAGAGAGATCAATAGACTTACCGGTGTCTTCCGTTTGTCCCTCGATCCGGTCTCTCTTCTCTTTGGGTGTTCACAGCTACTTACCTTCTTGCTTATCCAGCTTCCACTTCCTGCAAGATCACAAGAGAACAGCTACTTGCGACAAGAGAACAACTACTTGCGACAAGAGAAGGACACTACACAAAGACATATATTCACATTCATAACTAGTTTAGGATTAGAAATAAACCAAATACACTAATACATTCATACATCAAAATACATCAGCATATAGGAGAAACCAAGATAGCTTTATTGATGAATAACAAGGTTCAGGAAGAGATACAACCCAGAGGGCTCCAATCCAGCATCTCTTTCCTAGCAAATGCAATTCCTATCTTCAACCCCTTCAAAGCATTAAGCACCCAATGATTCCAGTCTCAAACCAACAACAATTCTTTGCAATAACAAAATTCCAGCCCCCAGATCTCATGGAGGAGAGGTCCATATATAGATGTTTGGAGAGAGGATGAGTCAGCTTGAGATCTGACTAGTGTCCTCTCCCTCTGTCAGTTCTTGAGTCCACTTGGAGGTTCTTGCTTCCACTTGGAGATTTGGAACCTCTTACTCATCACCAGTCGAATTCCCTGAGGGAAGTGTCATTTTGGAAGCTTCCTGGCTTTTGACACCTTGAGAAATGAGCCTGCCACTTGTCCACTCTCGTTCAGCGCAGGTAGCCTTTGTTCCAGTTGACATTCAACGCAGGTAGCCAGTGTTGGCTTTGACATTCAGCGCAAACAGCTAGTGTAGCCACTGAAATGATCCTGAATTGACTTGTTTCTGAGCAGTTTCAGGTGGAGAACTTCTGTGAATTGCTGTGGTTTGTTAGCCTTGTTCCTCTAGGGGTAGGAACAACATGTTTAGGGACTTTGGATCCCTTAGATTATGGACATTTCATGCTCAATGCTGTAAGGCACAAAATGTCTATAACAGTTGCCCCCTAAAGTATGAGGCTGTTTATCGGGCGAAATGCTTTATCAGGGGGATCCGAAGTTCATCCAATGCTGGGAGGAGACCTGTAATAAGATACAATACAATACATTATTTTTCATACTGCTTTCATGATCTAGCTGAGGCGGGCATTCCCATGCTCAGCTTCATAAGTTCATTTTTCTGTACATAGAACAGACAATCGTCTGATGGTAGATTGATAATTTTGATGAAATTATCATCCTTTGAGTAGGATGATTATCTGCTGCAATGATGTACATGTCAATGTTTTTATCTTTCCTGAATATATATCGCAGCCCGGATGGATGAAACTAGATCCGGGGTCTTCAAACTCATTCGATCTTCACTCTATGTACAAGTCAATCCATGTGAGAAATGTTCTGAAGTCGAACATGGAAAGACATCGCTTGATTACCGGTTAATGATGAAAACCGTTAACAAGCGCGAGAGGAATCACCGATAATGATAATGACCCTCAAGGTACTGCAGTACAATTCGCGTGGTGTGAATAAAGGACTTGGCGTCGAACACCACGCAAAATCTTTCGTTCGAAGGTCATTGATGTATACCTGTCACCGGAAGTGAGAAACTTGCCATTGTGGCATGCAAGCTTCAAAGTACTGAAGGGTTTGTTACTAGATCAACTTCCTGGATAATGAGCTGATGTCAACAAGAATTGATCCGTCACAGGAGGGCCTTAATGAATCCCACATCAGTGACACGGAACGGAGCTAATGATTTTAATGGAGGTGAAAACGATCTGTGACATATGATTCAGGGTGGCGGTCATGAATGGATGAAGGATAATGTATGGCAGTGGATGGGACACGGTTGACTCTTTCTGAACGACTTCTCTTGAACATATGGCGACACTGATGCGATGGATCGGTAGCATTACCCCAAATATGGATGGTATGGCGAGACCATGGATGTGACCGGTGAATGAAACAACCCAACCCGATTGTGGTACGGAGGAAAAGTGTCATGTTCAAGAGCGACTTGCTACCATCAAAGTTTTCTTTAGTTTCTCCCAATTTTTCCCCAGTCATTGCTGACCAGTACCTCTTTATTTTTGTCAAGCTTGAGGAGGATAACATATGCTTGTTCTATAACCTACCCTTCGGGCAAGCCCATTGCTATGTTTTAACGAGCCTAGCGATAGTGAAACTCGTTCTCGTCTAAAGACAAGTTTGTCGTTATTTAATGATTTTAACGAGTCTAACGACAAGGATAACTCGGTCCTTTTCATTTTTAGAGAGTCTGAAAAGGTACATAAAGTTAACTCCAAAAGTCCTTTTTCATCATCTAATCCCTTAAGTCCAAAAATGTATAAAACAATACAGAAGGGATGAGTTTTCGATAGTTTTAACGAGCCGAACAAAACAAGCGCTCGATCTTTTTGTGCAATAATCCCTCAGGTCCAAAAAGATTAAAATCTAGAGGAGGGATAACTCTTACGGTCGCTTTAACGAGCTGGAAGGCCAAAACTCGGCAATCTTTTCATATTTTACGAGTCAGTTGAAAAGAGCTTAAAGAAGACTCGTCTTTTGAGGAACGAGTGATAAACAGGGTTAGCAGCTGATTCCAGGTACAGGTTGGAATTTTCCAATCACGGCAGTGTCACAAGGATGGCTAAGTGAAATCACTCTTCGCAGTTGTTCCTCAAAATGGGTAAACAATCATATGGAGGTGAACGATCGGCCAAATGAAAAGTGGAGGTGACGGTGCAAACACGACCAAGACTTTAATGGCTGATGATATTACATTCACAGTGGTTATTTACTGGGATAGTTCATTTTTTAACGAGCTTAAACGCGGGTGGAAACATTTGCTCAATCTTACGTTTATTTTTTAACGAGCATGAATTACGTGCTAAAACTGTTCGGACCTTGTGTTTATTTTTTAACGAGCATGAACTGTGTGCTAAAACTGCTCGATTTACCAGTCATATGATAAGAGTGTCTCATTGAGATTCTATTTTTTATGGAGCTTCATCTCACGAAGCTTTGCTCCGCATCCTTTCTTTATGCAAGTTAGGAAACGACTAACCTAAAAAACAGATAAATAACCGCTCTTTGCTTGCACTCCAAAAGGTTTGCATGCCCCCAGGTATAGAGTATGATTTCAAAGTTACCCCTACTTCATTTTCGTCAAAACTTTCGTTTCACCGAGAGAGGCCTACCTCTTTCAGGTTACCCAAAGATTGTCTCGTTAATCTTTCAAACAAAACATTTCCTCAGCAATGTCTACCAAAATAGACAAAGGTGAGTGACGGGTCCCGTCCTCTCACATAACTTTGACAAAAGAATCCTATTCTAGAATAACCCTCTTCCTAGACGGACGGGTACAGACTAGTCATATTCTCCTGCGGAAACCTACTTTATACCCAAAGTTTCCCTGCCGAAGCAGACCAGGACGCATGCCCCCTGGGTTCCAGTCATGTCCTCCCGGATTACTCGCGCTCATCAGGAGGACGGACTGTGGGTTGAGACACTTCTTGCGTGAATAGACTATTTAGGGATGGTACATGACTATTTGCGATGCGTGATCTAGGAAATGAAAGTTGGTCCACGAGCTTGACCACTCTTCCTTCATGCGGAAAACACATTACTCTAAAGAGTGAGGAGACGATGGCTCCCATGCAATATATATAGTCTCGTCCAAGGAGTAGGTTATAATCCAAGGGTCCTTGAACGAATATCACGTTCATTTGAACGGTCTTCCCTTTCAATGTTATGGGCACATTGGGGAGGATCCCTAAAGGTCGACTGGTTCCTTTATCAAAGCCTGATAGATTTCTCATTTCAGGCAAAAGCGCTGGCGAACCAAGCGCTTTCCAAGCAATAGAGGAAAGGATACTCACAGATGCCCCCTCATCAATGATAGTGCCAGCCATTACCATTATGTATATTTGAATGATAATTCTGAATGGTATACTTGCTGGCAACCGGGGTCTGCCTAGTTGGTTCCAGTCAAAGGACACAACCAGGTTGCTTGGTGGTGGGACCGAATAGACAGCCGAATATCGCTCTGACGAACTTCCTTCCTGCGATAAAGGAATGGGTGCATTGCCCCCTTGTTCATCAGAGCCAGTGTTCATGAAGAGAATTTGGACGGTGTCGTTTTTATTCTCCTCTGTGATGGTATCATTCGAAGATAGAGCCTCTGAAGGCAAAACCGGGTCAACTGCTGTATCAACCTTTTGACTTTCGTCAGGCATGGATCCAGATGGTTCATCTTCAATGATAGGTGCTTCGGCTGACCACCTGGGCGGGCCAGCCGGGTTCTCAACTAGTGAAGGACTTGGCAGGAGTTTTTGATATCCAGGAGGAAGTTGCGCTCGTAAAATCGGGCGATCTTCCAGAACTCTTTTAGCCTCGTCTAAGAAGGGACAACGGTGGATGGCGTGATCGCCTTCACACAGTTTGCAGGGAAATCTAGCTTTCCCTCTCTGTCCTGGGACTTCACTTTCACTAGTCGACGGTGAGCAGTCAACATGGCTATCAGAGGTTGATGCTACCGAATTGTGCAAACGGGGAGACCAGTCCCTTAGTATTCGAGGGATACAGGGACAATCTCTGTGGAAATGGTCTCCCTTGCATATGACACATGGCGATTTAGGCTTGGTCAGTGCTGTGTGTGGATTTTTTTCAGATGACACTTATTTGCCCCCAGTCGCCTTTGGCTCCTTCTTCTTCTTCTCTTTCTTCTTCTTTTCCTTCTTCTCCTTAGGAACCTGGTTTTTTGCTTTACCAGCTCCGTCAAGCGAAGAGGAAAGAGGAGAGAAAGAGTCAGATGAAGTAGAAGGCTGGTTGGAAATTCTTGTCTGGTCTAACTATTGACTCGACTGTTCAGGAATGGTGGTGTTCTGAACGACATTGGTTGAAAAGAGCCAGATTGGCAGGCCAATTGTCAGTCCTGGAAGCGACAATGTGGCCATGTGGGGCGCACCAACATCTCCCCAAGAGGAGAAGGGACTAGGATTTCCACCAAGGGGAATTCCTTGGTTGGTGTGTTCCATCTTTCAACCTAAAGATCAACGCGGGAATTAAAGGGTGATTGTTCCATTTAAAATAAATTTTTAACGACGCTTAGACACAACTTTCTTTTTTAGTTTTAAAGAGTCGAGAAAAAGCTAAAGATGACTCTAGTCTCCTTCGATGTTTTAACGAGCCCGAAGTGACAAATGCTCGGATGGACTTTTTCTGTTATAGAGTCTGAAAAAGGCCAAAAGGAACTGCTCTGGAGTTCTAGGCAGAGGGTGTGCCAAACTTTTCGCAAAACCGCAGAATACTTTTTAGGGTACGGGCGGTCGATCTTCCTGAATGCTGTGTTCAGTGCATTGCGATCAGTAGGGCGGCCGACACGGCTTCCTAAGGATAAAGGTTTTATGCCTATAGGGGTCTCCCAATATATACGCGACGGTACGTGGGAGCACAATCCGTATTGGCGCTATCGTCCCTCAGGAGGAATCACCCATCATCCACGAGATCGACAGTCACCAGGCTTAACGACGCCGGAACACGTCTCTAGCCTAGACCTCTATGTTGTGCGTTATGTTACAAAGCGTTGTTAAGTTCATTCAATTTATTTTAGGTTGATCTTTTTAAAGTTTTCCTTTCAAGGTTCACCACGAGATGTATGATACAAATTCCTAAATGCAGTCTAAAGATGATAAGCAAGCTTTATATCTTTTCAACTTTGAAAATCCTAGCTACTAAGGGAAAAGAAAGACACCATCTTTTCTCAAAGAGCAATCAGCACACTCTAATGCACTTTTCCTAAATCCAACATGCAAACTATCAAATGCAAAATGCACAATGCAGGTGTTTGTTTTCCGCTTTCTTAGTATTGATGCCTACAAAGAAAGCTTTTTGTACAACTTTGAATTTGCTTTTAAATGATCAATACAAACAAGTTTACTTTTTCGAAATCAGAGAAGATAGAAGAGATTACAACACTTAACGATTTTCGAAATAAAGACTTGTTTCGACACTTAAAAGAGACAAATTCAAACCAATAAGCAAAAGTAAATGTATAATCAATCTGCAAACAGCCAATGAACTCTCTTCTAAGATCACAATCAACAGATCTGAATCAAGGGCTACAGGATGACTATTTCACTCATGCAAAGGAAAACTGTAAATGACGCCACAAACACATAAAAACACTCACAGTCTTTTTGTACAAAAGGAGGCGGAATGTAAGCAGAGAAAAGGGGTTATCAGACTAGTACCTATGCTGGTTACAGGCTGCAAAAAACAGAGATCAAAATAAGGCAAAACAGAGCAGAGAACCCCAGCTGCACAAGGATAAACTGGTTCAGCGCAACCTCAACACAGGGGTTTTGACATTCAGCTCAGGTATCCTTCACGGGACCTGCGTTGAAATCCAGAATCCCTTCACTGGGTCTGCACTGAAGGAGAAACTCTCGTTTCCCTCAGGTTCTGGGTCACAGATTGCTCTTTAATTCACTGTTTTAGGCCAAATAAAAGCAACAAGCAAGGTGTAATCAAAGGGGTGCTTTGAAGGGTACTAAGATCTATCACAAGGATCATCAAATCATTTGTGAATCCATTGTTCAGATCATAGACAAGTCCAGCAACTGGATCAAAGCAGCAACTGTCTACTTTGCATCCGGGAAAGATGTAGTTCGATTGTTGCTGTCAAGTCTATGAAAGAAACAATGATAGAAACACAAATAAAATGACTAAACAAATTTCCCCTGTGGAGTCGCCAATTTGTTGTGGGGAAAAATGCCTATGCAGGACGATCTTATCCACCTAAGGTGTGACAGTGCCTTAGCAACAAACGAGTACAGCTATTCTGGTTTCTTCCTTTATGAAATGTGAAAAACGAGAGATCAATAGACTTACCGGTGTCTTCCGTTTGTCCCTCGATCCGGTCTCTCTTCTCTTTGGGTGTTCACAGCTACTTGCCTTCTTGCTTATCCAGCTTCCACTTCCTGCAAGATCACAAGAGAACAGCTACTTGCGACAAGAGAACAGCTACTTGCGACAAGAGAAGAACACTACACAAAGACAAATATTCACATTCATAACTAGTTTAGGATTAGAAATAAACCAAATACACTAATACATTCATACATCAAAATACATCAGCATATAGGAGAAACCAAGATAGCTTTATTGATGAATAACAAGGTTCAGGAAGAGATACAACCCAAAGGGCTCCAATCCAGCATCTCCTTCCCAGCAAATGGAATTCCTATCTTCAGCCCCTTCAAAGCATTAAGCACCCAATGATTCCAGTCTCAAACCAACAACAATTCTTTGCAATAACAAAATTCCAGCCCCCAGATCTCATGGAGGAGAGATCCATATATAGATGTTTGGAGAGAGGATGAGTCAGCTTGAGATCTGACTAGTGTCCTCTCCCTCTGTCAGTTCTTGAGTCCACTTGGAGGTTCTTGCTTCCACTTGGAGATTTGGAACCTCTTACTCATCACCAGTTGAATTCCCTGAGGTAAGTGTCATTTTGGAAGCTTCCTGGCTTTTGACACCTTGAGAAATGAGCCTGCCACTTGTCCACTCTCGTTCAGCGCAGGTAGCCTTTGTTCCAGTTGACATTCAACGCAGGTAGCCAGTGTTGGCTTTGACATTCAGCGCAAACAGCTAGTGTAGCCACTGAAATGATCCTGAATTGACTTGTTTCTGAGCAGTTTCAGGTGGAGAACTTATGTGAATTGTTGTGGTTTGTTAGCCTTGTTCCTCTAGGGGTAGGAACAACATGTTTAGGGACTTTGGATCCCTTAGATTATGGACATTTCATGCTCAATGTTGTAAGGCACAAAAATGTCTATAACAATTACGAATTGGGGTCCAATGAGGTGATACCTCTGAATAAAGAAGATAATCAAGCTCCACACCCAACAGGCTGACCAAAATCTTATACAATGAGTTATGAGGGACTATTTATAGCAAAGGGAGGGGTGACCCTTGACATTCCCCTTTGTGACCATTCAACTACCCTCATGACTCTTCACCTACTCTATGATTGTTACATCCACTATTGAGACTTGACTTACACTTGACATGACTCAACATTACAATGCACATGTACCCATGTGAACAATGGATTGAACAAGCCAAACTAGGCATCATTCTGACTTAGAAAGCTATAGAAGTCCAACTGCTCGACATCCTCATGCTAATCAATAGTAACATATTGATGCCAAGATTGGTAGTCCTTGATAGTGTCCATGTGTTCCACTGCGACATCTGTCTGAAACATGAACCTTTCCTCCATAGCATCTGGGTACACCACTTGGGCTCGTCTGTCCAACTTGTCCAAAAGCATTCACATCACTGTCTTCAATGTGGCCATACCAACAACGTACTTTCACATGATGTCTGCACTGATAGGAAAGTCCGGGCTGGTGGCAATGCACATCAACTCGTCGAAGTATGAGTCAAGCTCTTGTCATACCTGCTTCTTTGTCTTTGTCAAACTTGCCTATTTGTCTTCACCTAAATGAGTCCCAAGTGATGGGGTTGCATGAGTGTGTGCTATAACATCCATGCTCTTGAATACTCATGCATGGGAAGCCTGTATGCAAGTGATGAGTTGTGGTAGGTCCTGATAGTTCCAGATCTGACTCCGGATACGTGCTTGCAACTCGACCGCATTGGCCCTCATCATCTTTGGCAAGTGAAGTGGGAATCCCTTATAGTTCATCATCCATGCTTGCATGTTATCAACAAAAACATGTATTTTCTTCAAGATGCGTGCTCTTCTCGCACATCGTTGCTCCCATCCATGGAGATGGACAACTGCTTGGTGCACCGTACCAAACTTGGAGTACAATGCTTGCATAATTGTATCGAGGGACAATACTTCATCTAGTATTGCCTTCTTCAATTTAGCTCAGGTGGACGTTGTCACCAAGTCTCCTCCTTGCTTGGCCACCTATATTTCCTTCACCATTCACTCATTCTCAACTATGAGGAAGAAAACACTTGAGCTAGTGGCTTTGGGATACACTCTAGTTGCATCAGCCAAAGAAGCTAGATGCTTGTGCACATCAGTCACGATCACTTGTTCTTCAACTTGCGTAGGGGATGTTTGGTCCTCTAGAGTCAATACTCAGTGAGATTTCACAACTCGGTGATGATATTCGTCAAAGGAGATGTTGTGCACCTCTTCTTCCAGCTGACCACCAAGGATCTCAGTGCCTCCTTGGTCATTCGAGACTTGCTCATCATCTAGATCCATTGAAGTGGGTAGGTTGACCTCTTTACGGTGAGGCAAGAGGTCGGTGTCCTGTTCCAACTCCTACTACTCCATGTGTGCCTCCAACTATTCAAGCACCTGTTCTATTTCATGAGCAAAGTCTTTCCCCTGTGATGGTTCACCCTGTTCGCTTGATGCTAGTTGTTCAGATGAATCAACTACTTGTATGGGCACTGCTTCATTTGTCAGCATGTGATGTGCCCCCTGCTGTATTTGCTACTGCTGAGCTTCCTTCTCTCATTGGTGCAACTCTTGTTCTTTCCGAAGTTTCTCCCTCATCTCATGCAACTCCTTCTCTGCTTCTTCCATTCTCTTCTTATCCCCTTGCCTTTGTGCAATGCACTTGTCACACTACTTCCTCTTTGCCTAAATAGCCATAGCTTCTTGTTCTATAAGTGGATCTGCCCAAAACTTGTAGCTTTTCTCCTCATCCATGCGGTCGACAATATTCCTCTTCCCTTTGTTGCACACAAGTATGCTTGGTTCTACTGCCTCTGTTGCTGCTACTACTATTGGTGCTTTATGTGATGTTGCTTCATGCTGCTTTGCTAACCACTCTACGATGAAGCCGACATGTTCATTGGGTCCAGAGGAATTGTAGCAATACCTCCATGAGTCTTCCTCAGCCCAATGAAATGCCCCATGGATCTAGTTTAATTGATCTATCATGCAATGATCCTTCACAATGCAATGTGGGTCATACGGGTTGAAGCTTTGGAGGTTGAATGGGTACTTCTTCATCTGTTCTGCTTCAACATCCACTTGCTTGACACTCTAGCTCTCATATAACCCAATCTACAATGGAAGAGTGGGCCAAGGTTCCTTCTTTTTCTACTGTTGTCTAGCCATCAATCCCGCTAAGAGGTGATAATTTACTTCCTTCATGACCAATACTTCCAAGGCAAACTTTGGTAGAACATGCAGGGGCTTCTCTGCGTTGAGCATTTGTATGAAAGTATTCGAAAATGAGGCATACCAATTTGCAATGCTTAAAAACACCTTCATTGCTTGGTATGACATGTGGGGTGGATCCTGCTCAAATATCGACTTGTACACTGGGGTGACAAAATGATCAGAAAATCATATGATTAATCCCATAAAGCTGCATTCAGACAACTTGAAATATGTGTTCAAAATAGTCTCCACCGGTGACCATGCCCACTCCAAGCCCAGGAACTCATGTCAGGCACAAACTGCATCTAAGATGTAGGTAGACATGTCAATCTCTGCATGCATACCATCAAGTGACTGTCGAGTCTTCATGACTTGTTCCTTCAGCTAATGAGCCAGTATGCAAGACGAGTTGCATGGTCTTGCTTCTCTAGCCAGTTGGTCCAATGCGATTACCCAACTCCGAGGAAAGGTTTCAATGCTCGCTTGGCCACTCAGTCGACATGAGAATATGACCAAGTATTGGTACGCCTTCCTCAATATCTTTGTCTTGTATATATGGTTGGGTGTCATCCTGACACGAGTTGGCTCCTTTACCCAGTCCTTTAGAATGTATCTGGAGTTACCTTTGCTATTGGGCAAGCTGAATGGAGGACTCATGACAGTCACAAGCTTTGACATCTAATACATCTCATCATAATCTCATGCCCAGAAGGTTGTAAGCTTTGTCCCACTGACACTACTCAAGGCCATCGTCTCGGGGTTAGTGTGAGAGACGATCTAGTGAATCATGTCCGCGCATGGGAACGCGAGGTATTTACATGCAATCTGGTACAAGCCAGACTTGTGAATGTTCACGTACACCTGACAGTCTTCAAGGTCTTCCCCAAAAGTGCCTATGAATGCTTCATTAACCTCTTGCCACTTCAGTTTGATGTCTTTGTCTAGATACAACTTCGTATCTTCATAGATCGGCAGACTAGAGGACACCTGCTCAACTGTTTCTCTAGCTACAACTCCATCAATGTCCTGTGATCCTGTTCTCTTGGAAGCCATTGAGACAGATGAACACCTAAAAGATTTGGAAATAAGTAACATGCATGGCAAGAAATATGTCAGTGGAAACAAAGCAAATCCGAGGAAGGACACAACACATACCTGGGAAACTAATGAGAAAGATTGCACAAATTTTACTGGGAGGTTGGGTGACTGGCTTCTAGAACTATGCAAAATGTAGTCTGTGCTATCTGGGAGGAAGGAATGGCTACTGGATCTGTGAAATGTGAAATCTAGTCAAGTAGCTGGTTGTTGGGACTACGCAATGCACAATTCCAGCTGGGAAGGACTGCTGTCCCAGGGACAGATTTGCACTATTGCTTGGGCCAAGTAGCTACTATCCTCCAAAAAAGCACCAAATAGTCCTGAAAGCCAGTGTTGAGCAGGAATGTGCATATCTAGAGAGGAAGGTGAGCCTTCCTTCCCTAGATTGTGCAATGCAGCCTTGGTGGAGGTAGAGTTCGGGCCAAGGTTGGCCCGAATCGCCGACGGGCAACTGAAAGAAAATAAGACAATGAATGCATGGTGACACTGAGTGATAACAAAAGTGATTGACAGTTCATGCAAAACATGAATGAAAGATTCAACAAACAAATCAACATGCATGTGGGTGAGGCAGTTCCCGGGTTGGGTGAATGTCCATGCAAAACAGTTTCATGCATGCGACAACAGTGAGATGGCAATGAAAAATGAAACAGAGCTAGGAAAAGCTAGTATACATGTAAACGACAACAAGTGTTTAAACAAATCAAGGAAACAACACTCACAAAAGCAAATACACAAAAAGCGACATAAATGTTGAAAAAGATAAGTTGAGGCCACTTAACTGTGAATAGCTAAGGTGGATGTGTCAAAGAGTCCTGGATGTGATGTGGGATTTCAGAGATCCAAGATCAATGTCAATGAATGAGCTCTGACGTGTCGAATAAATAATTTTTGTCTCATGACGCGCATGACACAAATCTAGAAAAAAGCAACACTTGGAGGGAAAATTCTAAAACAACTTTGCATGTAACCCTCGGCTGCTAATAATAGCTCCCTAAATTGTGGGATTCCTTTTTCATGTTGTCTCTTGATATTATAGGAAGAGAAAGTCATGCATGCATGCAAGTCAACTTTCCTCGGTCCTGGATGGAACTAGACTGAACTAGACTGTTAATGCACGCAGTTGCTCAACTACTTGGGAAAAATGTGCATTCCTAGCTGGGAGTTGGGCTGACTGCCTAGGAGGATTGTGCAATTTTTGGGTAGAGCAAATGACTGCTACCTAGATTTGCACAACCCTATGCTGAGCAGCCTTGTTGGGGAAATTTTCACAAATCGTGTTAGGAGTGTTGGCTGGTAGAATTGCGCAATCCTAGAGCCCAGTAGGCTGCCAAAAAGGATTGCACAATTTATAGAGGGAAGGATGGCTGCCCTCTAGAAATGCACAGTTTTCAAGGGAAAGCTGCTCAACTTGTAGCTGGACCAAGTCTGGGTGAACAATCTGTGAGGGGAATGGATTGACTGTGATCGACAAGCTACCTTTGACCGAGGAAGACACTGAAGCTTGAGCACTTGATCAAGCAAGATAAAATGCTGTGAAATTTTGGTAGGGAGGCTCCAAAATAGGCTAAGGAACAATTTTGTAGGGTGGTTGTATCCGCTACAAAACTTGGTGACACACTGGTAGAACTCCATCTCTCTAAATGGACCTTGTTCATGAAAAGCAATTCTAACACCTCCAGAATTATTGTTCAGCACTCAGCTCGTCTTGGCTTCACACTAGCT
The DNA here is from genome assembly GCA_031772625.1 of Pinus tabuliformis. Lineage (NCBI taxonomy): Eukaryota > Viridiplantae > Streptophyta > Pinopsida > Pinales > Pinaceae > Pinus > Pinus tabuliformis. The sequence continues at coordinate 730,720,721 of CM062804.1, forward strand.
TGATTCTAAGATGTAGCATCTGCCAAACCCTTGGTCTATTGGCACACACTCCAAGCCAAGGAAACACAGTTGTTTCGATTGGGGTTGAGGGGTATATAGGTGCACAAGACGTATAGTCGTCAGAGTCTTAGTTTCATCTTTGGTATTGCTCCATTGCTAGCAGGCCTAGACAGTACCCTGATGGAGTCACATAGGAACACAAGCATGGCTCTGTTGCCAGTGAGCCTAGTCAGTACCCCGACAGAGTTACTTGCATCACCTCCCTACGTAGGAGGCATTTCTCTTCTTTCGCCTTATTCATTTTTCATTTTTCATTTTTTGACTTTTCAGTTTTTCATTTTCATTTTCACTGTGCATAGCAATTATTCATTTCAGAGGTGGAAGAGGGATCTTGACTTATTGAGAGCATAAGAGGTTGTTCCAGCAGAGAAGTAGTTTATTGTATCTCTGACATGCCTGTTAAGGTTTTCTCCCTCACCTTACTCTACTTGAATAAGCTGACAAGGGCTAACCCAAAAACAACTGACTAGAGAAGGCAACACTAGTTAGCACGCAAGTGTTGTGTTATCACCAAGGTTCACTTCGAATAATACATATTTTCCTTCAATGTGTCATGGACTAAGAGTAAAAATCTCATCATATAGAGGCAAGATGACAGATAATGAAGTAATGATAGCTCTACAAGCCCTCTTGTACTTTACCCAACTCACTTCAAGAGTCATACATGGTTTCATGCAAAAATAACCTATGAACAAAACAAGCGACTGACAAACAACAAAGCGAAGCAAGATCAGAAGCAAAAGTGAAATCAATTAAAGTAAGCAAACAAGCAAGCAATCAAACAAGAATATGAAGCATGTAATAAAACAAGCATGCAAGCAAACAACTGAAAGCAAAAACTATTCCTACTTCTACCCTAACAGTGCATGGGCTTGATCACGTGAATTGATACTTCCAAGGCAACCACCAACACATTGGTAGATCCATGTTGGTGAAGGTTTGGTCCATGAGCAAGCCAGTTGTGCGAACTAGCAAACAAGAAATATATAACAATGAATACAGCCACACTTCGTGTTTCAATGTGCCCACGGGACATAAGTGAGTGAAAATGCATGACGAGAAATTTGTGGACTTATCATTGTGTTGAGTGACACTAAGTGCAACTTTGAAACACAAGCACACTCTTGACTATGACATACAAGCAAACGAAGGAAACAAAGATAAATTGTGTCACGAATGAGTGCTTGTAATGTAAGACTCCTCCAATGCATGAGCAATAGGATTATGTAGTTTGAGTGGAGGAAGTGTGATCTGTGAGTGAGATGGATCTTCATTGCATACAGATTAGTGATGAGGAGCCTTGGGTGATTGAACAATTTTATGATTGGAAGTGAGACTAACCTGAGGAGGGCGAGGACCTGACATAACCATCAGCTCGGGTTGAAGTGCCTCGACAGTCTGGGTGTCTCAACTTCATCATCAGGTAGATCATCATAAATGGGTGGCTTCCAAAGATCAACTACGATAGAGTCATGATTGTGATCAAAGATGGAAGTAAATGGATCACGACTGACATGATCAGAAAAATCAATGAATTATTTGGCATCCTCATGATTAGACGAATCAAACAGAGGGGTAGATGGAAAGTGAACAAACTCATCCTCTACATATTTGGAAAAGATAGATGAAGGATCAAATGGATCTTTAGTGAGTAACATATCTCCTTGATTTTCGAATGATGGACTAACATCCGATGAGTTGTGCAAGTTATCAACAATGGGTGCACCTGTGGATGAAGACACACATGCAAAATCATGGATGGCAGGTCACCAAAGAGGTTAGGGAAGAATAGAGGGGGCTTAGATGGAAATGAGTCATCCTTCACCGAGTGTTGATGTTCAAGCTCCCACTCATACTCTTCATGAATGAAAGCGCATGTTGGTTGTGCAACACCAACTATGTCAATGGGTTGTTCTTCATTCACAACAAGTGAAGAGTCCAGAATGGATGAACACAAGACAATATCATTCAGAGGAACACCTAAGTGTGAAGACGGAGGTCGTAGACAAGCATGCATATGAGAAATTGAAGGTCTCACAACCAAATTTGCGCGAAAATTGAGTGAAGTGATGTTGGGAGAGTGTGAAGGATTAACAGGTGTGTGAGTATGCTCTTCAACATCACTTGGCAGCCGTGGAGCTATTGAATGAGAGGAAGGCAGACAGTCAGTTGAGACGGTGTCTACATCCACATGAGATTGCGTCGCTCCATCAATGAATAATGTTGAGCGAGGCTTGATTTCAAGATTTCAATTGGGACGGGAAAATTTCTTAAGGAAATACTTGAACCAGTCCCAAAGATAAGAAAATTTCATCTAGCTCCTTGGAGCTTGAAAATGCAAGTCAAGGAAGTGCTGCCAAAAATCAATAACTAATTCATGTGGAGCCCTCTGTTGCTGTAACAGTTTCTGGTGAATATGGTCTGGATCAAGATGATAGAACATGTCTCTTCAATGAGATCACATAAGTGCTCAGATGAGTGCATGTTGTCAACCAGTAGGTTTAGCACCCAACGAAATGGATATTAGCGAAGTGTGTATGCAAACAACAAACCGTCCTGTTCGTTAGAAAACTCATCTTCCTCATGAAGCATGAAAAAAAAGTTATGTAAGTACTCAGGCTAGGCCACCTCGCCTTCACCATCATACGTGTGAGTGGATAAGAGATTGAAAATCTTCCCTGTGATGGAGACATCTTCACAATTCGAAAAAAAACACAAGGGAAGAAGAGTGCAAGACTCCATGAAAGATGTGCAAAGGTTCAAAACTAGATGAGAGGACACAACTTGTCATCAGGTCCTCCTTCTAGCACCAGAAATGTTGACGGTACTAGACCCACCAACATGTCAAGGGGATCTCCCTAGTAAGAAGTCCCAATTAGACCTCAAATCATTTGGTGTAGGAGTCCTAGCAGTGGGTCGTAAGGTAATTCCTTGACCGCGATGTTGCATAGAGGAAAGTAAGATAACTCTGTCAGTAGCAAGGGTATGACTGCTGCAGTGAGTCAAGGAAGATGCATGAAAGGTTCTAACACAAAACGGGTGAGATGAGTGCACCCCTTGACAACCTATATCAGTACATAGCTGGGAAGGGAACACACGAGTGAATATGCATCACAAGCTGGAAAGAAGAACAGTCGACAATCCAAAGTGATGGTTAAACCAACAACACATTTGCAACAAGATTCTTATAATTTCATACGAATAAATTCATACACAAATATGTAAGTTAAACAACATATAACAACATATGCATGAAAATGTGTTGGCTCTTATTATATAAAGAAGTGCAAGTTCCAATCATACAATACATCCATGTAAACCTACTATCCCTATTAGTGAAACATTACAGCCACATATTCTTGCTCCTCCAAAGAGATGTACTAGCTCCGTGCAGTGGAGAAGTCAAGGCGCATTACAATACTGTCCAAGCTTTCTTCAAGATAGTCTTAGTAGAAGATTGGCTAACCAAAAGCCTATTAAATGAGTTATGAGGGACTATTTATAGCAAAGGGTGGGGTGACCCTTGACATTCCCCTTTGTGACCATTCAACTACCCTCATGACTCTTCACCTACTCTATGACTGTTACATCCACTATTGAGACTTGACTTACACTTGACATGACTCAACATTACAATGCACATGTACCCATGTGAACAATGGCTTGAACAAGCCAAACTAGACATCATTTTGACTTAGACAACTATAGAAGTCCAACTGCTCGACATCCTCATGCTGATCAACAGTAACATATTGATGCCAAGATTGGTAGTCCTTGATAGTGTCCGTGTGTTCCGCCGTGACATCTGTCTGAAACCTGAACCTTGCCTCCATAGCATCTAGGTACACTGTTTGGGCTCCTCTGTGCAACTCGTCCAAAAGTATGTGCATCAATGTCTTCAATGTGGCCAAACCAGCAACGTACTTGTGCATGATGTCTGCATTAATAGGCAAGTCCAGGCCGGTGGCAATGCGCATCAACTTGTCGAAGTACGAGTCAAGCTCTTGTAAGACCTACTTCTTTGTCTTCGCCTGGGTGAGAGTCCCAAGTGATGGGATCGCCTGAGTGTGCACTATAACATCCATGGCCTTGAATACTCGTCCATGGGAAGCTTGTATTCTAGTGATGAGTTGCGGTAGGTCCTCATAGTTCCGGATTTGACTCCGGATACGTGCTTGCAACTCGACTGCATTGGCCCTCATCATCTTTGACAAGTGAAGTGGGGTTCCCTTGTACTTCATCGTCCATGCTTGCATGTTATCAACAATAGCATGTATGTTCTTCAAGATGCGTTCTCTTCTCACACATCACTATTGCCATCCATGTAGATGGATGAGCAACTTGGTGCACAGTACCAAACTTGGAGTACAATTCTCGCACAACTGTGTCAAGGGACAATACTTCATCTAGTATTGCCTTCTTTAGTTCAACTTGGGCGGACATTGTCACCATGTATCCTCCTTTCTTGGCCACCTGTAGTTCCTTCACCATTCTCTCATTCTTAGCTATGAGGAAGTGAACACTTGAGCTAGTGGCTTCGACATACACTCTAGTTGCATCGGCCAAAGCAGTTGGATGCTTATGCACATTAGTCACGATCACTTGTTCTTCAACTTGTGGAGGGGATGTTTGGTTCTATGGAGTCAGTACTCTGTGAGACTGCACAATTTGGTGATGAGATTCATCAAAGGATATGTTGTGCACCTTTGCTTTCAACTAACCACCAAGGATCTCAGTGCCTCCTTGATCATTCGAGATTTGCTCATCATTTGGATGCATTGAAGTGGGTGAGTCGACCTCTTTGTGGTGAGGCACGAGGTTGGTGTCCTATTCCAACTCCTGCTGCTCCATGTCTGCATCCAGCTATTCAAGAGTCTATTCTATCTCATGAGCAAAGTATTTCCCCTACGATGGTTCACCCTATCCTGATGCAAGCTATTCAGATGAATCAACTACTTGTACGGGTGTTGCTTCATCTGTTAGCACGTGATGCACCCCCTGTTGTATTTGCTGCTGTTGCGCTTCCTTCTCTCATTGGTGCAACTCTTGTTCTTTTCGAGTTTCTCCCTCAGCTCATGCAACTCCTTCTATTATTCTTCCATTCTCTTCTCATCCCTCTGCGTTCACGTGATACGCTTATTGCGCTATTGCTTCCTTGCCTCAATAGCAATAGTTGCTTGTTCTACAAGTGGGTATGCTCGAAACTTGCAGCTTTTCTTCTCCTCCATGCAGTCAAAAATCTTCCTCTTCCCTTTGTCACACACAGGTATGCTTGGCTCTACTGCCTCTACTATTGCTGCTACTACTGCTATTACTGGTGCTCTCCGTGATGCTGCTTCATGCTGCTTTGCTAACCACTCTATGGTGAAGCCGACCTATTCATTGGGTCTAGAGTAATTGTAGCAATACTGCCATGAGTCTTCCTCGCCCCAATGAAATGCCCCATGGATCCAGTTGAACTAAAATCTCATGCATTAATCCTTCAAAATGAAATGTGGTTCATACGGGTTGAAGCTTCGGAGGTCGAATGGGTACTTCTTCATTTGTTCTGCTTCAACATTTACTTGCTTGATACTATGGATCTCATATAACCCAATCCGCAATGAAAGAGTGGGCCATGGTGCCTTATTCTTTCACTATTGTCTAGCCATCAATCTTGCTAAGAGGTGATAAGCTACTTCTTGCATGACCAGTATGTCCAAGGAAAAATTTGGTAGAACATGCGGAGGCTTCTCTGCACTGAACATTTGGATGAAAGCACTGGATGGTGAGGCATGCCAATCTGCAATGACTAACAATGCCTCCATTGCTTGCTTTGACATGCAGGGTGGATCCTGCTCGAATATCAACCTATACACTAGGGTGCAAAATGGTTGAACAACCATATGATTACTCCCGTGAAGCTTCATTCAGACAACAACTTGAAATATGTGTTCACAACAGTATCCACCGGTGACCATGCCCACTCCAAACCCAGGAACTCATGTCGGGCATAGACTGCATCTAGGATGTAGGCAGACATGTAAATCTCTGCATGCATACCCTCATGTGACTGTCGAGCCTTCATGACATGTTCCTTCAGCTGATGAGCCCGTATGCCAGATGAGTTGCATGTTCTTCCTTCTCTAGCCAGTTGGTCCAATGCCATCACCCAACTCCGAGGAAAGGTTTCAATGCTTGCTTAGCCACTCAGTCAACATGTGAATATGACCAAGTATTGGTACGCTTTCTTCAATATATTTTCCTTGTAGATTTGGTTGGTGTCATCCTAAAACAAGCTGGCTCCTTTACTTAATCCTTTAGAATGTCTCTAGAGTTACCTTTGTTGTTGGGTAAGCTGAATGGAGGACTCATGACAATTGCGGGCTCTGACATCTAATACATTTCATCATAATATCGTGCCTAGAAGGTTGCATGCTTTTTCCAACTGACATTGCTTAAGGTCATCGTCTCGGGATCAATGTGAGAGATGATCCAGTGAATCATGTCTGCGCATGGGAACGTGGGGTATTTGCATGCAATCCAGTACAAGTCAGACTTGTGAATGTTCACATACACCTGCCGGTCTTCAAGGTAATCCCAAAAAGTTCCTAAGAATGCTTCATTAACCTCTTGCCACTTCAGTGTGATGTCCTTTTCTAGATACATCTTTGTATCTTCATAGATCGGCAAACTAGAGGACACCTGCTCAACTGCTGCTCCAGTTGCAACTCCATCAGTGTCCTGTGATCCTGTTCTCTTGGAATCCATTGAGACAGATGAACAAATGAAAGATTTGGAAGCAGGAAACATGCATGGCAAGAAATATGTCTGTGGAAACAAAGCAAATCCGAGGAAGGACATGCCACATACCTGGGAAATTGATGAGCAAGATTGCACAAATTTTACTGGGAGGTTGAGTGACTAGCTGCCATAACTATGCAAAAGGTAGTCTGGGCTATCTGGGAGAAAGGATTGGCTACTAGATTTGGAAAATGCACAATCGAGTCAGGTAGCTGGCTGCTAGGATTACGCAATGCGCAATTCTAGTTGGGAAGGACTGCTGGCCCAGGGACAGATTTGCGCAATTTCTTGGGCGAAGCAACCATTGTCCTCCAAAAATATGCAAAACAGTCCTGGAGGCTAGTTTTGAGAAAGAATGCACATATTCAGAGAGGAAGGTGAGCCTTCCTTCCCTAGATTGCGCAATGCAGCCTTGGTGGAGGCAAAGTTCGGGCCAAGGATGGCCCGACTCACCGACAGGCAACTGAAAGAAAATAAGACAATGAATGCATGGCGACACTGAGTGATAATAGAATTGATTAACAGTGCATGCAAAACATGAATGAAAGATTCAACAAACAAATCAACATGCATGTGGGTGAGGCAGTTCATTAGTTGGGCGAATGTCCGTGAAAAATAGTTTCTTGCATCTGACAACATTGAGATAGCAACGAAAACTAAAACAGAGCTAGGACAAGTTAGTATACATGTAAATGACAAAAAGTGTTCAAAGAAATCAAGAAAACAACACTCACACAAGCAAATACACAAAAAGAGACAGAAATGCTGAAAAAGACAAGTTGAGGCCACTTACCTGTGAATAGCTAATCCAGATGTGTCAAAGAGTCCTACATGTGTTGTGGGATGTCAGGGCTCCAAGATTGATGTGAATGAATGAGCTCTAATGCGTCAAATAAATAAGTTTGGTCTCATGATGTGCATGCCACAAATTTAGGAAAAAGCGAAACTTGGAGGGAAACTTCTAAAACAACTTTGCATGTAACCCCTGGCTGCTAATAATAGCTCCCTGAATCATGGGTTTCCTTTTTCATGTTGTCTCTTGTCATTCTGAGAAGAGAAAGTCATGCATGTATGCAAGTCAATTTTCTTCTGTCCCAGGTGGAACTGGTCAACTAGACTATTCATGCATGCATTTGCTCAATTGCTTAGGAAAAATGTGCATTCCTGGCTGGGAGGACTAACTGCTCAGGAGGATTGAGCAATTTCTGGGCAGAGAAGTTGACTGCTACCCAAATTTGCGCAAATCCTGGGCTAAGTAGCTCTGCTGGGGAAATTTGCGCAAATATTTTGGGAGTGTTGGCTCGCAAGATTGCACAATTTCTGGAGGGAAGGTTGGCTTCCCTCCAGAAATGCACAATTTTCAAGGGCAAGTTGCTCAACCTGCAGCTGCACCAAGTCCGAGTGAACAACCTGTGAGGGGAATGGATCGACTGTGATCGATAGGCTCCCTTAGAGCGAGGAAAACAATAAATCTTGAGTACTTGACGAAGCGAGACAAAGTGTTGTGAAAACTTGGTAGGGAGGCTCCAAAACAAGCTAAGGAAAAATTTTGGAGGGTGGTTGTAGCCTCTACAACAGTTAAATAGACAATGATTTATTTGTTGCACTGCATAATATCACTAGTGTTCATGTCATTGGGTTCCTCGTGTTGCCATGTTGTTTACTATCATTGGTATCACACAAGTATCCTATAATTCTCAAACATTATTTGGACATCAATAATGGTGAATCTCAATGAAAATGCAAGGAGATGAAAAAAGTAAATGGACAAAAATTCTGGCAGACTAGAGTAGATTGTCTTTTTAGACACTAGCAAAAGTGTGGATGCAAAAAGAGCATTACAAGAAGACTAAAAGCAACACATTCTTACTCAAAGATAATTACAGAGGAAATTAAGGGAAGCAAAGAAAACAAGGAGATAGAGACCATTGCTGGGAAATAGACCCATTTTGTTCCATTCAAAGAACCATGAGAATCATAACCATAATTCAATGATATGTTATAGCACATTTATGAGTAGAACAATTCCATATACATTGCATCACAACAAAAATGTGAAAGGAAATGCATACAATATGATCAACTAGATATACAGTATTTTTTCCCTCTCTCTTTTTGGGTGTCTTTCTGAAAATTATTGTGTCAAAACTTTAGAGTATGCTTGGTTCTTGATGTAAACATTGATTTCAAAGCAAGTTTCACGTGAGAAAGCATAGTGAGAAAAATAAAATAGTGAGAAAAACATACACTCTTTAAGTTGAATCTCGGAGTATCCACAGAAGCTAACCTCAAGGAGCAACATGCCACACAAGTAGGGCAAGAGGAAATATTTTGGTCACAAAAATTAAGAATAAGGTGGCTTTAGATAGAAGATAGTAACATAGTTTTGTTTAGTAATACAAAAAAAGGTAGCTAAAGAAAATTTGAATAAACAACAATACAATAATATTTGGCAATATAATACTTAATAACATATAAAACTAGTGTCACACTATGAAACATAACTCAAACAACTTTAGTTCCAAATATAGGCCAAACATAGGACTGCATTAAACTAATAGGTATTGGACTACCAATGGGACCCGCATGCAAACAAATGAATGGCATGTAGGAAAGATAATGTCGGTTAGAAATATATTATATGTATCCACTACAACATTATATGGAATGTCCTCACTAAGATGAAGGGACCAAAGAGCAGAACAAAGCCTGTTTCATTTTCAGTTTTACATCGACTAGTAAGAGTATACCTAGTAGCAGACACACACCAATGACATAACGAGCAACAAGAAATACAATCCTCTATTTGTTTCTTGTTGCTCATAGTGTTTAGTACTGTTAGGAACTAACATAGTGCACATATACTATGTTTTAACATATATTTTCATGTTGAATTATCACACTACACACAACTGAATAACATTCTTTGGGTATCAAAATATGCAAAACTAAATAAATTCTCCATGTGCAATTTATATCATCTCACATGCTTTATGAAATTATACATATATAACAAACTGCAGGGTACTAGAACAAATAGGTTAACAAACTGCAGGGTACTAGAACAAATAGGTTAAGCATACCAAGCATGCTTCGGTGTAACTTCAAGTCGGCAACATGTAGTGCCTCCACTATTTTCGTGGAAGCTCTGGATACACAACCTTTTGAAAGAGCCTCCCTATTGGATCCTGGTAGATACATGTTTGAGCCAATGCCTAATCCATAGTGAAGGGTTCCATCAATCTCAACCACATATATACTATGTGTAAACCCATGAAGACTGCACTCAAGTTCTGGTAGCTCATCCAATAAAGATTTTGCAAGTGCTCTAGGATGGGTCTGTAATCTGAATTTTAGTTTTAATAATGCTTTGCAATCCAATAAAGTTGAATCCTGAGAATCAAATGCACCACCCAATCTAGAAAATACTTTTTCCTGCACTTCTTCATCTGCAAGTAAACCAGTGGAGAATCATTGTTAGACAATCTAATCATAAACTTCCATTTTTGTCCCACATGCTGCACTTACTAGAATTAACTGTGGTGCACTGAAATAGAGTTGGAAAGGAAACAAAAATTGAACATTTTAACCTCTTGTAAACTTATTATCTTGTATTTTTCATCTTTGTGTCATGATTTATCTATGTCAATACTAACCCTCCTCTCAATCCTCTATTATACCATTTTGAGATCTATTATTGCATGTCGAAGGTTTAGAACTTAGATTCAGAAGTTCTATCAATGACCTCATGTGTGATACCATCTGAAATTTACTAGAGACAATATATTGGCACTAGTATATCCTCATAATATACATGGACAACAACAGAAAATGAAGCCAATCAAAATTTAAATCATGGCAAACATGACTTGTCAAATAATTTAAACAAAAAAACACCATAGGTTAAGTTGCATAGGAAATAGAGAAGTCTATTTTCCCTAAAATCAAATCAATCCACTAGTGTCACATGAATATTATATTCCATGTGCATGTAATGACTCCAAAACAGTGAAAAGATAGTCAAATTTATTTTTTGAAATTGCTTCAAGAAACATGTCGTGAGGAGCTGCCCAACAAAAAGTGGGATGCATTAAACTAATAGGTATTGGACTACTAGTGGGACCCATGTGAAAACAAATGAATGGCTTGTACGAAATGTAGTGCCAATTAGATATAGATTCTATGTATCCACTACAACGTTATATGGAATGTACTTGCTAATATGAAGGGACCAGAGAGTAGAATAAAGCCCATTTCATTTTCATTTCTAGATCCACTAGCAGGAGTATACCTAGTAGGAGATCCACGCTAATGAAAGGACAAGCAATAAGCAATAAAATCATCCATTTTTTCTTGTTTCTCATAGCATTTAGGACTGTTAGGAACTAATAGAGTGCACATATACTAGGTTTTAACATATATTTTTATACTTGTTGAATTATCACATTACGCATAGCTAAACAACATTCTCTAGGCATCAAAATATGTAGAACTGAATAAATTCTCCATGTGAAATTTATATCATCTCACATCTCTATGACATTACATATATAAAAAATTGTAGGGTACTAGAACAAATAAGTTAAGCATACCAAGCATGCTTTGGTGTAACTCCAAGTCAGAAGCATGTAGTGCCTCCTCTATTTTCATGGAAGCTCTAGATAAACAACCTTTTGGAAGAGCCTCTCTATTGGATCCTGGTAGATACATGTTTGAGCCAATACCTAATCCATAGTGAAGGTTTCATCAATCTCAACCACATATATACTCTGTGTAAACCCATGAAGACTACACTCAAGATCTCGCAACTCACCTATTAAATATTTTTCAAGTGCTCTAGGATGGGTTTGTAATCCAAATTTTAGTTTTAATAATGCTTTACAATCCAATAAAGTTAAATCCTCATAATCAAATGCACCAACCAATCTAGAAAATAATTTTTCCTGCATTTATTCATCTGCAAGTAAGCCAGTGGAGAACCATTATTAGACAATCTAACCATAAATTTCCATTTTTGTGCCACACGATGAACTTACTAGAATTAACTGTGGTGCACTGAAATAGAGTTCAGAAGGAAACAAAAACTAAACATTTTAACCTATTGTAAACTTATCATCTTGTATTTTTCATCTTTTCATCATCATTTATCTATGTCAATACTAACCCTCCTCTTAATCCTCTATTATAAGATTTTGAGATCTATTATTGGATGTTGAAGTTTTAGGACTTAGATTCAGAAGTTATATTAATGACCTCATGTGTGATACCATTTGGAATTTACTAGAGACAATATATTGGCACTAGTATATCATCATAATATACCTGGACAACAACAAAAAGTGAAGCCAATCAAAATTTGAATCATGACAAACATGACTTTTCAAATAATTCAAACAAAAAGCACCATAGATTAAGTTGCATAGGCAATATAGAAGTCTATTTTCCCTAAAATAAAATTAATTGGCTAGTGTTGGATGAGGCTTATATTCCATGTGCATGTAATGAATCCAAAAAACTAAAAGGATAGTCAATTTTTTTTTTTTAACTGCTTCAAGAAACATGTCCAGAGAAGTTGCCCTGCAAAGAGTGGACTACATTAAATTAATAGATATTGGACTACTAGTGGGACCCACATGCAAACAATTGAATATCCTATAGGAAATATAATGTCGATTAGAGATTGATTCTAGAATCTAAATATCCATTACAAATTTATATGGAATGTCCAAACTAAGATGAAGGGACCATAGAACATAACAAAGCCCATTTCATTTTCATTTCTAGATACACTAGCAGGAGTATACTTACTAGTAGGACAAGAAACAAGTAATACAATCCTCCATTTTTGGATTGTTTCTCATAACATTTAGGACTGTTAGGAACTAATGGAGCCCAGTTTTTAACATATATTTGCATACTTGTTGAATTATCACACTACACATAACTAAACAACATCCTCTAGGCATCAAAATATGAAAAACTGAATAAATTTTCCATGTGCAACTTATATCATCTCACATGCTCCCTGACATTATATATATAACAAAATGTAGGGTACTAGAACAAATTGGTTAAGCATACCAAGCATGCTTCGGTGTAACTTCAAGTCGGCAACATGTAGTGCCTCCTCTAATTTCGTGGAATCTCTAGATACAAAACCTTTTGAAAGAGCATCCCTATTATATCTTGGTAGATACATGTTTGAGCCAATGCCTAATCCATAGTGAGCGGTTCCATCAATCTTAGCCACATATATATTATTTGTAAACCCATGAATACTGCACTCAAGTTCTCGCATCTCATCCAATAAATATTCTGAAAGTGCTCTAGGATGGGTCTATAATATGAATTTAGTTTTAATAATGATTTGAAATCCAATAAAGTTGAATCTTGAGACTCAAATGCACCACCTGAACTAGAAAATACTTTTTTCTGCACTTCTTCATTTGCAAGTAAACCAGTGAAGAATAATTGTTAGAAAAACTAATCATAAACTTCCATTTTTTTCCCACATGTTGCACTTACTAGAATTAATTGTGGTGAATTGAAATAGAGTTGGAAAGGAAATGAAAATTGAAAATTTTAACCTCTTGTGAACTTATCATCTTGTATTTTTCATATTTATGTCATCATTTATCTATGTCAATATTAACCCTCCTCTCATTCCTCTATTATACTATTTTGATATCTATTATTACATGCCAAAGGTTTAGGACTAATATTTATAAGTTATATCAATGACCCCATGTGTGATACCATTTGGAATTTACTAGAGAAAATATATTAGCACAAGTATATCCTCATAATATACCTAGGCAACAACAGAAAGTGAAGCCAATGAAAATTTGAATTATGGAAAACATGACTTGTCAAATAATTTAAACAAAAATGCACCATAGGTTAAGTTGCATAGGAAATAGAGAAGTGTATTTTCCCTAAAATAAAATCAATCAACCAATGCTTCATGAGGCTTGTATTCCATGCGCATGTAATGAATTCAAAACACTCAAAGGATAGTCAAATGTATTTATTTTTTAACTGCTTCAAGAAACATGCCATGAGGAGCTTCCCTAGAAAGAGTGGACCCTTAGGGGATTTTTGAGGTCTGAAATGGGCCTCCTAAGGAAATTATAAAATAATAGTGGAAATAATAAAATAAGATTTGATTACATCATTAAATTTTAGAGGGAAAAAAGACAACTATTTTTTCAACTCATATTTTCAACTTATCTCTATATGTGTTTACTCAAATTTCAAGAGGAAACACTCGTTGGATGCATAATTTGATTCCTCATCCAAGGCGTAGCCATGTTGCATACTTTTGATGGACCCTGCTACATGAAAAACGTGATTGCAATCATGTTTTTTCATGTATTTCGCATTTTTCGTGTACTAGGGTCCGTTGAAAGTATGTAACATGGGTACTCCTTGGATGAGGAATTAAAATTTTCATCCAATGAGTACTCCCGCTCAAAATTTGAGTAAAAACTTGGGGAGATAAGATGAAAATATGAGTTGAAAAAGTAGTTTTATTATTTTATTATTTTTTAATATTTGTACTTTTTTACTCCAAAGATGGTGAATCATCCCCCATGGTTGACATCATCATCTTGAATCCTATTGGTTCTTATAAATTTTATTTTGGTTGTACATTTTTCTTAGGAGGTCCATTTTAGACCTCAAAAATCCCCTAATGTTTCTTCAGGTTAGATGCGAGGTCCATGTTGTCATTATTTCCCCAAAAATTGTAGGGAAAAAAATCTCAACCATCCTTTGAAACTCATACACTAGACGATGACCTAACACTCCATTGATCTCACCAATGAACTAATGTCCCATATGCTAGGATAACCATGGTTGAAAATTTATAAAACTATATCAAAGATATGCTCATGAGATTAAAAAACATGCATACTGACACATTGGAAGTTTTTCAAACTCAAAGTACTTATCTAGTGGCTGCCACTGAAAATTCCATCCATCAATATCAAAACCATTGAAGGAGCCTTTCACATAAAAATAAAGGTATGGAAATCACAAACATCAATCACTTGAAACAAAAAAAAATGGGAAATGAGTCAATTTTCTTCTCAAATAGCAACAAGGTTTTTCAAGAACAACTTGCATTGAAAGAAGGAAATGCATAGATTGAGGAATTAGAAAGAATTCTTTTAGAAAAATATGAACAAATATCTTTGTTGGAGAGATCAATTTTGGAGAACTAAAAAATGTCATATTTTCAGAGGTAGAATGATGAATTGCTACAGACAATACATGTTGTCAGAGATTGTACAAAGAGGGGAGAAACTGAACATCAGGTAATTCTTAATGATCTTGTGGGAAGATACAATACAAAAAATTCTCTGGATTTGTCCTTGCCTCAGTCCAAATGTTATAGGGAAAAGTTGATATTAGAAAATTAGATTTCTAGTTCTCATCAAGAGCTAGAACTATTGAAATTTGAGATGTCAGCAAAAACGTTGAGTAGGAATTCCAATGCCATTTGTTTGCCATATTTTCTTGTAGAAGGGAATAAAAAAGACATAATCAATGTTCAGAGAAACATTTGGGCAATGTAGGAGGAAAATTCTACCATTAATGGGACAACAAAAATTGTTGAAGGCCATGTTACTAGAGACCCATATCTGTCAGACAATTTCTCTATAGAGACTACAGATATTATTCTAGAGTCACCATTGAAAATCATGTCAAAATAGCAACTAATATCCCATTATATAAGGGTGGTGGTTGCTTTGAGAAGAGATAAAGAGATACTCTTGTCTGAAAAAACAGAAGAGATTTACAGGCTTAAGAGGCAATGCTTGAGAGAAAGAGGCAATGGTAGAGAGATAGTTGCACTCAAAATAAAGCTTGGTTATATGACTAAAATATTGGATGAATTTATTAACGGGAATGAACAATTGGTTGTGTCAAGAATATTTTCAGATGAGGAGTCTACGATTACTTTTGAGTTGGAGGATGAATTGCAAGATGATAATAGAAGTATGTTGGAGCTCATTGTAGGGGAAGAAAAGGAATCCAAAGAGTTATTTGATGGTATAGGATTAGAACAGTCATCAAGAGAAGCTTACTTACTGGTGTAGATAGAAGAGTTGGAAAATGAGAAGGAAGATATCAAAGCAACAAACAAGAATGAAATAGACATACTGAGAATTTGTTTGGAAGAGACTATCAAGGACCAAACTATGTCCTTAAATTTGGCCATTAAAAAATCTGTAGAGCTGAGGGAGTAGAAGGATATGCTTGAAGATATTATTTGGGACAAAGATAGGACTTTGAGTTTAGCTCTGAAGGAAAAAGAAGATCAGAAGCAACCACCTAGGGGTGTAATCATGCATAAAATAACATATAAAAATATATCTAGTTAATCGTGATGTAATTAAGATAATAATATAGATAAATGACATTCAACTAAGCATAAATATAGAAAACACATAAGTATACAGTTCGGACATAGAATTGCTTCAAATACACTTTACTATTCTAGATATTCAATACATATAATTTCAGACCTTGTGTACACAATCGTAGGGGCCCGCGCACTCTGCTGTGGACTTACCAAGGTCTCCATGCACACAGCAGCAAGAGCCTTCCCCTTCACCTAAATATAGAAGATTACATATTCTAAAGATAGGTATCACTCATAAAATACTACCTTCTATTGCCTTAGATAAGCTAAGGCATCCCTTTATATACTTTTTTCCTATTACAATACCATGGTTCGCAAACCATGGGTGGAGCTCAAACAAATATAAAAACTAAGGGGCTTTGACCTTCCTAAAAGCCCTTGAATCCTAATGAACTGCTCGTTGCATGCTCCTCTCCTTAAAATGTGGAGGTTTTTACAGAACTTAGTGTGAGGGACCCTGCATCTATGTGTGCAGGGTTTGAAAGTATATGTATTGAAGATCTGGAATAATAAAGAGTATTTGAAGCAATTATGTGTCCAAACTATATACTTATGTGTTTTCTGTATTTATGCTCAGTTGAATTCCATTAATATTTATTATTGTCTTAATTACACCACGAAGATCTGGATCTATTGTTATATGTTATTTCATGCATGATTATACCCTTAGGCGAAGCTCATAACTCTGTTTAATTGGAAATTGCTCTAAGTTTGGGGATTTTGAGGATAAGGGTTCATGAAGGTTAGATAAAGCCTTAAACTAAAGAAACTCCTTACCCCCACATCACATATCATTCTATATGTAGAAACCTGGTTCTAATATCCCCCAATACTTCCTCGGGTGAGACTATAGCCTGCACTAAGTGGGTTATTGCTGAAAGGGCCAGTAGTGTAGGGTTTTGTTGGTTAGCATAGCTAGTTCGGAACCTGGGTCCAAGCCCCCTCAAGTCAACAAATGGTTCTGTTGCTAAGACTAGGATCTATCTAAGGGATGTGTGATGTGGCGTCTGTTATGGCCTAAATCTGCCTCAGGCTGAGAAAGTTAAGATCTAGGATAACATCACACCACGCTTAACCTGGTAGCTAGCCCTACCAGGTCGGGAGAGGGCTCTCTCCTTGTCAATCTCAGAAAATACGGCCAATGCAGCTTGAGATGACTGATGTAATGAGTGATTTTAGGCTAGGTATGTGTACAAAGGTGTTTGATTGAATTTAAAATGGGTTTGCTGCCTCAATTGTGAAAGGCAAATTTGGGTCCGGGGAATGGACGCAGTCTTGCAGAGATCTCTATGGGGCAAGGTAGGCAAATGGTTTAGCACTTCAAATCGAATGAGATGGAGAGCTTTTAGACTGGTTAGGAGTTGGAGAGGGCATGAAAGTCTCAGGGATCCTCTTCAAACAGCTAAAAACATAGATAACTAAACAAACCCTAGGTAGAGCACTGTAATTTCAATGTATTCTACCTTTATCCTTGTTTGATTTAGTTAAGATGAATCAAATAGAGATGATGGCATACATAAAACACATTTAAACTTGCAATTACAGAAGGAAACACAATACCAAATCAATATGCCACAAGAATCCCATAAAGTGCTACAAACCCTGGTCAATTCCTTTGCCAAACTACTGAAAATGAATGTACAATAATGCTCAAAGCATTCACAAGAGTTCAACCTTTCTCAATGACTGAAAAACTACTAGATATAGGCATTAAACAACTCATGCTAGGCTTTAGGGGTCAAGTTCATGAGTTTAGAAGCTGTTTCAATAAGATCTAAACTAAGAACTGAAAAGTAGGCAGTGCAACAACATGCCTTTAAAACCTAAGAAACTGATTCATTCAGTTGCAAACTACTTTTTAGTGATGAATCTACCTCTATGAGTGAAAATTTACCATAATTACATCAAAATCCATCAAGTCTATTATGAAAAAAACTCACAAAAAGATAGAAAATATAGATCAACGCCTTATAATTTAGCCTCTTCGAGGGGGGAAACCTCCTTTACATTACAAAAATGAATGATTCCTTGATGATTCAAATGAAAAAACCTCCTTTCTATATATAGGAGTCTAAGGAGTCACAATATAACCCAGCTGACCTATCAATAATAATATAAAGCCACAAAAATAACAATAGAGGGATTCTATGGGGCATAGTAATAACAATATGGGGGCAATAGGGGCACAACAATATTAATAAGGGATACAACTACAATAGTAATGGGATAATCACTAGTATTATAGGGACCTAACATGCCCCTCTCCTTCAAAAAAGTGTTGTCCTCAATGTTTGAGTAGTTCTGGATGCTTCTGTATAAAATTCTCATCCT
This sequence comes from Pinus tabuliformis, assembly GCA_031772625.1. Classification (NCBI taxonomy): domain Eukaryota; kingdom Viridiplantae; phylum Streptophyta; class Pinopsida; order Pinales; family Pinaceae; genus Pinus; species Pinus tabuliformis. The sequence continues at coordinate 730,739,325 of CM062804.1, forward strand.
TCCATGTGGAATCTTCAGCTGATAAGTTCTTCCACTTGATGAGATACTCCGAAATTGATCGATTTCGTAGCTGTTGAGTTCTTGTTTCTGTGACTGCTTCCGATTCCAATATAATTTTTCCTTCTTCGTCAAGTTCTAGCAATATTGTTTGAACTGGGAGCTTGTAACCTATAACCTTCTTTAAACATGAAACATGGAAAACTGGGTGCACTCGAGAAGCTGCAGGAAGCTCCAATTTGTATGCCATCATACCAATCTTTTGCAACACCTTGTATGAACCATAATACTTTGGTGATAATTTATTATCCTTCTTAGCTTGCTTGAGGGACATTTTTTATATGGTTGTACCGTAGGAATACCCAATCACCTACATCAAAACTTCTTTCACTGCGATGTTGATATGCCTGTTGTTTCATTCTATTTTGTGCCAACACGAGGTTATCCTTTAAGAGTTGGAGGACTTGTTGTTGATGCTCGATGTGATTTTCCACTGCTTGAACCTTAGAATTTTCTCTAAAATATGATGTGATGGATGGTGGCTGATATCCATAAAGTGTCATAAATGGGGTCATTTTTGTTGCTGTATGGAAGGAAGTGTTATACCACCATTCAGCCAGAGGCAACCATTTGACCCATTATGTCTGTTTATCAGATACAAAGCAATGAAGATATCCTTCCAAACATTTGTTTACTATCTCGGTTTTCTCATCAGATTGAGAATGATAAGATGAGCTATGAGCTAACTAAGTACCGAGACAAGAAAATAATTCTGTCCAAAAATTTCCAGTGAAAATGGGATCTCTGTCACTTACAATAATCTTTGGGTTTCTGTGTAGCTTTTGAATTGTTTCCATAAATGCAGTAGAAACTGTACTGGCTTTAAATGGATGTGATAATGCACAAAAGTGTGCATACTTGGTAAGTTTGTCAACTACCACCATGATGACACTCTTTCCCTCAAACTTGGGTAAACTTGTGATAAAATCCATCGAAACCTCCTCCCAACATTGGCTTGGAATGGATAAAGGTTGTAATAGACCTGGGGTCTTAATTGTTTCAACTTTATTCTGTTGGCAAACCAAACATTCCGCCAAAAACTTTTGAATATCTGATTTAAGGCCATCCCAAAAAAATTCCCTCTTAACCCTGTGGTAAGTTTTTAAAAATCCTGAGTGCCCTCCTAAGGGAGAAGTGTGGAATTCCATAAGAATCTTTTGTTTGAGTTGGGAATTCTTAAAAAGGTATAAGTGATCTTTGTACCATAACGAATCATTTTTCCAGCTAAATGTATCAGATGTACTGGAATCTTGTTGTAAATTTTGAATAAGTGCACACACTTCTTCATCATTCTTCCATTCCTCCCTTGCTTCGTTTATCCAATCTGGTTGGATAATAGAAATGGCGCACAACAATGCTTCCACATCCTCATCCTTTCTTGAGAGTGCATCTGCCACCACATTTTGCTTCCCTTTTTTGTAGATGATTTCAAAGTCATAACCAAACATCTTTGTGACCACTTTTGTTGCTCTTCAGATGATAATCTTTGTTCTAAAAAGTATTTAAGGCTATCATGATCTGTTTTTACCTTGAAATGTCTTCCCATTAGGTAGGATCGCCATTTCTTAAGTGCATGTAGTATTGCCAACATTTCTTTCTCATAAATATCTTTGTGTAAAAACTTTCCCTTGATTGGACGACTTTCAAAAGCAATGGATCTCTCATCTTGCATTACAACAGCACCAATTCCATTTCCTGAAGCATCACATTCCACAATAAAGGTTTTTGTGAAGTCCAGTGTAGCTAAGACTGGTGCTTGGCACATTGCCTCTTTAAGATGTTCGAAGGCCTTTGTTGCTTCTGGAGTCCATGAAAATGCATCTTTCTTCAATAATTTTGTTAGAGGTGCTGCTATTCTCCCATAATTCTTAACAAACTTGCGATAATACCTTGTCAACCCGAGAAATCCTCGCAGATGCTTTATGGATGTGGGGATTTTCCATTCCTTAATAGATTTAATTTTGCTAGGGTCTACCTTAACTCCTTTATGAGATAAAATATGACCTAGATATTCCACCTCTTGTACTCCAAAGAAACATTTGGATCTTTTTTCATATAATTGTTTCTCCTCCAATAGTTGTAGTACCCTGTCAACATGTTCAACACAATCCTTCCACGACTTGCTGTAGATTAGTATATCATAAAAAAATACTAACACAAACTTTCTAAGGAAGGGTTTGAAAATGGAATTCATCAAACCTTGAAATGTAGAAGGTGCATTGGTAAGGCCAAAAGGCATGACCAAAAATTCATAATAACACTCATGAGTTCTAAATGTTGTTTACGAAATGTCTTCAGTCTTCATTCTGATTTGATGATATCCTGAACGAAGATCCAACTTCGTGAAGTAAATTGATCCATGCAATTCATCTAGTAATTCATCAATGGCAGGAATGGGAAACTTATCTTTAATAGTGAGCTTTTTGAGCTCCCTATAATTTGGACACATGTGCCATGATCCATCCTTCTTGTGCACCAATACTACTGGAGCAGAGAAAGAAATTTGACTAGGTTGAATTATACCGGCCTCTAGCATTTCTGCAACCATACGCTCAATTTCACTCTTTTGGGCATAGGGATATCTATACGGCCTGATGTTTGGAGGAACACTTCCTGGAATCAGATGAATAGCATGATCATGATCACAAATAGGTGGGAGACCTTTGGGAGTCTCAAATACCTTGGAATAATTGTCCAAGACTTTTTGGAGATCTGGAGAAATAGATTATTTCGATGTGGAAACATCTAGTGAACATAATTGTGAAATTACACCTCTTTGTTAATTTTTTAGAAGCTTTGTCATATCGTTAGAGCTAATTATGTTTCCCGGTTTCCCTGCAATACCCCTTAATTCAACTTCCTTTCCTTCCGCATAAAATTTCATGAAAATTTCTTGAAAATTAAAATCTATTGTACCCAAGGATTATAGTCATTGGACTCCTAGTACAACATCAGCACCTCCCATTGGAATGAAAAGCATTGGGCTAGTCAATACATATTCTCCCATGGATAGCTTGATATTGTGGCACTTTCAAGAAATTTATTGCTCCTCCATTTGCAACCATCACTTGACACTCTGATGCTAGATATAGGAAGCAATTCAATTCTTTTGCTACCTTACAATGAATAAAATTGTGGGTATTTCCCGAATCAATCAACACTATTACCTTTTTCTTCTTGATTTGTCCTACTATCTTGATGGTTTGAGGAGTGGTAATTCCAGCCAATGCATTACAAGATATGGTCAGATTCATTTCTTCTTTATCTAGACTTTGTTCCTGAACTATATCCTCTTCTTTTGACCTTTCTTGCTCCTTTTCCTCTTCCTCTTCACAATCTATGTAGAATAATTTCTTCTCAGCACACTTATGACCTTTAGTGTATTTGCTATCACAACTGTAACAAAGCCCTTTTGCTCTTTTTTCTTCCAATTGTTGTGGTGTCAACCTTATAGGTTGTGGAAGGCTAGGGGAAACAACACTTCCATCTTTATAGTTGTGAGTGGTATGCTTCCTGGTTGCCATAATTTTGCTTTCCATTTTTCCTGCTAATCTGAATGCCTTCTCTAATGAATCAGGTTCCCAAAGGCGAACATCATGTTGGATATTATCCTTTAAATTCCCTATGAACACATCAATCCTATGCTCCTATGGAATATTTTTACCCTTATGTTCAATTTTTGGAACTCCTCATTGTGCTCCATTATTGAACCCTTTTGTTTGAGACTTATCAATTGGCTAAAAAAGTGTTGCTTTTTGTATCCTCATAATGTGCTGTCAATTCTTCCGTAAAAATTGCCCAAGTGATAATTTGTTTATGGAAGCAAAGCCATTGATACCATACAAACTGATTTGGTTCCAAAAATAAAGTTGCAATACGTACCTTTTGTGTGTTTTTCACATTATTGAGATCGAAAAATTGCTCCATCTGTAATATCCATGTCACAAGATCCTTGCCATCAAACTTCCTCATATCAATTTTTGGAATGGTGGGTCTTTGATCCAACATTAGAGTCTATGAAATCATGATTAACATTTTTTTGTTTGCATCATGAGTTTCCTTTACTACCCTTTCACCATTAGTAAGTATTTCTTGTAGAAAATATGTCAAATCTGCCTTCAAATCTATCTTCAAATCGTCAATCTTAGATTCCATGCCCTTTATCTTAGATTCCACGCCATTTATCTTAGCTTTTGTTAGCTTTTGTGAGAGTGAAATTTGTTGCATTTGGTCTTGCAATTTTGATATATCATGTAGCATTTCTTCCTCTTCTTCATGAGTCATGCTAAAGCTTTTAGGTTGCTTACTAGTGTTTGCATTTTCTTTCCTCGGGACATCAGTTACCAATAATAATGCTCTACTATGCCCTTTGAATTCCTTCAAATTAATTTTTCAAACCAAGCTTAAGAAAAAATTTAAAAAAATCTACACACCTTTTTTCACTTTGTAGGAGCTCGATATTGCCTCTGATGTATCTCTGTAATTTCAGATCATCCAGTTCTGAAATTGCAACTAGTAGTGGCCCTCTGTGTCCTCTTTCCAATGCCACTAGTCTGATCCCAATTGGATTCTCCAAAGAAGAGTTATACCAAATCTCCCACAATGACCTGATTATAGACTAGTTCAGTAAAGCGAACTTGTATGATGTGTCACGTGTCCCTGTTTCGACCTTTGGATCTAAAATCTATATAAAAAAACTATAGTCCGTGTTACATGGAAAAGTGTCTACATAGAACTGCTTATCCCACTAAGGTGTGGTAGCTACCTTAGAAATAAACAAAGTAAAGCTACTTTCGTTTTTCCTTTATGAAATATAGATGAGAGAAGAACAAAGAAGACCAACCTCTGTCTTGCGCTAATCTCCTAGTTCGATTCCTCTCTCTCTTGATAGTCTTTCGCTACTTGCTCCCTTGTACGCCCAACTTCACAGAGTACTTGTAGGATCACAGTAGCATAACACTATACAAGAACATGGATCTATAATCATAAACAATCTAGGATCAGATGTAAATTGACCATACAAATGCATAAAACATAAATGACACAAGAGTATGGAGGAAAACTTGAATAGCTTTTATTGATAACCAAGAAAGAGCCAAGGGAGTTACAAGCAGTTGTTCTGACCCAGCATCATCCTCTCAGCAAGTAAGCCCTTCTTCATCTCATATAAAGCTTAGATCACCCAACACTATGATGTTGTCTCAAGAAACCAACAACAATTCCTTACAAGATGTAAAATTCCAGCCTCTAGATCTCTGGGATGAGGGATCCATATATACATATCTGTAAGGGAGATGAGTCAGCTTGGGATTTGATTAGTGTCTTCCTTATGATATTTCTTGCTTCCACTTGGAGATTGATGATCTCTTACTCATCTTTGGTCGAATTCAGAGAGACAAGTGTCACAGGAGAAGTTTCTGGAAGATTCCATGCCTCTCCACCTCGCGGAATGACAATGCCATTTGTCACTTCTCTCCCATCACACCCAATAGAAGGGATTTTTGAAATGCAATGCACCCATAGAGTGTACTTAGGTGAGATGCAACACACTTTGCCTATGGAGCAGCTGAAATAGTCCTGTTTTGACCAGTTTTGAGCAGTTTTTCATGGAGAACTTCTGGGAGAAGCTGTAATCAGTTGACCTTGTTCCTTTAGGGGTTAGAACAACACTTTTAGGGACTTAGGAGCCCTTGGTTTATGGACATTTCATGCTTGGGGTTGTAGTGCCCAAAAATGTCTATAACAGTTGCCCCCTAAAGCATGAGGTCGTTAATCTTTTGATGTCGGGTGAAATGCTTTATTATGAGGATCTAAAGTTCTTTCAAGCTGGGAGGAGACCTGTAATAAGATACAATACAATACATTATCTTCATAATATTTTCATGATCTAGCTGAGGCGGGCATTCCCATGCTCAGCTTTATAAATTCATTTTCATGTACATAGGACAGACAATCGTCTGAGTGTAGACTGATGATTCTGGTAGAGTCATCATCCCTTTGATTGGATGATTATCTGTGCAGCAATAATGTACATTTGATGTCTTTATTTCCCTGAATGTATATCACAGCCCGGATGGATGAAACTAGATTTGGGGTCTTCAATCTCGTTCGATCTTCACTCGAAGTACAAGTCTATCCATGTGAGAGATGTTCCGGAGTCAAACATGGAAAGACATCGCCTGATTACCAGCCAATGATGTAAGTTGTTAACAGGCGCGAGAGGAATCACCGATAATGATAATGACCCTCAAGGTACTGCAGTACAATTCACGTGGTGTGAATAAATGACTTGGCATCGAACACCACACAAAATATTTCGGTCGAAGGCCATTGATGTAAACCTGTCGCCAGAAGTGAGAAACTTGCCATTGAGGCATGCAAGCTTCAAAGTACTGAACGAGGTGTTTCTAGATCGACTTATTGGATAATGAGCTAATGTCGACAAGAAGCGATCCGTCATAGGAGGGCCTTAATGAATCCCACATCAATGACACGGAACAGAGCAAATGATTTCAATGGAGGTGAAAACGGTCTGATGACATAAGGTTCAGGGTGGCGGTCATGAAAAAATGGAGTGTAAATGAATTGTAGCGGGTGAGACATAGGTGAATTCTCTGAATGACTTCTCTTGAACATATCGGTGACACTGACGTGATGGATTGGTAGCATTAACCCCAAATGTGGATGGTGTGATGGGACCATGGCGATGTGACCGGTGAATGAAACAACCCAACCCGACTTGGATGCGGAGTGAAAGTCTCATGTTCAAGAGTGACTTGCTACCAACAAAGTTTCTTCAAGTTTTCTTCCCAATTTTTCCCCAGTCATTGCTGACCAGTACCTCTTTATTTTTGTCAAGCTTGAGGAGGATAAAATATGCTTGTTCTATAATTTGCCCTTCGGGCAAACCCATCGCTATGTTTTAACGAGCCTAGTGATAGTGAAACTCGTTCTTGTCTGCTATGGACAAGTTTGCCACTATTAAGTTTTAACGAGTTTAATGACAAAGATAACTCGGTCCTTTTCAATTTTAGAGAGTCTGAAAAGGGACGTAAAGGAAACTCAAAAATTCCTTTTTCGTCATCTAATCCCTTAAGTCCGAAAAAGTATAAAACAATACAGAAGGATGAACTTTCGATACTTTTAACGAGCCGAACAAAACAAGCGCTCAATCTTTTTTTGTAATAATCCCTCAGGTCCAAAAAGATTAAAATCTAAAGGAGGGATAGCACTTCCGGTCCCTTTAATGAGCTGGAGAGGCTAATGGCTCGGAAATATTTTCATATTTTACGAGTCAGTTGAAAAGAGCTTAAAGGAGACTCGTCTTTTGAGGAACGAGCAATAAAATTGGGTAGCAGCTGATTCCAGGTAAGGTTTGGAATTTTCCAATCACAGCAGTGTTACAAGGATGGCTAGTGGGATCACTCTTCGCAACTGTTCCTAAAAAGGGGTAAACAATCAAATGGAGGTGAATGATCGGCCAATACAGAGTGGAGGTGATGATGAGAACACGACCAAGGCTTTAAAGGCTGAAGTACTACATTCACGATGGTTATTTACCGGGAAATAGTTCATTTTTTAATGAGCTTAAATGCGGGGAGAAACATTTTCTCATGACTTATGTTTATTTTTGAACGAGCTTGAACTATGTGCTAAAACTGCTCGATTGAACGGTCATTTCTTTGACTTTACCATAAATAGCTTTGTTCTTTCAAAGATTGTACTGCATTTTCAATCGCTTCATCAAACTGGTTAGAAATGAACAATATATGTTTGAAAAATGAGTTAGAACACTAATATTTTACTCAAACTACGTAAAAAGTAATGTAAGAGTGCTTTTACCTCTCATTTTACCATTTCATTTTAACTTTGGTTTGTTGGAGCTTTGGAGGTGCTTTTTCCCCCTTGATTTTCATCAACTGATTCCAGGAGATTCTGTGGACAATTCGCGGCGCCGTCTGGACCAGGTAGGAGCTAAAACTGAGCTCTTTCATTTCATGCTTTCCATTTTGCATTCTGAGCTTGATTCCTGGTTTTTCTGAGCCTCTGGGGTTTGAAAAACTCGCCTTGGCTTCAGCGCACCACTTGTGTTTCGAAAAGTGCGTTGGATGTTAGCCTGTCTACTGGCTAACTGACATGCAATGCACCCAGAACACTACTGTAGGTGTGATGGGCACAAGGAAGGAAGTTTATGCACAGTTTTTGATGGAAATTTTTGTCTGTCTCTTACCAAAATCAGGATCTAACTCTTCTCTTGTTTGTTTTCAGATATTTTTGGAGCAAGATGACTATTACATGGCGAGAATGTGAGCATGAAGAAGAGGATATGCTTGCTTTACATGATCCAGTTACAGCAAAAGCGTTGCGGAACTGTGGCTTGCTGAAGTTTTTCTGCATTTCTAGCATGAGACAACAAATCAACTTGCTGCAGTATTTGCTCGATGCTTGGGATCCTACCAGCCAGGTGTTCCAGATTAGGGGCAAATCCATCTCCTTGTCTGTAGTGGACATCTATTTCTTGACTGGCTTGTCGAGGCGGGGTGCCCCCATCTCTTTATCAGGTTCGGCCCGAGGAGGTGAATCTGTGAGAGATTATGTTCGCTGGTATTGTAGGGAGGGATCTCAGCCGAGTAAAGATGGAAAGATCATCATCCATGATGTCACTGATAGGTCCCTCAGGACTATTCTGTTCACTTTTGGTAGGATGGCTGGTGGTGCAGCTCTTCATGTAGCCAACCGATCTTATATGCAGTATGCCTTGGAATGTCTCCAACCGAAGGTGTTCAACTGGTGCGACGCAGTACTTCATGTGATGAAAGAACAGTTGACCAAGGTGAAGAGTGGGAGGTTGAGGAACTTTGGGTATGGTTTCATCTTGACCGCCTTTGCCTTGGAAAAGATACCACTGATGCAGCCGCAGTATATTGCACTCAATTTACCTTCACCGACTGAACCACGTATGCAGAGATGGGTCGACCATATGTCTAGGCATGCTGGTCAGTCTCAGATTTCTTTTTCTGATACCTTCTTCGGGTGGTTCGATTGCCAGGAGATGGTTTATTCCGAGTATCCATATGCTGGTATGGACTTCTGGGGTGACCCAGATTTAGTACTCAGCTGGCGAACAGTGGGGCGCCATTGGTAAATTCTTTGAACATATTCATGTTTATCGTTTTTCTTTTATAATGTCCTTGTGCTTTATTCTATCAAGACTAATCAAACTCATGTGTTCATGAAGATGTCGGTCCCGTTCGGCTAGTAGTACACCTGAGAGTGCCAGCTGTCGCCCCAGCAGGAGAGGTTGTTGGAAGGGCTATCCTTCGCGACCTCGATGTGGACGAGACTCTCACAGCATTACAGGACCAGGTTGAGGGCCTCACTCTCGGTATTCCAGATGTGACGACTGACAAGCTGCCCTTGGGGTTGCAGTGACATACTACTAGTGTGCCAAGACGATGGACTCAACTCTTACGCATGATCGCACAGGTTGTGACTTGCTATCACGAGCATCATTAGACTAGGGTGCCCCCTAGCGTTTTGAGTTTTGGGTCATTTGACCAATTTTGTCTTTGTTACAGAACATTATGTGTAAACCATAAACAATTATATATATATATTTGATTTTCAAAGTTTTATTTTGGTTAAGTTACATGATCCAAATGCAAATATTGATGGTATGCTTCTTTCTATAAATGTCGCAAATGTCAATCTAACACATAATTTTCCAATGAGTCAGTTAATGTGTTTAAGGTTATGGAAATATGCTGATATTGAATAAAATCAAATTTCCTTTCCAAAATATTAACCCTTAGGAACATGTGATAAATAGCTGGATTTCGGACAGAGTAGATACCAGTGAGTTGTAGTGTTGTGGAGGTAAATCCTCTCTGCGGACAGAGACGATCCCTACTAGCCCAGACCGGGTCTAGCAACAATCACACAATGCTATCACGCAAGTTCCTAATTGCAAATAAAAGGTGGATGGTGAAAACCTACTTGGATTCCAACGCTAGTGTTCGTCGAAGAGATGTCGCCCTCGTTCCTTTGCCTTGGCTGGTCACGATCCCCACGATCTCCGTGATTGGACACCTGCACACGCAAAGAACAACACGAAAACAAGCATAAAATCTAGTAGATGCAATTATATATAAGTCAGAAAAGATATAACTCAACATCAAACATAAGACAATGAGAGTGGAACCATAATGATAGTCATCTATTATTAATAAATAACAAAGAAGAATACAACCATTGTTCTGACATCAGATCCTCCTTTGGCTGGGTAGTCAGCTACACAAGTCTTGCAAAGCTTGTTGGGATGAGGAACAAGCCTCTCTCTCTTTGGGTGACAAGAATCTCCTTACTTAGATTTGGCCTTATGGGTGCAAAGAAGGCTCTTGCAGCTTCAAACTATTGGCTCTTGACTATTGTGACTGTAACTATTGTAGCTCTAACTAGCTTGCTCAAGGCATAAAGGCAAGCTTTTATAGATAGAGAGGAAAGAGATAGGATCAACCACATTATTCATGGGATTGGCTTTATCACATGGAAATTTCCATGAAAGGTGGCAAACCACTTTCCTTTCTATGGAGATTCGAAGCCAAATCATCCTCACTCAACATAGATTCAGTTGGTGAATGGGTTTGAAGAGAACCTTCAGGAGTTTGGTGGTTTAAAAATTTACTCAATTCGGTTGGCGCGAGTGCGACTCTGAGACAGAGCGCCAATAGCGCACCCTTTTTAGAGGATTTCCCTCATTGGCGTAGGCAGTAGACTGAGGACCCACACTAATGCAAAAAGAGTTGTTTTCATGGAGATTTTGCAGGAGATGTCTTCAGGGAAAATGAAGCTCATACTCAGAGGAATATAATGCAAGTGGTTTCAGGTCATGTCACTTCTCACAGGTCCCGAAATGAGTCCTCTAGTGTACATGCAAGGGGTAACAGGGACGGTGACAAACGGTGACAAATTGCTGTGTAATAGATGCCCCCTAAAGCATGAGGCCCGAGAGAGATAGGGGTGATTTAATGCTTTACAAGAACATGCGTGACTCAAAACACGGCCGCCGGAGAACCTGTGTAAAGAAGTACAACTGGTATCTCAAGTACATGATATATGTGTGGTATGGGCGCAACCATCCATAATAGAGTACATAAGAATCTAGATCCAAGGCATGGATGCAGCCATCCAGAGAGGATCGAAAAACAGACTCAGGCATGGTCGCAGCCATCCAGTGAATGAGTCATGTAATAATCATAATAAGCCACAAATCGCAGCCTGGATTCCAATAGACAAAATCCAGGGTTTTGCGCTCCATCTCGACCCGAATAGAGTACAAGTTCAAGCATGCAAATGCACGAGTTGAAGTTGAACATGCATGAACATCGTCTGATTACCATTCAATGATGAAAATTGTTAACAGACGCGAGAGGTACCACCAATAATGACAATGTCCCTCAAGGTACTATAGGTACAATCTACGGTGTGTGAATCAATGAGCTGGTGTCGAACACCCGCAGAATCATTCGATCGGAGGCCAATGATGAAAACCTCTCGTCAAACACGAAGAACCTGCCATTGAGGCATGCAGGCTCCAAGGCACTTAAGGGAGTCTCTAGATCAGCTTCCTCGATAATGAGCTGAAGTCGACAGGAAGTGACCTTGATCAAAGGTGGGCCATAGTGTTTCCCACATCAGTGACACAAGACAGAGGAAGAATGTTGTGGTGAATCAAAATTATGTGAGGTATCAGAGGAGGTTGTACTGCTACAGAGGTCAACTTCTCTTGAACATATCGGCGGCATGACAGTGGACTTGGCAGTATTTGACATCAAATGAGCAGAAGTCATGGTGACAAGGTAGTGAGAAGATGAGAGGTCAAATAGGATAACCCAAACCCACGGAGGCTAGTGTAAAACAAGATGAGATGTCCCCACCCAGACACGAATGCAGACAAGTGCCATGTTCAAGAGCGACATACTGCCGACACGACAATGATTATGGATCCATTTTCCCCACCATTTTTGGTGAGTACCCCAGTTATTTTTAACAAGATTGACAGGGATAGCATATGCTTGTGGGCGTCATTATGACGGAATCCGATGTCATTAAGTTTTAACGAGTCTGACAAAGGAAAAACTCGGCGTCTTTTCCTGTTTAGAGAGTCTGAAAAGACAGCAAAAAAGTAAACTCCAGGGGGGTCCTTTTTCGTAAAGTTGTGTCTCTCGAGCCTGAAAAAGTATAAAACAATGCTCGAAAGAACCACCCGACCATTACGATCGAGGAGTACTTTTCATGAGTAGTGATATCGATCTGAAAAAGTAAAAAAAGCGATCAACATCATGTCGTTTCGTAATCATTAACGAACCTGAAATGACAAGGGTCCGACAATCTTTTCGTCTTTACACGGTCGGAAAAGGGTTTAAAGACGACCACCTCTTAGTCATGTTTAACGAGTCAAGAGGGGAAACCCGACAATCTTTTCATTTTTAGCGAGTCAGAAAAGAGCTGAAAGATGACTCCATAGTGACTTTTTCGTGCATTTACCAAGTCCAAAAAAGTATAAAATACAACTTGTTTCACCATTGAAGTTGCAAAAAGGACATATCATAGCACCAAAAGCAATCGTAAAATCCATTTTTGACCAAAAATATATTAAAATATTCAAAAAAGAACTCTTTAACCCTAATTACAAGTCAAAAGGTCTATAAATATGGTGAAAATGTAAAAAATAGAATTACTTTTACTTTTTACCTCTTGCATAGTGGTGGTGGTCCATTTGGGGAGCAAACTTCGAGTAGCGATTACCGCCAATCCGAGCAACCATTTGAAATTCTGCCAGTTCTAGGTAAGAAGCGCTTCCTTTAGCTCCATTTCCATACTTGTTTTATGCATTTTATTCCTTAATTGAGACTCCGCAAGGGGGATTTTAAAATTTAGGGTTGCGCCCCATTGGCGCGGGTATCCGGCACGGGTCCGTGCCAATGGGGTGATTTACCCAAAGGTGTCGCGCTATTGGCGCGACTGTTTTAGAAACAGTCACGCCAACCGCACGACCTAACTTTTTACTTGAATTTACCCATCATTTTTGAAATTTATGCGGTTTGTAAGCCTACCAGGGTTTCATTAATGATGTACTCATCCTTGTGGGTGTAGGAAACGAGCAAAAATGGTGGTGAAATGGAAAGAAAGGGAGCATGATGTCGTAGATGCCTTAGCCATAGCGGATGAGGGATGTATGAATGCTTTGAGAGACTGTGGTCTCAAAAAGTTCTTCCTCACCTCTTATCTGCGAGCTCAACCAGAGCTATTACAGTTCATAGTGGATGCTTGGGATGTTGATGACCAAGTATTCCGCTTACGTGATCAGACCTTAGAGCTGAATGTATCTGATGTGTACTTTATTACTGGGCTGTCACGGAGAGGGGCGAGCCCTATTTTTACCAGAAGCAGGCCTTCCGAGGAGAAGATAGGTGAAGTGAAGGCTCGTGTGTGCCCAGAGGCACAATTTGGGAAAAACAGTGCTAAGGTGGATATCACCACCATCCATGACTTGGCTCTTAGAGTGATACTATTCACTATCACGCGTGCAGCTGGGGTACAGGCGCCCCATGAGGCAAGCAATAATCATCAGTTACTGGCGACAGAATGTCTCAACCCCACCGTTTTTGACTGGGCTACAGTGGTGACTACAAATATCAAAAGGCAGCTTACAAAGTGTAAGCGCGGGGGAGTGAAACAGTTCGGGTATGGCTCGATTGTGGTGTCGTTCTTCTTGGAATGATTGCCACTTTTCCAGTACCAGGGAGCTGTAGTGGCAGACCCATTGCCATGAGAGCCTAGGATGGCTCGCTGGGCAGCATTGATGCCCAGAGGAGGAGGGGGTCAACAGATGTCATGGAGGCCTGAGTTCTTCATATGGATCTGTCGTCAGCTGATTGTGGTAGAGGATTGGCCATACGCGGGAACCAACTTCATGGGGGACCCAGACCTCCCACTACAAGAGGGGGAGGAGTGGGAAGAGGAGTTAGGTAAGATCTTCTCTTTTTGGTGTTTTATGTATTTTCATTTTTTTGTCAATACATGCATGTTCTAATGAAAATTGTATGTATATGCAGATGTGGGCCCAGAGCGACCAGTCGGCTTGTCTCTTATAGCGCGGAGGGACCAACCTGCAGCTGACCCTCCATCAAGGGGAGCCGTGGGGGAAGAGCTGGTGCAGAATCTCAAGGGACTTACCCAAGGATTCCAAGCTATGCTAGATTGGCGGACATGCCCTTTGCATATCCGAGGCACACAGTGGGGGTGCCGACTTGCATCCATCGTCTGTTGAGACGCTTGGTGTGCGCGGTGACGTGCTATCATGAGCACCACCATGAATAGACTCCTAGGCTTCTTTCATGCATATTTTTGAGGGACATGTTGCCCGAGGATGTATCAGGATGAACATGTATTATTTTTGGGTTTTGTAACGCACGCAGTGCAAACATTATGACACACACACACACATATATATATATATATATATATATATATATATATATATATATATATATATATATATAGATATATATATATGTCTATGATTTATTATTGTGCTTTTATGTGCTTGCTTGTATAATGTTTTGATTATAAATTACGCAAATGTCTATCTAATACATGATTGGCCAATGCATCAGATAATGTGTTTAATCGTCGTGGAATATGCTGATATGTGATAAAGTCAAAATTCCTTTCTAACAATTTAACATGTAAGTACAACCTTAAAATGTGATGGTCTCTGACGGAATATCGCCCATTGAGCTGATGGACGACAAGGTGAGAGTCTAGGTTAACAAGCAATGTATGAATACCGAGATTAATCGCCTCGGCTAATAATTCAATAGCAACGCTATATTCAGCAACATTGTTTGTAGTACAGCCTAAACAGACACCTTGAAGATCTATCAACTCACCGTGAGGATCATAGATCACCCACGCCGCAGAGGACAAATTACGAGTGCTGCGACAGGCACCATCAGCGAAACCAATGTAAGGTGCACCCGACATCTGCACAAGAAGCAAAAAGACACAATAAGGGGCAATCACGCTTTCACACCAAATCGAAAACATGAAAACTCACACACACACACACACACACGCATGTACAAATCGAAGCGCATTAAACTTGAGAATAAGGGATGGGCATGCCCCCTAGCATGGTGTCTCAATTCGAGGTACATGCCCCCCAAGCTTCAGTCCATTGAAAATGGAGTGAAGGTTGACATCATGATTATTGCACTCGAATGACATCATATCACCCCGAGATTCTATCTGATTAGCGGGAGGGAGGACCCACGGATCAGAACGCACGGAAATCATGTTAATAGGGGCGAGATTCGGAGGTGGGAGTGGAAAGACACCCATTAGGGCGGGATCCTTAAAGAGTCTGGCTCCCACACTCTCGAATGATTTAGAGGTATGCTCGACGAACGGCACATTACCTTTGGAAGAAGAGGTGAAGAAGGAGAGCTGGTCCACCGTGACAATCTTCCCTTGATGAGGGAAACGAATGACAGGGAAAAGGGAGGAAGCCACGGCTTGCATGGCGTATGTCCAGCTACGTCCGAGGAGGAGGTTGTAGGTAAGATTAGTGTCGAAAACTTCGACCTCCACTTCTACCGTCTTCCCTTCCAAGGAGATGGGCAAGCGTTGGAGGATATCGTAAGGACGGGACTCTCTTCCATCAAAGGCTTCTAACATCGTAGGAGACTGGCTCAATGTTGGAGAACCAATAGCTTTCCAGCAAGCAACAGACATGATGCAAGTTGAGGCACCTTCATCAATGACTGTACGATGAATCATTTTGCCATTGATGATGACCTGTATAAGGAAAGTGATTTGGTGAGGCAGTCTCGGCGTATAGCCCTCGAGATCAAAAGAAATCAGATCCGAGTCAGCTGGGTCTATGCCACCGATGGCCGATAGCAAGGAATTCCTCTGGGAGGGGCAACTTTGGAGGACTTCCAGAGCGGACATAGCAGACGGAGCCTGGGCTAAGTCCTCAACAATGCTGTAGTGCTGAGCAGCACGAGCATTCGGGTTGTAAGAAGACTTCCGGAGTACACCTTTTGGAGGGGGTCGGATTGTCGTCTCAGTGCTAGGTCGTTCGATGTGGAGTGGACCAGAACTGGACGGAGGAGCGCTGGAGGGGACCTCCAGCTCTTTCCCGCCATGAGATGGATACTCTTTTGCTCGAGCAGTGACATGGATGGGAATCGTCCCAGCCATGAAGACTTGAGAGCCGAATGAAGAAGAGGGTTGCAATGGATCTGCCACCATTTGAGTTTGCTGAGAAGGGAAAGGTTCTTTAAGCACAGCAGGAGTCCCAGGAGCACCTTTCAATAATCGACTAACTTCGGACCGCCTAGGGCAGTCTTTAGTGTAGTGATCCTCATCACAGATAAGACAAGGATACTTAGGTTTACGTTTGGCTCCTTCCTCGTGTGGAGGTTTAGGGGAGTCCTGCTTGGGCTGTTCGGATTTATTCTTGGCTTTCCCTTTCTTTCTCCCTTTCGAGGATTTATCCACCGTGGTGGACTGAACGAAATTTACCTCGGAGGTACTTCCATAATTATATTGACCCTGAGAAGTGTTTCCATTAGAAGCATTCTGTTTTTGCTTCCCAGGGTTCGCGGATGATTTCTTTGAAGACGCGTTTACAGAGCCAATAACACCGTCAACAGATGGTTTTGGCGGAGCTTTGCATGTTCCGGGTCTCGGGGCGTTTGGAAAATAATCATATAAAGTACCTGACTGAGAATATACCAAGTCAAGGTACTGAGCACGCACGATAGCTTGCTCTTCAGTTACACAAGCTCCCATGGCGATGTCTCGTGCAATTGCGGGGACAAAGGAAGTCGTGAACCAATCGGTCAGGAGCTGATCAGGAATCCAAAATTTGATCAAGAGACAACACCGTCTCCATTCATGTATATGCTCGGATATATGCGTGGCCGTGTCCTATTTTAGAGACGTAAGGAGATGTGTCCCTGTCTCATACCGAATGGGTAACTGAAAATGAGTTAGGAATTCCATGGCCAGCGAGTTGAAGTCTTGAAATGTTCCGCGATTCAACTCAATATACCACTTAGCGGCCGAGCCGATGAGAGTCCTTTGGAAGAGGCGGAGCCGGATGGAGTCATCAAGCCATGAGTTGGATGAGCACCAAAGGTGATAGGTCATGACATGGGCTTGAGGGTCCTCACCAACTTTGCCATCGAATTTCGGGCAAACACCAGGTATCTTAGTTGGAACTGGTGGCCAATATGGATTATGAAGGATGGGATCATTCGTCAACTTGGACACATCTGGAAGTTCCAACGTCGCTAAGAAAGGCAACTGAGGATTAAAGGACATTTGTGGCTGTGGCAAAGAAGTAGTACCAGGGTTCCAACCAGGTGGTGGTTGCCCCCATGGACTTTGTCCGGACGGGCCTGGCCCATAAGGGTTCTGCCCATAGGGATTTTGTCCATAGGGGTTTTGTCCATATGGATTCTGTCCATAAGGATTCTGTCCATATGCAGACAATTGACCCTGGGTCTGCCCCCCAGCACCCCATGGATTAGCAACTTGACCTACAGGTGCAACATACTGCTGCTGATAATTCTGGTAAGGAGTGACCTGCATTTGTTGATAATTTTGATAAGGGGTAAACTGAGTTTGCCCCTGGGGTTGCTGGTCGCCATACGTTTGTTGAGCTCCATACTGAGCCTAATAAGAAGGCTGCGCTTGGTAAGAAGGTTGGGGTCGCGGCTGCATTTGATAACCAATTTGAGTCTGGGACCCAGAAGGATGTCCTTGAACAGGTTGAGCTTGGACCATCTGGTCGGAAGGTTGGCCTGGTTGGGTTTGGGATGGACCTGTTTGCCAAGAAGGATGTGCTTGCTGGGTACCAGGTTGTCTTTGAGCAACCGAGGGTTGTCCTTGCAGGGCAGATGGTTGAGCGGGCTGGACGACCGGTTGACCTTGAGGTTGGCCAGCCTGTCCAGAAGGATGACTAAGCTGGGCAGTGGGTTGGCCTTGCTGTGTAGAGAGCTGACCCGCTTGCCCAGAAGGATGACTAGGCTGAGCAGTGGGTTGGCCCTGCTGGATGTAAGGCTGCCCCCCTTGCCCAGAGGGATACCCTTGTTGGACTGCCGGTTGACCTTGTGGAATGTAAGTTTGTCCAACTTGTCCAGAGGGATAACCCTGCTGGATACCAGGTTGGCCTTGTTGGATATAAGGTTGTCCTGGTTGTCCAGACGGGTAACCTTGTTGGGTACCAGGTTGCCCTGGATAACCAGAAGGTTGATTCAGATAAGTAAATGATGGACCACCATCGGCTGAAGGTTGTCCCTGATAGGGTTGTCCTTGTGGGCCCCCAGATTGTCCTGGGTAAGGCTGGCCATAATATTGTTGCCCTTGGGGGGTTTGCACATAAGATGGTTGGCCTTGGTTAGGCGGTCCTTGAAGCTGTGCAGGCATTGCTTGGCCTCCATGGAAAGAGTTGGTACCAGGGTTCCAAGCAATGGATAACGGTACCGAAACCTCAACAAAAGGTTGAGTAGGCAAGGGTTGAGAAAGTTGAAGGTATTGACCAGTAGAATCGTAATAAAAGAGTGGACCTTGCGCGTTCGGATCCTGAATAACTTGTTCATAGGCATCATATGGCCCCTCTCCTGGAACGGGACCAGAAGAGGGTGGAGCACTTTGTGCAGGGTGGACGACTTTAGGCGAGAGTGCCAGCTGGCCATTACTCACTTGACCATGAGGGGGACTAGCACCAGTGTTCAACGCTGAAGACATTGTTACGGCACTAACAACCGAAGTTGAATGCGCTACACAAACAGTTGGATTCGTCGGAACTGAAGTGACAGGTGTAGTGTGGACTTGTGAAACAAAAGGTCCCGTGGTGGGAGTGATATGGGGATCCCACATAATCGAAGCGGGGGTCCTGGCACTTACCCTATCCCTCAACGACTGATAGCGTGGGGGGAGTAGAGAAGTATCTGGGATGGGAGTGTCGATTTTTGACAACACAGGTGTCTCACTCACTCTTGGAGATGTCTCATCCATGTGAGAGGTAAACATTGGAGACGAAACACCAGGGGGGGTAAAAGGAATATCGTCCTCGTCAGGCTCCCAGATGGGGTTCCAATGAATTTCATAACCTTTGTCGTCCGGAGCGTGAGAGTTGATCGGTTGGATACTCAGGATAACAGGAAGAGTATCACTTACAACCGGTACCTCAGGAGCAACAGAAGACGGAGACCCTTGATCACTTGGAACGGGAGTCGATGGTTCAGCCAGGATGACAAACTTCAAACGAGACCTAAGGGAGTCTAACGATAAAGGACCCTACTCAAACTAACGCACACAAGATCTGACCAGGTAATGTTTATCGTGGCCAAATAAATTTTAAGACGCAAGGACACAACTTGACCTTTTCATGTTTTAAGAGTCGAGAAAAGGACAAAAAGGTGACTCTGGTCGCCTTCGAATGTTTTGTGAGCCCGAAGTGACAAACTGCTCAAGTGAGCCTTTTCTTTTAAGGAGTCCGAAAAGGATCAAAAGTGACTACTCTAGAGAGACTAGGCAAAGGGTTACCAAACAAATCCGTAAAACTGCATATACACCTTGGCATTCATATGAAAACCAAGGACTTCCCGTACGGCAGACAATCTTCCTGAATGCTGTGTTCGGTGCGTTACAGCTTGTAAGGCAGCAGACACAGCTTCCTGTGGATAAAGGATGATAACCTAGTGGGGTCTCCCCTATATACGCGATGGTACGTGGGAGCTCAAGTCCGTGCTAGACCACTATCGAGTCATAAAAGGAGGAATCACCCAACCGTAGTGTGAAACAACAGTGACTAGGTTTAACGACGCCGGAGCACGTCTCTAGCCTAGACCTCTAATTAGTGAGCGTTATGTTCCAATGCGTTTTTAAGTTCATTTAGTTCATTTTATGGTTGATCTTTAGTTAAGTTTCAGTTTCCAGGTCCTACCGTATGTAATCTCTCACAATTTCCCTAAATGCAAACTATATGCCAAAGAATATCATTTCGTTCGATGAATGCTAACTATGAGGGAGTTAAGGATTTTTCAAACAAAATGACCACAAACAAGAAAGAATCACTCTAATGCAGCTAATGACAAATAAACGAAACTTTTCTTTTGTTTTAAATCACTTAATCAATGAAAAGCTTCTAAGTTCAATTAACTAATGCAACGCAAAAGAGATTATTCGTTTTTCTTTTCAATGGAAAAGTGCACTAAACAAATTTTGAGAGACAGTAACACCGAGCAAAAGATCAATTTCACTCAATGAGAACACAATCGAATCCCCAAAACACCAAAACAGTCCTTCAAACCAAGAAGAAAACACAAAGACCTCTATGAGCTATGTAATCTAAGCCCAAACGAAGCCAAGCGAAACCCAAGCGAAAAAGAAACAAATCACTTGAAAAAGGCTTTGACAACTACCAGGCAAATGCAAAAGGTAATCATAAAGTCGACTAGATGATCAAAGAACCCAAGGCTCCTACGAAAGGCTCGATGCACCAAGCCACTAGATGCCCTAGGGCTAAAAGGTGTAATCAATAGAAAGAGGCAAACACCCGAAGGATGAAGGTCTAAAACCAGTCAAACCAGGATCAAACACACTCCAGTAATTGAAAAAGACACAGCAAGATACAAATCCAAGCTTAGAGGGCTTAAGGACAAGCAAACTGGAAAAGTTGACAGGCCTGGCGCAACTGTCAGGCTACAACTCGTGCTTTTATGGGATTGGCGCGGGTTGTTTTTGAGCAACTTGCACCAATTGGCGCGACTGTAAGGCTAAAAAGCGTGCTAATCAAGTTGGTTAAGTCAAAAACAAAAGCAAGCGACTCAGGGCTTGAAGACAGTATCTATGCAAACCAGGAAGCAAGAAACAACAAGAAATCCAACCCAGAAAGCTATCTAAGCAATCAAAGCAAGAAAAACCAAAGAGACAAGACAAGCTCCAAGTTGTTTAGTCCGTAAACCAAACCGGAGATTGACTGAAGTGGCGTTGATCTACTTCGCTAATGCAAAGCAATAGTGTTTCAAAGGCTACCTGGCCATACTTCAGGCTCCGTCTAAAGTTTACAAATCAAACAACAAGATCTCCCCAGCGGAGTCGCCAAATTGTTGTGGAGGTAAATCCTCTCTGCGGACAGAGACGATCCCTACTAGCCCAGACCGGGTCTAGCAACAATCACACAATGCTATCACGCAAGTTCCTAATTGCAAGTAAAAGGTGGATGGTGAGAACCTACTTGGATTCCAACGCTAGTGTTCGTCGAAGAGATGTCGCCCTCATTCCTTTGCCTTGGCCGGTCACGATCCACATGATCTCCGTGATTGGACACCTGCACACGCAAAGAACAACACGAAAACAAGCATAAAATCTAGTAGATGCAATTATATATCAGTCAGAAAAGATATAACTCAACATCAAACATAAGACAATGAGAGTGGAACCATATTGATAGTCATCTATTATTAATAAATAACAAAGAAGAATACAACCATTGTTCTGACGTCAGGTCCTCCTTTGGCTGGGTAGTCAGCTACACAAGTCTTGCAAAGCTTGTTGGGATGAGGAACAAGCCTCTCTCTCTTTGGGTGACAAGAATCTCCTTACTTAGATTTGGCCTTATGGGTGTAAAGAAGGCTCTTGCAGCTTCAAACTATTGGCTCTTAACTATTGTGACTGTAACTATTGTAGCTATAACTAGCTTACTCAAGGCATAAAGGCAAGCTTTTATAGATAGAGAGGAAAGAGATAGGATCAACCACATTATTCATGGGATTGGCTTTATCACTTGGAAACTTCCATGAAAGGTGGCAAACCACTTTCCTTTCTATGGAGATTCGAAGCCAAACCATCCTCGCTCAACATAGATTCAGTTGGTGAATGGGTTTGAAGAGAACCTTCGGGAGTTTGGTGGTTAAAAACTTTACTCAATTCGGTTGGCGCGAGTGCAACTCTGAGACAGAGCGCCAATAGCGCGCCCTTTTTAGAGGATTTCCCTCATTGGCGCGGGCAGTGAACTGAGGACCCGCACTAATGCAAAAAGAGCTATTTTCATGGAGATTTTGCAGGAGATGTCTTCAGGGAAAATGAAGCTCATACTTAGAGGAATATAATGCAAGTGGTTTCAGGTCATGTCACTTCTCACAGGTCCCAGAATGAATCCTCCAGTGCAGAGGCAAGGAGTAACAGGGACAGTGACAAACGGTGACAAATTACTGTGTAACATGTAGTATGATGAGTTGTGAGTCTAGCCTGACAATTAGTCGGCATATACCATGTGTGATGGCATCAAAGAGAAGTTCTATCAACGCGCTATATTCAGCGATCTTGATCGACCAATACATACCCCTCTGAAACTTACTAACTCGCCGCTTGGATAAAAAATGGCCCAGGCCACGGAAGACAGGTTCTACGAACTACGACTCGCTCCGTCAGCATATCCAACACATGACTCCAATAGGTTTGACATCTGCAATAAATGTAAAAAGTGGATTACTTGACCAAAACAAATACTTTAGCGAAAACAAAAACATAACAAAAGCATATAGGTTACTATACTGAATCACACATAGTAACACTTGAGGTACAACCCGTTACGAGGTTGTGCCAGTGGAATCCCGTCATAATCCATGAACTCGTAGGCTCCTTTTACTAACACTCACTTAACAACATAGGGGCCTATCCATAAAGACTTGAATTTACCTGCCCCCAATTTATTGGATTCTTGGTCATAAAGCAAGACCAAGTCTCCTTTTGAGAAGACACGGGGTTTGACATTCTGGTCGAACTGTGCCTTGACTCGTTTCTTATGGGCTTCATTAGCCAAAGCGGCATCACGATGGGTGTCATCCAATTGGATTAGTTCCAAGAAACGAGCCTCCTCTTCTGAAGTCCCAGGGAGAAGGTCAATTGCGAGTTTGAGGGATGTGATTTCACACTGGATTGGTAAGACTGCTTCCAGGCCATATACCAGTTGGAAAGGTGTAAACCCAGTTGCATTCCTTACCGATGTTCGGTAAGTCCACAAGGCTGAGTATAGGATTAGGTGCCAACTTCTTTTTTGAACTCCAATCATCCTTTGTAGCATGCACTTCAGGACTTTGTTGATTGCTTCAACTTGTCCATTGGCTTGCGGGTAATATGGAGTAGAGCTGTCATGAGACAACCCTAATTTGGCAGCTAATTTGACCATCATGTGATTGCGAAAATGCAATCCATGATCTGTGACTATAGCTTGTGGGACGCCAAATCTGGCAACTACATGATTGAAAAAGGAGAGGGTAGTTGTTTCACCAGTATTATCTAATGTAGGCATCGCCTCAGCCCATTTGGTAAAATAATCAACTGCAACTATGATATACCCATGCCCCCCAGTCGAGGTGGGGTTACATGTCATGAAATCGATGCCCCATTTGATGAATGGCCCGACAGTAACTATTGGCTACAGAGGTGCGGGTGGTCTTCTGGTTTTGCTATCGAAATTTTGGCAAGCATGGTAATTTCTGACTGCAGTTATGCAATCTTTGAACATTGTTGGCCAAAGTATCCTGCTCGTAAATTTTTTTGCTTTGTAGCATAACCGGATTGATGCCCCCCACATGCGCCTGAATGGCAATCATTCAGGACTTTTTCTGCCTCCTCATGGGTGAGGCACCTTCTCATAACTGTATCGATACCACGACGGTAAAGTGTATCACCGACGATCATGTAGTCTTTTACTTGGTATCGAATACGTTTTTGTTCAGAGCGAGAGGTATTTGGCCTATATTTTTGGGTTTGGAGATAAATGATTATATCTTCATACCACAGATTGCTTGAAGATATCAGAAACAAATTTTTGTCCACGATCATTTCTTCGGATGTTTCATCATTGGACGATGATGGGAGATCGCATAATAATTCTGCGAAAACTAGAGCTTTTTTTGACTTGGATTTTACAAATTCCAGATCAAACTCTTGTAGAATTGCTATCCATTTTGAATATTTGCCCCCCAGCAACTGTCGCGACAATATATAAGTCATGGGGTTGCAATATGACAGAATGGTAGTTTTTCGAAAGAGGACATAGTGTCGAAATCTCTGTATCGCTTGAACAGTTGCGAGTGCTAGCTTTTCAACATAAGAATATTTGCTTTCTGTATCATTTAAGTTATTACTTAAATAATATATAGGATGTTCTATTCCGTTGTCTTCTTGAACAAAAACCATTGCGATGGTTGTACCCACTGTAGGCAGATACAGGTTAAAGTCTTTTTGATAATCAGGAGCATACATTAATGATGCTTTCATTAGGGATTCTTTTAAAGCATCAAAGGAAGCTTGCGCAACCTGATCCCAGACAAAGGGTACTTCTTTTTTCAAAAGACGTGTATAACCTTTAGCAAGTTCGGCGTAATTTGGAATGAGCCTCCTCAGAAAGTTTGCTTTCCCTTGGATTTTCTGAATCTGAAGCAAATTCGAAGGTGGAGGAAAATTTATGATTGCCTGAACCTTACATGGGTCGAGACAAATCCCATCTTTCGAGACTACAAAGCCAAGTAAACGACCCAAACTGACACAAAATACACATTTGTGTGGATTGAGTCGTATCTTGTAGTGTTGGCAACGTAGAAATATCGCTCTTAAATGCTGCAGATGATCAGTCCGCTTTCGCAAATGAGCCGGAAGGTCATTGAGGTATGGTTGAATGATGTTTTTGATGTCATGGAAGGCATAATTCATTGCCCTCTGAAATGTTGCCCCTGCATTCTTTAAACCAAAGGGTAATTTTCGATATGCGAATGTTCCCCACGGACAAATAAATGCAGTCTTTGACTGGTCCTGTGGGCAGATATTTATTTGATTATACCCGGAGAATCCATCCATAAATGAAAAGATTTCACATCCGGCACATTCATCAATCATCTGGTCGATGAAGGGTGTAGGGTAGTTGTCTTTTGGACAAGCTTGATTTACATCACTATAATTGACGCACACTCTAATTGTTCCTTGTTTTTTCATAACAGGGACAATATTCGATACCCAATCGGTTAGAGGAACCGGGTAAATAAAACCAGCATGGAGAAGTTTTTCAACTTATGCCTTGATGACAACGACTTTCTTGGGGTGCATCTTCCGTAGCCGTTGTTGTACTGGTTTGACATCTGGATACATCTTGATTTCATGTTCAACGATACTCGAGTCAATGCCTGGCATTTCATTATATGACCAAGCAAAGACATCTCTGAATTCATGAAAAAGAGCGTTATATATTTCCAGTTCTGAAGGAGAACAACATTTGCCAACATAAATATTCTCTACAACATCCGCTTTGGTTGAGATATTTATGGCGATAGTCTCTTCAATGTTGGACACGTTTCCCTCGGAATCCACCGTGTTTATAGTATTTGATATAAAATCAAAAACTGAAGGACGGAAAAGTTCATGAGGAGTATTTTCTTCACAATCCGAAAGAAGGGAACGATGGTGGTAATCTTCCCATGGTGCCCCTTCAATTATCATTGATTGAACAATTCCTTCGTCGGTGACATGCACTCGCGACCAAGGATCTGAAGGGGTGCCATATTCCTTAGACCTATCTATCCAAATGCTTGATGAGCATTGATTTGGGTTTGCCTCCCATGCTAGGAACATTGATTGCTACAATATTTTTGTTGGGCTTGGAGGCAATACCTATGCATGATCCATGTTGATATCATTTGCTGAGATCTTTGAAGATATCATATTGCAGGTTCCTACCGACGCTACTTCCGCCAAATTGATTTTAGGTGGAAGGGAAAAATTTCCCATTAATATAGGGTTTTTTAGTAGGCCTACTCTGATATTTTGAAGTGAATGGGGGCTTCCATGGATCATTGGAATGCTTCCCGTAACTTGAGAAACATTGGGAAGGAAGTTTTGTTGATCGATGATTGTAATCCCTCCTTGAAAGGGAAATGCAATCTTCCTAAAATAGGTCGACACAACAGCAGCCATTGCATATATCCATGGTCTTCCCAGTAGGATGTTGTAATCGAGATTTCCATCGATTACTTCAACATATATTTCTACTGTTTTCCATCCTAGTTCAACCTTCAAGTTACTTAAAATACCATAAGGGGTATATGTTCATCCGGAAAATGCTTTTAATGTCGTTGAAGATCGCGACAGGGTTGGAGATCCTAAAATTTTCCAACAACTCATCGACATAATACATGTAGATGCCCCCTCATCAATAATCGTTCGATGAACAGTTTTGTTGAGGTCTTTCACTTGAATGAGGAAAGCTAGTTGAGCTGGTAACTGAGGATCGTATCCTTTATGATCAAAGGATACAAGATTGGAATCCTTTGGGTATATCCCACCGATGGCTGATAATAAAGCTTGCTTTTGGGATGGGCAATTTTGTAGTACCTCAAGTGTCGACATAGCGGATGGCGATTGGGCCAAATCTTCCACTATATTATAATGTTGTGCTACACTAGCACGAGGATTAAATGTCGACTTGTGTACTACTCCCTTTGGTGGTTTTATTGTCAACTTAGGAATGATGGGTGGCGTAACTTCTGTCGAAGTTGTTGTCAAACTACTAGGTTGATCTTTATCCTTGTTGTTCGACAGCTGTGGATTCCCATAATCTTTGTTCCTTGTCGATATCAAAGCATCATTTTGCTATTTGGAAACCGACAACATCAGCACTTGAGACAGGGAAGCATTTCCACTGTCAACTAGTTTTGTTCATGGATTCGGAAACGGATCAGTTAATACTGCTGAGGTCTTTGTATTCTTGAAGAATTTTTTAAGCTTAGCTTTATACGGACAATTTGACGTCTAATGATCCTCATCGCATATAAAGCATGGATGATTTGGTTTCTTATTTCCAGAAGGGTTCGCAGAAGATTTTTCAGGTGATGATTCTTCCTGTTTCATCTTCTTCCCTTTCCCTTTTTTCTTGCCCCCTGGTTTCTTGGTTTCTTTGCCTTTATCTGTTGATACAGCATTTACTTCCGAGGCAAGAAGTTCCTCTTTTGCATTTTGACCGGAAATATTACGGGCCTTTTTAGATGTAGCCTTTGTCGATTTTGTGTCTGTTGTGCCAATCACGCCATCGCCAGCATGAGAGTCATTGTTTGATTTAGGAGGAGGAGGGACTGAGAATTCCGGTCTAGGAGCGTCAGGTATTTTATCTTAGAGCATGCCAGACTATGTGTAAATCAAGTCCAAATATTGTGCACGAGCGACAACCTGCTCTTCAGTGACGACTCCCCCTTTCGCCACATCTTTCGTGATGGAAGGAAATAATGACTTAATAAACCATTCAGCTAAAAGATGATCAGGAACATACGTTTTTACCATTCTACGACGATGTCGCCACTCATGTATATGATCAAATATGTGAGTGGCCGTTGTTTTTTTGAAATTGGTAAGAAGTTCCGTTCCCGTTTCGTACCTTATCGGTAACTGAAAATGGGTTAAAAAGGTTGTGGCTAGGGTACTGAAGTTGTCAAATGAAGCTCTGGGAAATTCGATATACCATTTTGCTACCGGACCAGTTAACGTCCTCCGAAAAAGGTGAAGCCTAATCAAATCATCATTTAAGGTGTTTGATGAACACCACAGATGAAAGGTCATCACATGATTCGACGGATCCTCACCTGGATTTCCATTAAATTTAGGAATATCTGATGGAAGTTTATGTGGAATCGCTGGCCACCAAGGGGAGTAAGCGATTGGATCGTTTGTTAACTGATTTAAATCAGGTAACTCTAAAGTCCCCACGAAGTGTAATTGTTGATTCAGGTTAGGTGAAGCATACCCAGGATAAGATGGGATCGCCTGAGCAGTTGGTCTTTGCATACCAGCATAATGCATTTGATGCTGGTAACTTTGGTAAGGTTGGTGGGCATGACCATTATAGATCCATGTTCTTGTATAGTGTTATGCTACTATGATCCTATAGGTACTCTGTGAAGTTGGGCGTACAAGGGAGAAAGTAGAGAAAGACTATCAAGAGAGAGAGGAATCGAACTAGGATATTAGCGCAAGACAGAGGTTGGTCTTCTTTGTTCTTCTCTCATCTATATTTCATAAAGGAAAAATGAAAGTAGCTTTACTTTGTTTGTTTCTAAGGTAGCTACCACACCTTAGTGGGATAAGCAGTTCTGTGTAGACACTTTTCCCTGTAACAAAATGGCGACTCCGCTGGGGATTGATGATCTCTTACTCATCTTTGGTCGAATTCAGAGAGGCAAGTGTCATAGGAGAAGTTTCTGGAAGATTCCATGCCTCTCCACCTCGCGGAATGACACTGCCATTTGTCACTTCTCGCCCATCGCACCCCATAGAAGGGCTTTTTGAAATGCAATGCACCCACAGAGTGTACTTAGGTGAGATGCAATGCACTTTGCCTATGGAGCAGCTGAAATGATCCTGTTTTGACCAGTTTTGAGCAGTTTTTCATGGAGAACTTCTGGGAGAGGCTGTAATCAGTTGACCTTGTTCCTTTAGGAGTTAGAACAACACTTTTAGGGACTTAAGAGCCCTTGGTTTATGGACATTTCATGCTTGGGGTTGCAGTGCCCAAAAATGTCTATAACAGTTCGTCCTCTTCTTGTACCTTCTTATGAATTTTCAATTCAATGCCCAGAGAGAAAGTTATGACGATTTTCCCCAGGTCACTTTTTTGGAATGTAATTCAGGAGTCTGCAAAAATACAAACTTCCGAAGATCATATCTCCATAACTATAGCATGAAAAGCTCTGAAATTCGGACCTGAGCTTTAGTGCGATCTTGTCTCAAATGGGTTTTTTTTTAGCTTCTGAAACATCGCAAAGCGAAAGTTATAGTGAAAATGCCACGATGACCTATTTGGAGCAGCAAAACCCTAAAATCCAAAGCTCTAATACCAAATGTTATGAAACCAGCTCACAAAAAGATAGAAAAGATAGATCAACGCCTTGGAATTCAGCCTCTTCGAGGGGGAAATCTCCTTTAATTACACAAATGAATGATTCCTTGATGATTCAAATGACAAAACCTCCTTTCTATATATAGGAGTCTAAGGAGTCACAATATAACCCAGCCGACCTATCAATAATAATATAAAGCCTCAAAAATAACAATAGAGGGATTCTATGGGGCACAGTAATAACAATATGGGGGCAATAGGGGCACAACAATATTAATAAGAGATACAACTACAATAGTAATGGGGTAATCACTAGTATTATAGGGACCTAACAAAGTCACACTAAATTACATTATGAGTTTGACTAATAGAAAGAGAAAATTCAAGTTGTGAAAAAACGTGGCAAAAAACAGAGTTTTTTGGCCAAAATCAGCAAATTTCCTCCCATGCGCCGCACTGATTTCCCTATGCATAGCACCGTTTTGCAGCTGATTTTGGAGGCCTTTCTATGGACCAAATTTTATCCAAGTGGGCTTGTTGGAAAGGTATGCCTGTCTACTTTCCAAAACAAGTGGAAGTTTTGAATTTTCACTCCATTTTCCCATCCAAGATTGAGTTCTCCCAACACTGCTTCCTATGTGTCCAAAGAGGGGCAGAAAGGTCATTTTTGAGGTGTTTTTGACCTTTTTGGAAGCTCAAAACCTGTCAAAATTTCTTGGCCATGTGAGGGAATTCATATTTTTCCATGAAAAATCCAAAAATGCAAGCCATTTTGCAAAATTCTTAGCCAACCCAATGTGTAGCGACGGTGGCGCGACGCACTGAGCAGAAAACCCTATTTTTAGGCCAAAAATTTTTAAAATTTGCAAAACGTTTCCCAAATTTCTTGAAATTTCGGTTGAGTGTTCCTCATCAGGTGCTGTGTTGAGCTAAGGAAGCCTCAGCCAAGATTTGGAGTCTATTTTGACAAGTAGTGGTATGCCATGTTCCTCAAACTATTTTTCTCATTGTTGGCCTTCTCTAGCATCCTTTCTAGGTGCATTTTTGTCTTCTCAAGCTAAGATTCATGTTCAGCTTGAATTTCTTGCTCAAGCGTGGTCAATTTGATTTTCCTCCTCTTGGCAGCTTGCCGGTTTTCCCTTATGTTTTGGAGCTCCATGATGGTTTGTTGATATTCTAGTTGTTTGTTCCTCTACTCCAAATAATTAATGATCCACTTGGCTCTTTCTAGGTTGAGAAAAAAATGTTGAATGTCATCTCGCTGCTCCTGAATGATCTCTTTAAGTTTTGAGCTTTGTGAGCCCAAATCAGTGTCCTCATCCTGAATGAGGATGAAATCTGTCTCATGACCTCCTGAAGGTCCCTCATCACACAAGGGTTGCTTACCCTTGTCCTGTACATGCTCTGCTGATGGAGGAAACGAGTCCCCTTCCACCCCGGGTGGAGATAGTACTCATTTTGCTGCTGCAAACAACCTTCTAGTGCCCTTTTGATATGTGACAAATACTGGCACACTAGCAGTTTATGTCTCATGAATCTCCTACTACTGTGAAGGCCCTCCCACCTCATGAAAAACTTCTGGGGGTACTTGAGGACCTGTAAAGACCTCATGTGCAATGAAATCCTTCCATGAGATGTCAGTAAACCAAGCTAATGCAAGACCACAATTTTGATTAGTGCAAAATGATATATGTTGTTATACTATTGCTGAGGAGGCTTCTTTTGCACTAAAGTGGTCATCTTCTCAATGTTCCGGCAAATGAAATAAGGGAGGTTCATCATCCTCACCCTCGTAAAGTGCATCAACAATTTGATATGATAGGCACACATATGAGAAAATCTGCCCTCACAGCTGAAATATTTAATTATGAGTTTCATCAAGGGAGCATATATGTCCTAAAGATAATTGAAAGGAAAAACTCTACTGATATGTCTTTGAAAACCGGCCTTGATGTAAGGCCCATAATGATCTCTATCTATTAGCTACCTCTTATTCCAGTGCTCACCTACATTTGGAATGCTGGTTGCTTGAGCAATAGTCTCAGGTGTCAAGGTGAATGTCACACCTGCCAAAGTGACTTGGCCATTATGGAGATGGAGCACAAACAATTTGGCTAGCTCATGGTGATACTTGACTCTCTCCACCATCTCACAGAACTGATAACAAGATTGGTGTTGAAAGCATGTGACAACAAGAGGACAGGCTAATAGCTCAGCAAGTGAAGTAGGCTCCTCCTGGTTATGTTTTCCACCTTTGTGAGGCCTCCTTGGTGCATGCATTTCTCTAGAAGAATCATTGACTATCTCCTCATCTATGTCATAGGAAGAATCTGACTCCATGTTTGCCAATGTTTGAGTTTTCTTAGATGAGTATGAAGAGATTTTATGGTGTCTTTAGGTTTTTTGCTGCCAAGGATATAAATGTATGAGGGACTATGGAGGGAGTGTGTATGAGGGATTTAGGAATGTTGCTAATAGGTTTTTGAGGAATAGAAGGGTTTAGGGGATGATTTTTAGAGTTTGGGAATAGCAATTAAGGTTTGGGATAATGGGTTTAGGGATTTAGGGTTAGTTATTTAGGGATATGAAAAATATGGAATGGGTAGATGAGAATGTAAGGAGAGGGAGAAAATGAATGAGGGAATGAAGGAGTGAGGGAGTGAGAAATGGCTAGGAGTGGAATTAGTAGTAAGAAGTAAAATTTATAAATCCTATGCAATTGTTTTTGACAAGAAATGCAAGGAGGTAGGGTTTTAATTTTTTCCCATTAAATCACCATAAGCACCAAGATAAAATCACTCATTGGTCATGGAGGGATGTTAAATTACTTGAACAAGTGAGGATTTAGCAAATTTGAAGTTTTGGATGAAGCTATAAATGAAATCAGCCTTGTAATCCTATACGTTGTGCCACAAACCCAGTGCATCGTGCCCTCTCAATGCGTCGCACCCGTTTAAGATTTACATAGCAGAGCACTGCCCAATGTGCCACGCCCATGACCCTGTGCGCCGCGCCACTGAAAATATCAAACTAGTTGCGATTTTTTCCTCCTTTTATTCAACACGCCTTTTCAATTGCTCACTCTTTCTCTTTTGGATACAAATGAACTCTTTAAACATGAAAAATTGTTTATATACATATAGTTTTTATTTTTCATTTACAAAACGCATTCTTCTAATGTTTGCCTTTGACTTCCTTTTAAAACTCTGTTTTTGGGCAGTTTGCTTTATTTTTGCCTTTGATAGACTGAATTCTTTGACTTTTTGTTTGCTTTGTAGGTGATGGAGTTGCAAAATCTTGGCAAGGTGACCAGGGTTAGCTCTAAAGTTATTACATATGGAACAAATGAAATTACATAAAAGTTGTACATGAAAAGGTAACAACTCTGTTTTTACTCAAAACAGGGTTTTGAGGAAAAAATTAATCACTGAGCATGTGATTATGGAAATTATTGTTTCTGAAACTTTATTTGACCTCCTCATGTGCCTACTGACCTTTATTGAGTGTTTACAAGACTTTATTGATGAAACCCTAGACCTAATGAGACCTAAAACCCTAAAAACGACTTTTGCATATTTAAAGACAAAAATTGGCGGCAGATGATCTAGATGAATGAAAATGGACCAGTAGGTAAAGATCATGAGGGAAATTGTATAATAAGCCACTATTGTCAGATGATCCATGACCCTAATGGAATGCAGCTGATCGAGTGAGACACCTAACATGTAATGCAATAAGAGAATTTGATCACTGATGAAGGGATGAAGATATCGACACTAACATTGGCTCCAATGGGGATGGTAGCTCCTTGGAGGTACCAAGAACTACAGATCTATAGGAAAGTAGGCAGTGCCTTTATCCATTGGGCTATGGAGTCAATAACTTTGACAAACCAAAACCAATATTTGACTCAGTTTCAGGACTAAAATCTGACTCAAAACTGACTCAATTTCAAGACTAAAATCGACTGAAAGACCTGACTCAAAAAATCCAAACCAAAACTGAAACAAAACCTCAGTTTTATAGCCTTCACCTTAGGCCCCAAACTGAATGAATGATGATAGTACACACTTGCAATGAAATAAAACAAATTGGTATGTACAATGATACATATGACAACAGAAAACATTTCAGAAATAGCACTGTTTGAGCAGCCGACTGTTGACCGGCCCACTAGGATAATCTTCTCCATCCATTTCTTTTAGCAAGAAAGCATTCTAACCTTGGTATGCAGCAATTCTAAAAGGTCCTTTCCACAGGTTCTTGAACTTGTTGTGTTTCTCTTTATCTTCTTTTCAGGCATCCCATTTCAACACTATGTCTTCAATTTGAAACTTGTCTACCTTTGCCTTTCGATCACATATCTTTTTTATTCTCTCTTGAAACTTGAAGGTATTCTGAAAAACCTCCTCTCTAGTTTGCTGTAAATGGATCATTTGATTGATTCTCCACCGCAAATGATCTTCGTCACTACTAGCTTCTTGCAGAAGTTTAACAACCAGAACTGTGAGAGATGTAGGAAAAACCGTGTCCACACCATACACGATCTCGAAAGGGGACATGCCTATTGACTTTTTCTTACTCACTCTATCCACCCATAGTGCATTGACCAATTTCTTATTCTAGCTCTTCTTGTTTGTTTCCAACAACTTTTTGATGATGTTGACTAAAGATTTATTTGAGGATTCCACCAAACCATTACCTTGTGGATAGTATGCAGTTGAGTGGCCCAAGGTAATTTGATATTTATTACAAAAATCAATCATCTTTTTAGATTTGAAAGCTGCTACATTATCTGTAATCAGCTTATTAGGACAACCAAAACATGACAAAATATTGTTCTCAAGAAACTGAATTATTACCGTATCAGTGGCCTACCGAGTAGGAATTGCCTCTATCCATTTAGTGAAGTAGTCTGTCGCTGTAAGGATCCATTTACGCTGTGTTGAAGAAGTAGGATGGATCTCACCAATAAAATCTAAACTTCATTGCTAAAAAGGAGCGCGTACTTCAACTGGTTTGAGTAGCAAAGGTTGTAATTTTCTCTTACCTTGAAAAATCTGACATTTGTGGCAGCTTGTAACTGTTTTGTACACATCAGAAAAGAGAGTTGGCCAATAATATCCCACTCTCAAAATTTTATTGGTTGTTGTCTTCCAAAATAGATGACCTCCACAATCTCCTTTATGAAAATCATCCGTGACCTTTTTTTCTTCTTCTTCAACCAAAAAATTCAACAAGACACCACCAGGATCTTTCCAATAGAGTGCATTATTCAAAACTTTGCAACATTTAATTTCAGGGTCCTACTTTTGTTCTTAGCCAATCCGGGTGGTGGTGAAAGATGTTGGAGCACATAAACAATATTTTAATACTAAGGAGAGAGTAAAAACATTTCAGCTACCTGAACAAGAGACCTTTCCTCATCGTCTTCAAAAATAGCGGTAATGAGATTTATGTCCAAGGCATGCAAATTAGATTCCACCATCAATTTGGCCAACCCCTGTCCTTTGATGAGCTTTGTTGGTTTGATCTCCACATCATATTCTAACAAAGCAGTGATCCATTTGCCTCGTCCCCCTTCTGGATCTGTTTGCACTAAGACATCTTTAATAGTAGCGTTAGGAATATAGGCAAGGATATGAGAATGTAGAATATAAACTCGAAAAACTTTCAATGCCTTTACCAAATCAAGGGCTTTATTTTCAATAATATTGTACTTTAAAGCTACATCTCTTATCGTTCTGCTGAAAAAGCAATTGGTTTCTCAAGCTGGTCTCTTTTCTTCCTTAAGACTGCTGCCACAGTATGATCTGAAGCAATTGAAAACAAAATAAAATCTTGGGAATAATTCGAGCTGATCAATATTGGAGCTGAAGAGAGGGCTAGCTTTACCAAATTGAAAGACTTTATGGCTTCCTCGTTCCACTTCACAACACTATCTTTATTTAACATGTTTGTGATCTCCCTCAAATGTTCTACAAGATTTGGCATAAAACAACATAAGAAATTCATCTTACTGTTAAATGACTGGATCTCCTTTTTACTTCGTGGAAAATCAATTTTCTGAATGGCCTCCACTCAAGCTGGATCAATGCGGATGCCCTCCTTGGATATGATATGACCGAGAAGCTTACCTTCATCCATGGAAAACAAGATTTTCTTTGGATTGAGGGGTATGCCATACTTTCTACACCACTGAAAAACAATCCTCAAATGATAAAGGTGCTCTTCATATGAATTAGAAAAAACTGTCAAATCATCAAGATAAACAACTAAAAATACATCTTTCTCATTTGCAAATGCAATATCCATAGTCCGTTGAAAGGTTGCACCAGCATTCTTCAATCCGAAAGGCATCTTAGCGTGATGGAAAGTTCCCCACGAAGTGGTGAACATTGTTTTGTCTCTGTCATCCTCATGGACCAGAATTTGGTTATAACTGGAATAACCATCGAGTAGCGACATGCAAGATGCTCCAACTGCTCGCTGAAGTATGTGATCCATCTTGGGCAATGGATAGTTATCTTTAAAAGATACTTTATTCAAATTTATGAAATCAATACATAATCGAATCTCACCTGTTTTCTTGCGCACGGGCACCAAATTAGAAATCAAATCTGAAAATCTTATGGGAACGATTATACCAGCTTTGTATAGTCGATTCACTTCCTTCTCTATTGAGGGAAGTAGTTTTGGATTCATTCTTCTTAGCTTCTGTCAAAAAGGCTTTTGATTTGGCTTGATCGGGATGATGTGCTGAATTATACTCTTATCATATGCCTTCAAATCTGAATAGTACCAAGCAAATACATCAGCAAATGAAGATAATAAACCAATTTATTTTTCCTTTACCTGTGGAGGCAAAGCCTTTGATAAATTGACCATTTTAGGATTTTCAGCTGATCCAATGTTTACATCTTCAACTCCTTTCTCAGTGGGTGTCAAGCTTGATTTCCGGGCTACATCATCTTGATCAAACAACTCCTCTAAAGGTATTAGACCTTTAGGAATGAAATTGTCCTTGAGCTGCAAAACTTTCATCTAATTTACTTCCATATCTACTTCACCATCATCATTTTCTCCATCTATAGAAGTGTCTTTGTATTTGCCTTCATTTTGCAGAAATTCCTCAATCTCTTTATCATCTTGAAACACCTGCCAATATCTTTGGTTATCTGGGATAGCAGGGCGATGTTTCACATGAATTTCAAACTTATTGTTTTAATTCATCGGAATCTTCAAATTACTTGTAGCTTTTGCAAGCGAATCTGCAATAACATTCTGAACATGAGGGACACATGTCAAAGTGTAATCTGGAAACATTCTCAAAATATCTAGCACCACATTTTGATAAGCTTGCATGCGAGGATGCTTAGCTTGGTATTCACCTTTCACTTGCTTGATAACTAACTCGGAGTCACCATATACTGAAATTCTTTTAGCATTTTACTTCTTAAGGATTTTCAGAACAGTAATTAAATCTTAATATTCAACCTCATTATTTAAACAATCAAAAGCCAATATATACGAGCATACCCTTACATTACTTGGCACTTTATTTAGAAGAAATGTAGGGATGCGTATCCAAATGCCAATTCCAACACCTTCTCTTCCTACCACGCCATCAAAGTCCATGCTCCACAACTGAACCTCACCTTCCAAATGCTGAAATTCATTTTGCTCTTATTCTTTTGCTTGTTGTTCATCAACTTTTTACTGCTGTCAAAAGGCTGATTGCTCAATAGTACTATCAAGCTTTCATCTTTCTTGATCTAGTACAGCTCTGAAATTTTCAGTGATCTCTGGAATATCTTCCACTTCAACTACTTGACTATTTACATCATTAAAACTATCAGAATATAAAACAAAAGATTCCAAATCAGTATGTACATAGTTGATTGGATGATTTAGAGGTTTCTCCTTGCTAGTGATCATGTACTTCATATTTTTCTCCCGGTATAATTTCCTCAACTGACTGAACATGGGAATAGTAGCATAGGAGAAATCAAGATGCAATGTCCCTTTGATTTTTGCTCCCCAAGATCTGGAAATAAGCATGCCAAATCTAGGAGGAATATCTGCCACAAATAAATCCATCAAAACATTCTTCGCTGGGATCTGATCTAAAGTGACAACCAAATCTTTAATAAGCCCAATGCATCTGACCCTACCAGAATCAAAGGGATATAGATCATGGTGCTTGCAAGTGATATCTAGACCCAATTTTTCCATGATTGATTTAGGCATGAGATTATGAGAGGCTCCAGAATCGAACATGGCATTGTGCAATACAAAATCATGCAATCTAAGGCTAATGTAAAATGGAGCTACATCACTATCCTCAGACTGAAATTCTAATGTTGGCCCAAAGATAAGTTTAGGTTGATCATCCTCCACATTTACCATATCAGATAATGGATCCAAATTCAAAATCTTAGACACCTGACCTTTATAGCTGTTGTTTTCATTAATTTAGTCAAAGGAATTGACACTTTTAACTTAGCAATTTCATTTTATAAGCTAAAGGCTGATGTTTTCTCTACCTATTTGATTGGAGCATCATTCTTCTCAGTCTTCTCCTTTGATACAATTGACTGATTTTATCTTTCGTTTGTTGATTGTGTTTTGCTGGTGTTAGGATATGCTATTTCCTTTCCCTTTCTCTGCGCTATGGGAGAATCATTCTTTGGCGGTAACACTTCCTTCCTCTTCTAAATTGGATTGATGGGAACTTCTCTACTCCTGATTGAATATTTTCACTGTTGGGCTGTTAAAGCACTCATGTATCCCCTCTAATATTCATCAGACTCTTCTTCAAGAACTATTTCATTTGCCAAGATGAAATTTTCATCTTTTTGTACAGCTGGGCTTTCTGAATACTCTTCATCTTTGATGATATAAATGGGCAGATCATTAGGTGTAAAGAAATGAATCTCCTCACCAATTATGTTCTCATCATCATCTGATTCCAGACCATGTACAAAATTCTGTTGTAGGGGTGTCTTCACTTGTTGTTGTGCCGTTTGGTCTTGTGCTCTTTGTTCTCGTTGCTTGATTCTGAATTGTGGTTATTGCTGGCCACGAAAGTTTAGATTTTTGACTTGTGCTTCAGACTTATCAACAATTGTGAGCCTATCAAACATCTTCTCAATTTTGCGAAGCAAATGGTCAGAGGAAGAAGCTTCCTCTTTTATGGTCACCTTCTTTTCAGCTCTCTTGGCAAGCATATTTGCCTCAACACTGACTGCAATTTTCTGCATGTCCTCCAATGTTGTCAGATCTCTCTCCTTTAATTGATACACCATGTCAGGATCGAAGCCATCAGGAAATTTAATCAAATCCAACCCCATAGGTGGCTTTACATCAGCAGGAATTGCATTGTAAATAGTATTGAATCTGACACAATAATCTTGGACACTCTCACCAACATTCCTCTTGATATTTTCATATTCGGAAAGAATTTGAAGAGGGTTTTTCTTTACCTCCTAGCGATCCAAGAATTGTCTCTGAATATTTGTCAATGTAGTGATACTTGCAGCCGGAAAATCTCTAAACCACTTCCGCACTTCACCTCCAAAAGTTTGCACAAATAATCTCATAGTCACATTTTCGGCATCAATCTCATAAAGGTTAAAGAAATTTGTCATCCTATCCACATGTTACTGAGCTGTAATGATTTGAGGAGTTCCATCAAACAATGGGATCTTGCTTTGGTAATCAGCGGGCATACGAGATGTTTGAGGTGTTGATGGGGTTGATGGGGGAGAAGATACAGGAGGTCTTTGATCTGATTTAGTGGGATTAACACGGGAATGGTGGGAATGAATGGAGTTTCAGTAGGAATTCTTGAAATAGATGCAATTACGAATGAACCAAGAGTTTCTGATGCAGATTCTAAGAACTCAGCAATATTTGAAGCCATAATGGAAGTCTGAAGATTCAAGATGTAACTATCAATTGATCTATTTTCCCTTTCAGTTTCAAGATCTTTGACAAACTCCAGATTTAAAACAGTGGAACCAAAAACACTTTCAGATTTAGCCTCAAACAACGACAGATCAAAATGTTCATCAAATTCAAGATCTTCAAGATATTCAAAAACAACAGGAAATGAACGAGATTTAAACATGGCAATCACAAAACTTTCTTGTCAGAGAATTCTTGGGATGAGATTTGGATTTTCATACACAGGAGGAGGAGCAGGATCAGGATTGGCTTTGGTGTATCGTCTGGAAGCCAGTGTGCTGAATTAATCCCAAAAATCAAACGGACAAAATCAACTTGTTTAGCCTATCAATATCTAAACTCATCATCCAAAGTATAGAATTTCTTAATGATACTGGGGTAATCATTTAGATCAGTTGTTCAGTTTATAAACTAGACCAGAGATTGACTGAAGCAACATTCATCTACTTTCGCTAATGCAAAGCAAGAGCGTTTCAAAGGCTACCTGGCTAACTTCAAGCTCCGTATGTAGTCTACAAAGCAAAACAATGATAATAAACTTTCATCCCAAGTATGGTCGCCAATATGTTATGGCCTAAATCTACCTCAGGCTGAGAAAGGTAAGATCTAGGGTAACATCAAATCACGCTTAACCTGGTAGCTAGCGCTACCAGGTTGGGAGAGGGCTCTCTCCTTGTCAATCTCAGAAAAGATGGCCAATGAAGCTTGAGATGATTGATGTAATGACTGATTTTAGGCTAGGTATGTGTACATAGGTGTTTGATTGAATTTAAAATGGGTTTGCTGGCTCAATTGTGAAAGGAAAATTTGGGTCCAGGGAATGGACATAGTCTTGCAGAGATCTCTATGGGGCAAGGTAGGCAAATGGTTTAGCACTTCAAATTGAATGAGATGGAGAGATTTTAGACTGGTGAGTAGTTGGATACGGCATGAAATTCTCAAGGATCCTCTTCAAATAGCTGAAAACATAGATAACTAAACAAACCCTAAGTAGAGCACTGCAATTTCAATGTATTCTACCTTTATCCTTGTTTGATTTAGTGAAGATGAAGCACAGAGAGATGACGGCATACATAAAACACATATAAAATTAAAATTACATAAGGAAACACAATACCAAATCAAGATGCCACAAGAATCCCATAAATTTCCGCAAACCCTGGTCAATTCCTTTGCCAAACTGCTGAAAATGAATGTATAATAATGCTCAAAGCAATCACAATAGTCCAACCTTTCTCAATGATTGAAAAACTACTAGATATAGGAATTAAAAATCTCATGCTAGGCTTTAGGGGTTGATTTCATGAGTTTAGGAGCTGTTTCAACAAGATCTAAACTAAGAACTAAAAAGTAGGCAGTGGAACAACATGCCTCTAAAACCTAGGAAACTGATTCATTCAGTTGCAAACTACTTTTTCATGATGAATCTACCTCTATGAGTGAAAATTTAGCATAATTACATCAAAATCCATCAAGTAAAATTAAATTACATCATGAGTTTGACTAATAGAAAGAGAAAAGTCAAACTGTGAAAAAACTAGGCGAAAACAAAGTTTTTTGGCCAAAATGAGCAAATTTCCTCCTATGCATCGCGCTGATTTCCCTATGCATAGCTCCCTTTTGGAAATGATTTTGGAGGCCTTCCTGTGCACCAAATGTGCTCCAAGTTGGATTGTTGGAAAGGTATACCTGTCTACTTTCCAAAACAAGTGTAATTTTTGAATTTTGCCTCCATTTACCAATCCAAAATTGAGTTCTCCCAACACTTCTTCCTATGTGTCCAAAAAGGGGCAGAAAGGTCATTTTTAAGGTTTTTTTGACCTTTTTGGAAGCTCAAAACCTGTCAAAATTTCTTGGGCATGTGAGGGCATTCATATTTTTCCATGAAAAATCCAAAAATTCAAGCCATTTTACAAAATTCTTAGCCAAATCAATGCGTAGAGCCGGTGGTGTGGCGCATTAGACAGAAAACCCTGTTTTTAGGCCAAAAATTTCAAAATTTGCAAAAAGTTTCCCAAATTTCTTGAAATTTGGGCTGAGTGTTCCTCGTCAAGTGTTGTGTTGGGCTAAGGAAGCCTTAGCCAAGATCTGGAGTCTATTTTTCTCATTTCTCTTCCTCATGGATTTCTTCAATTTGGCCTTCAAATTCCTGATTCTTGCTTTGCACACGATATTTATTGAAAAGTAGTGGTATGCCATGTTCCTCAACATGTTTTTCTCATTGTTGGCCTTCTCTAGCATCCTTTATAGGTGCATGTTTGTATTCTCAAGCCAAGATTCATGATCAACTTGAATTTCTTGCTCAATTGTGGTCAATTTGATTTTCCTCCTCTCGGCAGCTTGTCGGTTTGCACTTATGTTTTGGAGCTCCATGATGGTTTGTTAATATTCTAGCTATTTGTTCCTCTGCTCCAAATAATTAATGATCTACTTGGCTCTTTCTAGTTTGAGAGACAAATGTTGAATGTCATCTTGCTGCTCCTGAATGATCTCTCTAAGTTTTGAGCTTTGTGAGCCCAAATCAATGTCCTCATCCTGAATGAGTATGAAATCTATCTCATGACCTCC
Source organism: Pinus tabuliformis (assembly GCA_031772625.1). Taxonomy (NCBI): domain Eukaryota; kingdom Viridiplantae; phylum Streptophyta; class Pinopsida; order Pinales; family Pinaceae; genus Pinus; species Pinus tabuliformis. Next base: position 730,780,885 of record CM062804.1, read on the forward strand.
TAAAGGTCCCTCATCATGCAAGGGATGCTTACCCTTGTCCTGTACATTCTCTGCTGATGGATGAAACGAGACCCTTTCCACCCTGGGTGGAGATAGTACTCATTTTGCTGTTGTAAACAACCTTCTAGTGCCCTTTTGATGTGTGACAAACACTAGCACACTAGTGGTTTGTGTCTCATGAATCTCCTGCTGATGTGAAGGCCCTCTCGCCTCATGAAAAACTATTGGGGGTACTTGAGGGCTTGTAAAGACCTCATGTGCAATGAAATCCTCCCATGAGATGTTCAGTAAACCAAGTTGATGCAAGACCACAATTTTGATTAGTGCAAAATGATATATGCTTTTATATTGTTGCTGAGGAGGCTTCTTTTGCACTAAATTGGTCATCTTCTCAATGTTCCGACAAATGAAATAAGGGAGGTTCATCATCCTCACCCTCGTAAATTGCATCAACAATCTGATATGATAGGCATATAGATGAGAAAATATGCCCTCACAGTTGAAATATTTAATTATGAGTTTCATCAAGGAAGCATATGTGTCCTAGAGATACTTGAAAGGAAAAACTCTACTAATATGTCTTTGAAAACCAGCCTTGATGTAAGGCTCATAATGATCTCTGTTTATTAGCTCCCTCTTATTCCATTGCTCACATAAATTTGGAATGTTGGTTGCTTGAGCAATAGTCTCAGGTGTCAAGGTGAATGTCACACCTGCCAAAGTGACTTGGTCATTATGAAGATGGAGCAAAAACAATCTAGCCAGCTCATGGTGATACTTGACTCTCTCCACCATCTCACAGAATTGATAACAAGATTGGTGTTGAAAGCATGTGACATCAAGAAGAAAGGCCAATAGCTCGGCAAGTGAAGTAGGCTCCTCTCGGTTATGTTTTCCACCCTTGTGAGGCCTCCTTGGTGCATGCATTTCTCTAGAAGAATCACTAACGGTCTCCTCATCTCTGTCATAGGAAGAATTTGACTCCATGTTTGCCAATGTTTGAGTTTTCTTAGATGAGTATGAAGAGATTTTATGGTGTCTTTAGGTTTTTTGCTGCCAAGCATATAAATGTATGAGGGACTGTGGAAGGAGTGTGTATGAGGGATTTAGGAATGTTGCTGATAGGTTTTTGAGGAATAGAAGGGTTTAGCAGATGATTTTTAGAGTTTGGGAATAACAATTAGGGTTTGGTATAATGGGATTAGGGACTTAGGGTTAGTTATTTAGGGATATGAAAAATATGGAATGGGTAGATGAGAATGTAAAGAGAGGGAGAAAATGAATGAGGGAATGAAGGAGTGAGGGAGTGAGAAATGGCTAGGAGTGGAATTAGCAGCAAGAAATATAATTTATAAACCCTGTGCAATTGTTTTTGACAAGAAATGCAAGGAGGTATGGTTTTAAATTTTTCCCATTAAATCACCATAAGCACCAAGATAAACTCACTCAGTGGTCATGGAGGCATGTTAACTTACCTGAACGAGTGAGGATTTAGCAAATTTGAAGTTTTGGATGAAGCTGTAAATGAAATCAGCCTTGTAACCCTGTGCACCACACCATGAACCCAGTGTGCTGCACGCTCTCAATGCGTCGCACCCATTTAAGATTTACACTGCAGATATCTGCCCAATGCGTCATGCCGGATGAATGCGCCGTGTCACTGAAAATATCAAACTAGCTGCGATTTTTGCCTCCTTTACTTTAACACACCTTTTCAATTGCTCACTCTTTCTCTTTTGGATACAAATGAACTCTTTAAACATGAAAAATGGTTTATATACATATAGTTTTCATTTTTCATTTACAAAACCCATTCTTCTAATGTTTGCCTTTGACTTGCTTTTAAAACTCTGTTTTTGGGCAGTTTGCTTTATTTTTGTCTTTGATAGATTGAATGCTTTGACTTTTTGTTTGCTTTGCAGGTGATGGAGTTGCAAAATCTTGGCAAGGTGACTAGGGTTGCCTCTAAATTTATTACATATGGAACAAATGAAATTACATCAAACTTGTACATGTAAATAGAAAAACTCTGTTTTTCCTCAAAACAGGGTTTTGAGGAAAAAATTAATGAGTGAGCATGTGATTATGGAAATTATTGTTGTTGAAACTTTATTTGACCTCCTCATGCACCTGCTGACCTTTATTGAGCATTTACAAGACTTTATTGACGAAACCCTAGACCTAATGAGACCTAAAACACTAAAAATGACTTTTGTAGATTTAAAGACAAAAATTGGCTGCAGATGATCTAGATGAATGAAAATGGGCCAGCAGGTAAAGAGCATGAGGGAAAATGTATAATAAGCCACTAACATTAGATGATCCATGACCCTAATGGAATGCACCTGATTGAGTGAGACACCTAACATGCAATGCAACAAGAGAATTTGATCACTGACGGAGGGATGAAGATATCGACACTGACAGTGTCCGTGGATACCAACTAAGAAAGAAATCGAGAAGTGGATAGATCAGAAGTTGCATGAGTTTGCAGCTCAAGAGAATCAAAATCCGTGTTTTCCAAAAGAAAGGTGGTTACAGAAATATCTCTACACATAAGTGCATGAAGTTTTCTTTTCAACATTCCCTTGTGAATTACACGAGTGCTTGTCAAAATTAGCGGATAGTGAAGCTACCTAGAAGCATCATGATCCTATTGTATGGACTCAAAAATTAGTTAGACATCTTGGAGGATATGATTATAAAGTTGCAAGGGTTGTTGATTACTAGATTGAGAGTTTCTTAGGTGGTTTCATCACTGAATTTGCAATCGATACATATATGTGTTATAGCAAATTTGAACGTCGATTCTTCAAAGGTCCGAGAGGTAAGTAGCTGAAATTGCTAAAGACCTAGATTAAAATGTTGTTGTTCAAAAAAATGGGTTATGCCTTTACATTAATGTTTAAGAGGTCAGATTAGATCTACGCGAAGTGGAAAGTGATTTAGGGTAGATCTAGACAAATTCGTCGGGAGTGATTATAGTCCTTTATTGGGAGAGTCTAAAAGTGAAAAAGAAATAGGTAGCCCTAGTACACCTAGAGGTGCGACGCAGTCAGTAGATCATGATACTTTGGAATTCCACATCCATCCACTCTAGCTCCACCTTCACCTCCGCCTCAAACACCTATAAAAACACTTTTCCCCCTTATAAAAACTCTCTTCCCCCTTATTATATGGACAATATATTATTTTATGTTTTCTTCATTTTTTATACCCCAATATGAATGCATGTGATATGGTTTTCTTTGCTAGTGAATCCCCCGATCTTTAATGCTGAGAATGAAAACCAAATTTTTTTGTGTGAACTCTATCTTTTTTATTTCATTTTGATAGAAAATTCAAGGTGGAACCCCAACCCTTATGTGTGGGATGTATAGTCGAGGGCCTTAATGTCCTACATAATCAACCTTATATAGTGGAATAAGTGTATAATTTGTTATGTGAAAATGGAAACTATGGAAAAGTTGGTAGTGAGGGATGAATACCCATTGACTAGGCCCATCTAGGAGATATACATAGGCTCATGAAAGACCTAGGAAAATCTGACACAGTTCAACACAATCAAAGGTATGAAGTCACAAAATATAGATAAATGGTTAGGACTGATTTTTTTAGGTCCCTCATAATTACATAGGATATCTGAGATGGATTGCCTAAATTTCTCCAAGAAAATGCACCCAAGAAATTCAACTTGTCTCTTAATCAAGCGTCCTTCCACACTAGCTCTCTATTAGGTATGGGGCAAGATGGTTTGGTTTGTGATTCCCTTTCCCCTTATTTGGTGTCCCAACATATTTTACCAGGCACCCATTCAGTGGGATAAACCAGAGAAGACAATGTGCTTGTAGGATATGGAATCATGTTTGGGTTATTATTATGCAAGAGATTTTGGTCATCCATCATACACCTATAGTGATGAACATGATGGTCTTCCTAAGTAGGAAGACGATTTTGCATGAGGACATGCAACAATCTTAGTAGGGGGGAGATGATGGGATACAAAATTGTGCTTCTTTATATGAAATTTTACCTTAATTTATTTTTTATCAAACCACCTCTTTTCAAACTTAAATTATCACTAAATCCTTGTATATACATTTTAGGAATATCAAGGTATGAATTACTTATTTACTAGCTATTTTATTACCGTTTCTAGAATACAACTAAGAATGTTTAAGAGTCATTTTAATGTATTGTATATGTATGAAATAAGATGGGGGCTAACTCAAATCATTGTAGAAGTACATCCATTCACTACGAGGTCTCATGTGATCGATAATGTGGTCACAACTTAAGGATGGAATAGGTGGTTTTCGGGCATATCATATAAGGAGAAAATGATGCCAAATCTAGCATCTGCAGAAAGCCTGGTACACAATGCCATGATTACTCATATACTATTGGGAGATGTTGTGTATAGTCTTGTTTCCCAAACTAGTTATAGATATATTTGGTCCATTCTGATACTACACTACACTATTTTATGGACCATTATATTGTAAACTAAAACATGTCCAAAATGCCTTGGTATGTAACATCCATTACGAGGCTGAGGGTAGATAAATATTCTTGATTGGGATCAATTAGTTGAGCCATATATTTTATTTAGATATCTAATATTTCACATAACAAATTATACCAGTTGATTTAAGTGAGTATTCCCATATTGTGAATGGTCTCTCAAACCATTATCGGGATTTAGATTCCATTTTGTTTGTATAAATATACGTGTTATGAATTATAACAATACATAGTAGACAGTGTGTGAAATTGCACAGTAATTTCAATTTTTCTTAATGCAAATCTCATGCTTGTGGATGTTTTGAATTTCTCATTAAAGTTGTGCTAGTGAATTTATAAGTTTTTAGGTGTAGGTTGAACCTTGAGTTATGCCTGCTTGAGGTAAAGCCTTATGCTGTGTTCATTTTTTATTATTTTAATGTAGTATCGTTCATATTTTGTTTAATTGGAAAATAGATAGAAATGATTGTGTTAAAGTATGGAATTATGTGCGTGTTGATTTCCTTTATTAGTGTGTATTGAAGTTTAATTCAAACAATTTTTTGAATTTCCCTTTCTGCATTTATTTGTTCCATGTTCTGATTTTGAGTGTGTAAGGCGATGATTTCATAGTTGTGATACAAAATATAATTACTGCAAAATAAATGGAAATTGCGACAAAACCATAGTAATATAAAATTTCTTACCCTAGTAGGAACAATGACATTGAGCTAAGTATTTAGCTAGGATCTCAATACGTGAGGAACCACACAGCTAAACTGTAGTATAGAGTTAGGCCCTAATAGGAATTATCTTATGTATCACCAATAAGTTTGTCTTGAGTTTAGTTTTATGTATATAGAAGTGGTAGGAACCATTATTCTTGTGCAGACAACATCGAGAACCTCACAAGTATACCAACCTTAGTCTGACAATTAAAATGATTTGTGTAGCTTAAACCATCACCAAAATCATCAACCATATAAATACACCATCAGTTTTTGTGTCATTGTTTGGGAGGCACTCAAGAGTACTAGGTTTCCTACTTTATGCCAAATAGAAATAATACTGGCAGTAAAGAAACCATAGGGAAAGGGTCTATCATTCCCTTTTAGTAACTTACATCCTAAATATCATGCATTTAAAGCATGATAGCTACACTATAAGACCATATGTAGAAAGAAAAAAGAGTTCACTAAGACCCCAATATGTGGTGCCATGGGAGCCACCCAAACTAACATTTTCGCAAGTGAAAAGGGGAATCCTTGAAAGGTCACTTTAGATTAGAATAGTATAGTGGAGCAGCCACTGAAGAGAGAAACATTGAGGAGAGAATAAATTACATTGGATGAGGAACTAGAAAGTTCCAAGGGTCCAATAAAATTCTTGCTAACATTGTAGATTAGCTCTAGGTCAAGAGTTTTTTCATTATCACTCTCTCCTTTATATATAGGATTCAAGATTACATCATTCTTCTCTTTCACTAATCAATGTATGACTTAGCTATTTGAACAATCTTTGTTAAGACGACTCATACAAATTTCTGAGACTTTTATCAAGTCTTATGTGTGCTGGCATCTATTTACCTTTTTTTTAATACCATTCTTGGGAATTTATAACTCATGTGCATTTATTTGTATCATTATAGGTACAACTTAACCTTGAAGTAATTCTTACCCATTCCTTCAAACCACCTATTGTTGCAGTATTGTTGATTTCCATATTTTCATTATTGCCATTATTACACATACTTGACTACAAATTATTCAAGGGTCTTGTGGTGGTTGGAGGAACTTCCTTGCCTAAAATCCTACTTTAAACAAGTGTTCCTTTAATTTCAAATTCCAAATAATGGTCTGCATCTCTCTAGATGCACCAATTCACTCATGCACCAACTGTTAGTCAATTTATTTTTTAAACATTCGCTTCAACACTTCTAATCAACAACTGATGTTTTCTATTAGCATGTACAATCATTTAACAATAATTTGGCATATATAAGCAATAAATAAACAAGGTCGAGATAAATATGCTTCACCATTCGAACTCTTTTAGAAGAAAGGCATAAAAATCAAACTTTTTCTTGTAATAGCCTAGAGATCCCTCCCCATTGCAATCCTGTGCATACAAGTTATTTCAAGCTTGAGTATACCAAGATCATTATCCATTTTGATATAACTTTTGTAAGTATTCATAGGCCTTTATAATCTTCTACCTTCTAATACTTTTCATTCTCAACAAAATATCAATAGGAAAAAAGTCAAGGGAGAGCATAAATTGATTTGATGGCACTCAATGATACTTCCCTTGAGTAGTTATTTTCAACCAGGTTGGTCATCTAATCTTAGATATCCCATAATTCTAGTTTTTATGTTCATCATTTTTATCTTTGCTTCCTTAGTCATATATTTTTTATAATTGATTCACACAATAACCTAATCAACATGCAATTTTCCATGGTTGTAGCATTGAGCAACCATGAGAGTCTCAGTTTCATGAGTTATTACCAATTCTAATCGTTTTAGCTTCTTGCCAATCTAGTGTAGATAAGAAATCATAAGCATGTAGTTACATTATGCATTCAAATATGCATTCAAGAAATCTCTCAATCATGTACATTATCATGCTTGTGCACTACCTACATCTTTCCTACTATTCTTATACACTCATGAAATGTGAAAACGACCTACCTTATGAGAACTTACAACTATTTAATGACATGTATCATAGGTACAACATGTTTTCCCCTTTCATAGAACAACAATTGGAAAGGAATGATTTATTCCAAGAAACATGCATTCATTAGATGACCATTCAACATCTCCCTACGTGTAGCTAGTTCCAACTATTGATTTACTTACCATACATGCATTCATGTCATTGCTACTATTAAATTTTACTAAGGGAATTTTTACCTAGTTCCATAATATTTTAAAGAAGGAAAAAGCACACCTTCATGGATGTTAGCAATTATTGGATGTTACCTGACCAATTGGTGTCTCAGGGAGGGTTGTTAGAAAGTGTTTTCATTGATGTCAAAGGTATTGTCATTGGATCTAGTATTGATATTGAAGGTCATTTTATGGAAATCGTTAGAAAGGCGTTTTAATCGATGCTAAAAGTGGTATAATGGAGAATGTAGTAGCCCACCCCACATTTACCCACTTTAACATACTTACCAAGATAAACATGAGATGATAGTTACTATGCATGACCCAACATCCAAGATGCAATTACAGAAATGGGGTCTAACTTGCCAAAACTTGATTTTCATTTCTCATACATTTTGTAAAACAAGTTGCAAGTAAACCTTCAAATATTTTTGTATTCAAATACTTGAGTAGTGTTTCTCTTGTATACCTTTTTTCAAATAGTTTATATGAGATTTAATGAGAAACATTGCACTTATTCTGCTTGTAACATACGAACTAAAAACATGCCACATAATCATGCCACTTTTCCATTTCCTTGCATGAAACTTTTCAAATGACTTGCATGAAAATAGGCATAAATCAACTACAACAATATTAAAAATACTATCCATACACAAATAACATACTCATTGGGGAATTTCATCAAATAATTTGCCTACAATGAATCATTGAACTATTCAAGCATTTCATTAAACACCTTGCATGCAAACTAATATAATGAATGATTTAGGGCATATCTCCTAAATTATAGAAGTACAGGTTATGGAAACTGAACTAGATGTTTAGTGGGATTTTCCCTCACTATGGTTCAAGTTTAAACTTCTATAACCTCATATATGAAAATTCATAACAAAAATACCAACATAATTCTATTTGGTGCACAATTCTAGGAGTATTCAGGAAGCTCGACTTACACTGGTCATATCTCCTAAAATATAGTGACCCAACATGTGAAATTTTTACCATAATATTAGTGGTATTTTCCCTCATAGTGGAAAATTTTTCGGCTCCTGAGACAACCCATAAAAAAATTTAAAACAAGTATTCCAACATGGTTTGTTTAAGGCCTGATTTTAAGAGCATTGAAAAGGCTCGAGTTCCTCTACTCACATATCCGAAAATATTGAGACCCAATATCTGAAATTTATTACCACATTATTAGCAGGAGTTCCCCTCAATGTGGACATATTTGTAGATTCTATAACCTAACATAATATACGCTATCATATAAATTCCAACATATTTTGTTTGAAGTTTCATTCCAGGAAGGTCATCTTCCTCATGTCATAATTCCTAAAATATTGTGAACCAATATTGTGAACATGATACCTATAAGTCATGGATGCATAATTTTTCATTGTTTTTATTAGTTTTATCTGAAATTCATCAAGAAGGCTTGCTTCCCTGTCATACTAGTTGCAATAAAACACAGATTAGCTCATGCATCCATATAAAATATCCATGAAATAGATCAATAACAATAGTACTTAATATAAAAATTAATAGAACATGCGTGTAGCATACACTTAATTAGTAATAAAGACATGAAAAAATAGTCACATAATCCATACATTAAACAAAAACTTATTCTCATTGATCTCTTTAAAGAATGACACATAATAACATATGCATAGTGCCAAACAAGTAAGGGACGTACACATTCCACCCAACCATAGATTGGGTTGAACCAATTCTTTCTTTCTATCCAATCACCCTCATGCCATATTCCAAGCTGGAATTTTGGATCACATGGAATAAACCAAAACATAACCAAGTGGGGAATTCAAATATTAAACCACCTCCACCCTCAAGCCATAGTGATTTCACCTAAATCGGTCTAGGAATCACCAACACAAGATTGGATGCCCTAGAAATTCTTCACCATACCCAGAGGAATTTTCCTATCCCCACCCACCTATCAAGAGTTCTGGGAGGAAACCATCTCCACCCTCAACCCTTGGGAATTTTCCTAGGACCACCTCAACCAAGATTCAAAATCTATCGACATCCAAAGCTCAATCAAACAGTGAACCCTCTATATCATGGCTATCCAAGAAATGGCATATGGAAACATTGTACATCATTGTCACTCCAGGAAAGCCTCCATGCCAATGACAAAAAAATAAATGCATGGAACATGCATTCAAATCCCATCAATATAATCAAACATGCACACTATTACTTGCAAAAATCCTCTTGTTGGTTGCTCTTTCCTCTGTTCTTTTCTTCCCTTTGCTAATTGTTGTTCAATCCTTCTTCTTGGTTGCCACTCGAATTCCTCTTGTGCTCCTTTCCTGTCTCTTGATTGTGTGTTTCCTATCTTCCTTGCTTTTCCTTGCTCTTTTCCCTAAAAAGACAGTGCTATAATGTTCTCTCTCCCATCTCTTTTCTTTTATTTTTCCTTTTTCTTCATTTTCCCTTGCATGCATACCCCTATACTATTTTTTCTCTTTTTTCTTTCCTCTTCCTCTCCCCCACCTGTTGAAGTGCAATTTATTTCATTTCTTTTATTTCTTTTACACTTTTTCACATGTCCTTGATAACATGTAATAAATAATTTTCCATTTATTATCTCATGCCTCTTTCCAATGGCAATGCCAATTTCCATAGCCAATAAATAAATAATTAGCCACAAGTGAATCCCAATGTAATTTCTTTCCCCTCATTCATTTTGGAATACGCGTCCCATGACTTTGGTTTGATTTTTTATTTTATAATGTTAATACATTATTTATTTACATGGAAGTTCAACCCGGGGTTGTTACAAAACCCTCCCCCTTGGGGGAACATCATCCTCAGTGTTCTATGACACTTATGACAAGACACACTGCTTATGGAGATTTATAAACACAACTTGATACATTATTTACACACACACACATGCACATTTGCTTCAACCAACAAATAAAAAGGATACAATGGATGCATATGATCAACAACAAGGGAATCTAGAGGCTCACACTTCCACCCTTAAGAGTAGTACCAAGGATTCAACTCCTTACTAGGAAGTCCATAATCCACTGCTAAAATCAAAGCCTTAAGGCAAAATCTTCAGAAATGACCATTACAGATATTAACTCAAGATTGGTCTCTTCCCAAGTTGTCCAGGGCTCTAGGGACTACTATCTCAACCCATAGCCTCCTGGGAAGCCAAGTTGTCACAGGGATCTGAAGATTACTATCTCAACCCACAACCTCCAAGGAAACCAAGATGTTACAGGACTCCAGAGATTATATCCCAACCCACATCCTCCAGGGGAACCTGAGAACCACTCCCCTTCACTTCTATTCACTTCAACAATTGCTTGCTTTTATTTCTTGTCCCAGCACATTATACAATGCATACACGTACACACAGTGTATAACACAACACATTTACACATACACATGATAATAACACAACGAATAACATTGTTACAACAAAACACATACATAATACACATATTACAACATAACATATACACAATACACATGGCACAATACAACATGTTCACAACACAACATGTACAACATGTAGACAATAATAGTATTGTACATCTAGAGAACACACCATCTCTACTAGGAAACCCTGTCTTTAGCGTCTTTCCCACGCCTTACTATGTGCATCCACAACCCAAATATTAGGTTTGTGGTTCTTTCCACTGTCCATGCTTGTCCCAACATGTTGCAAATTAAATTTCTTTCATTCTGCTGATGTATCCTTCAACATTCCTTGTTCATAATATAAACATGGGCATAATTAAAATCACATAATATCAAAATCAAAAATCATCTAGGGCTACTTCTTTCACAATTTATTCCTCATGCACCCAAGAGTATTTTCATAACATCCATACCATCATTCTCTCATAAGAATGATCCTTGACAAGAATCTGTTAGTCATAATAGCCTAACATAATTTCAGTGATCAATTATGTTCATGGATATAACACATATTCATATATATATATAGTAATTTCAAGGTTTAGAGAACCTCCTTTGTGCCATAGAACCAACTAGGCTTCTAAGTGGTTTATCAACCCTAAGGCACAACACTTAGTGGCATATATGTCCAATACTTTGATCAAGGATTCCAGTTCGTAATTAGTGTACTTGCTGACATCACAATCAATATTTTTTGGACATAAAAATAATACAAATGTGAGCACTTGAATGTTCACATGATAATAGAAATAATTAACAAAAATTCCCACTTTCTCATTGGATTCCTCACAAAACATGGAATCTAATCACATAACCTCATCAACCATGTCATTTATATATTAATCAATTTTTATAAGCATAATCAATCATCCTTCCATAATAATGATTCATTCCAACAACCTATCAAATACAATGCAATTGCATATACTTATTTAATTTTCAACATGTTCATGAAAAAAGCACATATTCACCTAATATCATACAAAATCGGGGTTAAGTGAACCTCATGTATTCACGTGAATCACCCATTCATTTGGAACAACAATTTATAAACATAGCCAAATGAATTCTCACCCAATTCTTTTCTTTCACATTTTCATTTTGCTGCAATTAATTCTTATTATGTGTTATCGTATTCACCCAATTGTTAGTTATATGAACATAAAAAAAATCAATTGTTACCTTTCCATGCTAATACCAAGCATGTTACCCTGCAACTATTCACACATGTTAATCACATTGTCCCAAGGGTCAATTCATCATGTCTATTAATTTGAAATCAACCTTTTGATAAAGACTAGCATCAACAAATTAAAATAAATATTTTACTAAGACTAACATTATCACATTTAATCCTGAATGCTGGTGTATAATCTAGTCTTAAATGTGAAGGGATAGGGGTGTGGCGAGGTGGATCGACACCTGCCTACCCAGTACAGAAGGATTAATATACGCATGGAAGTGGGCTCTCGGCATTTGCGAAGAGCAGGGCTCATCTGCTTTCACTCCAACGGCTTTGGTTCACACATCATGTCTACTTCTCTGGCTCTTCCCTCCACACGCTCAGGCCTGCCTCAGAACACGGCGTTCTTCAATGCCATAGTTATGGAGGGCGCTTCTCGATGCGCGCCAGAGGATGATAAAGCAAGGTTCAGTCTTGGGCTTGCGGTGGATTTGTCTTTGTCGATTCACTCGCATCATTCTCTTGCCTCTGGCCTCAATTCTGATTTTTGTCTGCTTGATGTGGGCTCTGTCATTCCTGAGGCCTCTCGTGACTTGCCAGGGAAGGATAACTCGGTGCTTGGCTCTGTTCTTTTGGAGGAGTGGCCTCAGTCTATCCACTGGCTCCTCTCCTAGGCCTCAAGCCTTTGTTTCGAAGTCTTTCTGATCTGCTGTCAAAGCTGTGGCTCAGCCTTGCTTCTCTTCCGCTTTTGCCATCTCCCTGTCAATGTAGTTGCTCAGCCTAGCTGGTATCCCACTGCTGCTAACTCCCTGATGCCTCGCTTGTGCCATAGAATGCGGTGCCGAAGAGGCCAGCCTCGGCGCGTGCCTTCCAGTCCATCCTCTGATTCGCCTTCCCTTTCTAGTGAGTTGTTTGCTGGCCACTACCCTAGCACCCGCAGTGGGAGAGGGCGGCTTCATTCCTCCAGCCATCACCCAGGGTCTGGTTCTGCAATCTTCACCTTTAACAGCTCTCTGAATCGGCCAAGGATCACAGCTCATATCTCGGTGGTTTTCCATGAGGCAGCTCAGACGGAGGATTCTAGCTCTCTTCCAGAGGGATTTGGGGCTGTCTCTGTTCCTTCCTCGACCCTCCAGCTGGGGATTGGTAATGCGCCTCTGCAGGCTCCGGATGCTCAGGTTCGCAGTGCTCAGGATGTGGTGATGGCGCCGGTTGACCCTGGTCCTTCTGATCAGAATGCTGCTCAAGCAAGGGATATGCCTGATTTCGGTTGGTGCCGCATTGTGGAAGAGCCTCCAGATGACTAGTATGCTCACTTCTACTTTGTCTACGTGTTGTGCGGCCCTTACAACTGGGCAAGCTTTTTGTGCAAACAGTTATGTGAAATTCTGGTGTATTTTTGAATTTTTGTTTACACTGCAACATCAAGAGGATCTTAACCTGTTCCCCTGCGTGGGACCTGAATACTGGCTCAAGAATGAGTTCACTGCCCATGGTCAGTCTTCTTATTTGCTTATCTTGACAGTTCTGCCTCTCTTCAGAGCAGAGTTTTGACTTCGGTCTCGTTGTAATTTTACCCCCTTACTTTATTAATAGATTAATATTACTTAGAAAAAAAAAACATTATCACATTTAATATCATCATTTTACCAAGATTAATAATCATGACATAGTACACTATTAGCTTTCATTAGCCATAGAGCTACAACCAACACCCACTTGCACTCAAGTGCATATCATATGTCTCAGCATACATTGTGTTAGTACAATTGTCTTAAAACAAGAACATCCCTTCATATAATCTCATACGCACATACTCATATCATGCACTTAGGAAAACATTCAAACAATACTTTAAGGGTGAATAAGTTCAATATTCATAATCAATAGTTCTTAGAACTCATACCTGGAGAAAACCACTTAATGTAGCAAAATTCTCATAAATGTACTCACAACTTTGTCACAATATGCATATCAACAAGCATAGATGTTACCTTTGCCATTCTCTCATCAACACCTTATTTTCCATAGCCTTGGTTCCTCAAGGCTACATACCATACTCTCATTTGTTTCCCAATTGTGTTGTCAACCTAATCATGGTTACCTACTCATCATAACCACTCTTATTCATCTGAATCATGCTATGACAACAAAATGAGAGTTTTCATAAATGCAATCCATTAGTGTATGCACCTAGCATACCTTCACGCATCTAGCATATCATTATTTAATATCTATTTTATGGATATGCATCTCTAAACTAATTCATATCTGGTATGCATATGCTATTATTAATAAACATATGAAAACTTCTCAAAACATCAAATACAATTATAAACATGCAGGAGTTAAGTTGAGAGATTCTCCCTCATAATTTCAGCTACATCATTCAGTCATGAACTTTTGTAATCCCTATTGAACTTCTCTAGGGAATCGAATCAACATTTCTCATATTATCAAGCTACATCGATCCTAGGAAATCTTTAAGCTACATCCCCAACTATATGTGCCTCTTGAGCACTATATATTTTAGGCCTAGAACCTTGATACGATGGACAATATCTCCTGCTATGGTCTCCACCACAAGTCCAATACTTCAATGGTTCTCTCCCACTACTTTTAATCTATTGCTCCACAGGCTGAGACCCACATCCTTTCTTAGTTGCATTGAACTTCTTATGGGGTGCCATATTTTCCTTCTCACCTACATCCTGCTATCTTCCTCGCTTTTCAGGAAAATTTCCTTTAGTCTTCTCACTACCCTTCCAGTCATGCTTAAACTCATGCTTGTGCTTTGACTACTCATAACAATGCTTCAAATTCCTGATGTATTCTTCCAATTATTGGGACTCATCAAACTCAATTTGGTTTTTTAATGATAATGAAAATCTATTGATGAACATTTGGATCTTTTCTTTCTCATCCTTGAGATAGGGAATATATCCCAAGTCATCTTATCTTCCTTGATCCCCTTGACATGCTTGAAATCTTACCACGAAATATATGATTTTCCTTTGAGATTGAAGGTAGTTATCTTGGCTTACATTTTCTCTAAGTAATCATGAAGTCTAAAAAATTTCCTCATTCTAAGCAGCCATGCTTTTGCATCTTTTGATTTAGTCATCTCACCATCAAAATTATGATTCTTTATTTTCTTGAATTCCTCTAGTAAATACTCATTCTCACTCCTCCTATGATAATGTTTATGGGGATGGAAATGATGTCTCCTAGAAGTAGAGCTAGAATAAAATCCATGCATACTAGCCCTCCTCTTAGGTGTACTCATGGGTCTGCCACTCTTTACTGTATCATCATTGTCCATCCTATACCTTTTATGACACTGGCTTCCATCTACCCCATTAGTCTTTTCTTCCTTCCCATCTTTGTGACTAGTTCCCATCTGTCCATGTTTTTGTAAATCTGAAAGGCTTTAAAGAATGAATTATTTAACCTTAGCTTGATTTTCTTGGGCTTTTGCAAGTGTTTCCTAGGCTTCAATCAACCACTCATTATCAACTTTACAACTTCTTATCTCTCCCCTCAGAGTTCTTAATGTTTCCACTATATCAGGAGAGTCTCCCTCTCCCTACTGCTCAATTGATTTCTCCCATCCCTGTAATTTATCTTCTAGCCTATGAAGGGAGTCATATGAACTGTACTCAACCACTCTACTCTTCATTGCTTGGCCTTCTATTTTCTGCAACATACCACTATTAGATGAAATAAAAGGCATAATCAAAAGCATTACCTCAATTTACTTTTGGTGAGTTTGTTGCATCTGAAAAGGTCAATCCAAATTAGAATGATACATTATGCTAGCAATTGCACCAGATGTTGCAAAGGAAACATTGCAAGGAAATAACATATAGCACTAATTAATGCTTATTTTACAACTATTGAAAGACAAAAATATCAGCAATTGGCAAAGACTATGCTACAATTAAATCTTACTACAATACTGCTTCCTTGAGATTTACAAATCATGAGGCCTATGTTGAAGTTAAATATGCATGAAGATTTTTTCTCTTGAGAATATGTTGTTCTATGTTATCTTTTCTTTAGGTACTCTTCTTGCCAACCTGAAGAATCTTAATATTGTACTATAATGAACCTAGATTTCATACAATTCCTACTTCCATATTGATGAGGGTTTTATATGGATTTCGTTAAAAAATTTATGTTGATTTTATTTCATACTCACTGAGTATGATTTTTTCTTTTTGGTTTCCTGATGTATTAAAGAGTGTTTAATCTACTAAATTTTCATTGTATTTCTTAGTGTCTTAAAAGGAAGTGATTTATATTTCAGTAGCTGATATGAAGTTGGTCACTTTTTCTTTGTGCAGATAATAAAAAATATATGGAGAGGTGGCTTTTATCACTTCAAGAGCAGTAAAAAGAAGGCTATTTAGAAAAGATATCCAACACTGATAGAGATTTGGTAGAAACTATGGAATTGTAGAACATGACTTTCTCTATGGTCTTGGCTACTGGGCATAGATTTCTTGATCTTATATAGAAGAAAGTAGATTTCTGTTTAGCTTATACTACATTAACCATGAAATTGCCAACATTCAGGGCACACTTTCCATCACATTTATAGAGAAATTATAACAGAGTATCACACTTTTCTTATCAAATCTAAATGCTTTTATATGCAACAGTGGTGGATTTAATCACTTCAAGAGTAGTAAACAAAATTCTATTGAGAAACAAACTTCAGCATTGAGAGAGATTTGGTAGCAACTGTGGAAATGGAAAACATGTCTTGCTTTATCGCATTGGATATTGGGCATAGCTTTCTTGATCTTGTATAGAAGACTGTAAATTTGCATTTAGATTATAACACATTAACCATGAAATTGCCAACATTTAGGGCACACTTGCCATCACATTTTTAGATCAAATTAGAACAAAGTATCACACTTCTCTTATCAGATCTAAATGAAACTTTGTGCAACAACTACCTTGTGACTCATATTTAAAATTTTTGAAAGGAGGAGTGTCAAAGTGCAAGCTAGAATAAGAAAAGGGGAAGTCTGGATTGAGCCATGTGTGAAGAATCTTGTTTGAGACTTGAGATTCATGTCAGAACACCCTTATTTATGCATCACACATGCTTTCATAATAAGTTTCTTGATTCTCTAAGGTGATTTAGAATAGAAAAACTGAAGTGAGCTATAAGTTCCCTACTTGAGATAATAGTATTAATTGGAGAGACATGATCTAAAAAGGTACTATGTTAACTGAAGTGAGCTATAAGCTTTGTTGGGACTAAGCATTATCCTTAAAATACATCCACTTTCACTCCATTCAACATCCACTTTCTCTCCATTCACACATTTTCTCACCTCTATTCCACCACCATGTCATCAGATTAGCTTCACTTTCATAATTATATGGGTTATCCTTGTTTTTCCCAAAACATTATTAATTCTTAGTATTTTTAAGTGAATTTTTGGTTAAACTTTAGAAAATAATCTCCATATACTTATACCTAACAATTAGAATGAGTTTGTTGACATGTGTAGGTACACAGGAAGCTTCTAAGGCACCCTTATGTTGCACTCTATGTTCAAATTCAAATTTGAGAAGATCATGAACCTCATGGATAAGATCATGGACCTCATGGAGAAGATCACGGAGGATAAGGTTATGCATCACCACTGGTTGAGAGATATGTGGATTTGAAGAGGGAATAGTGGATCCACATTTACGAGTTTGTTATCATAACTTTTGTATAAATATGAGTGTTATCTCCTTCATTTGTAATTTAGAATTTAGAATTTAGAATTGAGAAGTTAGAATTTAGTACCTTAGGATCTTATAAGTTTGTAATGAGAAGTTAGAATTTGAAATCATTGTAATGGAGATTTTAGAACCTCTTGGGATGTAAAACTTTTAATTACAAATTGAAATTGAATATAAATAAAATGGAGCTTCTTTGATCTTCTACATTTGACTTCTCTTTTGATGTGCTTGTGAATCCTTGGAAGGGCCCCCCATTGTCTAGCAAGTACACTTTTGTTTTGGTAAGCTTTCATTTTATGTTTTTTTGTAAATTTCATTAGGTTCATATGTTTGAAATATTAACGAGTGACCTTTGGTAAGAAAGTATTAATGTTTCTTTCAATGAATCCGATATGTTATTTAATGTTTGATTTCATTAGTTTAAGTTTCTGATTTATATGCTTGAGATATAAATGAATAGTCTCTTGTAAGAGAGCTTTAATATTTCATGCAATCAAGCAGAATTAGGTTTAAGTGCTTGAACTTCATTAGTTTAAATAGTTTGTTGATTAAGATGATTAGAAATATTAATGAATAGTCTCCTGTAAGGGAGATTTAATATTTCTTACACTTGTCACAATGTCTTTAGATTTCATTTTGTTAAATGACTAAATAGGTGTTGGAGATCCCAATAAAAGGCCTCCTGTAAGGGAGCTTTGGCATTTCTTCACCTAGCTTAGTTTAGTTTGTCTCTAAGTCCATATATATTGGATGATCCTTGAAGTTTACTTACCCAGATTGATAGTAAATTAAACTCTAATTTGCATCCACATTTTAGAACAAACATTTGGCGTTGTTTCCAGGGAGGATGATTTGGAGATAGACTTAGGAAGTTATTTTTATTGCAATTTATTTTTATGGACTAACTTGTGAAACCTGGTAACAACAGGATCTTCATAATGGATTTCAAGTTTGAGAATTTTTTTATTTTCATACTTAGTTTCAAATTTAGTCTTTTTTAAACCCCCCATTTCTTACTAATCCATCTACAGATGAGAAATTTGAAGATGTTAAACAGGTATTTCTTGGAGAGCAAGAACAATATCAAAGACTAGGTTCAAAAGAACCTTGCACCAACTCCAAGCAAAAAACATGTTACTCACATGTTTGCAAAGCATAAGGTAAAAAATTTAAATCTTGAGGTGAGCATTTTCGAATTCTTAGTCCGTAGGTGGCTTCACTGGAAGCATTCTTTTACCTAGAAAATAAAAAAAAAATCAAGTTAAAGGTAAAATAGATTAGAAAAAATAAAATGAGATCTCATAGAGTTTTCGTTTAGTTTTGTATTTAAATAAAAATAATAATAAAAAAATTCCAATTTCTCATGAATAAAATTAGTAAGAACCACTTCATCCATGCTAACCTGTAAAAATAAAAAATAAAAACAAATCAATAGATTAGTATGCTCTCTTCCTGCGCTTCGAGTGATCAGGAAGATTAGAAAATCTATTGATTTTTTTTCAAAAATAATATAAAAATCTTTTGCTTGAGAATTACACAAATCATTAAAACTACAAAATTATAAGAAATCAAAATCATTTTAAAAAATTAGTTTATTTTCGATTTCAAAATTTAAAATTAACTCTATAGTTTATGATTTGATAATTATGTTAAAACTTCACTACATAAAACTTCTCTGCATATGTTAAAACTTATCTACATGTGTTAAAATTCAAGGTGCAAGAATGTATATCTGTAAAAAGAGAGAAAAAAAGAGCCCTTTTTATTAAAGAGCATTTTTAATTAAAGAGCAATTTAGGTTGTCCACAACATTGTAGCTCTCAAAACGATAGCATACTTTTGCTCAAGAGTTTCCCTGGATCCATGGAAATTATGTCACAGAAGGTAGATAGTAATTTCCTTTGCGCTTTGATTGATAAATACGCTACCCAGGTATCAAAGTAACAGTCCAGAATTCCAAGGTGTGACTACACATTTAGTCCAACAAGTCTCTAGATGATATGTATTACGTGCATTTAACTGTCAAGCTGCCTAGAAATGTTTAAAAGCTAATATACAGGACCAACAACATTTACCCTCATGTAATAGCCCAGCAATGACAAGGTTCATGGCCTTTGTGGGTAGCAAAAAGCCTATGCATATGAGATACTTCCTCAAGAAACATGTATAGCCAAGTAAGCAACAAATCTTGGCCGTGTCTAACTCGCACCAGCAAAAGACACTAGCCTAGAATCCAACAAAAATGAAGCAGAGAAATTCAAGATTATTTCCTTGGTATTTTGACCCTGTACAACATTCAAACTTGGTGAGAGAATGAGCAGCAACTTGGCCCTTGAGATGGGTATGATTTCGACATCCTTTTCTACTGGAAACTTGACCAGAAGACATAACAATTTTTACACATTATGTTGAAACATGTTTTTTTATCAAACCAAAACAAATCTAGAAAAATGAAGACATGGGTTTTCTTCGAAACAGAATGAATTACATAACCTAGAAATCGTTTGCTTTGATTCCTAATGGTTTGAGAGGTAATCACGGTTCTTCAAGACCCTATTTTGGCGACTACGTAAAGGAAAAAAATGGTTTTTTTTTAAGTCTGAACATTTCATCCCTTTGCTCTCCACATCGACTATACTCCTTGGCCTCTCCACCTTCTGTCATTACATCACCATGCTACCTGTATCACTACACACTGTTACCACCTTCAACATACCATAATACCATAATACCACTTGACTGTCAATACCTTCAGCTTACCATAATAAGACTTGACTGTCATGGCAGTGGAGAACGAATACTAATTTTGGTTGCGCATCAAGAAATCCCCTCTTCCATTGTGCATAGTTATCCTACCTTCCACGACTCTATTTCCATGCAACAACAATAAAAGATTCACTTTTTCGACTTCATCTACCATTTTCACAGCCAAGTGAAGAAGATTATGATCAGAATTTTGTAGCCACACATGCACAACTCTCATCCATTTTTGAAAGGGTAAGTTGAGGTATGATATTTTCTAACTTTTAACCATTTAATTCCTTGAAATCTAGAATGATAATTTTTGGAAAAAAAAAATTTTCCTCATTTCATAAAATTTCCAAAACCATCAATTTAGGGGGGATACATTTACATTCATACTTTGTCACATTCATATATCACATTCTAAAACCCACATACCGTCAAAATATATTCACTATTACATGAGCATATAAATGGCTTTGTAAAAAGTACTTAAAAGCTAATTGAATGCAACACAATCATGGCTGTTACACAAGAACCAACCATGATGCATTCCAACAAAATACTTTGCAATAAAAATCAAATTATCATTATGCAAAGTTCATACATTAAAATTGAATGCAACAAACAAAACATGAAACACATGAACCAACCAAGTTGCAATTCATTAAAAAAATAATTTGCAAAAGTTAAATAAATGATATCATGCAAAGCTTAAGCCAAAGCTCAAGTACCAAAAATTAATGTAATAGATTTCATGAGGACATGCAATACCTTCAGTTTGGGGGTATGTTGGGCCCAAGAATTATCCTTAAAATACATCCACTTTCACTCCATTCAACATCCACTTTCTCTCCATTCACACATTTTCTCACCTCTTTTCCACCACCATATCATCACATTAGCTTCACTTTCATCATTATATGGGTTATCCTTGTGTTTTCCAAAACATTATTAATTCTTAGTATTTTTAAGTGATTTTGTGGTTAAACTTTAGAAAATAATCTCCATATACTTATACCTAACAATTAGAATGAGTTTGTTGACATGTGTAGGTACAAAGGAAGCTTCTAAGGCACCCTTATGTGGCACTCTATGTTCAAATTCGAATTTGAGAAGATCATGAACCTGTTGGGTAGCGAAGGTCCCGCGTAATGGTTTTGGGGCAGAAAGCCCAAAAAGTAGGATTAAATTATTGTAAAAACTCCGAAGTATGTGGAACGCGAATTATAATAGGTTGAGTCAAAGGGTATTCTGCCCAAAAATAATGTAAAGAAATGTAATTAGAGTCAACCCACGCAGGAATCGCGGGCCAAGGAAGGGTATAAATAGAGCGTAACTCTATGAGGGAAAAGGATTTCTTGTGGAGAAGATTGTTAGGATATTCTGACACATAGGAAATAGTTAAGTACAGCTTGGTCTAGTATAGAGTTAGGTAAAGTGTGTTTCTTTACAATGTACATTTTGTAACTTACAATCTGACAGTCATGATATGTAGTGATCTGATAGTTCATTCTCTCCTCGGTATTACCAACACTTGATCCATGGCTTAACACCCGATTGGTCCATGATCTCTATTTAAAGAGCATGGAGGGTCATTTGTAGGGTAATCCGTCTATGAGAGAAGCATATGTAAATTTTCATTCTTTTATTAATAAATTGCCTGAAGTGGCCGCGTTGGCTCAGGCCGTGGATTGTTTCCCTCTTTGATGGTTTTAACCACGTCAAAATACTGGTGTATTGATCTGTGATCTATTTGTGAGCGGTGTCCTTTGGTGTTCTGTCTGACGAACTTACCCTGTAAATTCCTACATGGTATCAGAGCTATTTGAGGGCCGCATCTGTTGGTGATCCAAATATGAAGCCGTAGAACTACATCCGACAACCGTTTCCTAGATCTATTGTTTCTGACTGCTTTCGGGCCGAGAGGACTGCTCTGTTGTGTTGGGAGCATCTGTTCCAGTGAGGAACCCCTTTCGTTTCATGCGAAAAGGTTTCTGGTAGCCCTAGCTGCGTCATTTTTAAGATCTAGAGGTATATAGTGTTCATTTGCAGTTTACAGTTATTTTCTCTCTGTTTATTTCGGTTTTCGGTTTATTTATCTTTTTTTTATTACCGGATCTATACCTTTCATTTCTGCGTATGCTCTTTGGCCTGCGACTCTGTGTGATCTGGGCAAATCAGAAACAGAAAGGAAGGATTTTTCTCATGCGTATGCTCTTTTCCGCTGTGCCTTAGTGTGATCTCAGAAAACATTGAGGAAAATATTTAGTTTCCGGCTAAAGCTAACCTTGAGCCGCAAGGTTTATTTTTGAAAATATTTAGTTTTCGGGTAAAGCTAACTTCGAGCCGCAAGGTTCGTTTTTTTTGTATTTCCGTGTTGGGTTTTGTGTTTTTTGTTTTGTAGGGAAAAAGAGCTTTCTCAAAGCAAGCACGCAACCCAAAGCATCAACCTCTCTCTCTTTCTCTCTCTCTCTCTCCCTCTCTCTCTCAAACTTTTTGTATAGCTCACTTGGTGCAAAGCTAATTTATGAGAGTAGAGGTCTTGGGTTCAAGTCTCCATTTTGTGGGGGCGGATTTTTTCATTTCCGCACATTCCCGCACTTCGTCGGCGACTTCGTCAATTTTTTTTCACAAAGCCATAACTTCTTCATCCAGAAGCCGTTTTCAAAACCGTTTTTTTTGAAACGGCCTAATTTTTCGAGATCTTTCCATTGGTACACTTGGTTTTAGCATCTACAGCTTCATTTTCTGTTAAAAATGGAAAGTCAATGCCAAGTCATTCTTGATAGCACTAACTACTTCCAATGGTGGTCCTACATTGTGGATTTACTTAGAAGTAAAGGTCTTTACAAAATAGCCACAGGCCAAGAGACCAAACCGAAAGATGAAGATAAGGCAGCTAAATGGTAAAATAGGCAAGACCAAGCACGTGGGTTGATAGGGATGTTTATTTCTCCAGATCTTAGATTTTGTATTGTAGAACTTGATACTCCTGATGAAGCAATGAAACAGATTACTAAAGTCTTTGGAAT
Source organism: Pinus tabuliformis (assembly GCA_031772625.1). Classification (NCBI taxonomy): domain Eukaryota; kingdom Viridiplantae; phylum Streptophyta; class Pinopsida; order Pinales; family Pinaceae; genus Pinus; species Pinus tabuliformis. The sequence goes on from CM062804.1 coordinate 730,804,455, forward strand.
TAAAAATGAACTTAAAGCCCATCAACTTGAAAATGAATTGCTTACATTGGACCCCAATAATTTTTCTTGCATTGAAGATTTTTTGTCCAAGTTCAAGACCCTTAGACTTCTCTTGGAAGGTGTTAAGGTTAAGAAAGAAGATAGTAGCCTTATCTACTCCATTCTTACTAAGTTGGGACCAGCCTATTCTGTGTTTGTTTCCACCTTCCATTCTACAAGAGAAGCCTTCATTTCTCAAGGAAAAACCTACAAGTCCCCTTCCTTTGATTCCTTTTGTGATTCTTTAATAAGAGAACAAGAAAAACTCTTACACCTTGGTCTTCTTCATCTCGGAAACTCTTCTAAGAAAGCGTTAGCCACCCAGCAGCAACCAAATCCTAAGAATCCTAAGAATTTGTATCCTAAAAAGAATGGTCCTAAACCAAATAAGGGTCCTAAGCAATTTCAGCCTCAAAATGAAAAATCATTTCAACAAAATGATAAGACAAATAAAAACAAAGGGAAGAAGACTGATAGACATTGCAACTTTTTTAATCGAGATGGCCACTTAGAATCCAAATGCTTTAAGAAGATGGAAGCCTTGGAAACAGCAATGAAGAAGCATAACATCCATTTGGAGCAATCTTTAACTTCAACTTCATCTTCAGGAATGACACTTTCTGCATGTGGTTGTCAAGCATCTCGGTCTGGCTATGCACTAAATGTATATTCTTCTTCTCATTCTCATGAGTGGCTCATTGATTCTGGAGCTTCTTATCACATGGCCAAAAACAAAGCCATGTTTTCTTCTTTAAATGATTGTAACACCAAAAATATATATGTTGGTGATTATAGATCTCTTAGTGTTGTAGGGACTGAAACTGTTCATCTAGACAATGGTCAGTTTAATGATGTATTATGTGTTCCAACCTTATCCTGCAACTTTCTATCTATATATCAGATAACCCATTCAGGTGAAGGTAAAATCATTGAATTTTCACCTCATGATGTTGTAATTAAGGACCTAAGAAAGTGTGTAAGTCACTTTATGTTTCACTCTTAGGTTCTATCGCACTCCTACTAAGGTTTTAAAGAATATCACTCCAAAAGAAGCATGGAGCTCAATCAAACCAGATGTATGTCGGCTTAAGAAATCCCTTTATGGTATCAAGCAAGCTCCTTGAGCTTGGTATGCCAAAATGGATAACTTTCTTTTAGAAAATGGCTTTTCTAGGTGTCATTCTGACAATACTGTCTACACCAAGAAAGTGGGCAAGTCTCTTATCATTCTTGTTCTTTATGTTGATGATCTTATCCTGACTGGTAGTGATCCCAACCTTATAAACCATGTGAAGTCTAGCCTTAAAAGGAAGTTTGAAATGACAGACTTAGGACACTTACATTATTTTCTCGGTCTTCAAGTCTTGCAATCCAAGGAAGGTATTTCCCTTTCTCAGTCCAAGTGTGCCTGTGATATTCTACGCCACTTTCACATGGAAGACTGTAAGCTAGCCCCTTCTCCCTTTCAGTCTGGAGTTAAACTTTCAGTCACTTGTACTTCTCCTGAAGTTGATGCTACCTTATACCGTCAACTTGTAGGAAAACTTTTCTATCTAACCCATACTCGTCCTGACCATACCTTTGTTGTTGGCCTTGTTGCTCGGTTTATGCAAAACCCACGTGAAAGTCATTGGAAAGAAGCTAAAAGAATACTTCATTATGTTTGAGGTACAGTTCAGTTTGGGATTCATTACAGTGCCGAAGCATCTCCTCTATTGGCTGGTGACCCTGATGATTGGAAGTCTACTGCAAGTTATGTGTTCACTCTTGGTTTAGGACCTATTACATGGGCTTGCAAGAAACAAGGTGCCATTTCTCTTTCTTCAACAGAAGCAGAGTATCGTGGTGCCATAGAAGCTAGTAAGGAAGCCTTGTGGCTTCGCCAGATCCTGTCAGAGTTTGGCTTTCAGCAGCAGCATCCGACTACACTTTGGTGTGATAATCAAAGTGCCATTCAGCTATGCAAAGATCCAGTTCAACATCAACGCAACAAACACATTGAACTGCACATGCACTTCATCAGAAAGCTCATTCAAGACCATGTTCTTGAAGTGCAATATCATTCAACAGATGATCAAGTTGCAGACATATTTACAAAGGCTCTCACAGAGGCGAAGTTGACTAAACTTCGATTTATGGTTGGAGTTCAGGAAGTTGTCATTAAGGGGGGACAGGCTCTAGTGCCTCCTTCCTTCTCCTATTGTGTCATATTTGTAAATCCTTCAATCCTATCCCAATTTGTTCTTAAGGGGGGATGTTAGGATATTCCAACACATAGGAAATAGTTAAGTACAACTTGGTCTGGTATAGAGTTAGGTAATGTGTGTTTCTTTACTATGTACATTTTGTAACTTACAATCCGACGGTCACAATATGTAGTGATCCGACGGTTCATTATCTCCTCGGTATTACCAACACTTAATCCATGGCTTAACACCCGATTGGTCCACGATCTCTATTTAAAGAGCATGGAGGGTCATTTGTAGGGTAATCCGTCTATGAGAGAAGCATATGTAAATTTTCATTCTTTTATTAATAAATTGCCTGAAGTGGCCACGTTGGCTCAGGCCATGGATTGTTTCCCTCTTTGAGGGTTTTAACCACGTCAAAATACTGGTGTATTGATCTGTGATCTATTTGTGAGCGGTGTCCTTTGGTGTTCTGTCTGAGGAACTTACCCTGTAAATTCCTACAAAGATGAAATGTAATGGGTTTTTGAAGAAGATAGTTTGAAAGCGTCTATAAGTCTAAGTTGAGGGTTGGGGTAGTAGGTAGAGGCTCTATAGCTATGTGCGTAGAGGCCTGGAAAGTCTGTAGCTGTGTGCACGGACCCCTGCAACTGACTTCACAGGGAGAACCTGGATGTATTGAGGATAAGTGGAAATAAAGATAAGTTTCTTCTGAAATTCTATGTTCCTTTTGAGCTGTCGCAAATCCAACTTTCATAATATCTGTTTAAATTAATCCACTTATTGTATGAATGTATGTAAATATAGGTTCATTTTAATGCATGAATCTATTGTGTTGGTTAAATGTTTGCTTAAAAACCTTGTTGATTTGTAACCGCATCCTCCAATAGAATACCACACTAATAAGAAAGATATAATCAATTTGGGTTTGTGCGAATATCGAGCAGCGCGGAGCCGTAAACCAGTGTGTGAAACCTCCAGACCACACCAAGGCATCCCTAGGGTGTGGAAACTTGGTTCTAGCACCCTCCCCTACTACTTCGGGTGAGACCTTAATCCGCACTCCGTGGGCTATTGCCGAAAGGGCCAGTAGCCGCGAGATTTTTTTGGCTAAATAACTCTTTCGAACCTGGGTTAGGCCCATATAAGCTAACAAATGGTTCTGTTGCCAGGACTGGGATCTGCATAAGGGGTGTCTGGTGTGGAATGTAGCGACTCTATAGAAAAGAACATTGAAAAATCAAAAGGATCAAGGACAGTAGTAGAGCAAGGGTAACTATGGTGAACACAATTCAGTTACCAGTGTTCAAAGGAGCAGGAGGCGAAGACCCAAAACAATTTTGGTTTGTGCTAATATCAGTATGGAACGTGCAGCAAGTCGCAGATGATAATATTAGGAAAGAAATATTAGTCAGCACACTGCAGGACTGAGCACTAACATGGTACATGAAGTATTCAAGCATCAACCCAATGGTTGGGATAGTGGACATCCATACTAAGTTAAAAAATGAGTTTAGCCAGCCAAAGTCAGAAGCGAAGACAATTGTAGGATTCATAGAGATCACGATGATGCCTAGTGAGACCCCGTGGGATTTGGATCAAAGGTTGAAAAGAACCATTCGCAAGCCCAGCATGACCCTGATGGATGCACAGCAACGCGCTTGGTTCGTCGCATCATTAACGCCATATCTGAAGTTGGCTTTGTCACAATAAAAGATCTCAACCCAAGCGGAAGTGATGGAGGTAGCAATGCAGTTGCACAAAACCCTATTACAAGACCCAAGGTTGGGAGTTCAACAAACCCAAACGCAGGTCCAAAATTTATGTTTGGAAATATAGAAGTTAAAACAAGAACAAACACCGTGTTCGGAAGTTCGGGAGGAAGTATAGTGTATAAAGTGCAGGAGCCAGGGACATGATAAAGATCATTGTCTGATCTCGGTGAATTTTGTGGTCATGGGGGGACTGACACCATTATGACCAAAGGCACAGGCAGGGCCAAGAGCGATCTCCCCTCTCTGGTGCAAAATCTGTCAAGTAGGAGGAAAGCACAACACTGATAACTATCATTTATTGCCAAAATACAACCAGAGCCCCTAGTAGCTCTTTTGCAACTTTTGTAGATCGGTGGGTCACGAAAAAAGAGATTGCCATAGCTATCGAATGTTGATGGACTAGGCACCTACCTACAAAATGCAGACTGAAGTGCGAGGTTAGGATCCAGCCGTGGTGATGGCACATGGTGGGTTCCTGGGACGAGGTCGAGGACGGGGTGGAATGGGATTAGGAAGGGGTCGCGGGTAGCTAATCTATTATAACTGTGGAGGACTAGGACATTACGTGTGGGATTGTACTAATCCAACCCGAATATCATGTCCTTATTGTGAGCAATTTGATCACGAGTTGCTAGATTGCCCCATGTTGATAGCACAGATTCACGATAAGAAAGCAGTACCTCCTACAACAATGCAAAACATGCAGATGATGAGATCTAAACCATGTGACAACAAACCCGCCGTAAATATGGTAGTGCGGAGTGGCGTAGCCACAGGAGCGGTCAATGGGGAGAACAATATGGAAGCTAGGAAAGCTTCGTGAGCATCTCTACCCGAGGTAGTGTTGGAAATAATACTGAGAGGGGGGGTGAATCAGTATTATCAGATCAATCAAACTTTTTCAATGCTCAGAAACATATACGCTACTTCAGTTAAGTGAACCAGCGTGTACACGCTATTGTGACTAAATAAAACAGCGTATAAGAAGAAAACTCATAATTTAGTTAGCTTATTCTTCAGTTAAGTTCATCAGGACATTATTCACCACATTAACAGTAAACAGGTGCAGTATAACAGAACAGATCAAAAGCCACACACATGAACACCAAGATATAAGGTGGAAACCCAATGTGGGTGAAAACCACCTGCTGCAAGTTGTCTCTATCTTTCTTTAATATGAAACTTCAGTTTACAATCTTTTGTACTGGTGCAGCCTTATACTAGTACGCAGGCTACAACCTGCAGAAGGCTACAACCTTCTCTCGTTCTCAAAACTTCCTTGGAAGGGAGCTCCAACCCCCTTTGCTCTTGTACTAGCCAAGATACTAGTACGTAGGTGCTGACCTACAATCTTCTTTCCTTCAGGTACCACCTTTCATACATTTTCAGACTGGATATTCCTGAAGCACAACATTACAATCTGAAGGCCACAATTCATTCACCTTTCACAACAGATCATTGAAGCATAAAACAACCAAACTTTGAATCACTGAACCACTGAACCCTGTCAATCACCAGTTACCAGAACACAGAGCAGACTACAGAACTCTGCAATAACAGTCAGACCCCACTGTAATCCCAAAATCAAGCTTCAAAAGATATACGCTACTTCAATGAGCAAAACCCGCGTATACACGCGCTTTTACCGAAGCCAACCTGCGTACAGATCTAAAAATAAACTTTCTCAATTTGCAGCTGTACCAGACATCAGTTAGACCCAGAACATAACATTGCGACAATATGCAGATCTAGAAATACGCATAATCAACCATATCATGATAGTGCATTTCAAACCATTAGATCCCGATCTATCCTTAGATCTAGTCTTCCATCAACCGATGTGATCTCTCCTTGGCTTAGATCAAGCAACCCAGAACCTGCATATCAGATCTCTTTCTTTTTCAGATATTCAAGCCTTTTCGAAAGATGATTTTGCCTAATGATCTTCTTCTCCTTATATAGCCTTAGGCCTTGCTCAATACCAAGAGCCAAAACCATAGAAATCCAAAACCATCAACTGCGAAACTAGAGATCTACACGACTGTCGAGGTACTTTGGTCCAAAGACATGGGCACAAGTACCGAGGACTAACTACCATGGACCAAAAGGAAACTTCCCGAAATATACGCACTTTTCTGTTCATGCATCTGCGTGTATACGCGTCTTATTATATAGCTCTCCTGCGTATACGCGACTTAGTATGCATATAACCAGCGTGTATACGCAACTTGGACTTAATTAACCTGCGTATATGAGATTTCTCTTCATTCTGTAGACTGAACGGAGATCTGTCATCAAAGAGAGTTGCCATCAAGAACAACACCTGTATCATAGCGCCATACCTGAGCCAAAATGCCAACAATCTCCCCCTTTGGACTTGATGGCAACCTTCAGATCTTTAGAATCATTCTCCCCCTTTGTCATCAAGGGCAAAGGGCTGTGCTCCCCCTGAGAACATGCTGATACCTCTGCTTGGCTGTGCTGAAACATGCTCCCCCTGACTGTAGGCAAGGTCTGCAAAAGATGTTCTTCAACAAGAACCAAGACTTATACACCATAAGGGACCTTCCTATCACCAAAAGACTCAATACATACATCCATACTCCCTACCAAGAGGGGACACATCAGAGACAATCAATTATATTACATCATTCATCCCAGGCATAGTGGGGAAACCAACATAGGCCGTTACATGACCTTGACATCATAAAAGAGATATGACATAGAGACAACAGATCTAGACCAAGACTTATGAAAGTCACCAGCAGCATCTGAGAAACATCTTTTTAGATCAGCAACCAGGATTTCTTTCTGAGCTCCTTCTCCTGAACCCAACAACCAAAACATCTGAATGCCAACAATGCTTTATGAGACTTTTAAGCTGCTCCCCCTGAACCTGTGCCTGCTGCACCCCCTGAAACTGTGCCTGAAGAATTCTGACATACCCATTGCTGTTCAGAACTCCAGAGATTGCCCTTGCTGTTCAGAACTTCATATACGCGTTTTCTCCTGCATGAAACTGCGTATGTACGCGGATATACTTTCTGCAACAAGCGTCCAACATACACGCGACTTCCTTTTCCGTAACCTGCGTATATACGCGGATAGCCCTTCCGTAACCTGCGTATACCAACTTTTCTGTAGAATAAACAAACTTCAACAGCAGGATGAAGCATCAACTACTCCCAGCTTTTGTCTGAGATATTCAAAAGTTTCCCTGGGCAGTGGTTTTGTGAGAATATCAGCAACTTGTTCCTTAGAAGGAACATACTCCAACTTGACCTTCTGCTCAAGCACTTGTTCCCGAAGAAAATGGTACTTGATTGGTATGTGCTTGGTCTTTGAGTGCATGACTGGATTCTTTGAAATGCTGATTGCACTTGTATTATCACATAAGATAGAGACGGGTGGAGTGCAAGTGATTTGAAAGTCCTGCAAGGTCTGCATCATCCAAAGAAGTTGTGTGCAACAAGATGCTGCAGCCACATATTCTGCTTCAGCTGTAGATAAGGCAATCGAACTCTGTTTCTTGCTGAACCAAGATACTAATCTGGAACCCATGAAGAAAGCACCACCACTTGTGCTTTTCCTATCATCCACACTTCCAGCCCAATCTGCATCTGTGTAAGCATGAAGAGTGAGATCTGTATTTCTAGGATACCATAAGCCATAGTTTTGGGTCCCTTGAAGATATTTGAAGATTCTTTTGACTGCCTGAAGATGAGTTTCCTTTGGGTTGGCTTGAAATCTTCCAACCATTCCTACTGCATGTGTAATATCTGGTCGAGTACCTGTCAAATAAAGCAAACTCCCAATCATGGATCTATAAGTGGGTTGGTGAACTGCTGCTGATTCATCATTTGCACTGAGGCTGCATCCTGTAACCATGGGTGTACATACTGGCTTTGACTCTTCCATGCCATACTTCTTCAAGATCTGCTTGAGGTATTTGGTTTGAGACAAGAAGATACCTCCTTCATTTTGTTGGATTTGCAATCCAAGAAAATATGTCAATTCTCCAAGAAGTGACATTTCGAATTCTTTCTGCATAACCAAGGCAAAGTTTTGACTCATAGTCTCTTCATTGCTGCCAAAAATAATATCATCTACATAAACAACAAGAATTAGCAATTTGTTATTTTCAACTTTTATATAGAGATTGCTATCTGCTGATCCTTTTGAAAAGCCTTGTTGGTGAAGATATTTGTCCAACCGATAGTACCAAGCCCTTGGAGCTTGTTTGAGTCCATAGAGTGCCTTTTTCAATCTGCATACAAGGTTTGGATCATTCCCAAGAATGAAGCCATCTGGCTGCTCAATATATACTTCTTCTTCTAAGTCTCCATTCAGGAAGGCTGATTTCACGTCCATTTGAAATACCTTGAAGTTTTGAAAGCTTGAGAGAGCAAGGAACATTCGGATGGCCTCAAGTCTTGCCACAGGAGCAAAGGTCTCTTCAAAATCTATTCCTTCTTGCTGTGCATACCCTTTACAAACAAGTCTGGCCTTGTTTCTAATTACTTCTCCATTTTCATTTAATTTATTCTTGAAGACCCATTTTGTTCCTATTACATTCTTATCTTTTGGTCTAGGAACTAATTCCCAAGTGTTGTTCTTTTCGATTTGCTCAAGTTCTTCATCCATTGCTTTGACCCAACATTCATCTTTGCATGCCTCTTTCACATTTTGTGGTTCAGTGGAGGAGAGTAATGCCAAGTAGCTTGAAGCTTCTGCAAGTGTCCTTCTTGTTTGTACTCCTGCTTCTTTCTGCCCCACAATCTGAGTTTCTAGATGATTCTTTTGAACATATCTGGATGGAGTCTTCTCTTCTATTCTTGTCTGCTCCTCTGGTTCTTCTTGAGATTCTTCTTCTTCTTGAGGTTCTTCTTCTTCATCATTTCGCCTTTGAGAGTAACCTTCATCTTCTTCAATGTCTTCATAATGAACTTGCCTAGGAATATATCCCTTCTCATCAACCACTATATCAATACTGTCAACAATTCTGCCAAGTCTTTTATTGTAGCACTTGTATGCTTTGCTATGTGGATAATAACCAAGAAGAATGCCCTCATCTGCTCTTGGTTCAAGTTTGCCAAGTTGCTCATCAGTATTCTTAATATAACATTTGCTCCCAAAGATTTTGAAGTGCTTCACGGAAGGAGTTTTACCACTCCAAAGCTCATGAGGTGTTTGAGTGCCGTTTACTCGGACATTTGTTTTGTTAAGAATAATAACAGCAGCATGTGCAGCTTCACCCCAGAAGGTTGCAGGAGTACCTGATTCATCGAGCATAGCACGAGCCATTTGTTGGATAGTTCTGTTCATTCTTTCCACAACCCCATTTTGCTGAGGAGTTCTAGCTGTAGAGAATTCTCTTCTTATCCCATGTTCGTCACAGAAATCGAAAAATTCATTTGAGGTGAACTCCCCACCTCTGTCAGATCTGAGGCACTTAATTTTGTGTCCTGATTCATTTTCAACCAATGCTTTGAAGGATTTGAATTTTTCGAATGCTTCATCTTTGTGCTTCATAAGCCCTAACCAAACAAACCTTGAGAAATCATCAATGAATAATATCAGATATTCTTCTCCTCGAGGTGTCCTTTTCCTAAATGGACCACATACATCTGTATGGACTAGCTCAAGAGGCAAGCTAGCTGATCCTTCCTTCTCTGGAAAGTTAGTTCTGGTTTGCTTTCCAAACTGACAAGATTTGCATATGGTGTTGTCTGGAATTTTGATATCTGGAAGATCGCGAACTGCCTGATATTTGCATGCTTTCCTTATTTGTGAGAAGCTTAGATGTCCCAACCTTCGATGCCATAACCAGTGCTCTTCATCCTTGCTAAGATAGCATTGTTGTTGTCCTTCTTCAAATATGTACAGATTATTTGGAGTTCTTTTGCCTTTGAGAACTGTTTTACCTGTATCAAGATCACGAACAAGACATCCATTCGATCTAAAAATAACCTCGGTTTTTTGATCACACATCTGGCTGACACTTAGTAGATTATGCTTCAATCCATCAACATATAAAACATTTCCAGCCTTGACCTTTTCTTTCAAAGGAGCAATACCTTTTCCTTTTATAGTTGCAGGAGTATCATTTCCAAAAGAAACTTTCTTTCCCTTTTCTAAAGTAGAATAAGATTCAAGTTTTTCTTTATCACCTGTCATATGTTTCGAACATCCACTGTCAATGTACCATAGATTTTCCTGTCCTTCTACATAAAATGCTATCCCACATCTTTCTGTTTGAGGTTCCTTTATTCTCCATGTTTTGGTGCTCGTGGCTTGTTCCTTTTTCTCCTGAAACCTGCTCCTGCATTCAGAGTCTTTATGACCAAAATTATTGCAAATAGAACATTCAACTTCATTTTCAAGAACCGAAAAGTTGTTATAGGTCCTTTTTGTAATCCCTGTCATACTTCTTTGTTTTTGAGCTTCCCTAGTCATGATTGTTTTATATGCAACACATTGAGCTGCTTTGTGACCAAAGTTATGGCAAGAAAAGCATTGTCCATTGAAGAAGCTTCTGCGGTTATTGAATCTACCAGCCAACTGATTGTAATTTCTATTTTCATCTATTCTTGAGCCAAACTGAGAAGATTTTACCTGTGGTTGGTTGTAGCTTTTGTTCACCCTTAAGAAGGATTGTCCCTGATAGTTTCTGTTTGTAATTCGTCCCTGCTTTACCTGATTATCTTCATTGTTCTTCTGCTCATTTATTCTTGCTGCATCAAGATAACTTTTTGAGGTGGATGCTTGAGAGGTTTCTCCATTATAGCCCAAACCTATCTTGTTTAGAGGAGACCGCTGCACATTGATAATCTCATCCAAAGTTTCAGATCCTTTGACAAATTTAAGATTAATAGCTTTTGTTTTCTCAATTTCTTTTCTGAGACCAACAATTTCACCTTCTAGTTTTCCAAGATGTTTTTCCTTTTCATCAGTTTGAAATTGCAAAGTATCAATGATCACATTCTTTTCTTCTATGCATCTCTTGAGTCTAGTAATTTCATTATAGAGATTATCCACATCTACAGCATCCTCATAATCATCATCTTCAAATGCCATTAACAGCTTATATTTATTACCTTGTTCATCTTCATCACTGTTTGATAAGCCATCACTATCTTCATGGGTGTAGTAGCTTTTCTTATTTGCACTTTGTTTCTTGTTCCATCTAGCAGGTTCTTTTCCTTTATCCTTATAAGGACATTTTGCAGCATAATGACCTACTCTTCCACAAGCAAAGCATTTGAAAGGTAGCTTACCTCTGAACCTTCCAGAACCCCTTTGAAGATTTCTGACAAAATTTGATTCTTCTTCCTCTTCTTCTGGAACATGGCTTGCTTCATAGTAATCTTCTTTTCCTGATGCCTTAAAAGCAGCTTCCCTTCTGTCTGATGGACCTCCCTTTCTCATTTCATAAGCAGTTAGAATTCCATGTAGCTGAGACATAGTGAGAACACGGAGATTTTCTTTTTCTTCTATTGCAGATACTTTAGATTCAAACTTGGGGGATAATGATCTTAGAATCTTTTGAACTACTATAGTCTCTTTTATTTCTTCACCCAAATTTTTCATACAATTAACAATCTCATCTACCCGAAGAAAATAATTAGCCACACTTTCATCATTATACATCTTGAGAGTCTCATATTGAATCCTGAGAGTTTGAAGTTTAGCTTGCTTTACCTGTTCATCTCCTTCATAGCTAGTGATCATTTTGTCCCATATCTCTTTTGCTGATTTGAAGTGCATGACCTTCATGAATTCTGTTTGGGATATACTTCCTAATAGAGTACTGACTGCTTTTGCATTTGTTTCATACTGCTTTTTCTCAGCTGGATCTGTAGGAGTAGCTGAAGGAAAAGCATAGCCTGTTTCTACAATGTTCCAAACTTCTGTACCAAGAGATTGAAGATATGCAGTAACTCTTACCTTCCAATAATTGAAATTTGTCCCATCAAAAATCGGTGGCCTGATTGATGCTTCTTTCTCGTAGTTGCTCATGATGAATGATCTACCTTCAAGCGATCAAGCTTCTCTGAAGGACCTGCTCTGATACCAATTGTTGGAAATAATACTGAGAGGGGGGGTGAATCAGTATTATCAGATCAATCAAACTTTTTCAATGCTCAGAAACATATACGCTACTTCAGTTAAGTGAACCAGCGTGTACATGCTATTGTGACTAAATAAAACAGCGTATAAGAAGAAAACTCATAATTTAGTTAGCTTATTCTTCAGTTAAGTTCATCAGGACATTATTCACCACATTAACAGTAAACAGGTGCAGTATAACAGAACAGATCAAAAGCCACACACATGAACACCAAGATATAAGGTGGAAACCCAATGTGGGTGAAAACCACCTGCTGCAAGTTGTCTCTATCTTTCTTTAATATGAAACTTCAGTTTACAATCTTTTGTACTGGTGCAGCCTTATACCAGTACGCAGGCTACAACCTGCAGAAGGCTACAACCTTCTCTCGTTCTCAAAACTTCCTTGGAAGGGAGCTCCAACCCCCTTTGCTCTTGTACTAGCCAAGATACTAGTACGTAGGTGCTGACCTACAATCTTCTTTCCTTCAGGTACCACCTTTCATACATTTTCAGACTGGATATTCCTGAAGCACAACATTACAATCTGAAGGCCACAATTCATTCACCTTTCACAACAGATCATTGAAGCATAAAACAACCAAACTTTGAATCACTGAACCACTGAACCCTGTCAATCACCAGTTACCAGAACACAGAGCAGACTACAGAACTCTGCAATAACAGTCAGACCCCACTGTAATCCCAAAATCAAGCTTCAAAAGATATACGCTACTTCAATGAGCAAAACCCGCGTATACACGCGCTTTTACCGAAGCCAACCTGCGTACAGATCTAAAAATAAACTTTCTCAATTTGCAGCTGTACCAGACATCAGTTAGACCCAGAACATAACATTGCGACAATATGCAGATCTAGAAATACGCATAATCAACCATATCATGATAGTGCATTTCAAACCATTAGATCCCGATCTATCCTTAGATCTAGTCTTCCATCAACCGATGTGATCTCTCCTTGGCTTAGATCAAGCAACCCAGAACCTGCATATCAGATCTCTTTCTTTTTCAGATATTCAAGCCTTTTCGAAAGATGATTTTGCCTAATGATCTTCTTCTCCTTATATAGCCTTAGGCCTTGCTCAATACCAAGAGCCAAAACCATAGAAATCCAAAACCATAGAGATCTACACGACTGTCGAGGTACTTTGGTCCAAAGACATGGGCACAAGTACCGAGGACTAACTACCATGGACCAAAAGGAAACTTCCCGACATATACGCACTTTTCTGTTCATGCATCTGCGTGTATACGCGCCTTATTATATAGCTCTCCTGCGTATACGCGACTTAGTATGCATATAACCAGCGTGTATACGCAACTTGGACTTAATTAACCTGCGTATATGAGATTTCTCTTCATTCTGTAGACTGAACGGAGATCTGTCATCAAAGAGAGTTGCCATCAAGAACAACACCTGTATCATAGCGCCATACCTGAGCCAAAATGCCAACAGGTAGTAGGGATCGGCCTGAGCCAGCTAGGGATCCCTCAATGCTGACTACCTTCTTAGAGACATGCATAAAAATCTTTCACAACAACAGGGCAGTTAAAGGGTTACAGGAAGTGATTAATAGATGCGTAGGATGGGGTGAACCTCGCGCAGTTTGGAAATTAGGAAGACATGCATCGTGGACAGATCGGGAGATGCAGTTAACATCGCAAATTGGCAACTACGAGATGGATCAGGTCATTCTGGACCTAGGTTCAGATGCAAACATATTGCCCAAACAGACTTGGAAGTGCATGGGTAAGCCTACACTATAATGGTCTCCTATCCAATTGCAGATGGAAAATCAATAGAAGATCTTGCCCATGGGAAGGCAACAAGGAATTACAGTAGATATTGATGGCGCAAGTACCCGGACGTATTTTGAAGTTATTGAAATCATGGACGAACGTAGCCCGTACCCTGGGTTTTTAGGGATAGACTGGGCCACTGACATGAATGGGGATATTGACCTCAAACAGAGGAAGATGATATTTGAGAAGAAGTCGCTCCGTGTAGTCGTTCTGCTAGATCTAACAGACAGATCGCGCTACACAGAATCTGCGCGCAATGAAGAAAAGGATTATGCATTGGATTGTATCTACAAAATCACTGCAAATAGGCCGAAGGGAGAGTGGAGACTCTCGCGGGGATATGCCAACTCATGCACCAGCGATTCAGATGAAGAGGATGAGTGATTGCGAAACAGGGTGAATGGGGTAACCACGTTACACTATAATATGATGAAGAAATCCCTGTATTGCATTAAAGCTCAGAACCTCGAGTTGCTGATGTATGAGGGCTGACAGTAGTCGATGAATTCCTGGTTAAGTTTGAAAGCGTGGTACTAGAGTACCAACAGTTTGATGTGCTAAAATGGACATTGCGTGTGACACTAGCGTGATGGTGGGACACCCTTGAAGGGACCTTCGAAAATTGGCGAAGCTGCAGGTGCATGATGCAAATAAGATTTGGGAAGCCATAGCTACGAATAATGGAGAAATATGATGGACGAGATGATCCGCGCCTACACCTAACCAAATGGACCAAAGCTTATGGTGTGGAGCCTCAACCAGAATGGGTGCACTTATTTTATCATACCCTGGATGTCATTCCAAGGAACTGGTATACAGAAACAGAGCTCCGACATGGAACCTGAGAGTGGGATATCCTGCATGAAGGGTTTCTGTCGACATTTCTCTTTGAAGACCAATGGATGGATACTGTGGACGATGCATTACATCTAGTAAAAACTACCATATTCAGAACACCACCAGAACCAGAAGAAGTCGTGCCATCAGATTGGTCATGATAGTTAAGCCAAGCCTTAGCATGTTACAATGTACAAGTAGAAGATATGACTATGACCCACGTAACATCAATATACCAAAATCTGAAGGGAGTCGTGAGGTGCGCGGCCCTAAGATAGAAGATCCAGACATCACGATGCCATTGAAAACAAAGAAAGTAAATATCGGAATAGAGGAAGAGCTGAAGTATGCTATGCTTGGGGACTATTGTGACGATGTTACGATAGAAAAGGTCATTGAGTTGCTCCAAGAATACCGAGATTTATTCCCTACGAAAATTACAAAGCTAAAAGGGATTCTAGGAGACCTAGGAATGATGAAGATAACTTTGAAGCCAGATGCAAAGCCAATGAAACAACAACCCTACTAATTGAATCCAAAATACAGAGCAAAGGTCCGCGAATAATTGAACAAGATGCTGGTAGTAGGAATTATTGAACCAGTCGAGGAGCCCAATTGGGTAAGCCCTATGGTCGTGTAGGAGAAGAAATAGAAGGGTGAGATACGCATTTGCGTAGATCTGTGGAAGCTCAATGATGCTTGTGTTAACAATCCGTTTCCAACACCCTTTACAGATAAGGTCTTAGAAAATGTGGGCAGGCAGGAAGCATACTCCTTCATAGACAGGTTCTCCAGGTACCATCAGATCAAGATCGCACCAGAGGATCGGAGCAAGACAATGTTTGCTACCAAATGGGGTTGTTTTCAGTATACGGTAATGCCCTTTGGGCTGAAGAATGCACCAGCAATATTTTCCCGTATTGTGATTGCCGCGTTCAAGGAATTTATCCACAAGTTCTTAGAATTTTACCTGGATGACTGGACCATATTTGGCTTGGTTAAGAAACATGTTGTGAGCTTACGATTGACGCTGGACACCTACTGCCAGCACCAAATTGTGCTCAACCTAAAGAAGTGTACTTTCATCGTCCCTTTCGGGAACTTGTTGGGCCATGCGGTTTGTAAGCAAGGACTGATGGCGGATCTAGAAAAGATCGTTTTCATACTAAATCTATAAGCACCGCGAAGTGTAAAGCATCTACGCACTCCATTAGGACACATGGGCTACTACCGGAAGTTTATAAAAAGCTATGCCCAGATCATGGCTCCAATGGAACAATTACTGAAGAAGGATGCTACATATTGCTAGAACAAGGAATTTAATAAAAGCCTGGAATCACTTAAGGAAAAGATGGCATGGGCCTCTATCTTGGTCTTTCCAAAGTGGGACGTTGAATTTCATGTACATGTCGATGTGTCATGTATCACGTTGGGTATGGTACTCACTCAAGAAGGAGCAGAGGGAATTGATCACCCGATTGCATTCGCAAGTCGCAGGTTGTCCAAAGTAGAAAATAGTTACTCTACTACTGAGTAGGAGGGATTGGCGATGGTATACGCGCTCCAAACGTTTCGTCACTATATGCTTGGAGGACATTTTAAGATGTATATTGATCACTCTGCGCTCAAGTATCTAGTGAATAAGCCTGTGTTGGGGGGGCACATCTATCGATGGTTGCTGTTGTTTCAATAATACCACTTTGAGGTTGTTCTAAAGCTGGGACGCCTGAATGCAGGTCTGGATCACCTGTCGCGAATTGAGACCAACGAAGAACCAACAAATCTAGAGGAGGGACTCCTGGATGCCCAGTTATATGTCATGCATGTTGCAGATGGCCACTTTGAAGATATAATCCACTTTTTAACTACGGGCACTACGCCACAGGGGTATTTTGTCCAACAAAAGAAGGAATTAGTGATACGAGCATCAAATTTTACCGTAATTGCACGCCATCTCTACAAGATGGGCAATGACGAAATATTGCGTAGATATGTACTAGAATTTGAGCGTGGACAGATCCTGGTTGAAGCACACGGAGGGGTTGCTAGCGGACATTATGTGGGCCGCACCACAGCCCGGAAGATTCTTCACGCCAGATTATGGTGGCCCACTCTACATCAATATTCCAAACCATACTGTCGGGCCTACAATGTATGTCAACGGATGGGAAAACCATCGCAGAGGGATGAAATGCCCCTTCAACCACAAATTACTCTACAACCATTTGAGAAATGGGCGATCGACTTTGTCGGACCTATTGAACCATGAGGAAGGACGGGCGCGCGCTATATCATCACTGCGACCGAATATTTGACCCAATGGGCAGAGGGTGCAACTAGTTAAGGATTGCACTGCTGCAATAGCAAAAAAATTCTTGTTCGAGAACATACTGACCAGGTTTGGCTGCCCCAAAATTCTCATGAGTGATAGGGGAACGCATTTTCTGAATGAAACAATCAACAGAATCACTAAGGAATTCTAGATATATCACCAACAAAGTACGCCCTATCATCTACAAGAAAATGGGACCGTTGAGGCCTTCAACAAAATTTTGGAGACTGTGTTGACTAAGGTCTGTAATGCGCAATGAAATGACTAGGACTTGTGCATCCTTGCTATGTTATGGGCATACCAAACTACGTGCAAGAAGCTGACAGGCCAAACATCGTTTTGCTTAGTCTATGGCAAGGAGGCCATTATGCCTGTGGAATATATTGTGCCCAGTCTGCGGATCGCAGCAATTACAGGTATGGCATATCACGAGGCATTGGAAGAAAGGCTTGCACAGCTAGAAGAATTGGAAGAAGAATGCTTTCTGGCTAGATTCCATCAACAGGTACAGAAACAGAGTGAGAAAGAATGGCATGATTGCCATATCAAGGTGCACACCCTCAAGGAAAATGATCTAGTATTGCTTTGTGACAGTAAGTTCGAAAAATTCCTAAGTAAACTCCGCATGCACTGGTCGGGACCCTACGTCATCAAAGAAGTTACCGACGGGGGCACGGTTCAGTTGGCTAAACTCAATGGAGACCCCTTCCCAGGAAGAGTGAATGGCAGTGGCCTAAAGCTCTACACGGGCAGGCTGACCACCTGACTAGCCAAAAAGAAGATAATCTCACCACTCCACCTAGTTGAAAGAGAGCGTGGGACGATAAAGCAGCCTGGGGGAGAGATGCGCGAGTACCACAATGCACGTACATTTGACCAAACACAAGGGTCGCAGTTGCATGAAAAGGATCATGCGGATGCGCTGATAAAATGAATGATGACCATTGATAATCACTATTCATGACAAGATGTTTGCATTATGGCAAAAGGAAGTGGGCGGTGGGCAATTAAGAGATACAGTACGAGCCAGCTATGAAACGATCTGCCACAAATTTTACACGAGCAGTTTACATGAGCTGGAACAGGCGGTAAGCAATGAATTTGAAATTAACATGGCTTATAAATAACCAAGGGGAATCCACTGGGTAGCCTGCACTTCGGAAACACATATGAAGTTGTTCATTATCTTTTCACAAGGCATGCGCCCAAAGGTAGTGATATAGTCGATGGAGAAGTAGGACTCTCTAAGGAGTATGGTATTGACCACTGTGGGTGTCTCACAGGCTGTAGCATCACTAGTAGGGGATGTACTAGAAAAGAGGGAACATGAAGCAGAATTGGTCCAAATGCCATTGCCTCGCCCAGGGGCAGACCAGCGCACTACAATAGAACAACGAAAGGATGGACAGATGGCGACCGTGTGTAGATATGAAGTTAATAAGTCATCATTGATGTCCCTCGAAGATTGGGATCTTGTGGACAATAGCTAGGGTCTTGCAAAATTGCAACACAAGCTGCAGTAGACGGTGCAAAGAGAAGGTATGAAGGTCAAAAGTGGATGCGATGGTACCAGGCGGTCTCGTATGCGGCTCCCCTGCTCGCGCTAAAATCTTATGAGGGGGTGTTCTGTGTTAACCGAGTAGAGAAGAATGAGCATCATTTGTTGCGAGACATGGTAGAAACACTAAAGCAGGAGCCGGACGAAGCATTGCAGGAGACAATGAAGAAGTAGCAGGACGACGAGCGTCACTCAAAGGGAGGCCAACTATGAAGCTAAGGTAGAGCACCTAGCCACGCTGGCAAGTGACTCGGGACAAGTCACGATGATCGTGTTGGGGGACTGTTGGCTAGTGGAGGTCCCGCGTAACGGTTTTGGGGCAAAAATCCCAAAAAGTAGGATTAAATTATTGTAAAAAATATGAAGTATGGAGAGTACGAATTATA
Source organism: Pinus tabuliformis (assembly GCA_031772625.1). Taxonomy (NCBI): domain Eukaryota; kingdom Viridiplantae; phylum Streptophyta; class Pinopsida; order Pinales; family Pinaceae; genus Pinus; species Pinus tabuliformis. Next base: position 730,823,503 of record CM062804.1, read on the forward strand.
ATAGGTTGAGTCAAAGGATAGTCCACCTGAAAATAATGTAAATAAATATAAATAGAGTTAGCTCGCGTAGGGATCGCGGGCCAAGGAAGGGTATAAATAAAGCTTAGCTCTATGAAGGAAAATGAGTTATTGTGGAGAAGATGAAATGTAATGGGTTTTTAAAGAAGATAGTCTGAAAGCGTCTATAAGTCCAAGTCGAGGGTTAGGGTAGTAGGTAGAGGCTCTGCAACTGTGTGCGCAGAGGCCTAGAAAGTTCGCAGCTGTGTGCGTAGACCCCTACAGCTCAGTGCGTAGGGAGAATCTGGATGTATTGAGGATAAGTGGAAATAAAGATAAGTTTCTTCTGAAATTCTATGTTCCTTTTGAGCTATCCCGAATCTAACTTTCATAATATTTGTTTAAATTAATCTGCTTATTGTATGAATGTATGTAAATGTGGGTTCGTTTTAATGCGCGAATTTGTTGTGTTGGTTAAATGTTTGCTTAAAGACCCTGTTGATTTGTAACTGCATCCTCTAATAGAATAGCGCACTAATAAGAAAGATATAATCAATCTGGGTCTGTGTGAACACCGAGCAGCGCGGAGCTGTAAACCAGTGCACGAAACCTCCAGACCACACCAAGACATTCCTAGGGTGTGGAAACCTGGTTAGAACACCCTCCCCTGCTACTTTGGATGAGACTTCAGTCCGCGCTCCACGGGCTGTTGCCAAAAGGGCTGGTAGCCGCGGGATTTGTTTGGCTAAATAACTCTTCCAAACCTAGGTCAGGCCCATATAAGCCAAAAAAACCTCATGGATAAGATCATGGACCTCATGGAGAAGATCATGGAGGATAGGGTTATGTGTCACCATTGGTTGAGAGATATGTGGATTTGAAGTGGGTATAGTGGATCCACATTTATGAGTTTGTTATCATAACTTTTGTATAAATAGGAGTGTTATATCCTTCATTTGTAATTTAGAATTTAGAATTGAGAAGTTAGAATTTAGTACCTTAGGATCTTATAAGTTTGTAATGAGAATTTAGAATTTGGAATCATTGTAATGGAGATTTTAGAACCTCTTGGGATGTAGAACTTGTAATTGAAAATTGCAATTGAAGATAAATAAAATGGAACTTCTATGATCTTCTACATTTGACTTCTCTTTTGATGTGCTTGTGAATCCTTGGAAGGACCCCCATTGTCTAGCAAGTACACTTTTGTTTTGGTAAGCTTTCCTTTTATGTTTGTTTGTAAATATCATTAGGCTCATATGTTTGAAATATTAATGAATGACATTTCATAAGAAAGTATTAATGTTTCTTTCAATGAATCTGATATGTTATTTAATGTTTGATTTCATTGGTTTAAGTTTTTGATTTATATGCTTAAGATATAAATGAATAGTCTCCTGTAAGAGAGCTTTAATATTTCATGCAATCAATCAGAATTAGGTTTAAGTGCTTTAATTTCATTAGTTTATATAGTTTGTTGATTAAGATGATTAGAAATATTAATGAACTGTCTCCTGTAAGGGAGCCTTAATATTTCTTACACTTGTCACAACATCTTTAGATTTCATTTTGTTAAATGACTAAATAGGTGTTGGAGATCCCAATGAAAAACCTCCTGTAAGGGAGCTTTGGCATATCTTCACATAGCTTAGTTTAGTTTGTCTCTAAGTCCATATATATTGGATGATCCTTGAAGTTTACTTACCTGAATTGATAGTAAATGAAACTCTAATTTGCGTCTGCATTTTATACCAAACAAGCTCCCTACTTGATAAAATAATATTAATTAGATAGACATAATCTAAAAAAGTACTATGTTGGTGTAGTTTCTTGATAGCTAAAAGTATCTTTATGACTGAACTTGTACTCCCAATACTATGTTCATCAGACTTGGAGCTACATTAGTTATATTACTGAAGCTGAAGCTCATGAGCATAACTTAAGCAAAAACCTATTGTTAGCATTTCTTAATAGATGCTTGTTAAAGTGACCATAGTTGAGGCTTATCATAATATCTGTAATAGATGCACATACATTATTAGATTATCTTTGGGTTTGCAGTGTTTATTATGTGATGGAAAAACACTTTCCTGTAGATATTAAGTACATTAAAAGTGATGACATAGAATCTTCATGCAACTCATTTGTCAATTGAGGCTAGATCAGCCAAAGAACAATCATTGAATGATTTGTTTGTGTTAGTTGTACTAAAATATCTTTGGGTTTGCAATGTTTATTATGTGATGGGCAAACATTTTCCTGTAGATATTAAGTACATTGCAAGCGATGACATAGAATCTTCATGAAACTCATTCATGAATTGAGGCTAGATCAACCAAAGCACAATTGTTGAATGATTTGGTTGTGTTAGTTGTACTAAAATGGGGATCCAAAATGAATGAGGCTACTTACAACCTGAAGCGACAATTTCCATGCAAATTTTTCTTCTTTTTGATACAAAGAGATTTAGTTTTGGTCCTCGTTTGGCTCCTAAAATAGATCTATTGAGTTGCAAGCATTATCGACACTTGTCCTTCAATCAATAGCATGGGAAAAAAATCCAATTTAACAATTGTTTCTGAATTTGATTGAGTTATAGTTGTTTCTAAATTTGAACAACCTATAGGGACAAGGGAAGGGTAACAGTATAATTTTGAAATTTCTGACACACTAATAGACTGGAAACAAATCCTACTTCCATATTGATGAGGGTTTTATATGGATGTCGTTAACCATTTTATGTTTATTTGATTTCATGTTCACTGAGTATGTTTTTTTCTTTGTGGGTTATTGACTTATTAAAGATTGTTTAATCTACTAATTCAGTAGCGCATATGGAAGAATACCATAGATGAAAAAATATGTGATATGTTATGTGATCTAACTATATCCTAGTTTGTGTGAAAAAAGATATTAATGTTAAATGTGATACAGTCAAACAATCTACTCAAAATAAAGGTATGTGCAAATTCCTTCCCAAGTGCTCAACCAAAGAGCTTATTTTCATTGAAAATTGCATCCCACATTGGACCTTCATCTTTCATCACTTCAACTAGACTAAACCCCTCACTCTCATATGGTAATGGTTCTAGATCAAATTTATCTACAAGTATTCTCTAGAGGCACATCCATTTATACATGTCTCCATTAGCATAGTTAAAGGCCTGGTTCTTTGGATAAGGATCTCTGGCAGCCCAAACTTCCTATTCTACAAGAAATTATGCATCAGATGCATCCATAAGTTGTTCTAATGAAATAATGTTCCCTGGGTACATGAAAGGAAACCCCTCATGTTTGCAAATGACAATGTAAACACACAATGTGCCTAAAACATGCATCGAGCTCCAAGGAGAGAAGCCAAATATATGTTTCAGATGGTGAATGGACAACTTAATCCTTCTTTCTTCTTTGTAGCCTCAAGTACAATATCCTCAAGTGTAGTAAAAATTGGGAACAGGTAGCCTAGGAAGCTCTTCATGAAAGGGTGCCTCATGGGGCTGATATTAACGATTCTTTTCCACTACATCAAATGGACCAATGTAATTTTTAACATAAATAGCAGTCTTTCTCACAGTAGGATTATGCCTTATGCACAACCAAAAATGCTTAATATTGGCCAATCGCTACGCTAACATTTTAGGAATTATTGACAGGAGACAATAAGAAATCATATTGTTGTTTATCATTTCATTCTATGTTCTGTAAATACCAGAAAATACTTTTAAATTATGCCTTTATCATGCATGATGATGAAGGGAGTTGTAATATAAGCAAAGAGTGAAAGGCACATTTTACAAGATATCCTATGGAGAACTATATAGTCTATGTATAATATGAATTGGGGTTTAACGACAAGAACATGGAAGTAGAATATTGTAATACTTTGCAGCTTCTGACAACATCAACCTCATGGATGCTTCTCCAGGCATATCCATACATTAAACTGAGTTGACTCTAACAAAATAGAAATAATGAAATATTTGGTGAAAGATAATGTATGGATGTTCTTAAATGTGTTGAAATTTGAAAAGAATTAACAAAAGACTAATTAGGGACTTGCCTTTCACATTTTTAAAATAAATCTCACTTGCAAAATTTTAGGTGTTGCAAGGTAGGCATAGGTATCTTTATTACTACATCCATAACCCTTGAAATCTTGTGTTGATTTTTCTACTATGTGTTCATTTTATGCACCTCTAGGTTTGAGCTATTTGAATATTTAATGGGATGTTGAGATAAATATAAAAAATTATACAAACACTAACCCTAAATTACATTTATGTTCGGCAACGATGTTTCAAATTTCAGATGTCACTACATACAAAATTTTCAATGTCTCAAAGATGCAAAGACAAGTCAAGCTCCACATCTTCAATTTCAAGGAAGGTTTTAATCTCTATTGGTATTCTCAGCCCTTACAGGTAAGTTTTGGCCTCTTATCTATATTAATTCATGAGAAGCTTCATAAGAAGCAAAAAAGCTAAAAAGATTCATACCTGAGATTTTCAATTTCATAAATAAATTCATAGAAACTTGATAAGTTTGACTGAATATTATTTTGAACATGAGAGGATAGTTCCTAATACCTATTCTCCAAGTTAGGTGTCAATTGATGATAAGAAAGGTAAGCAACTAACAAGTAATGAATTCTAAACAAAAAGGATGTTAAGGAACCTGTTGCCACTAGAACATATTTCCTGTGGATTTATGTTGCAATTGAACACTCAAGCTTGGAATCTAGAGGCATTGTCCACATTTACATTTGTTTCTTGCAAGATAAACAAAAAGAAATATCCATATAAATATGTGTTCGCTCCATATTTTATGACATATGATCCTCTGAAGCTTTTTGGGTACACAAAGTGTTTGGAAATGGCAATTTTGATATATTAATTAAAAAAGATAGGAGATCCAAAATTCGATATCAAAATGCTGAGTTGTTCTAAACAATTATTTTCGGATCTCCACTGTCAATATGATCCAACTATGCAAATTCTTTTAATCTTCTAACACACAAATCGACAATGCACAATGATACATAGTGGAACGGAAGGGAGTTCTTCACAAAGGAATGCCTTATAATATAATTAATATTTAAGTGGTATAGAAAAATAATTATTTAAAAACTCCATAATTCTCAAACTATAATTTTTTTGATACTTTCAAAAAAAATTGTGAAATTTTTTTACATAGATATGTCTTATTCTAAACCAACTCTTCTTTTTCCACTATTACAAACATTGTAATAAAACAAATATTATATACCCAAAAATAAACTCATTAATGTTGTATACTCTCTAATATTTATAGTGGAATCTAAAGGTATATCTCAACAATTGGTTAAGAGAACAATCTCCCTTTCCACCTATGAGTCTCAATATTATAAGAATGGAAATACCTTCAAATTGAAAATGGAGCCCTGAAAATAAGGATTTTTAATGAATTTTATGTCTTGCCCAGTGCAGGATTCTTTTGTTCTTATTTTTCAATTATCTCATGGTATTGGAACCTTTATTATTTTTGTTTCAGCAATAGTTTAACATTTATGTTAGAGGAATAAAGTGAAGAAGAATATTATTACTTTTTTTTAGCCTAAACCTTACCTTTTCTTACAAGTGGGGAACTTGTTGACACCAATTTTTTTTATATTGTGATTTGTACACATAAAAGTGGATCAAATTGCACCTCTATGTCCTTTTATATATATATATATATATATATATATATATATATATATATATATATATTGGGTCTAGCTTAGGTAATAGATATAGAAGAAGTTGTTACTTTCCCCACTTGGATTCAAAATCTATGTAATAACTATTTATTTCAAAATTAGTTACTGCCACGAAATTTGTCATTTTAATAAAAAATATTGATCTCAACTCAATCATGACTAATATTATGTGTGCATGGTGAGTTTCTTCAACAAGGGAAGTAAATTTGAACTCTTAAAACTATTAAAAAAAAGATGAAAAGATGCCTTAACAAGATGTGTGTTCATAATGTTGTCATTCTACATGTGTGTTTTGATCTAATAACTTTAGAAAAAAAACAAAAACTACACACAATACACTCCAAAAGCAATTGAAACATGATTCTTAATTGTGGGAACTCCCATACACAAAAAATCATAATTATAAAATATAAAATTTGTTTATGAATATAGACATTTAAACTTTGAAATGTTTAAACCTATTCTTGACAATATTCAATAAAAAGAACTCAACCATGAGTAGTATTTTGTGTATATGTTGAGTTACATGTATTTAAACTTTTAAACTTTGAATTTAATATTAACTTGACTATTCATTTTATAGTTTTCCTGGTATAGGATTATTTTGATCTTATTTTTCAATCTTTTGTATCCTCAAATATATATTTATTTTCTTAATACAATAACTACTAATATTTATTTAATATAATAACTATTTGTTTCCAAAATAGGTATCCAGTATAAGTCAACTATTCTTCATTCAACTATAAATAAAAAAATTTGATCCCAACCCCTAAGCACGATTCTATGTGAATAGTGAGTTAATGCAACATAATTGAAGTGGGATTTTTAAAGTGTTCCCAAGAACTTGTTTGAAAGCATGCTTAAGAACATGTGTAACCAACCATAGTGTTGTAATTCTACATGTGTTTCAATTTAGTGATTATGGAACAAGGTAAATAAATCCACAATTATAAAAGTATATTTGTTTGTGATTTCTAAAACTGAAATTAAAACCTAGCAATGTAGAAGTTTGTTGACTTTGAGGTATACTTTGTCCTCATTTTTTATTTATATCAATAAAATAATGATTCTTTATTTGAAATTGACATGTATACAAAGTTTTTTAACAACTTCATATACAAATATACAATTTTTTTCTCAGTTCCAAAAGAAAAATAAGTTTTAGAATTTTATACATAGAATTACTCATTCTTTTTTAAAAAGAAATGCTCATAATGTAGGAAACATGATGTTAGGCCCCTATACTACTACTGTAACCCCTTATTGTTATTAGTACAACCCCCTTATTATATTGTTGTGCCCATGTAGTCCCCATATTGTTATTACTGTGCCCCATAGAAGCCCACTATTGTTATTATTGTGCCCTTACATTATTATTGTTATGTCGGCTCTGATTATATTATGACCCTTTACACTCCTATATATAGAAAGAAAGTCTTGTCATTTGTATCATCCAAGAATTATTCATTTGTGTAATGTAAAGGAGGTTGTCCCCTCAAAGAGGATAAACTATAAGACGTTGATCTATCTTTTCTATCTTTTTGTGAGCTGGTTTCATAACATTTGGTATCAAAGCTTTGGATTCTAGGGTTTGCGCTGCTCCAAATAGGTCATCATGGAATTTTCGCTATAACTTTGTTTTTGTGATGTTTCATAAGCTAAAAATAAAACCCATTTAACCTGAAATCTCACTAAACCTCAGGTCCAAATTTCAAAGCTTGTCTCGCTATATTTTCAGATATATGATCTGAGGAGGTTATAGTTTTTGCAAGCTCCAGAATTTCATCTAAAACAAGTCATCATGGAATTTTCACTATAAAATTTTTTCTATGAAGTTTAAGAAGCTAAAACAAAAACCCATTTGATAAGAATTTGGTCTGAACCTCAGGTCTAAATTTCAGATCTTGTCTCGCTATATTTTCAGATATATGATCTGAGGAAGTTAGGATTTTTGCAGACTCCCGAATTACATCTTAAACAGGTGACCTTGGGAAAATCTTCATAACTTTCTCTCTGAGAATTAGATTGAAATTTCATAAGAAGTTACAGAAAGAGGATGGATGGTAACTTTTTTGTGTATTTTCAGATCTGAAAGTCGAAACAGTGACACGTGGCACGTCATACAAGTTTGTTATTCTGAAAAGGTGTATAATCAGGTCATCTTGGGAGATTGTGCATAACTCTTTCTTGTAGAATCCAATTTCGATCAGAGTGGTGGCATTGGAAAGAGGACACAGAGGTCTACTGCAGGTTGTGATTTTAGAACTGGAAGATCTTAAATTACAAGTTACAATCGTTTCAAGATCGAGCTCCTAAAATCAAGAAAAAGCAAGATGAGGAAGTTTGATGGCAAGGATCCGATAAATTGGATACTACAGATAGAGAAATATTTTGATCTACATGGTGTACCATTGTTACAAATGGTATGTATTGCATCTAATTATTTAGAGCCAAATCATTTTTTATGGTATAAAGTGCTTTGTTCTCGTAAACCAATTGTCACGTGGTCAATTTTCATGGAGGAAATGATAGCACATTATGAGGATACAAAGAGAAACACCTTCTTTATCCAATTGATAAATCTCAAACAAAAGCATTCAATGGCAGAGCACATTGAGGGCTTTCAAAAATTAAATATAAGGGAAAATGATATTCTATAGAAGCAAAGGATTGATGTATCCATAGGGAATTTAAAGGATAAAATTCAACATGAGGTTCATCTTTGGGAACCTGATTCATTGGAGAAGGCATTCAGGTTGGCATGAAAAGTGGAAAGCAAAATTATGGAAACAAGGAATTCTAACCCTCACAACTATAAACATGGAAGTGTTGTTTCTCCTAGCCTTCCTCAACCTACAAGGGGGACACCACAACAATTGGAAGAAAAAAGAGAAAAAGGGATTTGTTACAATTTTGATAGAAAATGCACTAAAGGTCATAAGTGTGCTGAGAAGAAATTATTTTACATAGATTATGAAGAGGAGGAAGAAAAGGATCGAGAAACATAAAAAGAAGAGGATATACACCAGGAACCAACCCCAGAGAAATAAGAAATGAATCCGATCATATCTTGTAAAGCATTGGAAAGAATTACCACTCCTCAAACTCTCAAGATAGAAGGACATATCAAGAAGAAAAAGGTTCAAGAAGTGAAATATCACATCGAGAAAGAAGAAATTAATCCAACCATATCTTGTAATGCATTGGCAGAAATTCCCACTCCTCAAACTCTAAAGATAAAAGGACATATCAAGAAGAAAAAGGTTCAAGCAGTGAAAGATCACATCGATCATCAACAACAAGTTCTCCAACTTTTAAAGGATAACGCCACTTTGGTGCAGAATCAAATGAAACAATAGGTAGATCAACATCACAGTGAAAAATGTTTTGATGTAGGTGATTGGGAATTTTTACGGCTACATCTCAAGCAAGCTGTTTATGAGGAGGAAATGTTGGAAATACTACATGCACTTAAGAAATGGCGACCTTACCCAATGGGAAGACACTTCAAGGTAAAAATGGATCATGATAGTCTTAAATACTTTTTAGAACAAATATTATCTTTAGAAGAACAAAAAAAATGGGTCACAAGTATGTTGGGTTACGACTTTGACATCAACTATAGAAAAGGGAAGTAAAATTTCGTTGTAAATGCACTCTCAAGAAAGGATGAGGATGTGGAAGCATTGTTTTGTGTTATTTCTATTATCCAACTAGATTGGATAAATGAAGCAAGGGATGAATGGAAGAAGGACAAAGAAGTGTGCCTACTCATTCAAAGTTGCAGAAGATCCCAATTCAAATAATATTGCTAGAACTTGATGAGGAAGGAAAAATCATATTGGATCCTGGAGCAGTCACAGAAACAAGAACCCGACAGCTACGAAATCGATCAATTTCAGAGTATCTCATCAAGTGGAAGAACTTACCAGCTGAAGATTCCACATGGGAGGACAAGAATTTTATACAGGAGCATCAAGAACTACTTAAGTGTTGAGGACAACACTTTTTGAAGGAAAGGGGCATGTTAGGTCCCTATACTACTAGTGTAACCCCTTATTGTTATTAGTAAAACCCCCTTATTATATTGTTGTGCCCATGTAGTCCCTATATTGTTATTATTGTGCCTCATAGAAGCCCACTATTGTTATTATTATGCCCTTACATTATTATTTTTATGTCGGCTCTGATTATATTATGATAACTTAGACTCCTATATATAGAAATGAGGTCTTGTCATTTGTATCATCTAAGAATTGTTCATTTGTGTAATGTAAAGGAGTTTGACCCCTTGAAGAGGTTGAATTATAAGGCGTTGATCTATCTTTTCTATCTTTTTGTGAGCTGGCTTCATAACACATGAAAGGAAAGCTAAAATTTGATTCCAAAATCATAAGAAGAAGATTTCAGTAATGTTGAGGATAATGATAAATTTGGTAATAGCTCCAGAAGGGAAGTTGGTAAAGATGTTTAGTTGGTTGATTGGAAAGTTGGTAAGGATACTTGGTTGATTGGTTTGGGGAGTTTAATCACATTCTACATTTGTAATAAATAAAAATCAAATATATTGAATTTTTAAAATAATATATTATATGTGAAGAAGTTGTCGAGTGTTTTCAGTGTCCTTGTAAATTCAATGAATTAGAAATTTCCATATTGAATCAATCAAAATCTGCACCAAATAATGAAAATTTTAAAATATGAAATAAAATACCCATTAAAAAGGCTCAAATACATCCTTGGAAAATAAGCCTCTTCACATTAAGAATTTCCTGAACTTTCTTTTCGATTTTATATTGAAAATTGTACATTAACATCTTCTAGACATTATAGCCATCTCTATTCACATTAAGATATTAAGAACTCTCTTTTCATTTTAATATTGGAAACTGTACATTAATATATTCTAGACATTACTGCAATATATTACAGTTTCTTAGTGAAGCTTTTAGGAATGATTCACTATATCTAAAAAAAAAATCAAATGCCTCCTTAAGAAGGAGAAAAACTAGAAGTGACCATGGTGACATGACAAAACATATATCAAAATTGTATTGCAGGTTTGTCCAACCCTCCCATGCTACATCTCCATCTTGTTTTACCATAGCAGCCTGTGAGAACATTCATATAGAAGAAACAATAAGCAAAAAACAAACCCTCATGAGGACTAATATGCTTCCGACAAATTCAAAAAGTTATTCCTTTTTTTTTCGTACAAGTAGAATTTTTCTAAATTAATTGAAGTTCCTCTAATCAGGAGATGTTAGGATGAACAAAGTATCTTCAAAACATTGATAATTTTTCACTTCTAAATCACACAAACTCCGGTTAAACCTGTGCAACAAGTTGTTCATAATGTTCTTGCATAGGTAGAGCTATTTCAAAATTAATTGGAGATTTTTTATGATCATATGTATGGATTCTCAAAGTTTTGGACATCAAACTATACTTATCGTAAGGAGATTCAAACACCTGATCACATGACCTCCAATTAGATTTATGCGAAATTAAAAAACAACTTGCACTCAACACTTGACTTGACCTAATCCAAGAAAAAAATTAGAAATTCAGGAACTCGCAAGGACTCACAAGTCTGTTCTTACCAATCAACATAAATAAATTCACTATATGAGAACATCCTTTAACGCTCAAGCTCCAGGAAGATGATAACACCTGGAAAATTCCTTCTGCTGCCACCCAGACTAGAGTCAACAAAAAACCTAGACTTAGCACCCACTGAAAATTTTCATTTGAAATGTTTCAACTATATTAAACCGCGCCTGATATCCGAGATGAAGCATATGCAAAACTAGAGCAAGAATTCATGAAATTATTTATCTACTAGCTCGGAACATATCTTTTGTTTAGGAATATTGCTGGTCTCCTCATTCACACTACTCAACTCCTGCAGTCCATTGTTACAGCCTACATAGATATGATTAAACAATGTAGAAAACATCATCACTTGTACACCTGCAAGAATCAAACAAAATATATCAGTGTCATATTCAAAAAATGTAAATGTGCAAAATACACAAGTTGTATGAAAAACTTCAAAAATATATGGACATGAAAAGTGTATCTCTTATAGAGCCATATATAATCCTACACAACACTTCCTACAAACTAAAGGAAAAATGGGGTCCCAAATTCCTCGCCATTTCCAAAGGAATTCATGGCAATAAACTGAACAAATGCTCAAGTAAAATTTAAGAGGGAAAAAACACAGGATCACCCTGTTGAGCAGAATAGAACGAGGGAATTTTCATGGGTTATAATAAAGATCAACAAAGTGAACGGTTGCAAAAATCAAGATTCAGTTGACAGTTAAAGCAGTGGGATCTAAGGGTGGAAAAAGTTTCAATCGTCTAACATTGGATCCCAGAGTGATTTGTTCCATGTTGATTTGAATGTCTAGATTAAGTTTTTCTACTCCCTGGGTCATGCAATCCAACCAAGTCTCATCTTCTTGTAGACCGGTCCATAAAAGCAAGCAACAAGAAGGATTTTGGAACATCCAACAACATGCCATTTCCCAGAGTGATTTTTTTCACTCTTTTCAAACATGCAGAATGGACCCATTTCTGAAAGGGAAGCGCCGAGTCGAAGAGGGAAGCACCGAGTTGAAGAGGAAGGTGAGTGAGCAGCGCGCGGGTGACCATTTCCTCAATTCGAATTGGAACCGACAACAATACTCCACGGCTGCAATTCCAGCTCGTCCCTGATCTGTCAAGGGATGTCAGGCCCTCTAGCTGCGATCATCAGGCCCTCCAGCTGCGATTGGATTTTTTGTCAGGGAATGGCAGGGAATGTCAGGATTGCCAGGGGAGGGTGGCGAAGAAGGAGGGTGGTGGAGCTAGGGGAGGGTGGCGGAGGGGGGAGGGATTGCCGGTGGCCGGAGCCGGACAATTTTCCGGCCGGTGACAGAAAACGGGCCATTCTACCGCCTAGGTAGACTACTCCAATGGTTTTTGCTCTTGATTTTCCCTCCATGATTCTGGAAGTGAATTTAGGAAGCAGGATAAGAGAAAAATGTTTATTTTATTTATGATTTGTTATTCCATTATTTAAAAGGCTAATTCCTATTTTGTATTATGCAAGTTATTAATTAGGGAAATATTATAATGTGGATTAAATTACTTTTATGGGAGACTATATGAGGAGATTATTACAATCATTCAATTCAAGAATGTGAGTCCTAAAGTTCAAAGTAAAAGGGAACGAACTAAATTTTTGAACCATTTGCGAGAGATGAGAAACCTTTTTGAATAATGATTTTCAAAATAAATATATGTTTTCTTTTAACTAAGTAATTAAGGAACAATTATTAGAACCATTATATAAAACCCCTAATTTTCTCATTCGAGGGGTTAGAAGGGGAGGGATAGCTTTGGAGGCAAGAACAGACTTATAATTCTAACGGTTTGACTGCACTTGTTGAAAAAATTGATCCGTGATGCTTTTATAACCTTTTTCTTTGCAATTTGAAAAACATATTTCTTCAATTTTCATTTTCATTCTATTTTTTGTGCATATACCTTTTTCTTGTTTATAATGCATTATTTTACTTAATTCATGATCCTCTTAGATACTAACATTATCAAAGGTATCATAGTTGGTATATTTGCATGTTGCATTGTTTTATTGACTAAAAAAACTTGTTGTGGGCTGGTTTTATTACAATTTTTCATGTAGATATATGTATTACACTAGTGTATGCTCCCTTATTCATTTCTATTATTATATTTATGTGCTTGAATTCATATATATGTTGGAAATCTGGTAGTTGACTTTACTAGTATCATTTTGTCACTAACAGTTGCATACAAATGTGCATAGATTAGCTACAACAATGTTAAAAATAATATCCATCCACAAAACAACATACACATTGGGGCATTTCATCAGACAATTTGTATTCAATGAATCATTGAACCATTTATTAGTTTCATGCAAACACTTTGCATGAAACTAATATAACGAATGATTTAGTGCCTATATCCTAAATTGTAGAAGCTTATTTTATGGGAATTGAACCAGATGATCAGTGGGCATTTGCCTCACTATGTTTCAAGTTTCAACTTTTGGAACCTCATATATGAAAACATATAACAAAAATACCGACACCTTCCTATTTGGTGCACAATTCTAGGAGCATTCAGGAAGCTCTACTTCCACTGGTCATATCTACTAAAATATAGCAACCCAAAATCTAAAAATTTTACCACAATATTAGTGGTATTTCCGTTGCTTGTGGAAAAAATTTCATCTCCTGAGACATCCCAAAAGAAAATTTATAACAAAAATTCCAACATGACTTGTTTGAGGCCTGATCTTAGGAGCATTCAGTAGGATCGACTTCCTCTACTCATAGCTCCTGAAATATTGTGACCCAATATCTGAAATGTTTACCACATTATCAATGGTATTTCCCCTAAATGTGGAAATTTTTTCATCTTTTGGAAACTAACAAAAGATAAGTTATGGTAGAAATTTAAACATAACCTATTTAAAGATTCATTATGGGAAGGTCATCTTCCTGTAAGTCATGGATGCATAGTTTGTTCACTATTTTCATTAGTTTTATCACAAATTCATCAAGATGACTAACTTCCATCTTATACTAGCTATAATAAAACACAAATTATCATGCATCCATATAAAACATACATGAAATAAATCAATAACAAGAGTACTTCATATAACAAGAAACACACCATGCATGTAGCACACACTTAACCAATAATGAAACCATGAAAAATTAGTCACATAATCCACATATTAAACAAAAACTTATGCTCATTGATCTCATTAAATAATAACACATCATAACATATGCATAGTGCCAACCAAGTGAGGTACTACCACATTCCACCTGACCATAGATGGGGTTGAATCAATTATTTCTTTCCGCCCTATCACTCCCATGCAATATTCCAAGACTGCATTTGGGATCACATGGGATAAACCAAAACATAACCAAACAAGGAATCCAACTATTAAACCACCTCCACCATCAAGCCATAGTGATTTCACCTAAACTGGTCTCGAAATCACCAACACATACTTGGATGTCTTAGAAATTCTTCACTATACCCAGAGGAATTTTCCTATCTCCACCCACCTATTAAGAATTCCAAGAGAAAACCATCTCCACCCTCAACCCTTGGGAATTTTCTTGATATCACCTCAACCAGAATCCAAAATATATCGACATCCAAAGCTCAACCAAATAGTGAACCTACTACATCATGACTATCCAAGAAATGGAATATGGAGAGACAATACATCGATGTCATTCCAAGCAAGACTCCATGCCAATTACATCAAAATAAAAATGCATGAACTATGCATTCAAATCCCAACAATATAATCAAACATGCATATAGTTACCTGTAAAAGTCCTCTTGTTGGCTCCTCTTTTCTTTGTTATTTTTTGCCATTTGTTAGCTATTAGTCAATCCTTCTTTTTGGCTGCCAATCAAATACCTTTTGTGATCCTTGTTTTTCTCTTTATTGTGTGTTGTTGTTTTCCTTGTTTTTCCTTTCTCTTTTTTCCCAAAAAGGGAGTGCTAGAATGTTCTCTATACCATTTCTTTTATTTTATTTTCCTTTTTCTTCATTTTCCCTTGCATGCATATGATTTTACTAAGTTTTCTCATTTTTCTTGTCTCTTCCTCTTTCCCACTTGTTGAAGTGGAATTTATTTCATTTCATTTTATTTATTTTTCAATTTGCCACATGTCCTTGCTAGCTTGTAATAAATAAGTTTCCATTTTATTGTCTTTTGCCTCTTTCCAATGCCAATGTTGATTTCCATAACCAATAGATAAATAATTAGCCATAATTGAATCCCAATGTAATGCTTTCCCTCATTTAGCTTGGAATATGTGTCCCATGACCTTGGTTTTATTTTTTCTTTTATAATGTCCATACATTATTTATTTACATGGATGTTCAACCCGGGGTTGTTACATATGATATATTTGAAGGAATTTCTACCCTATAAGTTTAGATCAAATGTTAATGTATATAACATAGATTGACAGGACTTGGAAAGACCTTTCCAATGGTATATGGCACTTAGAAAATACCTCCAGGATCAGGAGTTATGGTTGGTCAAAGTTTATAGGTGAAAGCGTTAATAATGTAGGGTTCCAGGCTTATGGGTATTGCATATAGAAAAATAGAATACCCCCCCCCTATTAACCATTGAGTATATAGGGGAATCCATAGTTTAATCAAATTCACTCATTTTGTTTACGAACAATGAGTTCACAGCTATAGTTGGTGCAAATTTTGGAAGGTGCATTAGGTTTAAGAGTCTCTAAACAACAAATAGCGAAACCCCCATGTTAACGTTCAAGTGTACAAGGGGGCTCTCGTTTTAATCCTAATCGTAAAATAAATGAAGGAACAAAGCACCAATTCCCAAGATAATCTATCCTAGTTGAAACATCATGAGCTCAAGCTATGTACAAAGTTTAAAGTCCCGATATTAAAAGGAGGGTGAGAAAAAGAAATTTCCTATAAGTTTTTGTCAATCTTTATGTCCTTCCTTGGAAATGGAGTTATGTATTAAGTATGATGTAAACCCAGGATGACATGGCACGAGAACACATGACATGATTATGTTGGATGATAAAGATAACATGGACTAATCATCAAAATAAAGGTGGACCAATGAGAAGATGCCATGTGGCATTCTGTGGTAGGACGAGGACACATGGCATTCTAGGACATGTGGGATGTATATTTATAATTTTTGGGTGCAAAAGTGGGCTATATTTGAATGACGCGTGGACCAATTGGAAACCAACATGTGGTAGTGAGTGACACATGGACACCATCATATCACCTCAGTGGCTATGGAAGTGGAAAGCAATGGAAATGGTCAATAGATGGAGTCTGAGAGACAAAATCATCCCCATCAGAAGACATGAAGTTTCACATCTCACCTTAGTGGTAAACAGGAGGTGCAGGTCAAGACTGACATTATTGAGAAGCTGAGATTGAAGAATTCCTGTCAGTCAATGTTTCGTCAAACCTTGAAAGGAGAATTTGGGGCTTGTTTAGCATTATTTTTACATGTTATGTGACCAAGGGTGTATAGGGCTATTAACGCATAATGAAATGATTTGGGCCTTCAGGTCTTTGTAAATCAATGTGGGCATATGACAAAGGAACAAGTGTATAAAAGGCTACTCTATAGTCTTTATTTGGATGTTTATCCCACGGTTCAGAAAAGATGTTGCCTAAGGCATAAAGGGGTTACAAGGCCAGTCCATAGTGATGACTTAACAAAGCTCTAATATACTTGGTAGTAATTTCATATTTATAAGCTCACTAAAGTTAGTTGAAGAGTTAATCATAATTAACTGACATTACCATATTCGATATGGTATCAATCCTTCGGTGATGTTAAACAAAATTTCTTAAAGAGAATGAAAATACCATAAATATGTCATCCATGAAGAACCAACACAAAATGAAGGCAATATGGATAGTGCACCAATATTTGTTAATGGAGTTCACTCACAATGTGAGCTACATCTTTCGGCCCAACTTCAAAGTGGAGAGGCCTATTTATTGTCTTAGAAAAACAATGGAAAATAGATGGAAATGCCTCACTTTTTGGGATGACCCAAAAATTTGACGCTTAGATCCCAATTCTAATTGTACCAGTGGATTCCTTCCAATTTTTTTAGAAAAATGAGTATAAACGTGATCAGAATCTGGAACCGTCACCTCCTTCTCAAATTTCATACCATAAGAAATCAAAATATGTTTTGAATACCAAAATATTCCTTGGAATGTGCTCCAAAATATCCTTAGAATCTACCTTGAGATATGTTCTTATGCGGTACCCCTCTCGACCTACCACCCATCGCACAATGGCTTCCCAGACCTTCAACGAAAGGCAAGCTCGAGGAATGCTCCTAACCCATGGGATTAGTGAATATAGCAGCAACTCCATTTTTTGTTCCACTCCCCAGCAATAGTTGCTCCTCTCCATGATCGTAGTTCCTCTCCCCTGTCCTTGAATGGTGTCAATATATAAATTTTTTGTTGCACAAATAAACCAATGCCCATAGTTGGTATGTTTTTTGGAATTGACTATATTTAAACGTTGGTATGTTGGGGAGGTCCCAGGGTCAAACCGCGGGCCTCCCATTTTAGCTTTAATACAAAAACTTTGGTTTGAAATACATGGTTATTTTGGTTTCATATATAGTTTGGTTTAACTATAGATGTGAAAAAAACTCGTAAACCATATAGAAAAACCCATAAACCATAGTTCATAAATTCATGGAGGTTTGGCATACATTTCAATCCCACTCGGGTCTATTTCGAGGTGCCATGTGCCACCCTTTGATTGGGCCACATGGTAACTTTCTATTGGCCCAGTCATCTTCCACCCATGCTTGTATAGTGTGGACACAAGGCACACCTTGGTGATGCCATGTGGTGCACTTTGAGGTGCCACATCACCTATTATAGTCCACCAGCTAGTTATGCCCACTAACTAGGTTGCCACATGTCACTCCTAAGTGGTTCCATGTGGCCTCTTCTGGTGGTGGCACGTGGCAAAGTTAGTGCCCATTTTTACTATTTGTTAGAAACTCAAAATGAACATAAATTTGTCATATATACTTAGATTGAGGTGTCATTTACACATTGGAATCATCACAACGAGATCTATGGCTTGGTACTAATTTTGATGAGATTTGAGGACTTCAAGTTTTTAGGATTTTTGGGATCCTCTTGGATCATTCCTCCCCACTGAGGATATTTTAGGCCTCCAAAATACTTATCAATCAATAGGTAGGTGAGGGAATTCTCCCTTAATTTATCCTTTTTAATCCAGCATGCCTTTTTGGGATGCATTCCTTTGAAACCCACTCGAAGGTACTCTAGATCTTCCTGTCGTGATGTTTTCAAGAAACATGTCCAAGTACTCTAGAGAGAAATCATCCACTGATGGAACTTGACCACTCTCCTTTGGATCCATGATCATGGGAGGATCATAAAGTTTCAATTTCTCTATATTGACTACGAAATACATTTGGATATAAGATGGTAGATCAAGGAGATAAGAATTTGTACCAAGATAGTGAATGGAACATATCTGATTGGTTTCATTTTTTTTCCTTCTCCCTTCAAACTATCCTTGCTGATTTAAATCCATACTTGGTATCCAACCTAGAACTAATGATAAACCTTGTGCCTGTCATGCCGAGCCTTATACCATGCCTAAATCTTCTCTAAATGTTCCTACACTTCGTAATGTATCATTTGGATCCTTTTAATGGACTTGTGAGCTTTGTCTTCATCACTTTGCTCATTGGAATACTCATATTTCCCAAATACTAAATCCAAGGGTGAATTTGGAAGGTACCCAAAGTATGTATCAAATGGTGAAATTCAAGTAGAATGTTGCAAAGCCGTGTTGTACACATGTTGAACATAATGTATTTGTTCATCCCACCACTTAGGATGCTTCCTATAATAGCCTTGGAGAAAATGAACCATTTTTCTATTGATGAGATCTGTCTATCCATTATTCTATGGATGGAAATCATACTCCTGTTTAGCTTGGTTTCCATCATTCTCCACAAACTTGTCCAAAAATATCCAAGGAATAGAGAATCTCAATCTGAGACAATGAGTGTGGGTAGTCCAAAATGTACCCATACATGTTGAAAGAAAAGTAGAGCAATTTTCTCAGCACTAATTTGATTTTTACTCGGAATTAAGACACACATCTTGCTAAACTTATCCACTACTACATACAAGTAGTCATGACCACTTCTTGATAAAGGCAAGCCCCCTACAAAATCCATGGAGACACTCTCCCAAGGATGACAAGGAATAGGGGGTGGTGTGTACAACCCAAATTTTATATTAGTGAGCTTGCAATTTTAGTGCATAACGCACCCCTTTACATAATTGGTTGAAATCTCTTTCATCTAAGGTAAATAACACAACTTCTGCAAATGATATACTTTATTTACAACCCCAAAATTCCCAGATACAAGAGAATTGTGAGATTCTCAAATTACATGGACTCTTTGACTTGTAGGAATACATAACTTACCAAGATGGTAAAGTAACATTCCCTACAAATAATAATTATTCACCAAATGGAACTGTTGAAGAAAACTCATCCACCTGAAGTGACGAGCTGATGCAACTTGGTCTATGAGTGGATATCTTGCAAAGGCTAATGGTCTGTATGTATGACAATATCCTTACCTATCAATTAATGCTTCCATTTTTTGACATTTTGAACCAAGGAATACAACTCTTTTTCATATGAGGGATAGTTAACAATTGCTTGAGAGAAATTATCAAAGTGGTAACAAACAAGATTATTATGTTGCATTTATATTGCACCCAAGGAATATCCACTAGCATTCATCTCTATCTCAAATGGCTACTGAAAGTCTGACAAGGTTAGTATTGGTGCCCAGTTGATATTCTCTTTCAAGATGTTGAAATTTGTCTATTTCTTTCCTTCCCACTGAAATTTTTTCTTCGCACTGTACATGACCACATTTGGAAGGATCTCATGTTGGATTTCCCTCTTGGGAGACAATCCACATGGTTCCTGAAAAATATAATCATAGTTAGAAACAATATCAAACATTTCTTTCTTGTGAGAAGGATTATAATCTTTGAAAGAATCATATGTCTCAACATATTTTTCCCTCACAACCATGAGCATACACTTCTTGCTTGATTTTATGACTCCATTCATCTATCTTGCATTAACAAGAGTTAATTTGACTTTCATGTGGTGAGCTTTGACAATACATTCCACCCCATCTTTGGTGAGATTGTACTTGTTCTCATGCCTAAAGAAGACTTTCTTTCTACCATATAAGTATTTTCTTCCCAAGACTATACCACAAATTTCAAGTGGGACAATATCTAAATCAACCTCATCTATCAACTTTGAAGAAACAACAAATTTGACCTTACATTGCTTGGCGAAATTGAGTTTTTCATTAACGCACACCCAACTGATAGGATAGGGTTTTAGATGAGGTCTCATTTCCAAACCCAACTTCTTAACAATTGATTCTGAGATCAAATTAACTTGAGAACCTAGATCAAACAATGTATCTATTTTTGTGTGCTTAGATACAACTCTTATATGAAACAATTCACTTCTTTTTCTTTCATCATCATGAGATTTACTTTCAAAACTTGAACTAGCATGAAAGGAAATTTTACCTTGTACACCAACGGTTGTGATCTGCATATCATGAACAGAATCATAACTTAGATCTATTTTCACTGTAGTATCTGTATTTTGCTTCTCTTTTCCACCAAAGTTATTAGGCTTTAACTCTATATTTATCCGTTGAAAAATGCAACAAGAAATTATCAATTTGAATTTTCCTTGATTAAATTAAGAAAAATTGAATTTCCACATTAGCAGAAAATTTTGATGTAGTTAACTCGTGTGACATGTCTTGTGTCACTTAGTTTACTTATTAAATTCGAGTTGGAGGAGTCACAGTTCAATTAAGCATGTGTGATTTCTATTTGTAGCAATGAAGGTAATTTATTTCAAGTCGTTTTTAGTTAAACTAGTTCCAACTGTTGGAGGAACTAGTGGAAGGTCAGTTGTGCAATGGGACTTCAGTAAAACTCAGTGATCATCCAGTTAATTTATCAATCAATCCAAAATAGATAATGCATGTAGAGAATTCAAGTTACCCAGCTGTGGTGGAGATTCCAAGGTAGTGTAACATCAGTTGTAGACTAGTCTTGAGTGTACATGTGTTACATGTAGGCATATGATCAACCTTGGGAATTACACAATTCATTTTAGAGAAATTCCTAAATAATAGCGGCCTAATTTCTCAAGTAATTTCACAAGGAAATAGGGGCTCAAGCAGAGGCAAAAATTGACTAAGCCTGGGTCAGAGCTTCTCAGTGAGCAGAGAGATAGGTTATTCACTTGCAAGTTGTTCTCATTTGAGCAAAGAAATTGCAATACATATCTATTCATCAAATTAATGCAAGCAGGCATTTGTGTTTTTAACAGATTTCTTTCCTTGGGAAAAATATTGTGTGCATGTGTCGCATGTTTGTGATTTAAGTTCTCAATTGTGAATCGATTTTCATAGAGTAGCAGAGTAGGTTTATGTCTTGTGATTTTGATTAAAACGTCATGAGAAGTTACAAATCTAAACCATAATTTCTACATGGTATTAGAGCAGGATTCACATTAGAGAAGGAATTTCAAATTTGTTTCTCAAGAGGTAATTTGCAGTTTAGTGTAGCGGGATCTCTTCAAATTTGAGAAGATGACCTTCAACGAGATGAGGCTAGAGTATGCCTTGAAAGGTAACTCTAATCTCATTACATGAAAGGATCTCATGGAGGTGGTATTTGATGACAATGGATTGCTAGAATACATCAAGAGAGATGTTGTAAAACCAACGAAATATGATTCCTAGAACCTTTCTCAGTGGAAGAAAGATGTATCAAAGGAGAGGAGAATGATATTGGAGGGAGTACAGGACCACATTTTCACCAATCACCATAGGAAACAAACTCCTTATGTAATGTGGTAGGAACTAACATATATGTTCGAGAATAGTAGTGACCATAAGAAATTGGCGCTCAAGGATAAACTTTGAAATATCAAGATGCAAAAGAATGAAATTATCCAATAGTATCTGAGCATGTTCACATAAGTCCGTGATGAGCTTGTAGGAATTAGTGTTACTATTTCATAGGGTGACTTGGTAAGCCTAACCCTTCTGGGCCTTCACAAGAGATGGCATAACTATCAATATTTAGTGAATGTGAGGTAGAAAATACCGAAATGGTAACTTTTATGGTCTGATTTGGTACATGAGGAAATAAGGTGGAATACTAGAGATGCGACTTCATCCAGCGTAGAGGACGAAGAAAACTTTGCATTGGTTGGAAAGGGAAAGAAATGAAAAGGGAAGAAATCTCAAACCAAACCAAAATCCAACCAAGGGGGCAAGAAGAAATATTTGTCCAAAATTAAATGCCTTCATTGTCATAAAGTCAGGGACTATGCCATGAAGTTTCCACACAAAAGGGAAAGCTAGAAGACCTCAGGAGGAACATCTGGTGAATCATTGGCCTCAAATTTTTACCTTAACTTCACCCTTATCACATGCATGGGTAGTGCAATGATGGGGAGCATGTGATAATTGGACTCTGGTGCCTCGTTCCACATGACAGGGTGTAGAGACTTTTTCAGTGACCTGGAGGAGAAAGATCTCCATATGCACATTGATTTGGGGCAAGAAAAAAGGTACAACATGACTGGGATTGGTATAGTCTCCCCTCTTTGATCTAAAATGTTAGGAAAACTTGTTAATGCTATGCAATCTCCCTCATCAGTATTAAAAGCATGAGATTAGGATCGTCTCAAATTAATCAGAATGTGAAGGATTATGTATCAAGTTATGTGTTTTTTATGAGTAATTCATGAGGTTAATTAGCTATTTAAAACACATGTAAAACAATTAAATAACAACTAATTAAAACACAACAAATTCATAACAAGGAGTTCACCTCTCCTAGGCTACATCTCCTTAGACATGCTTCAATGGCTAGGCCCTCTTTAGATTAATTGTCAAGTCTCTTATTACATGCAACTGAAGTGCTCCAATGGCTTTTCAAACTACTCCGTTGGATTCTTAAGACCCAAAAACACAAAAAATGACTCTCCAAGCTCTGCAATTGGACTTCAACTGATCTAGGCTTGAGCTCCTCTCTTGGTGTCCCTAGGCTTCATTAAACTTCAACGTAGAAAAATCATGTACAGAAGTGTGTTTATACCTCTGCAACCTATTCCATTGTGTTCAGAGCATCAACATCATCTAGGAATGACACTTTATGAGCCAAAATT
Source organism: Pinus tabuliformis (assembly GCA_031772625.1). Classification (NCBI taxonomy): domain Eukaryota; kingdom Viridiplantae; phylum Streptophyta; class Pinopsida; order Pinales; family Pinaceae; genus Pinus; species Pinus tabuliformis. Next base: position 730,847,151 of record CM062804.1, read on the forward strand.
GGCCGAAAACTGCGAAAGTTATGGCTTCTTCAGTTTTTCCTAAGAAATCTCCACTAAATCTGGAAAAATTCTAGTTAACTCCATCAAATTTGGAGTTAACTCTGGATTTTTCGGCTCTGACAAACTAATCCCACTTAATTAGTGATAAGCATAGAATAATTAATTCTAAACCACAGTTAAACCCGTTTAATCCGTGTAGTTAGAATTTATGTTAACGGTTAAGGGTTTTGGTCACATGCACGGTTAAGTCTAGCGGTTAATGCTAGTGGTTACCCAGTGGTTAAATGCTAACTGTTAAGGGTTTTTGTAACATGTGTAGTTAATTCTAGTATTAATGCTAGTGGTTACCCGACGACCTGCCCAAAATTTCACTGTGCGCCAATATATGTGGTCCTTTGGGAGGGACATGTTGCAACCTTCGGGCTTGCCACTTGTCCCCTCCTCATTAGCCCACTTCAAACCAATAAAAAATTTCCACGTCACCGCACCTACAAACCAATCATAAGATGCCACGTGTTGAATTTTGATTGAGAATTGGCTGACCTTTGACCCTGCCTAGTCACCCACCACGTCAACAGTACGGAATGCTAACTGTGCAATGACTACATCTTTTTTTTAAATTCCTCAGTTTGGCAAAGCAGACAGAACATGATATCTTCCTCATACGAGCTCGATTTTCAGTGAAACGAGTTTCATTGGGATTTGTTTTCTAAGACGGACACATTCATTAAGGTTTTGAGTGATTATGATAAATTTGATTTTTAAGCTAAATACTAAGCACCTGACCATTCCTCCCCACTGGAAGCCTTTTGGACCCCAAAAGATACTATCAATTGTTCAGCAGTTGAGGGTACAACTCCCTCTCCTTCTTGATCTATAACCATTTGGCTTTAGAAGGATTTTGTCCCTTGATTCTCACTCTAAGGTATTTGACATTCCTCTCTTTGAAGTTTTGGTTCTTCCGTCAAGTATGAGATCTTGTTGAAGTTCGTCAAGGTATTTGAGCGAGAAATCATCTATTGATGCTAGTTGAACATGATCTCCTTGATCATCAATCAAAGGAGGCTCAAATAATCTCAAATTATCAGCATTAAAAATAGAGTATATTTGCATATAAGGAGGCAAATCTAACTTAAATGCATTGTTACGAATCCTTTCCAGAATTTTAAAAGGACCATAATGGATTGGATTAAGTTTTTTACCTTCCCCTTGAAGTCTCTCTTTGCTAATATATAACCAAACTTCATCACCAACTTGAAATTTATGATCGACATAGTTTTTTTCATGCCTTTCCTTGTAGCTGTTTTGACTTCTTTCAAGGTGTTCCTACATTGTGTGATGTATCAACTGATTTTTCTCAATGTGCTTCCTTGCCTAATCGATGTCACCATGAACATCAATGGCAATATCTTTCTCAAAGATGAAGTCCAATGGAAATCTTGGAAAGTACCCAAAACAAGCCTCAAATGACAATGTATTTGTGGAAGAATGCTTTGCCCTGTTGTATGCATGTTGTATGTAATGCAACTGTTCATCCCACAACTTGGGATGTTTGCTGCAATATCCTCTAAGAACATGAATATTTGTCCTATTGACCACCTTGGTTTGTCCATTTGTTTACGGATGAAAGGTTGTACTCTTCTTCAGCTTAGTGTCCATCATGTCCCACAAATTTGACCAAAAAATCCCAACAAATCGAGAATCTTGATCACTTACAATGGAAGTAGGAAGACCAAAATGAACCCAAATATTTTGAAAGAAAAGATGATTTGTTTGTTCAACTATAATTTGTTTTTTACATGGAATTAGAATACACATCTTGCTGAACCTGTCCACAACTACATACAAGTAATCATGACCTTTCCTTGAAAACATAATACCTCCTACAAAATCCATTGAGATACTCTCCCATGGACGTGAAGGTACTAGAAGTGGAGTGTACGATCCTAGTTCCCTATTGCTAGGCTTACTTGTTGCACATAAAGAACATCCTCTAATGAAACAAAATACATTATCAAACATGTGTGGCCAATAGCAATACCTTTGGAGATTCGCTATTGTCTTACCTACATTGAAGTGTCCGGCGATCAATGAAGTGTGCGCCTCCCTTATGATACTATTTCTTTCTCCCCATGGAATACATAACTTTCCCAAGTGATACAAAAAATTGTTATGTACATGGTAATCTAACTCTTCAGTTTGGTTTCCTTACCTCAAGATTGCATACACATCTTGAAAATCATTATCATATGCATATTGTTCAATGTAACTTTCATGTAAAATAGCATTTTTCTTGAGTATAATAGATGAATTTACAATATGACTAGAAAGAATATCAGCTACCTTATTGTAGATTCCCTTTTTGTACTTGATAACCAAATGAAATTGTTGTATAAAACCCATCCATTTGAAGTGTCATGATTTCTGCAACTTTGACTGTGACTGTAAGTACTGCAATGATTGATGGTCCATATGGATAATGGTATGCTTCCCAATCAAGTGGTGTTTCCATTTTTTGACACTTTGTACCAATGATTAAATTTCTTTGTCATAAGTGGGATTGTTAGTCACAAATCCATTAAAAATTTCAGAATGAAATGAAATGGGCTTACCATGCACTGCTCCCATGGTGTAATCACTAGCATCTGTTTAAATCTCAAATGGTTGTCTAAGATCCGGAAGAGCCAATATCAGTGCTGAACTAATTTTTTTCTTTAAATAATCAAATGATTTTTTTTGTACATATCCCCAATGGAAGACTTTATTGACACTATTCAATGCATGTAATGCTACTGTAATGGAAGAAAAATTAGCAATAAATTTCCCCCAATATTGTGCTTCCCCAAGAAAATTTCTTAACTTTGTAACTGTATTGGGCTTGGGCCAATTTAGAATGACCTCAACCTTAGAGGGGTCTATCTTCAGCTCACCTCCTCCAACAATGTGTTCCAAATACACTAAAGAAGTCTTGCCAAATTCACATTTTGACATATTTAAAAACCATTGTTATTTTCTCAAGACATCAAGTACTTTGTTCATATGCATGACATGTTCATCTCTGGATTTGTTGAATATGAGAATATCATCTAAGTAAACAATGACAAAGTCATCTAGAAATGGTCTCAATACATCATTCATAACACTCATGAAAGTAGTTGGAGCATTTGTAAGACAGAAAGGCATAACGAGCCACTCAAAAAATCCTTGTTTAGTTTTAAATGTGGTTTTCCAAATATCCTATTCAACTATTCTAACTTGATGATAACCACTTTGTAAGTCTAACTTAATGAAATACTTTGCATACCTCAATTGATCAAGCAAATCATCAATTATTGGGAGTGGATAATGATTCTTTACCGTGATTTTGTTTAGTGCATGGAAATCCACTCACATGCACCAAGTCTCCTTCTTCTTTGGCACCAAGACAATGAGTGAACCACATGGAGAAGTAGATGGGCGTATGATACCTTTGTTAAGAAATTCTTGAATTTTATTCTTGATTTCCATGCTCTCCATAATTGACATGTGATACATGCCAATGTTTGGAAGTGGAACATCCTGCTGCAGCTGTATCTCATGCTGAATTCCCCTCTTGGGAGGTAACCCCTTTGGTTCCTGAAACATCTCGCCATGCTTTCTTACCACATCAAACAAATCATATTTTAATTTTTCATCACAACCTTCAAAAGATTCACAACCAATGTCATTCTTTTTCTTGATCATGAGAAACACAACATTTTTACTTGCATTTACTAGTCTCTTCATCTTCCCTACATTAACCAAAGAAATGTTTAGTTTTTTGCGATGGGCTCTCACAATATACTCCACCCCATCCTTGAGCAACATATATTTGTTCTCATGGCGATAAAATATTGCTTTCATATCATACAAATAAGGACTTTCCAAAATGATTCCTGAGATGTCAAGTGGAACTACATCTAACCCCACTTCATCAATGAACTTTTTAGTAATGGAAAACTTGAATACACATTTCCTTGTCACTTGTAAATTTGCATTATTGACTATCCAACCCAATGGATATGCCTTATGATGAGGTATAGTTTCAAGGTTAATAATTTTGACCAAGTCTTCTTAAATTAAGTTTTATTGTGACCCACTAGAAAATAATGCATCAATATTTGTATGATTTGAAATTACCCTTACATGGAACAACTCTATTCTTGATTCATCATTTGGAGTGTTGTTCTGACTATGTGAGGAACTAGTGCTTGCAACAACTTCTTTTCCTTTTGTAATCATGGCTGAAATCTTGGTCTCATCACTAGAATTTGAAACCCCCAATATATTTTAATAGTGTATCTTGGGAATTCAAGTTTACTCCTAACAACAAATCGCTCTCTCTAAACTCCTGGGTCTAGTCTTGAACTGTTTGGACCCTAAGTTGCCTAAATTTTGCCAACTCATAATTGATTTTTTCATTTAGGCTAAAGGATAAAACTGTCTTTTAATTGCATAAACAAATTCAACCTAAGAAATGGATATCTTACCATGAATTCATGTTTCCTCTTGAGTCTTTTCTTCCCACTAGACTAATGCAGCTCCTTCTAGCCTCAATGAAGCCAACTAGAACTTTATGTCATCTTCTTGAAGGTTTTGAATTCTACAATAAACCTCCAATTTTCGAATCCAATTTTATAACCTTTCTGCATTCACCTCACCATTGTACATGGGAAGTTCAAACTTAATGTCCAATTTGAGTAAGGGAGTTTTTTCCTTTGGGGTTTTTGAATGAGTATGAACAGTTTTTGTGGTGGAAGTGGAAGATGATGCTATTTGAGATGTTGAGGATGATGAAAATGATGAGGAAGATGAAGATGGTGGAGATGGAGGAGGCTTTCCTCCATTACCCTTTGAATCCTTCTTTTCATATTTCTTATCTCCTGATCTTCCCTCTGCATGTGGAGGCTTAGAACTCTCTCTAGCCATTCTAGTATTCCTATCTTAATAAAGGACTCTAACCATGTCAGTTAAGCCATAGAAAGATTTCTTGAATGCTTCCTCTTCTGAAAGACCTTCAGTCTCTCTTACTCTAGACATGATGGCTTTGGATTCAAGCTTAGCTTCTAGTACTTCTTGTACCTCCTCAATCTCAATTGATGGTAAAACTTGGGTTGCTTCAAGTGGAGATGGGATTGGAACTTTGGGTGGAGATTGTGGCCTTGTGGCTCTCCTTCTGGGCATTACCTGAGGAGTTGCTACCAATAGTTTCCCTTCTCCTCTTTGCAACTTTAACCTTGTAAGCATCAGAAATTTCCAACCATTAAAACCCTACTTGCACAAAACTCAAGCAATTAAGAAAATGACCTTTGTTTTCATACCAACTTGATCTGTTGTTGAATTTTAGTTTTGATGTGCTAATTTTAAGTTCATACTTATAAACAAATGCTTGTTAATTGCTTCATGTGCATAGGTTCCCTTATGGTGTTTGTGAATGAAAATAAGCAAATTTATCAAGTTTTATGTTAAGTTCATGATAAAAATAACATGAAGAACAAGTGTTGAACAACAACAATCAAATGTACAACAAACCATCAAAATGAACACTTAACATAATGTTTTAATGGAGTTCACCCTCCTGGGCTACGTCTCCTTGGTCTAGCTTCCATGGCTTGGGCCTCTATATTAGCTCAATAATGGAAAAAGTGTTGTTTAAAATGATCTAATGCTCTTGAAACCTACTTCAATGTGCTCATAATGCCCAAATCATCTAGGAGCACCTTTTCTTGATCTCCATTTGATCGAATTTTTCCCTAGTTATGGTCAAAATAGTTTCTCCTAGTAAACCTCCACTAAAACTGGAGGAACTCCAGTTAGTCTCACTAAAAATGGAGTTAGTGCAAAATTTCATGGTATCTTGAATTTTCCACCAAGTTAATCTGTAGTTAAATATGCATATAATTAGATATTAAACACGTTAATTAAGCACTAATCGCACTTAATGCAATTCCTGTGTGGTTCTGAAACCGTTGACCTGGTAGTTTAATGATAGTGGTTACATGTGATGACACGAAGTTCATGGTTATGGCTTAGTTGGCATAGTTTTACTGACCATTGGCTTGGTGGTTATTAAAACTGGTCACATGGGGGGGCCTAGCCCATGGGATGGCTCCCTCCTAACCCCCAACCACCATAACATTAAACTTTAAATACATGCGATGATCGTTGTAGGTTAAGTGCTGACGTGGTGGTAGAACGTTATGTCGTGTGGTTTGCTCGGGTGAGATCTCAGGTTCAACTCTGCCATCCTACCTAAAAGCTTACTATGCATTGATATATGTGGTCCTTTGGGGAGGGACATGTGGCGGCCTTTGGGCTTACCACTTGTCCCCTCCTCATTGGTCCACTTCAAACCAATAAAAACTTTCCACGTCACCACACTTGCAAACCAACCACAGGATGCCACTTGTTGCACTTTGATTGAGCGTTGAACAACCCTTGACCCTTCCTAGTCACCTGCCATGTTAGCAGTATAGACTGCTGATTGTGCAGTGACTGTACATTTTCTTTTTTAATTCCTCTATTTGGAAAAGCGGACAGAACATGATATCTTCCTCATATGAGCTTGTTTTTCAGTGAAACGAGTTGTGTTGGGATTGTTTTTCTGAGATGGACGCAGTCGTTCAAGTTTCAATCAATTATGAGAACTTTTATTTTTTAGCTAAATACGGAGCACTTGACCATACCCTTAACTGCTAGCGGTTAACTCCAAATTTCAACATGTTAAAGATTAAATACATTGTGCGGTCATAGTTCTTTAAGAAATACGGTGGTGGTGTAGTGGTTATACATATCACTTATGGGGGTGAGGTCACGGGTTCGACTCCCTAGCCTTCCATATAACATTTTTCTACGCTTGATGCTCATAAGCCTTCGGGAAGGGACATGTGGTGGCCTCCAGGCTTGCCACATGTCACCTTCTCATTAGTCCTCCTCTAACCACTCATAAAACAACAACTCATCAAACCTTAGAAAAATCGCAATGTGCCACTTGGAGAGACCTGGTTGAACGTTGAACATCATTCGACGTACACAGTCACCTGCCACATCAACAATATGGACTACTGACTAAGTAGTGACTATAATTTTTTTTTCAAAATTCTGTTTGGCAAAGTGGTCAATAGGCTCTAACTTTCTCATATGAACTTCGTTTTGAGTAAAATGAGTTGCGATGGGATCATATCACCAAGACAGATGTTTTCGTTTAGGTTTTGATTGATTTCGAGCACTTTTATTTTGAGCAAATTTTTTCCCCTAATCCAGATTCTAATCACTCATTCCCATTGACAAGCTTTTCGATGCACAAAAGTTGGTTATCTGATGATAGTTGAATACTCTTCTCCTTCCCAAGTTATATCAATTGATTCAACTTGGAAAAACCTCCATGACAACCACTTGGGTTCACTGACATGCCTTGCCTTGCAAATGGCTTGGCACTTCAACCAATGTTCTCCTTTTGGTGTTGACCCAATCAAACACTTGTTGGTTGCTTGTGGATTAAACACCTTGTTGTACTAAAGTGATCCCTCGGTGCTTGGAAAGCTAACTGATGGCCTTCCCACTGAGAATCATGTTCCTCCTTTGCAAAACATTTGGAAACCACTTTTCCAAGTTAAGCCCATCTGAGTGAACTACAAAAATGAGTTCCAATATCAGTAATAACAAGAAAAGAAATGACCATTCTTTTACCTCCACAGTTCCAAATTTCACATCTAGAAGAATTCATTCGCCATCTCTTTCGCTTCTTGGCGTCAACACATCAAATCACATTGTAGACCATTTGATGTTTTACAAGGGCTGCAATTTTTTTTAGCATTTTTTTCCACTTTCTCTTCTTGATTCCATCATCCTCCAGTATTAACATGCTACTCATGTCATGATTTTAGAATGAAGGCTAATCATGAGCCTCTTGCTCAATCTTGGACCTTCCAAAATCTTGCGACATCTTATCACAAGAAACGCAATTAACCTTGAAAAACACTCATGCAAGAATATAACTTGACAACCTCTTCCTTTTGCTTCTTCAAAACGACAAATGTCACATCATGTGAACATCACAATGTACTCTTACATATTTGTGTATAAAATATCAACTAAACATAAGTCAAAAAAGCATACTTCTTCAAACAACCAACTTTCAAGTCAAGCAAAAGCATGCATAGCAACTTGACAATTTAAAAAAAGAATTCCACATTTTCATGAAACAATTCATCACATCTTCCTTTCATCTTTGGAGACAAAATCAACTCTTCCAAGTCGATTTAACATACATGTAACAATCAATCGACTAGACAAGGCACTTATGCATATGCAAATGATCAACATTCTGATGTTGACAACATACTTGTTAACAAAGCAATCAACCAACACAAGTCAATCACTCATGCATGTTCAAGCACAATGAAACTATAAAAAATTCCATTGTTCACACACACAAACTCTCATGCATGTATAACAATTCTCAACTCTCTCACAAGTACAATCACAAGTACAAGAATCCCAGTGGTATGTACGAGTACTTAAAGAGTTGAAATGACCAAATTTGCTGCAATAAAGTGAGTCAACATACTCCACTTTTGAACACCTTCCTGGCGTAAACATGCAAGTAAAAGAATGCAACATGCATGCAAATTTGCAGTTGCAAATTTCCATCTTTGCTGCATCTAATTGAGTCAACATAACTCTACTTTCGAACATCTTGCTTAATGCAATATGAAACATACTTTAAGAAGAAAATAAATGCATCCAAATAACAAGGAAATGCATCAATAAGGAAATATTTGCATCAATTATCAAAAGAAATGCATGGCCTTAATTGGTTAAGAAATCTAACCATCTCTTTCCAAACCATTTCAATGGCGCTTCTTTCAGCTGCACTTCATCATGTGTATCATTCTGACCCACATCAATTATGGAATCCTCTTTTCCATTCCTACCAAAATCTCTCTCCACCTTCTTCAAATGTCATGGATGACTTGTTGGATACAAAGTCCAACACTTGTCTACAAGCTGACCCTGCTTATGGCAATGGCTGCAAAATAATTGCATCTTATTTTCAACATGGTTTCCATTATCCTATTGACCTTTGGCTTTCTGTCTCTTTTGTTTTGAAAGTTTCCTATGTATGGCTATCCTCTTCCAGCACCTCAAAATAGTATGGTTATTCAAACCACGAAAGGAACATGCAAATTTTCTCCAAACCTTATGTGAAGATTTACCATGTTTATCATAATCAAAAGAAACATGATTAAAAGGCAGATTTATACCTTGCACATAGACCTTTTTCACCTTAACCGCTAGCATTTAACCACCGAGTAGCCACTAGCATTAACCATTATACTTAACCACGCATGTGGCCAAAACCCTTAACTGCTAGCATTAAACGCTAACTGCGCAGATTAAACGAGTTTAGCATTAATTAATATAAGCTTATCACTAATTAAGCAGGATTAGTTTGGCGGAGAAGTAAAATCCAGAGCTAACTCAAAATTTGGCAGAGTTAACTGGATTTTTTCTAGATTAAAACATCAAATGGTCTATAATGTGATTTGATGTGTTGACTCCAAGAAGTGAAAGAGATGGCGAATGCATTCTTCTAGATGTGGAATTTGGAACCATGGAGGTAAAATAATGGTCATTTATTTTCTTGTTATTATTGATATTGGAACTCATTGTTGTAGTTCACTCAGATGGGCTTAACTTGGAAAAGTGGTTTCCAAGGAGAAGCTTGCATCGAATGCATGTTTTTCAAAGGAGGAACATGATTCTCAGTGGGAAGGCCATCAGTTAGCTTTCCAAGCACCGAGGGATCTCTTTGGTACAATAGGGTATTTAATCAGTAAGCAGCCAACAAGTGTTGGATTGGGTCAACAGCAAAAGGAGAACATTGGTTGAAGTGCCAAGCCATTTGCAAGGCAAGGCATGTCAATGAACCCAAGTGGTTGTCATGGATATTTTTCCAAGTAGAATCAATTGATAGAACTTGGGAAGGACAAGAGTATTAAGCTGTCATTAGATAACTAGCTTTTGTGGGTCAAAAATCCTATCAGTGCGAATGAGTGATCGGAATCTGGATTAGGGGCAAAAATTTTCTTAAAAATAAAAGTGATCAAGATTAATCAAAACTTGAACAAAAATGTCCGTCTCGATGACAAGATCCCAATGCAACTCGTTTCACTCAAAATGGAGTTCGTATGAGAAAGTTAGAGCCTGCTCACCGCTTTGCCAAACAAAAGAATTTTGAAAAAAAACGTACAATCACTGCCTAGTCAGTAGTCCGTACTGCTGATGTGGTAGGTGACTGTGAAGGTCAAAGGATGGTCAACGACCAACTAGGTCTTGCCAAGTAGCACATTACGATTGGTCTAAGGTTTGATGAGTAGGTGTTTTCTGATTGGTTGGAGGAGGACCAATGAGAAGGTGACACGTGGCAAGCTCGTAGGTTGCCATGTGTCCCTCTTCAAAGGCCTATGAGCATCAGGCATAATATAAAAATTTTGTATGGTAGGATGAGGATTTGAAATCGTGACCTTGCACCCACAAGTGTTATGCTTGTCAGGCCAGGTTATCTCAGAAATCAATGAGCGCAAAAGAACTGAGTGAGTATTATTCATTCAACTATTATTATTTATACAAATACAAAACGGATCAGTTCATCTTCTAGATGACTGTCCGACTTCACCTCATCCGTTTCGGATTAGGTGTCAACATTCCCCCCCTTAATCTGAAGGGATGTTGGTGAGTCCAAGCATCGTTCTGAATCTTTCAAGCTTTTCTCTTCCAAGCGCTTTGGTGAAGATGTCTGCAATTTGCTCGTTTGTGGAACAATGACGAAGATGGATTGTTTTGGCCTCAACATGATGTCGGATCAGATGATATTTAGTATTGATGTGCTTAGTACGATCATGGAATTTTGGATTCTTGGCCAACTTTATTGCAGATGTGTTATCAATCATGAGTGGAGTAGATTGTATTTGTTTTACTTGCAAATCTTCAAGAATTTTCCTGAGCCACACAATTTCTTTCGTTGCTTCAGCTGCTGCCACGTATTCTGCTTCTGTTGTGGAATTTGCTGGTACTGATTGTTTGCGTGATCTCCAGGAGACAGCTCCTGATCCAAGACTCATAGCATATCCTGAAGTAGATACCCCAGTTTCTTTGTCTCCATCGAAGTCTGAATCAAAGTATCCAATCAAGTTGAAGTCGTCCACCTGTGTATACTTGATTCGAAGGTCTTGAGTTCCCTTCAAGTACCTTAGAACTCTTTTTGCAGCAGACCAATGTCCCTCACAAGGCTTTTGCATAAGCCTGGAGAGGATTCCAACAGCAAATGAAATGTCTGGTCTGGTAGTAGTGAGGTAGATGAGACTTCCTACAAGCTGTCTATACTTTGTTGCATCCTCAAATTCTTTTCCTTCAGTAGATGTGAGCTTCAAGTTTTGTTCCATTGGAGTAGAAAGGGGATTGCACTCTGTCATGCCAAATCTGTATAACAAATCTCCAATGTATTTCTTTTGAGAAAGAAATATGGACTTTGGATGTTGGGTTACTTCAATGCCAAGATAGTAATGAACATAGCCCAAATCAGTCATTTCAAAAAATTTTCCTAATTCTTTTTTTATGGATGCAATATAGCTTTCATTGTTCCCTGTCATTAAAAGATCATCTACATATACCACAAGATATACAACTGTTTTGCCAACTTTCTTGACAAATAAAGTTGCATCATCAAGATCAAAATGTTTGAAGTTGAGTTTCAGAAGATGCTCAGTTAGTTTTTCATACCAGGCTCGTGGTGCTTGTTTGAGGCCATACAAGGACTTCACAAGTTTGCATACTTTGTGTTCATGTCCTTTCACAGCAAATCCTTCAGGCTGGGACATAAAAACATTCTCTTTTAGATCTCCATTCAAGAATGCAGTTTTTACATCCATTTGATGAACTTTCCAACCGTTCTGAGCAGCTAGTGCAAAGAGTGTCCGGATGGTGGCCCATTTTGCTGTGGGAGCAAAAGTTTCCTCATAATCGACCCCTTCCTTCTGTGCAAAACCTTTTGCCACAAGCCTAGCTTTGTGCTTGTCAAGTGAGCCATCAGCTTTGTACTTGTTCTTGTAGACCCACTTGCATCCAATTGGTTTGGTTCCAAATGGAGGATCAACCAGCTTCCAAGTGCCATTCTTTATGAGGGCATCATACTCCTTCTGCATCGCTTCTTTCCATTCATCATGAGAAGCAGCTTCTTTGAAGGAAGTTGGTTCAAAATCTGTAGACAAGTTCAATTCACAATCATAAGTAACATCCATATCAACAGGTGAATTAGAGTTATCTACATCACCTCCATCTTGTCGGTTTGAATTTCGGGTTCCTGTTTTTCCAATTTCATCAGGATGAACACTTTCAAGTGTCTTTGTCAGCCACTTTGGGGGACCTTTCTGAGATGGTCCAGGCTGTTCTGTTGATTGAGTTGGGTCTGAATCAAGATTGAGTCTCCCAATTCTATCAATTACATCACTTAAAGCATCATTCGTTGTTGGAGTGTCATGCAGGGGAGATTGTTCTTCAGAAGAAGATTCCACATGTTGATCTAGTATAGGAATCCCCCCTTCAAGATGTGGAATCTAATTATCAAACTCTTGAAATGATTTCGGTTTTGTGAATCTATCCAAGCGATCAAGTTGCCGCTCAACAACATTGTCAGATTTGGATGATTCAAGAAAAATGACATCTCTAGATAAAACAAACTTTTTATTTACTTCATCATAAAGGCGGTATGCTTTAGATGTGTTTGAATACCCCAGGAAGATACACTTACGACTTCTTGCACCAAGTTTGTTTCTATGTACCTTTGGTATTAAAGCATAACAGGTGGAACCAAATATCCTGAGATGTTTTACCGAAGGAACATGTCCATACCACAATTCATAAGGAGTCTTGTTTCTTATAGCACTAGATGGACATCTATTCTTTATATATGCAGCACATAGAACAGCATCAGCCCAAAACATTGTCTTTACATTTTTGAAGAAAAGCATGGATCGTACCATATTCAAAATTGTTCTGTTCATTCTTTCAGCTACACCATTCTGTTGAGGATTATAAGGCACAGTTGTTTGATGTTTAATCCCATGTTGGCGAAGATAGTGTTCAAATTCATTTGATGTATATTCTTTTCCATTATCAGTGCGAATAGACCCAATATGAGATTGTGCATAATTTTCAATCCACTTATGAAAATTCTTAAATGTTTGAAAAGCATCAGATTTGTTCTTCAATAAGTAAACCCAACACATTCTGGTGTAATCATCAATAAATGTCATGATATATTTATTTCCATTTGCATAAGGAACAGGCATTGGACCACATAAATCTGAATGAATAAGTTCAAGCTTCCTATGTGCTCTTGAATGTGAATCATGAAAAGACTGTTTGCTATGCTTTCCTAGAATGCAAGCATCACATTGTTTATGTTTTCTAGGAATTGTAGGCAAACCAGCAACACCATTTTTCTTCAACAAGCGGAGACTATCATAGTTTAAATGTCCAAATCTAGCATGCCATAATAAACTTGATGGAAGTGCACCTTCTTCATGATGAGAAATATATGAGAAATGCTGTGCATGAGCAGAGGTTCCTTGCAGTTTAAGGAGTCTTTCTTCTTCTATACCCCTCATGACAAGTGAGTGGTCAGATGCCTTTCTTACCTCAAGCTTGCCATCAAACATGTGAATGGAGTGACCTTGCTGGCGGATGTGGACCAGGGACAGCAAGTTTCTCTTCAGCTGTGGGAGATATAGAACATGATCTAGAAGAAAGTCTGGAAGACCAGGCAGTTTAAGCCTGATTGTGCCAAGCCCTGATGGCTTGATTTTTGACTGATCTGCAAAGTATACTGCTCCATCAACATTGTTAGTGAAATCTTCAAAGAAATCTCTCCTATGAGTCATATGACAGCTTGCTCCTGAATCAAGCAACCAGTCATTTTTCGAAGAAGCAAGTGAAGCATTAAACATATCTTCATTTACTCCAATGTTACATTGTGCCTCAATATAGTGAGCGGATTCAGGTGCTTTACCTTTGTCTGAGTCATCAGTTTTACCTTTCTGCTGATTTCTTCTCTGCTCAATCTTGTCCCATGGTAGCTTGCATGTAGAAGCATCATGTGATCCATTTCGTTTGCAGCGAATGCAATGCAGATCTGCCTTTTCTGCTTGAGGATGTCTGCCCCCCCTGCCTCTGAAGTATCTTCCTCTTCCTCTTCGTCCACCTCTTCCTCTTGTAGAATCTTGAGCAGGCTGCCTTTCTTTATGAGCAAGACAAACAGTCTCTTCAGAAGATTCAGGGACTGTTTTCTTTCCAAAGGCTTTCTCTCTTTCAGCAAACTTTTTCACAAGAGAGTCAAAGGTTATATCTTTAAGGTTGAGCTGGATATCTCTCTTAAGGTTACATCACTTAAAGCATCATCCGTTGTTGGAGTGTCATGCAGGGGAGATTGTTCTTCAGAAGAAGATTCCACATGTTGATCTAGTATAGGAATCCCCCCTTCAAGATGTGGAATCTGATTATCAAACTCTTGAAATGATTTCGGTTTTGTGAATCTATCCAAGCGATCAAGTTGCCGCTCAACAACATTGTCAGATTTGGATGATTCAAGAAAAATGACATCTCTAGATAAAACAAACTTTTTATTTACTTCATCATAAAGGCGGTATGCTTTAGATGTGTTTGAATACCCCAGGAAGATACACTTACGACTTCTTGCACCAAGTTTGTTTCTATGTACCTTTGGTATTAAAGCATAACAGGTGGAACCAAATATCCTGAGATGTTTTACCGAAGGAACATGTCCATACCACAATTCATAAGGAGTCTTGTTTCTTATAGCACTAGATGGACATCTATTCTTTATATATGCAGCACATAAGAGAGATATCCAGCTCAACCTTAGTGGATTTTATATCATGCATTATAGACTTTATTTCAGATGCAAGAGCAAGAGGATCATTATTTTTCAGTTCAAGAGTGAAGAGTTTAATCATGAGCTGAACAACTTCAAGTGCAGAATGTGTATCATAGAGTTCTTTCAGCTTTTGTATAGCTTCAAAGGCAGTGGAATAGCAGGAAATATGACGACTTACTTCCTCATTGACAGATGCTGCGATCAATGCAAAGGCTTTGCTGTTCTTGTTTTCCCAAATGGCGAGTTCTTTGTCTGATGTGGGCTGCACAGGGTCTCTGTCTTCTTCTCCGACACACACTCCTTTCCACAGTTCATTGTAGATAAGGGTGTGTTTTACCATCCGAGACCATTCAGAATAGTTCTCCTTGCCAGTGAGAACTATTCCGACCATAGAAATGATTGAATGCATTCTATAAAAAAAAATCTCTGCCAAAAACACTTCTGTTGAGAGAGAAAAAAAAATCCTTCTGAAAAAATATCTCTGCCAAAAACTTCTGTAAAAATATCCTTATATGATTGCCTTATGCATTATATATATCACTGCTCAATATGATTGCCTTATGCATTATATATATTACTGCTCAATATGATTGCCTTATGCATTATATATATCACTGCTCAATATGATTGCCTTATGCATTATATATATCATTGTTCAAAAAATCAAAGGGCGCTCAATCACATATATCACTGTTTAAAAATCAAAGGGCGCTCAAATATCAATGTATATCACTGTTCAAAAAAGGCGCTCACATATATATATATGACATGAAAACACTGTGGTATCCGCTGACATGAAAACACTGTGGTATATGTGGTATCCGCTAACATGAAAACACTGTGGTATATATATATGACATGAAAACACAGTACTCGGCCTTGTCTTTCACGTCAAACACTGTTTCAAAAAAACTCGGGAAAGTTGAAACCATGTCAGGAAACGCTGTATTAGAAACGCACAGTATATATGATGCAACCACTATTAACGCAGAGGTCAGTGGTCAGTATATATGATGGAAGACCAATGGTTATTTGAGATAAGGACGCAGCCACCACAGTTCTTTAAAAGATAAAACGCAGTCTTCAATATACGTTTAAGGCATAACATTAAAGGCATCTGTTATATCAAAACACGGGTCTCCTGAGCGTAGTGCTGTTCATACCACTGACGGAAAGGAGCAGCATCAACCAGTATCGAGTTTCAAAGCCCTCCGCTTTACATTGCCATGTCCAAGCACGCACAGCGAGATAGGTAAAAAGGTCTCACAACAGACACGCACAGCCTCACCACAGCGTCTCAAAGCGCAGGCTTCTTCACAACGTTATCAATACGTTAAACGCAAAGGCTATCAATACGCTAAACGCAGGATATTAAAAGGCAGGTCTTAATACGTTGCAAAAAAAAGCAGTGGTCATATATTAACGCAGGTCTTTAATACCATACGCAGTCTCAATATACTGTTGTCAGGTCTTCAATACCATACGCAGTCTACGTTAACAGGCAGCCCTTAATACATTAAAACAGCTTTAATAAGTTATCTTACAGTAAAACGATACCGTTCTCTTCCTTCGTTCTCTTCCACGACTTCCACATACAGCAACGGACCTCAACGCAGCATATGCAGCGATGTCAGAAGGGAGTAGGTGTCAGGCTATTCAGAGAGCGTATGCAGCACTGGTGCGCCAGGGAGCAGAGGCAGCAGAGGAGTTACACTATTTCTGGAGCCTGGGACCTGTGCTCTGATACCATGTCAGGCCAGGTTAGCTCAGAAATCAATGAGCGCAAAAGAACTGAGTGAGTATTATTCATTCAACTATTATTATTTATACAAATACAAAACGGATCAGTTCATCTTCTAGATGACTGTCCGACTTCACCTCATCCGTTTCGGATTAGGTGTCAACAATGCTTAACCACTACACCGCCACCGTATTTCTTAACAAACTATGGGCGCACTATGTATTTAATGTTTAACATGTTGGTGTTTGGAATTAACCGCTAGCGGTTAAGGATTTTGGTCACATGGTGGTTGTTACGCTAGCGATTAACTCTAAACTTCAACATGTTAAACATTAAATGTATAGTGCACCCATAGTTTATTAAGCAATACAGTGGTGGTGTAGTGGTTATGCATAGTGCTTGTGGGCACGAGGTCACGGGTTTGACTCGTCGACCTTCCATACAAAGTTTTTCTATTACGCTCGATGTTCATAGGCCTTTGGAGAGGGACACTTGGTGGCCTCCAGGCTTGCCACGTGTCACCTTCTCATTGGTCCTCCTACAACCAATTAGAAAACACCAACTCATCAAACCTTAGACCAATCACAATGCACCACTTGGCGAGACCTAGTTGGTCGTTGACCATCCTTTAACCTAGACAGTCACCTGCCACGTTAGTAATATGAACTTCTGAGCAGGCAGTGACTATACTTTTTTTTTTCAAAATTCCTCTGTTTGGCAAAGTGGTCAGTAGGATCTAACTTTCTCATAAGAAATCTGTTTTGAGTGAAACAAGTTGCGTTGGGATTGTATTGCTGAGACAGACACTGTCGTTCAGATTTTGATCAATTTTAAGAACTTTTATTTTTTGAGCAAATTTTTTCCCCTAATCCTAATTTCAATCACTCATTCCCATTGACAGGTTTTTCAACCCACAAAAGTTGGTTATCTAATGAAAGCTGAATAATATTCTCCTTCCCAAGTTCTATCAATTGATTCTACTTGGAAAAATATTCATGATAACCACTTGGGTTCATTGACATGCCTTTCCTTGCAAATGGTTTGGCACTCCAACGAATGTTCTCCTTTTTTTGCTGACCCAATCCAAAATTTGTTGACTGCTTGATGATTGAACACCCTGTTGTACAAAAGCTATCCCTCAGTGCTTGGAAATCAGACTAGTGGCCTTCCCACTGAGAATCATGTTCCTCCTTTTTAAAACATGCATTCGATGCAAGCTTCTCCTTGGAAACCACTTTTCCAAGTTAAGCCCATATGGGTGAACTACAATAATGAGTTTCAATATCAGTAATAACAAGAAAGGAAATGACCATTATTTTACCTCCACGGTTCCAAATTCCACATTTGGAAGAATGCATTCGCCATCTCTTTTTCTTCTTGTCGACAACACATCAAATTACATTATAGACTATTTGATGTTTTACAAGGGCTGCAATTTTTTTTGGCATTTTTGTCCACTTTTGCTTCTTGATTCCATCATCCTCCAGTGTTAACATGCTTCTCATGTCATGATTTGAGAATCAAGGCTAATCATGAGCCTCTTGCTCAATCTTGGACCTTTCAAAATCCCGTGAAATCTTATCACAAGAAACACCATTAACCTTGAAAAACACTCATGCAAGAATATAACTTGATGACCTCTTCCTTTTTCTTCTTCAAAGCAAAAAATGTCACATCATGTGAACATCACCATGTACTCTTACATCTTGGTTTATAAACTATCAACTAAACACAAGTCAACAAAACCTACTTCTTCAAACAACTGAATTTCAATTCA
This sequence comes from Pinus tabuliformis, assembly GCA_031772625.1. Classification (NCBI taxonomy): domain Eukaryota; kingdom Viridiplantae; phylum Streptophyta; class Pinopsida; order Pinales; family Pinaceae; genus Pinus; species Pinus tabuliformis. Next base: position 730,865,643 of record CM062804.1, read on the forward strand.
AGCAAAATCATGTACAACAAATTGACGATTTACAGTAAGAATTCGACATTCTCATGAAACAATTAGTCACATCTACCTTTCATCTTTGGAGACAAAATCAACTCTTCCAAGTCGATATAACATACATGTAAAAATAAATCAACCACACAAGCCAACACTCATGCATGTGAAAATGATCAACATTCTGAGGTTGACAACATACATGTTAACAAAGCAATCAACCAACACAATTCAATCACTCATGCATGTTAAAGCACAATGAAACTATAAAAAATTCCATCGTTCACACACACAAAATCTCATGCATGTATAACAATTCTCAACTCTCTCATAAAATATCTTGCTTCATAAAATATGAAACATACTTTTAGAAGAAAAGAAATGCATCCAAATAAAAGGGAATGCATCAATAAGGCAAGATTTGCATCAATTATCAAAAGAAATGTAAACCCTTCATTGGTTAAGAAATCTAACCATCTCTTTCCAAACCATTTCAAAGGCGCTTCTTTCAACTGCACTTCATCATGTGTATCATTCTGACCTACATCAACTATGGAATTCTTCTTTCCATTCTTGCCAAAATCTCTCTCCACCTTGTTCAAATGTCATCAATGACTTGTTGGATGCAAATTCCAACACTTGTCTACAAGATGACCCTACTTATGGAAATGAGTGCAAAATAATTGCATCTTCTTTTCAACATGGTTTCCATTATCCAATGGACCTTTTGCTTTTTGTCTCTTTTGTTTTGAAAGTTTCCTGTGTATGCCTATCCTCTTCCAACACCTCGAAACACCACCAAAGGAGCATGTAAATTTTCTCCAAACCTTATGTGAATGTTTACCATGTTTATCACAATCAAAAGAAACTTGATGAAATGCAGATTTATACCTTGCACATTCACTTTTGTCCCCTTCTTGAGGAGGTGAATTTTATGAGGTAGTGGCTCTCTTCAGAATACTAACAATGGTTTCAATGACCTTAGAGCATTCAACATCCTCTTTTTTACCATTTCCACTAGTTACATGCTTATGAGCATCTTCTTGCAAAGTTAGTATAAAACTTTTTCATTCCTCATGAACACAAACTTTACAAGCTTGAGGTAATGAACATGTAACGAAATTCCTTCTTGGAACACCTTCATATGCCTCCTTAGCTTTGGAGCATTCTCCATCATGTTATCCATAACCAAGACTCAAATACCCATGCCTTTCCTCAACAACAATTGGCCCAACTATGCTTTGTTCATGTTTTCCTTATCCCTTTACCTTCATAGCCCATATTCATCAATAATTTGGACCCTATTTTCCTCTAGTGTATCTTTCAAAAGCACCAAAACATTCATTTTGAGAGGAAATTGAAGATAAAATTTAATTGCATACCTCATTTTCATCCACATACTTGGCTAAGGTTTCCTTGGCATCATGGAGTTGAATTTCCATCTCATGCATCTTTTCAAGAAGCTCTTGCTTCTCCTCCTTCATGGCCATAAACTGCTCTTGAAGTATAGTGTTCTCTATCCTATCTTCATATAGCTCTTGCACCATATCTATCATGATGATAAGTTCTTACAACATCTCTTCATTGAAGAGTCTTGCTAAAGAAGATGGATTAGAAACATCACTTATTGAAGCTGCCATCACATAAACTTGCACACAGTTAAATTCTCTTTGCACAAATAAAAAACCAATAGTTATTTTTCTAGCTAGCCTTGGAAAACCATATCAAGGTTAAAATGAGCTAAATAGTGCTTTGATACCAACTTGATATGAAATGTTGGGCAAACTTGTTAATGCTATGCAAGCTCCCTCATCAGTATTAAAAACATGAGATTAAGATTGTCTCAAATTAACCAAAATGTGAAGGATTATGTATCAAGTTATGTGTTTTTTATGATAAATTCATGAGGTTAATTATCTGTTTAAAACACATGTACAACAGTAAATAATAGAGAACTAAAACACATCAAACTCATAACAAAAAGGCTGATAAAGGAGTTCACCCCTCCTGGGCTACATTTCCTTAGACCTACTACAATGGCTAGACCCTCTGTGGATTAATGGTCAATTCTCTGATTATATGCACTTGAAGTGCTCCAATGGATATTCAACCTGCTCCATTGGATTTAGAAGACCCAAAAACCTCAAAAATGACTCTCCAAGCTTCACAATTGGACTTCAATTGATCTAGGCTTGAACTCCTCTCTTAGTGGCCCTCAAATTCATTAAACTTCAACATAGCAAAATCACATATAGAAGTGTCTTTCTGCCTTTGAAACGTATTCCATTATGTTCATAGCATCCAAATAATCTAGGAATGACTCTTTCTGAGCCAAAATTGGTTGAAAACTTCCAAAGTTATGGCTTCTTCAGTTTTTCTTGGGAAATCTCCACTAAATCTAGAAAAACTCCAGTTAACTCCACCAAATTTGGAGTTAGCTCCAAATTTGTTAGCTCTGCCAAAAAATATGCCAAACTAATCCTGCTTAATTAGTGATAAGATCAGATTAATCAATGCTAAACCCAGAGTTAAACCCGTTTAATTGGCACAATTATCATTCAATTCTAGTAGTTAAGGGTTTTGGTCACATGTGCGGTTAAGTCTAGTGGTTAATGCTAGTGGTTACCCTATGGTTAACTGCTAGTGGTTAAGGGTTTTGGTCTCATGAGAAATTAATTCTAGCGGTTAATGAAAGTGGTTACTTGGTGGTTAACTGCTAACGGTTAAGGGTTTTGGTCACATGGTGGCGCTATAGCTAGCAGTTAACGCCAAACTCCAAACTCCAATACGTTAAACATTAAATACATAGTGTGCCCATAGATTGTTAATAAATACGGTGGTGGCGTAGTGTTTATGCATAAAACTTGTGGGGGAAAGGTCATGGCTTTTGACTCCCTGGCATACTATACATAATTTTTCTATTATGGCCGATGCTCATAGGCCTTTAGGGAGGGACACATGGCGGCCTCCAGTCTTGCCATGTGTCACCTTCTCATTGGTCCTCCTCCAACCAATTAGAAAAAACCAATTCATCATACCTTAGACCAATCAAAATGCACCACTTGGCGAGACCCGGTTGGCCATTGACCATATTTTTTACCTCCACAGTCACCTGCCACATCAGTAGTACAGACTACTGACTAGGCGGTGACTGTACTTTTTTTCATAATTCTTTTGTTTGACAAAGCGGTTAGAAGGCTCCAACTTTCTCATACGAACTCTGTTTTGAGTGAAATGAGCTCCATTAGGATCGTATCACTGATATGGACGTCGTCATTCAGGTTTTGATCGATTCCTAGCACTTTTATTTTTGAGCAAATTTTTGCCCCTAATCAAGATTTCGATCTCTTAGACTCAAAGATGTCATGTTTTATTCTAAGACTAAATAAGAATCTCATCTCTATTGCAGTTTTGGAATACTATGGTTATGATGTGATCTTCAGTAAAGGGAAAACATTTTTGAGACACAGAGCCATAGGATAGGTGAAGTAGATCAAGGTTCGTGTGATAAACTGGTATAATCTAGCTATGGAATATTATATTGCATTAAGCACTAAGGTATAGAGAGTGCAGAGCCACAGTGTTTGTGAACTTTGGCATAGAATATTTGGCCATTTGCATAATGGTGCCTTGAATATTATGCAGAAAATAACCACTGGCCTTCCCAAAGGAGCACTTGAGTAGTAGGATGTATGCAAAGGATGTACCTTGGGGAAGTACACAAAATCCACATTCCATAATCAGGCTAGCAAAGTACATGAAGTGCCAGAAAGGATCCATTTTTATTTCATTGGACCTTTCTCGACAACCTCCACTGCGAGACACACATATTTTGTCATTTTATTGATGACTTCTCACAGAAGTGTTGGATCTTATTCATGCAAAATAAAGATGAGACATTATCCAAGTTTGTAGAATTCAAGGCATTGGTTGAGAAATAAACCAACAAGAAGGTGAAGTCTCTCATGAGAAATAATGGAGGTGATTACATGTCAAATTAATTCAAAATTTTCTGTGGAAAAAAAGGCATTTGACGAGAGTTGAAAACAACCCACAATCCACAACAAAATCAGGTGGACAAGAGAAATAACCATGGAATTATGCGAGATGTGAGGGCTATGTTGCATGAACAAGGCCTACCTCTACATTTGTGGGTTGAATCATGCAACACAATAGTATATTTTTAGAATTAGATTCCACATTAGATTTTGGGCATGATTACACTAGAGGAGGCTTTCTCGGGGAGAAAGACAGATGTATCACACTTTAGGAATTTTGGAGCCTTTGTTTACTACCATGTCTCCAAAGAATGAAGGAAGAAGCTTGAGTTGACAGTAGAGTTGGGGGCATTTATGGGTTATATAAAAAAACTGCACAACTACCATGTGTACTTTCCATCCCTTAGAATGACAGCTGTGAAAATGGATGTAAAGTTTGATGAGGATAAATCCATGCGGTGCTCTCTTGAGAGGGAGCTTCAGATCCCACAAGAAGAGAAACCCTTAACTCCAAAGGACTAGCCTCAAGAAGTTGTGGAGCAACCAAAAGTTGAGGAGTACGGAGTGGAAACATCTACTGAATCAGAACCATCCAGAGAAGGCAGAAGAAGAACTAGGGAAGTTGATAGATGTTAAAATTGGCAACCAGGGCAAAACTTCATGTGGGTCATCTTATTCATGGATGATAATATTTTTATTAGATTCCTCTCATCTAGAGGTGTAGGATTGATATAAATGTCATCCGATTCCGATAAGTATTCATGGAGATATGAATTTATTTTGATTATGGAATTATTATCAAGCCGACCTACAACTCATGTAGGCTCAGAAGCCCAACAGTCGCATCTATTCAGCCACCAACGTCGTGTATAAATATAAGAGGAAATTTCCTCATTTGGACTCACTAATCTCATCACATCTCTCTCTCTCTCTACTACGCAGAAATGAGTCTCTTCTCTACCGCGCTGAAATGGGTCTCTCTCTCACACATGTGAAGCCGGAAGTTATTGAATTTGAAGCTGTAACTGCAGAAGTAAATATTGACTTGCGTGGCCTAGAATATCTCCTCTTTGGAACTGCATTGTAGGTTCATCTGAACCTCCTCTGAAAGCCGCAACTTTTTGTGGTGGAATGAAGTCATTCCGATGAACGGTTTGCAAGATATCGACTGCCCTAGTTTGAAGCCGGAAACTGCTGAAACTAAAGCTGCAAATGCAGAAGTAAATATTGACTTGCGTGGCATAGAATATCTCCTCTTTGGAACTATGTTGTAGGTTCATCTGAACCTCCTCTGAAAGCCACAACTTTTGGTGGTGGAATGAAGTCAATCCGATGAACGGTTTGCAAGATATCGAGTGCCCTAGTTTGAAGCTGGAAACTGTTGAAACTGACGCTGCAACTGCAGAAGTAAAGATTGACTTGCGTGGCCTAGAAATCTCCTCTTTGGAACTGCGTTGTAGGTTCATCTGAACCTCCTCTAGAAGCTGAAACTTTTGATGGTGGAATGAAGTCAATCCGACGGTCGGTTTGTGAGATATGGTCTGCCCTAGTTTGGTAATGAAGTTGCTAATGCTGATGTTGCTGATCTAGGGTTTGCTACTGCTGATATGAATAAGATTTATTGTACTATTTCTCTCTTCTGAATTATTGAAGATAAAAGAATATTTGATCAAAGGTTTTCCCCACACATTGTGGGGTTTATCCCTGGCTAGCTACCACATCTTGTGTCTCTTGTCTTGGCTTGTTTTCTGTCGATCGTTTAATGTTCTATCTGCACTTCACTTTATGTACGTGTGATTGATAATCTTTGGAATATAATAAGGAAAAGAAGTAAACTGTTATAAGCATAGAACATACCATAACTTAACATGGTATCAGAGCTGAGGTGAAGACAAAGCCCGAGTAAGAGCAAGAGCAATCATCAAAGAGAATATTGGCAAGGCTATCCTAAAAGAACTATGGGGTCCTCAACACTCTTTCCTGCTGAAGATAAGCTCTGTGAGAAAGCTGACTATCATGGATGGAAGATGTTTATTGATATAACCCTTGAGAATCAAGGAGTGTTGGATCATGTGAGAGGCAATATTGTTGAGCCTCCATTAAATGCATCCGCTGCTGCCTGGAACAAATGAAAAAATGGAGAAGTCAAAACAATAGAAGATCATCCGGGACTCTATCGACAATCACTTGCTGGCCTACATCTCTGAACTGGACACCACCAAGGAAATCTACGATAGACTGGTGAGTTTATTTAAAGTTAATGATGCAAATCAAGTTTTGTTTCTTAGAAATAAGCTGAGGGAAATCAAGAAGGGTAAAGATGAAAGTATGCAAGCATACTTCTTAAGAATCACTGAGATCAAGAACGATCTCTTATCTATTGGGGAAACTATTACTGACAGAGAAATGGCACTCACAACTCTTGGAGGATTGCCATTTGAATGGTATGTGTTCAGGACTACTCTTTTGAACTATAATGTAATTCTTGGTTTCGAGGAATTAATGGCTAGATGCATTCAAGAAGAAACAAGGGAAGAAGTGCAAGAAATGCCCATGCCTAAAGGTCCTCCTGTTGCCTTTTCTTCTCATGCAAAGAAAAGAAATAATTCCGGGACTAAATCAAAATGAAAGGCTAGACCTAAGGCTAGAAGAAAATGATGATGTTACATTTGCGATAAAGCAAGTCACTATGTATGAGATCATGAGCATCATGATGAATGAGATCATGGACATAAAGGGCAACATGAGATCATGGACATATAGGATAGCATGATGATGATGCACACTAGTTTGAGCAACATTATGATGGATAAAATCATGGACATGGGCAGCATGATGATAATCATGATTAGAGAAGCATGGTACAGTATGCAGTGGTGCAACTAGAAATCCCTCTGATGGAAATCAAAGGAATGACAAATTCAACAGCAAAGGTAAGAGGAGAACTGGGAATCAAGGAAGAGGACAAGCATTCAAGAAGGCTAGAAATTCTAGGATGTATTAAATGCAGCTGACCTCAAAAGGAACCTAGGGTCCATCTTGGCAATGGAAGACAGAGGCTACAAGGTAACCTTCAACAATGGCAAGGTATGTATATGGAAAAATAATGTTAAAGATGCCTTTACTCTTGGGTTTAGTGTTGATTCATTATATCAGGTCGATGGAAGTCTGCTAGGTGTCATGTCTTGTGACACAACTCTTTAGTCCGAACTTTGGCATCAGAGGTTTGCCCACCTTCATTACAAAGCTCTACCCGATGTAAGACAGATGGTAACAGGGATGCTTGAATTCCAAGTAGAGAAAGAAGGTGTATGTCTGGGATGTGCCAAAGGAAAGCTCAAAAGGGGACCATTCCCCTCAAGCCAAAGCAAGACCTCCGATATATTACAATTGGTTTACTCAGGCATACCTGAGGTTGGCATTAAGAGGGAGACTACTACACCACATACTCCTGAGAAGAATGGTGTGGTGGGAAGGAAGAACCACACGATGATGGAAGCTATCCGGGCCATGCTACATGATCAAAGACTTCCAAAGTTTCTATGGGCTGAAACTACAATCACCACCGTATATGTACAAAATAGATGCCCTCATCAAGCATTGGGTTCCTAAACTCCTGAAGAAATGTTCACCACCGGTCAAAGGGAAGTTTTGATTAGTCTTGATGTCACCTTTGACAAAGATATGGCTCTCAGCAAGGTGGACAATCTACTGACTTTGAGTAGCTCTCAAGAAGCCGACACCAGGGAACCGAAAGAAAAGGATGATGAATCAATGCCTGATGTAGAAGAACCCATGGATCTTATTGATCCTCATCCACATGAGCCTTCCTCTTCTAGGAAGAGGCCTTCATGGCTTAGGGGGATACTTGATGATGTTGAAGGACATGCTACACCCTGAGGAACCTTCCATCAAAGTAAGAAACTTAATAGGTATCAGGGATACCTGACCATCATGAGCACGATCATACAAAATGAACCTTCATCATTCTCAGATGTCATCAAGCATTAACTATGGAAGGATTCTATGACCATAGAATATGAGTCTATTATGGAGAATGATGTGTGGGAAGTAGTTCCCAGACCCTGGAAAAGACAATTGTTACTTCAAAATGGCTTTACAAGATAAAGCATGCAGCAAATGGAAGTATGGAAAAGTATAAGGTTCATTTTGTTGCTCGTGGTTTATCCCAGAAGGGAGGTATAGACTATGATATTTGCACCTGTTGCTAGATATACGACCATCCACTTGATCATAGCCCTTGTGGCTTCACAAGGATGGAACCTACATCAGATGGATGTTAAGACCGCGTTCTTGCATGGTTCTATCAAAGAAGAGGTCTATGTGGAGCAACCTGAAGGATTTGAGATTTATGATTGAAAATCTCATGTATGCAAGTTGAAGAAGGCTCTCTATGGGCTGAAGCAAGCACCCCGAGCATGGTATGAGAGGATTGATAGCTACTTGATGAAGCTGGGATTCACTAGGAGTGAATTTGATCCTAACCTTTACTTTAAGGTTGAAGATGACAAGCCTCTCATACTGGTGTTGTATGTCGATGACCTCTTTCTAACAGGTGCAAACCCTCTCATTCACAAATGTAAGAGGGAGATAGCTTCTGAATTTGGAATGAAGGACCAAGGACTTGAATTGTGGCAGAAGCCAAGGGAAATTTTCCTATCTCAAGGAAAATATGTGGTAAAGATATTGGAAAGATTCAGTATGATGGACTGCAAGCCTGTGACTACCTCGAGGATCTTAACTTTTTGAAGTTATATGGTAGTGATGTCGGGCTAGAGTTGGGAAATGCCTCTGAGTTTCAAAAACTCATTCGCATTGATGTTCTTGGTGAACCTCCGTCCGAACATATGTTTTGCAGTTAGCATTATGAGCTCATATTTGGTTGAGCCCCACTAGATTGATGCCAGGAATCTTCTGAGATGTCTTCAGGACACAACCTCTCATGGATTAAGATACACTGCCGGAGATGTGAGACTACTTGGATATACTGATGTTGATTGGGCAGGCAGTGTGGTGGACCGTAAGAGCACTTCCGGGTACTGTTTCACCTTGGGATCTGCTTCGATATCCTGGATGAGCAGGAAGCAGAAGTCGGTGGCTTTGAGCACTGCCGAAGTAGGATATATTGTTGCTAGCATAACCTCATGTGAGGCAGTCTGGTTGTGAAAGCTCTTCAATGAGCTGTTTGGATTTACATTGGATACCACTGTGATTCTCTATAACAACTAGAGGTGGGATTCGATTATTGAGGAATCCCATATTCGTCAATTGCTTCAGTAGATAGACATAATATGGGATATGGTAAGTCGATGAGCAAGGAAGCTCCATCAAATTAAGATGATGTACAGGTTGATACACCTTGTCAAAGCCCCGAGGAAAGATCTAATCTGTGATTTTCCCAAACAACTTGGAGTCGGCAAGAAACCCTTGTACAAGGGTCCTGCATGTTGCATCCATTGAGCTCTAGGAGATCTGAGGGCTTGCGGTTCCTACTGGAGCAACATATGACTACAGGGTGACTCACCCTCCCCTGGTGGTGCACACTAGAACAAGATGATTCACTCTCTTGTGGGACAAGATGATTCGCTCTCTTGTGGAACAGGATGATTCGCTCTCCTGTGTAGCAGGATGATTAGTTCTCCTGTGAGGCCTGGATTGATGTGTTCTCCATGGCAGCCTGGATTGATGTGTTCTCCATGGCGATTGTAGCAGGATTGATGTGTTCTCCTGTGAGGATAGGATTGATTAGTTCTCTTGTCGAGGCATCCTACCCATGCAGTTTGGGACTCATGGGAAGTACCTCTCATCTGATCAATGAGCAAGGAAATGAAGTTAGGGACCATAGTAGTACCGATGAATGCATCGTTGTATCTACTATACTCCCTATGCTAGGATGACCTCCATTGATCTGGGATCAATGGTATTGGTCTGGGACCAATGGTACACTCTCAGAGACTGCGATACTGGTCTGGGACCAGTGGTAGGAGTTGTACCATACTATGACGCTGACTTCGGGTCGGTTGAGACTAGTCTGGGACCAGTGGTACATACTCCGAGACTGACTTCGTGTCAGTGTAGTACTGGTCTGGGACCAGTGAGAGTGGTACATACTATGACGCTGACTTCGGGTCGATTGAGACTGGTCTGGGACTAGTGGTACACTCTCTGAGACGGTGATACTGGTCTGGGACCAGTGGTAGGAGTGGTACTTACTATGAAGCTGACTTCGGGTTGGCTGAGACTGGTCTGGGACCAGTGGTACGCACTCTGAGACTGACTTTGAGTCAGTGGAGGATGATACCAGTCTAGGACCAGTGGAGTTGTACTCACTATGATGCTGACTTTGGGTTGGTTGAGACTGGTCTGGTGTTATAGCTCCAAATCTCACTCTTATGGTTTGTGATGTTGTACTCATGGCCTAGGGCAACCCCTCCTTCCAGACCTAGTCCTAAAATTTAAAAAACAATGTTTTATCCCTTATACGCGACATTGCCCTGAGTTAAACGCGTGTATATGCGGGTCTGTGTATAGCCAACCCGCGTGTATGTATTAAAACACTTAAAAAAATATAAAATTCCTTCTTTTCGGGCGGAGATCGCGGGTTTTACCTGCTGATCACCTGTTAGTGCCCGTGGCCCAACTATTCCCAACCAACTCCTAACTAAAAAACTACTTTGGAGATGGTATAAAAAGACCTCAAAGGGAAGGCCTAAGGGAGGAGAGAATAGAGAGAAAGGTTATTATGCTGAAATTTTCCCCTTGACCAGGTCTGAAGTCCCTTGTGCCTTCTGCACTTCCCCCATTTCGTACAGGAAACCTTTGTTTCCTTGTGTGTTGATGTTCATCCACCATTTATGACATCATGGAGAGAGTCATGGAAGGAGTTTTGTTAGAGGCTTGAGGCTGGAACGGATCCGGAAGGAAGCTTTGCTTGGAGCCTGCTGAAGGTGACTCAGGTGAACATATTCCTTTTTATGTACTTTATTTGTCTATAATAAAAAGAAACATATGTCTTGGTTCCCGAATTGAATCTTCTTTATGTTAATGATATTCATGTTTTGAATTCATGTGTAGATGGTTGTTTGGATTTCATAACTAACTACCTTTCTTTGTAACATGAAGATGGTTTCTTTATAAGTTTTTGTCCATGTACTGTTGTGTTCTTTGAATTGTTTGTTTTGCAGGACAAAAGAGAAGAAGGGAACTCCAAGAAGGGTTTGGACCCTAAAGGCCTTCTCAAACGTAGGACCGAAGGTACGTACCCTTATCATAGAACTTGCTTATAATAGCATAATGGCTGTATGAATGCATGTTTCTTTGAATAGACAACTTTCAGTCTGCTAGGGTTTCACCCAAAAAGCCCTAGGGGAGTAATTCCCTCTACCACAATTGGCGACTCCACTGGGGAAAACACTCTTGTTGTTCCTATTTTGGGTGTGTTTCAAGCCAATCAGGGCTCAGCTGCCTTGTCTGCTTGTTGTTACTGTCTGGTCTGTTCTTGAACTTTAAGCTTTGCCAGTTTCTTCAGTTTGTCTTTTTTATTTTTCTTGAAGCTTTTCATATACGCTGTTTTTATTAGATACAGAGGCGTATATACGCTTGTTTCTTTGAGTGAACCCGCGTATATGCAGGTTTCCTCAAACACAGTCGCGTATACACGCAATCTGTACTACAGTACAGTCGCGTATATATTCTAATTTTCAAGATTTGTAAATATTTTTGGCCTCTGAAGGTTTGTCTGGTGGTTTGAGTCAGTTTGAAACAATCATTTTCCAGTATCAGTTATTTGTTTTACAGCGAGCATCTCATTCTCAATTCTCTCTGATTATAAGGAGTGTTGGTTTGGTTTTTTGTTGATTGCAAGCGTCATTGTTTTGGCTAAAGCACGCAAGATTTCTTGCTAGGAATCTTGGCTGCTTTGTTTCATCAGGGTAGGAAGATTGAATTCAATCTTTGTGTTAATTTTTCTTTTGGTGACCTTTTGTTTGCTTGACAAAATCACTTTCTGTGACCATCAGCTTCTTTGTTTCATGAAAGTTGTTGTTTGACACTTTCTTGGAATTTGTCTTTTTTATCTTTTTGGTTTTCATTGCCAAGGCTTTCATTGCTGCTTTTGATTGTTAAGAGCGATTTAAAACATATTTATTTTTGTTGGGTTTTCATCCATTAAGTGGTGTTGATTTGCAAAAGTGTTTAATTGCATATTCTTCAATCACAAGTTTCAGTTTTGTTGAGAGCATTTTTTTAAAAGACTTTTTGTTTGTTGCTTTGAAGAAAATCTTTTGAAAATCTTAGTTTTGCTTTCTTGAACTTGCTTTTCATTTGGTTTCCTTTTAGAGAAGTGAAAATGCTTTATGTTTGTCTTAGAACTTGTTTTTAGTGTTTAGACGAAATGAATGGAAACATTTCATATTCCATCTAGGCATCTTAAGTGGCAAGATAAAGTTTGATAAACAAGCAACTTTCATTTTTTTTAGAGTAGTTTTGAATCTTGCATCCACATATAGTTGTTGCATTAGGATAGATTTGCATCCCCTTTTAGGCATATATAGCTTTGTTAGCTTTTGTGAGTGTGAAGTGTGCATTAACAAAAAGAAAATAAAAATTTGTTTTATTAGAAGTACCTCTGAACCCTATAGAAATTGCTCTTCATCGAAAAACGAAAAAGTGCATGCGCATGTAGTTAAGTTTTTATTAATTTCTTTTGCGTCAAAAAACACCACTAGTTTCACTTCCGTTACCTTGTGACTTAAAGAACAGCCTAATAAATCAAGTGCTAACTAAAATTCACTAGAATTTTTTGTTTTAGTCAGTTACACCAACAAGATTAGGATTTTAGGGCCTTGGATTAGGCGAGTGGAGAGTTAACTCTCCAAGGCCATATAAACGTCAAATGTAGGAGTCTGAATAACGAGAGAAAATCCAATAGCGTTAGGAAGACCAGGAAAGCTCCGGATCTGGGAGTTAAGCACGAGGGTCTGTGAAGACAGGGAAGAGAGATACCCCCTCTCCTACTTGTCCGAACTTACCTCACGACTGTTCCGCCTGGCTTCTGCGACGAGTTGGTATCCATAGTTGCTTCTCCTAGGGAACTACACAGGTGGCTGCGGAGGGGAATCCCGTGGCACCTGAGGTCGACGTTGCATCACTCTCGACAGTACTACTGGAAGGCACCCTTGCGAAGCTTGGTGGATTGCACCGGCGTAGGCTGTTGTTAGGAGGTCAGCGTAACTTCCTCTGATACCTTCGCTGATAGGACTGGGCCCTCATCATCCCAGACTATCTTCGGAAGACCCCTTATTTCACTTTCTCGTATTTTGGTGTCCGGTCTTAATCACCCGGAGTGGAAATACTTGGAAGTTGTTTGATTGGCTGTATCTTTAGGGACTTTATAATGTGTGCTCTGTGCTCCTAGTTGGCCTAGCTTTCAATTTTTTGAGTCTTTAGTTAGATCATAACAAAAAATTCAAAGTGGCTGACCGATCTCCAAGACGGTCTCGAAGACTTCGTGGTCTCTCACCACCAAGTTTAGAGCCTTCTCCTAGAAGGCGCAGAGGCAATACTACCGGTGGGTTCCGTCCCATGTCGGTTGACGCATCGGGGATTGATCCTCCTCTCGGGGGCATTAGCGGCCAAGCAAGGCCTGGAACTTCTGAGCAAGAGAGGGACACTCCAGTCCTTTCTCGAGTTCGCTTTCAAGCAGAGAATAACATAGAGGTAGAAGAACTTTCAGAGTCATTAGTGGCTCTAAATTCTCCACTACCATCTAGTCATCCAGACGTATTACAATACGTTGGGACTCCGACGAATAGACCGTCAAGTCCAGGTTATGCTACGCGCTTACCATCGATGACCACTACTGGAAGCATGGCTTCTACGAGTGCTATGACTATGCAAACCCCAACATCGGTGCAAGGGGGAGGAACCATTTCCATCCCCTCCGCTTCCTTGTTCGGATCTTTTGCTAGCACATCTTTAGTTGGGTCTACCTCCATTCCGTCCACAAGTGGAAATGCCCAAACCAATGCTTTTGGTACTGGACTCTTCCCTTTTGGCACCCAATCACAGGGTATTCCATCGGTTCCGTTTAGTGCTGCTACGTCCATGATGGGTGGATCGGCTTCATTCCAGGGTTTTCCTTTCGGAAGTGGTCATATACCACATTCCAACCCGACGGTAGGATCCATGCCTTTTTCTTCTGTAGGACAAAGCAGCAATCCTTTCCAAGGTTGGAATAACCCTGGGGTTAGTAGCACGGGAACTAGGAATCCGTTCATCGTCCAACAAGGGAATAGGCCGTACTCCACGGTTAGCATGTTTCAAAGTATTCCTCCCCTTGCTTCGGCTTGGAATCCGTATCAGGGGTTATCAACTCCCTATAATCCTTTAGGAGGAAACTTTGCTGGTTATGGAGGTTATACGGCCGGAGTTGGTCAAACTCTGAATTTTGCTGGACCACAAGGCCTGCCTTTTGGTTCAGCCGGTTCTACTGGTCACTTCGGGCAGCCTGGTGCCTCCCAAATTCCAGGACAATCTTTTCAGAGCTTTGGGAGTTCTGCCCAGTCTGGGTGGAATCCCCGAGGTCCTCCTAGGCTTTTGTTTCTGGCAACGTTAAACTTGCCAGATCTCACTAAGTTAACAAATGACCCAATCAGGTATAATCCGGCCTGGCCTCCGGTCCCAACCAAACTCCCTTTGGACATTCCAAAATTTGAAGGGAAGAGTGGTGAAGACCCAGGCGACCATGTAACCACATTCCATTTGTGGTGCTCATCTAACTCCCTTATCGATGACTCGATTAGGGTGAGACTCTTTCAGTGCACCTTGACTGGTAATGCGGCCAAATGGTATATAGAGTTGCCAGGGGGCATCTTTACATCATTCGCTGACTTAGCCAATATTTTCTTAAATCACTTCCAGTTGCATGTCCGCTATGATGCCGGAACTGAACTTCTGGCCACCTTTCGTCAGGATAAGGCAACCCACATTTCTGACCATATTCAGGAATGGAGACGGAGAAAGAGGCTCATTAAATCCGAAATCCCTCCATAGCACCGTCTCGAGTGGTTTTTGAAGTCTTTACAACCCAAGATCTCCAAGGATGTCTCCATGTCTGGGGTCTATTCTGAGGAGCAAGCCATTTTTAGGGCCCAGCAATTAGAATTGATCTACTCTCATTCTGGGATCCTACAAAAGTACTTGCCAGATGCTCCTGGATCTAAGGTTGATGTAGCTAAGTCGAAGCCAGGACCGCACGCAGATGGTATCATCGGGTCAGTAGACACAACTACCGTGAACTTGTTGAATCAATTGCAGCAGTTATCCTTGCAAACTGCTTCTAACAACCAAGTCACATCGTCTAATCCCCCCGCTTCCCAAACCTCTTCAATAAATTCCGTCCAATCTGATAATCCCAAAGGAAATCAGAATTCCAATGGGAAAAAGAAAGGACGAGGTAAGAAAAAGAACCAGGATGGGAAGCCTAATGCAAATAAATCCGGCAACAATGCTGGTAGTGGTAGAAATGAGTCGAGAAAGAAAGTCAAGTTTCCATGCAAGTTGTGCAGTGGAGACCATCTAACTCATCTCTGCCCTAAGATTGAAGACGCTCAGTGCTTGTTAGGACAGCAAGGGACTTCTAGTTCTCAAGCTGTGTTAACCAACCCGTTTCCCCAAGGGCAGCAACTTCTTGCTGGCGCGAGTTCGAACCCTGGAACCTCCGCTGGGGGCAACCAGGAAGGGGAAAAATTGTCAAATGTTTTCATGATGGGTTCTAACGTCCATGTGGCTACTCAGTCACGTGATTATGGTGAAGCCGAAACATCCAAGGATAAGACTGTTCCCGGAAGTACTGACCTTCATATCGAGCGACCCTCTGTCGAGACTATACCACGGATACCGAAAGGTTCCGCTAAATGCGCGACGATTAATCCTAATGCTAGGGCCGCCCAGAATTACTCCATTGTGGAGAATCTGGCTCAGAGTCCGTGTGCCATGTCCGCTTTAGAGGTTCTCCAGTCGTTTCCAGCTCAGAGAAGCGCTTTACTCTCCGCGATTGGAGCAGTCGATCCAGCTAACTCTTTAGTGCTCACTTTTGACATGTTAAATGTCAAAAAGCGACTCCCTCATCATATGGCTTTTCAAATAAAGTCCACATACCGGAAAGTCAATATTTTTCGCACCATAGTAGATGAAGGAGCTTCCACATGCGTTATGTCGATGTCATGCTGGAAGGCTATTAGATCACCTTCGGCTGTTCCTTCACCCACCGTCTTGACTGCATTTGACGGTCATTCTCACAAGCCGCATGGGATTATCCCGACCTTTCCTATATGTGTTGGGGGAAAGGTCGTCAATATTGAAGTAGAGGTCATAGACGCTAACCTAGACTATAATCTCCTATTAGGAAGGAACTGGGTATACGAGATGGATGCCGTTGGTTCGACTCTGTTTTGTGTTATTTGCTTTCCTCATGAGGGGAAAATCGTTAAGATTGATCAATTGGACTATTGTCCAATTGATCCTCAAGCAAGCTCTGACTCTACTGTCCCTTTAGTGGATAACCCTCGCCCGCCGACTGAGAATTTAGGAGTAGGGATGTATTCCTCATTAATGGGTACATTTGATCTTCCCTCTCCTTTCGCTAAAATTAATGCTATTTCATCATCTAGGGAGTCTCCTCGAGAAGAGTTCTTCCGAACTCATTATTTTTCAGACCCTTGGACCTTGCCTTCACCTACGTCCACATTAGTTGAAGGACAAGTAAATGGAATGGCATTCCCTATATCTGCATCTGAGCTTAGATATCAGTCTATCGTAGACTCTGCAGACAACCATTCTACTCCTTTTTCCGAAGAGGAGTTAGATGGTCATGTGGTGCCAGCTTGGAGCCTTGATTCTACCTCTGCCTTGGACTGCTTAGACTCAGTTCTGCCTTCTGAAGAAGCAATCCTCGAAGTAATGATGGGTATAGATCAACCTTGGGAAGACTTACTCCATCGTTCATACTTTCTTCCTCCATTGTAGGAAGTAGAATCTAGATTCTCCGAGCTCTTCACTAGTGATGTTTGTATGGCGTCGAACCCTTTGGCTCCAACACACGTTCATGCCGAAGGTAATATGTCGGTAATTTCAAAAACGATACCTATAAACATCTCTAGGGACCCTAATGTCATCGAGAATATCTTCATTGGAATTGAGTGTTCCCCTGAAGAAATTCAAATTTACACCGACCTATTCAAGGAATATCGTGATGTATTTGCTTGGTCTTATGAGGAAATGCCTAGCATTGATCCTTCTATAGTTCAACATGAGATCAAGACATACGAAAACGCAAAACCGGTTCGTCAAAGGCTGAGGTTGAGAAGCTGCTAAGGGCGGGTTTTATATACCCTGTTCCTCTTACTGATTGGGTTTCTAATCTAGTCTCTGTGGACAAAAAGCAAGGAACAATCTGAGTATGCATCGATTTTAGGGACCTAAACAAGGCTTGTCTGAAAGATAATTACCCCACGCCATTCATTGATCAGATTATCGACGAGTGTGCGGGTAATGAAATTTTTTCCTTCATGGATGGTTTTTCGGGTTATAATCAAATCTCTATCCGTCCTGAAGGTCAACATAAGACAGCTTTTATATGTCCCTGGGGTACCTTTTCATATAGAAAGATGCCTTTTGGTCTTAAAAATGCTGGAGCCACTTTTCAGCGGGCCATTTCATATGCTTTCCACGACATCAAACATGTCATTGAGGCATACTTGGATGATCTCGCTGCTCGTTCTCAAAAGAGAACTGATCATCCTAGTCATCTTCGATTGGTTTTTGAATGTTGTCATTTTTATAAAATCCGGTTGAATCCCAACAAGTGCATTTTCGTGGTTACATCCGATCGGTTGTTAGGGTTCATAGTGTCCAATGAAGGGATTCGGGTTGATCCCTTCAAGGTTGAGGCAATAGTTCAGTTGCCTCCCCCGTCCTCAATTCGTCAACTTCAAAGTCTTCAAGGGAAGGCTAATTTCTTAAGACGGTTTATAGCAAACTATGCCGAGATTACTAAAGGGTTCATGCGTTTGCTACGAAAAGGAGTTCCATTTGTCTGGGACGACTTTGCGCAGCGGTCGTTTGATGCTTTGAAAAAGGCATTAGTCTCTGCCCCGCTTTTGAGTCCACCAGATTATAGTAGAGACTTCCTTTTGTATCTCGCTGCAGCAGAATCAACCATTGGTATGGTTCTAGTTCAGGAGGACGATGCTCTTGCCGAGCACGTGATTTATTATTTGAGCCGAGGCTTAATAGGTCCTGAACTCTGCTATTCTTTGGTTGAGAAGTTGGCCTTGGCAGCTGTTCACGCTGTCCAGAGGCTCCGTCATTATATTTTGCTACGCAAAACTTTTGTCTTAGCCGCGGTCAATCCATTTCAATTTGTCCTCAGTAGGCGAGTGATTGGGGGCAAATATAATAGATGGATAGTCATTTTACAACAATTCGATCTCGAGTTCTTGTCTGCCAAGTCCAAGAAATCTATGGTTTTCGCGGAGCTAATTTCTGAGCTTCCTTGTGGAGAGGATACTGTTTATGAGGAGAGTTTTCCCGACGAACATTTATTCCTCATCTCTTCACTCGACCCTTGGTATGGAGATATCATTGTTTATCTCCAGACTTCGAAGTTTCCCTCTACTTTCTCCAAGGATGAACGTCGCAAATTACGTCACCTAGCTAAAAACTATGTTATCATTGGTGACACATTATACCGTCGAGGGGTTGATTCAATCCTTCGGTGTTGTTTAAGCTTAGAGGAAGCAGAGTTTGTGCTTAATGATTTCCACAGTGGAGCTTGTGGTGGTCATCTATCAGGGCTTGCTACAGCCCAGCACATCTTACGTGCCGGCTATTTTGGCCTTCACTGTTTAAGGACTGTGTGGAAGCGGTAAAACGCTGTCACCCGTGTCAAATTTTTACTCGCAAAATGCGCACGCATCCAGCTCCCCTTTTTCTTGTTTTCATCGTCGGTCCCTTTACTAAGTGGGGTATTGATTTTACAACTTGTAATCCGCCTTCATCGGCGAATCACAAGTAAATTATCATGGTTGTAGACTACTTTACGAAGTGGGTTGAGGCCATGCCTACTTATAAGAACGATAGTGACACGACAGCTTTTTTTCTTTTCAATCAGGTTATCTCAAGATTCAGTATCCCAAGAGAGATTGTCACTGACCATGGCAGTCATTTCCAAAATCAACTAATGTCCGAATTGGCTCTTAAATTAGGTTTCCGTCAGGAGCATTCATCCCCTTATTATCCTCAGGCCAATGGACAGGTCGAGGCAGTCAATAAAAATCTTAAGACGATACTCCAACAGACAATCGATAAAAATCGGTCCAATTGGCACATTATGTTGTATTCGGCTCTTTGGGCATACCTAACCTCTATCAAAACAGCTAGTGGTTTTACTCCTTTTCAGTTGGTTTATGGGATGGAATCTATCTTTCCAGTTGAATGTGAAATTCCATCTCTAAAGTTGGTTGTTGATCTTCTTCCTGAGACCTCGAGACTCGAGGAGCGCCTGGTTCACTTGGAACATCTCGATGAGCAGCGTCGGGATGCCGCCACGATGAATGAGGCCCATAAGGAAAGGGTTAAAACACAGTATGATAAGTCTATCCATCCTCGAGTCTTTTATGAAGGTGACCTTGTCCTGGTCTATGACCAAGATAAGGACGCCTTGGGGGTAGGCAAATTTAAGCCTATGTGGTACGGTCCTTTCATTATTAAACGAGTTTTAGAAAAAGGATCGTATGAGTTAATTGATTTCGATGGAAACAAGCTGGCGGAGCCCCGAAATGGGCTCTACCTAAAGAAGTACTTTGCTTAGTTTTACCAGGCAATGGCTTCTTTGTATTTTATGTATATTTGTACATATATCATTGAAAGTTTTCTTATATCAGCACTCTTTGGTCTGCTTTGGCAGGTGTTGATGGATGATTTGGTTTATTTTGGGTTCGTCGATGGTGCTAGTTGGCACACTCAGAATCTTGCTTCCGCAGCTTGGGTACTCTATTATCCAACTGGTCAATTGATGGCATCAAGAGGCGTGTGCATCGGTCCTGCTTCAAACAGTATGGCCAAGTATACTGTTGTTATTAATTTATTATATGAGGCAATCTCTCATGGGATCGACTCATTGGTAGTTTATCTTGATTCTCAATTGATAGTGTCTCAATTAAATAACATTTATCAGGTACGGGATCCATCTTTATATCGTCAGTATTTAAGAGTGAGGTTGTTGCAAAGATCATTTACTTATATTAATTATTTGCATATTCCAAGATCTCAGAATTGGTTAGCTGATTCTATCGCTAATCAAGCATTAGACTGGCATATTAATCATTCATCACAATAAAATCAAGCATCAAAAAGTCAAACTATATATATATATATATATCGTAAAGCGTCTCGAGTGTACATATGTGTGTCCAAAAAATATACAAAATTGGGACTCAAATGCCCATAATCATGTCCGGCATATCTAATGCCTCGGCTCAGGATGAGCGTCTAAGTATGTCACTATAGCATTGGCCACGCGCCGAAAGATGCGAACCCAGTCACGTGGCATGCCAACCACATGACGCTGCATATCTGGAGGAAGGTCCTCTATAACGGCCATCGGTACTCGGCAGCTCAGTCTCGCCAAGTGTCGCTGGACGTTGTTTAGAGTCCGTTCCGTATCAGCGGCCGCCTCTTCGACTCCTCGGCCACGTCGTCCATGCCGCGGGAATCCATCTGGTCGTACAAGCCCAATGTCTGGAACATGATCACCATATCAGTCATTTGAATCTCATCAAAAAATATTTTTCAAAAATCATCATTATATTTGAAAAATCCAAAAAAAATCATAAAATCAAAAAATCTTACCAATCTCGCCCCATGCTGCATTCGGTGGTAACGCTAAATCAGGATCTCCTCGGAAATCCAGTCCAGCATAGGGGTAGTCATCCACGGTGAGGATCTGCTGATCCCACCAGGTGAAGAAGTCATCGTCAAAGGTAGTCCTTGGGACCTCCCCACCCCCTAGATGTTTCATCAGATCAGCCCACCGGCCCATGCGTGGATCGCGTGGGGTGCTGATGGAAACTGCTACCCTGGGGCGGAGTGCGGGAACCTTCTCGAAAAAGAAAGTGCACAAGATGATTCCATAGCCAAAGTTTTTAGTCTGACCCCTCCTAATAGAAGTGAGCTAGCTCTTCATGTTGGCTAGAAGAGGAGTACACCAGTCAAACACAGTAGTAAGACAGTCAACTGCCACGCTCATGTTTTGCCGTGACGCCTGATGCAGAGAGGATGATCCGTTCACCCGAGCCATGGTAAACAGGATTATCCTAAGTGACAAACTCACCACATGTGTGATGGAAATCTGGCTCCCAACCTTCTTGGGATGTCCAGGGCAGTATATCTGTACATAGTCCTCTATAGAGAGGGCACTCCGTGACTTGCCCCGGGACTGTACTACCTCTCCCCTTCGGGAAAGGCCCGTGATAAAATAGATGTCCTCCACTTCTACCCTGAGCGGCATCTGATCGATCATAAAAGCTTCCTCATCGACATCCCAATAATCAATGAGCATCTCGAGCAATCGCGTGTTCACTTTCATATTTGGCAATTTGAAAAATTTAAGCAAACCGCATCCCCTGAGTGCATCCAATGCTTCTGGACTGTTCATAACTTCATTGTCTACCGCTGGATGTTCTCTTTCACGCCACGTGATAGGCATCCTGAGAAAAAATAGCGTTTAAACCGTTAGTTTTTGTTTAAAATGATTCGCGGCGTATACGGGGGTCCCTTTGCACACAGTCACGTGTAGGGCTCACGTATACGTGGGTTCAATATTACCAACCCGCGTATACGCCGCGAGCGAATTTTTGACAAAAGTTTAACAGTGAAACATCAATCATAAATCTTAAAACTTGTCACAATCAATTGCAAGCTAAGTATAAGGGTTACCTGGAGGTATTCGACGAATTTGAACGGTTGAATCTGGCTGTGGGAAGTTTTCTCCTTTTGCTCCAAATCTTTTGCTCTCAAACTCAAATGGTAAAAATGGTGAGTCCAAAATTCTTTTTATAAGTTTTGAAAATGAAATTTTTTTTCACAATTTGATTTTGTTTGGCCTCATGTGACTTTTAACTTGGGAGCTTGGAATGTCGAGATTGGTTTGTTTTTTCAGGACATTTTGGACGTTTTCGACAGTTCGAGACGGTTCCATGACTACTGACCCGTCATGGCAGGTATCGTGTTCTCACTGGCATATAGGTTAGGGACACCATTTTTCCGTTGCATTATGCATACTAGCCTTCACTTGACCGATACATCTGCCATAGGGTCGATCCCATCGTGTTATGGTTCGCAAGCCATCTTCACTCGTCGATTCTTTAAATCATGACATGATGGTAGAGCCATCCTTTACATGGGCATCCTAGTTAGCACCTCACTGACATTTGTTGCCCATGCTGCTCCGATTTGAGTAGGCTTGGGAGTCCTCTGTAGTCCCGCCATGACTTATGCGTTGAAGACTCATTTCTCTTAGCTTCTCCGCTTTGTTCTAGCCTTATACCCTAGAGGCTCCTTTGTGTTGAGTTGTACTACTGCATTGCATGTTGACCATTTGCACCTTTTGGCCTGGAGCCGGCTTCACTTGGACTCGTGTTTAAGCCAACTTTTGACCATGACATCTGCAAAATCAACCTTGCATACCTTTGACTTCTATATCTTGACACACCTTGACCCGTGGAAAGAGCATACCTTTGAGTGTCACTGACCAGTTTTCACCTCCCTGCATTGAGCATAGGAACGTTCCTGTCCCGGGAACTAGATCATCTGTTTCACCGACACTCGCTCTTTCCACTGTACCATAGCATTCTTTTATTCTTTTTCCAGCTTAACAGAAAAAGACAAAAAAATTAAATATTCCAAAAAAGAGCGGGAATGGGACATTATTTCCATTTATTGTTGGCAGCTAGAGTCAGTCGTGTCGCCCTTGAACAAAGCACTCAAAACAAAGTCTCCTCCGCATGGGTGGGATTTAGTTTGACTTAAGTACGCCATAACCTTGTTATTGAGTCAGTTCTCCCCCGATCGGTTATCTCTTCCAATCATATGGAGGGTTCGTTCATGCCTCCTGCATGGCGAACTTATACAGAGTCATCATATGCTGCCACATAGTCACATTGAGTCGTGCTTTTGTTCAAGGGAAGTTAGCCTGAGTCGGCCTCTCTGCGGTGTCTCTTGACTCATTTTTCAGTCGGCCATCCCTGGTTGTCAGTGTCATGTCTATCATCACATCAGTTATATTGGTCCTTTACTCGTGCCGGTTTGAGAAGGTTCCCATTGACTTCTTGCTGGCGGGTCTTGTCCTTATCGACGACGACACCTTGCTCTGAGGACAGGCCTGGAGCCGCACCCTGGCCCTATTTTCATTATTGATAGGTCACCTTGTGCTCAGCATCGATCAGTATCATGGGTCTTTGACTGAGTGGTTTCCCTTGTGTTCGACATCAGCTTACATTATCACACATTGGGATTCGTGCAGTACCTTGGTTTCCATTTTACCCTATTGGTGGATACCTCGCCTCTGTGTCAGCTTTCATTATTGGTTGGTTCAGAGGGTTTCTGCCGTGCGCTAGCCACATATTGTGTACGCCAGAAACGTACTTCAGTTGGGTTACTACATCTTTTTCATTCGATTCCTTCCACATTATTGGCCTACGGGTTACAGTCACGCTAGATTGATGAAGGATGCCTTAATGCCTTCCTTCTAGCGGATTTTTCCCTATCGACTCCGACTCATTGCTCTGGGGAAAAGATCTAGAGTCCATTTGGCAGTACCTTGGGGTTTGCAGTCATTAGTGGCAGATCCTTCGCTATCGACAGTGGGAAACCATCATTGTCTCCTGATCGATAGATTCTTACAGGTGTTCGACTCCAGCTCATCTATTCACACTTGTTAGATTGTACTGGGTACCTTGACGCTCATTATCATTATCGGTGAGTAGTCTCGCGTTTGTTAACGGTATACATCAATGACCGGTAATCAAACAATTTCTCACATGGTCGATTTCAGATCATTTATTCCCATGGTGTAGAAATGTACCACGGTAGTCGGTGAAGACCTCAGGTTGTATCAGCATTCATTGGTTCACTTGACAGTTGCTCCTGTTGCTGCTAGTTGATACCACTCCACTTTATATGTTGCAGTCAGTCATGGCGACATTCTATATGCTGGCACCTGAGTTTGCAGTGTAGTACCATCTTATTCCATCATGTTTAGTTGGTACCTTTTGGGATCAGTCCTTGATATCAGTGATCCGTTGCATCTTTCAGCATCATTGACAGTCTTATATGTGATATTCAGACATGTACTTGTTCATTATGATCAGATGATCCATTATGTATCTTTCAGTCATTTATACTTGTATACTTAGTGGATCCGCTTGTACTTGATATGCGAACATGCTTTATTTTTTCTGAGCATGGGTATGCCCGCCTCAGACAGTGTTTCTTTCTGATCTCCTTTGGTGGCTTGGCAGGCTAAATTCTGGTGAAGTCCTCCTCGGTTTTTGACAGACTTCCTTTCCATGTACTCGCATAATATATTTCGGCCATCATGTACCCCTTCTGACCTCATATATTAGGGGGCATCTGTTATAGCTCCAAATCTGACTCTTATGGTTTGTGATGCTGTACTCATGGCCTAGGGCAACCCCTCCTTCCAGACCTGGTCCTAAAATTTAAAAAACAGTGTTTTATCCCTTATACGCGACATTGCCCTAAGTTAAACGCGTGTATACGCGGGTCTGTGTATAGCCAACCCGCGTGTATGTATTAAAACACTTAAAAAAATATAAAATTCCTTCTTTTCGGGCAGAGATCGCGGGGTTTACCTGCTGATCACCTGTTAGTGCCCGTGGCCCAACTGAACCAACTCCTAACTAAAAAACTACTTTGGAGATGGTATAAAAAGACCTCAAAGGGAAGGCCTAAGGGAGGAGAGAATATAGAGAAAGGTTATTATGCTGAGATTTTCCCCTTGACCAGGTCTGAAGTCCCTTGTGCGTTTTGCACTTCCCCCATTTTGTACAGGAAACCTTTGTTTCCTTGTGTGTTGATGTTCATCAACCATTTATGACATAATGGAGAGAGTCATGGAAGGAGTTTTGTTAGAGGCTTGAGGCTGGAACGGATCTGGAAGGAAGCTTTGCTTGGAGCCTGCTGAAGGTGACTCAGGTGAACATATTCCTTTTTATGTACTTTATTTGTCTATAATAAAAAGAAACATATGTCTTGGTTCCCGACTTGAATCTTCTTTATGTTAATGATATTCATGTTTTGAATTCATGTGTAGATGGTTGTTTGGATTTCATAACTAACTACCTTTCTTTGTAACATGAAGATGGTTTCTTTATAAGTTTTTGTCCATGTACTGTTGTGTTCTTTGAATTGTTTGTTTTGCAGGACAAAAGAGAAGAAGGGAACTCCAAGAAGGGTTTGGACCCTAAAGGCCTTCTCAAATGTAGGACCGAAGGTACGTACCCTTATCATAGAACTTGCTTATAATAGCATAATGGCCATATCAATGCATGTTTCTTTGAATAGACAACTTTCAGTCTGCTAGGGTTTCACCCAAAAAGCCCTAGGGAGTAATTCCCTCTACCATCTGGGACCGGTGGTACATACTCTGAGACTGACTTTGAGTCAGTATAATACATCCTCGATCATTTCTTCTTCTTCATAATTCGGAAAAAAGCAGAGCAGAACAGAATAATGCAAGAGCAGAGCAGAACAGAGCAAAACAGTACAGATCAGTGCAGGGTAGAACAAGACAAGGAAGAATAGGCAGAATAGAGCAGAGAAGGGCAAGGGTCAGGCTGTACAGGGAAATTCATTTGATGGATGAATAGTAACGGCTGATAGACAGATTGTAGATGAAGTTCTCCATGGTTGAGAGGGAGTGTTAAAATTGGCAACTAGGGCAAAACTTCATGTGGGTCATCTTATTCATGGATGATAATATTTTTATTAGATTCCTCTCGTCGAGAGGTGTAGGATTGATATAAAGATCATACGATTCCAATAAGTATTCATGGAGATATGAATTTATTTTGATTGTGGAATTATTATCAAGCCGACCTACAACTCATGTAGGCTCAGAAGCCCAATAGTCGCATCTATTCACCCACCAACGTTGTGTATAAATATAAGAGGACATTTCCTCATTTGGACTCACTCATCTCATCACATCTCTCTCTCTCTACTACGCAGAAATGAGTCTCTTCTCTACTGCGCTGAAATGGGTCTCTCTCCCACACATGTGAAGCTGGAAGCTATTGAATTTAAAGCTGTAACTGCAGAAGTAAAGATTGACTTGCGTGGCCTAGAATATCTCCTCTTTGGAACTGCATTGTAGGTTCATCTGAACCTCCTCTGAAAGCCGCAACTTTTGGTGGTGGAATGAAGTCAATCCGATGAATGGTTTGCAAGATATCGACTGCCCTAGTTTGAAGCCGGAAACTGCTGAAACTGAAGCTGCAACTACAGAAGTAAACATTGACTTGCGTGGCATAGAAGATCTCCTATTTGGAACTGCGCTGTAGGTTCATCTAAACCTCCTCTGAAAGCCACAACTTTTGGTGGTGGAATGAAGTCAATCCGATGAATGGTTTGCAAGATACGACTGCCCTAGTTTGAAGCCGGAAACTGCTGAAACTGAAGTTGCAACTGCAGAAGTAAAGATTGACTTGCGTGGCTTAGAAGATCTACTCATCTGAACTACACTGTAGGTTCATTTGAACCTCCTCTAGAAGCCAAAACTTTTGGTGGTGGAATGAATTCAATCCGACAGTCGATTTGTGAGATATGGTCTACCCTAGTTTGATAATGAAGCCGCTAATGCTGATGCTATTGATCTACAGTTTGCTACTGCTGATATGAATCAGATTTATTGTACTAGTTATCTCTGCTGAATTATTGAAGATAAAAGAAGATTTGATCAAAGGGTTTCCCCACACATTGTGGGGTTTGTCCCTAGCTAGCCGCCACATCTTGTGTCTCTTGTCTTGGCTTGTTTTTTTTCGATCATTTAATGTTCTATCTGCACTTTACTTTATGTACCTATGATTGATAATCTTTGGAATATAATAAGGAAAAGAAGTAACTATTATAAGCATAGAACATACCATAACTTAACAATATACTTGTGCAAGATGCGAGGGAGAATGTGGGAGCTCCTTCAAATTTGCATAGGAATAGAAGGTCACTTGATCGGTAAATTGGATACATGGCTCTAATGACTGAGCTTATAGAGACCGAGCCATCCTCTTTCAAGGAAGTAGAAGAGAAACATGTATGGGTTGATGCAATGGTGGAGGAATACAAATCAATCATAAAGAACAACGTTTGGGAAGTGGTCCCAAGATCAAAAGATAAATCAATTGTGGGTTTGAGGTGGATATTCAATGTAAAGCATGCAACATACAAAATAATATAGAAGAATAAGGCCAAATTTTTGTCCAAGATGTATTCTCAAGTTTAGAGACTTGACTATGAGGAGACATTTTATCTTGTAGAAATGTATTCATCCATTAGATCAATTCTTGCTCTGGTTGCACAAATGGGGTGTAAGATCCACCAGATGGATGTAAAAACAACATTTCTCAATGGAGTTATTTAGGAGGAGGTGTACATCAAGAAACTAGAAGGTTTTGAGACCTAGAGTGTTCATTGAGAAACCAAAGGTTTTGAGACATTTGATTGGGAGTATCATGTGTGCAGACTCAAGGGAGCATTGTATAGTCTCAAACAAACACCCTATGCTTTGTACACTAGGATTGACAGTTATCTCACTGGTTTTGGCTTCACCAAAAGTGAAGTGGATGATAGCTTATATCATATCTTGGTAGAAGGTAAATTACTTATTATTTTCTTATATGTTGATGATTTTATTTTAACTGGTGATGAGAAGCTGATCAGATCTCGTAAGGAGGAAATTGCAAGGGAATTTGAAATGAAGGACATGGGTCTCAGGCACTACTTCCTTGGGTTGGAAGTATGGTAAGGAAATGGGGAACTATTTGTATCTCAAAGAAAGTATGCAAATGAGATACTACAGATATTACGCATGGTTGTAAACCCATGGAGACCCCTCTAGTGGCCAACTGGAGGAAGGAGGATGCCACTTCAGGTGAGGAAGTGTATGCTACCATTTATCGACAGTTAGTGGGTTCACTTATGTAACTTGTGAACACATGACTAGATATGTGCTATGTTTTACAGTACCTCAGAGGCACTACCCAGTTTGGACTATGATATAAATGGAAATAGGGAGTGAAGTTGTGTGGCTTCATAGATGCAAATTGGGTAGGGAGTCGATTCAACCGAAAGAGTACATCAGGTGGAATTTTTAATCTTTGGTACACATTGGTTTCTTGGTACAACAGGAAGAAAAGATTTGTGGCGTCAACTCGATAGAAGCATAATACATGGTTGTAAGTCAAGCAATATGTGAGGCGATGTGGATGAGAAGGATACTTGTGGGACTGTTTGGTTAGATGATGTATCCAACTGTGATCTACTGTGATAATTATAGTTTCATCAAACTCTTTGAGAATCTTTTATTTCATGATCAATGCAAGCATATAGATATCCAGTATCACCATTTACATGAGTATGTGAAAAGGTGGATAATGTTGCTACACTACATTCTGATAGAGAAACAAGATGCCGACATTTTGAAAAAGACCTTGTCAAGAGGGAAGTTCCAGTTCCACATGTGCAGGATAGGGGTGGTTGATAATCCATTTCTTGCTGAGAGGGAGTGTTGAAAAATGCAACAAGAAATTCTAAATTTTATTTTTCCTTGATTAAATTGATAAAATTTTAATTTCCACATCAACAGACAACTTGGATGTAGTTAACTCATGTGACATGGCTTCTGTCACTCAGTTCACATGGTAAATTCTAGTTGGAGGAGTTAGAGTTCAATGAAGCATGTGTGATTTCTAATTTGTAGCAATCAAGGTCAATTATTTCAAGTTGTTTTCATTTAAACTAGCTCCAATTGTTGGAGGAACTAGTGGAAGGTCGGTTGTGCAGTGGGGCTTCAGTAAAACTCAGTAATCATCCATTCAATTGATCAATCAACCCAAAATAGCTAGTGTATGTAGAGAATTCAAGTTTCCCAGTTGTGGTGGAGATTCCAAGGCATTGTAACATTAGTTGTAGAATAGCCTTGACTGTAGAGGTGTTGCATGCAGTTAGATGATCAACCTCAGGAATTGTGCAATCCATTTTGGAGAAATTCCTAAATAATAGGGGTCTAATTTATCAAGGAACTGTGCAAGGAAATAGGGGATCAAGCAGAGGTAAAAGTTGACTAAGTCTAGGTTAGAGCTTCTCATTGAGCAGAGGAATAGGTTATTCACTTGCAGGTTGTGCTCAGTTGAGAAAATAAAATGTAATACATCTCTATTCATCATATCAATGCAAGCACACATTTGGGTTTTTAGAAAATCGCTTTCCCTGGGAAAATTACTATGTGCATCTGTGTTATTTGTCATTTCATGTTTGTGATTGATGTTCTAAATTGTGAATTTATTTCTATAGATTAGTCGAGTAGGTTTGTGCCTTGTGATTTTGATTAAAGCTTCATGATCAATTTCAAATCTACACCATAACTTCTACAGTATCTCCCAACAATGCTCCTCATCGATCCCATCATTCTTACAATGAGTGCAATAAAGCTTTCCTTCCTCCTTCTTTGTTGTCACCATCTTCTTGTCCTTTCCTTTTCCTTTGAACTTATTGTTATGGAACCTGGATGAACGCTTCTCTATGTGATCTTTTTTTCCATTCTTTTTCCTATTTTCAAGATGAATTTATTTCACAGTAGCTTCATCTAGATTAGCAGGATCAAACAACAACAATGAATGATGAATATAAAAATGTAAATCATTAGTGTATTTCCTCAAAGTTTTTGGTGAGTCTAAAGGAATATTGAATGCCAATGCTTGCTTCCAAAAATCTTATGAAAAACTTTTAACATTTTGACCTTTACCTAACCTCAAATTTTTCCACCCCATCATGGCTTTTTTCATATAACCCCAATGGGTAAAATTTCCCTCTTAATGCACGAAAAAACTCAGACCATGATGAAAGGAGTTTAACAATATTCTTACTAACTTTCTAAAGTTTTCTCTCCCACCATATAAGAGTTGTGCCTCCTAGCTGTAGAGATGCCAACTCAATCTTTTCTTCGTCCAATTCGATCTATTGTATATGGTAGTAGAATTAGATATGTATAATCCAATTATTTAGTTTCTATCCATTACCTTATCCATTAAACATGGGAAAATAAAAGTTGGCATCTAACTTTAAAAATGGATTTTTAGAAACATTTCTTTGATGACTATTTGAACGATGAGAATGGGAGGGAGAGGAAGAGGAAGAGCTTGAACTTGAAGATGGAGACTCAGGAGGTTCTCCTTTAGCTCCTCAATTTATTGACACATTATCATATGCTGGAGATCCCTGTTTCTTGCCCTCTTTTTCCATTCTTCTTTTATAATCTGCAAACAAATTTTCCACTCGATATGCCATTTGGTAGAAGGCCTTGTGGAAATCTTGCTCATTTTATGTGTTCATGTCATTATCCTCCATTTCTTTCTTCATGTTGCACATCCAATCTTGGGGTCAAAAGACTTGAGTTATCTTTAACCCTCTTTGAGTTTGGTCGTGGTAAGCATCCACACTCACAATACATATCAAGGAAGACCACTTTGATACCAACATTATCCAAGATATTTCCTTCACTGATGTTAAAAAAAAAATTAAGGAGTATGAAAAATACCATAAATGAAACATCTATGAAGAACTAACACAAAAATAAGGAAATATAGATAATGCACCAAATTTTTTAATGGAATTCACTCACAATGTGTGAACTGCATCTCCAAGCCCAACTTAAAAGTGGAGGGACCTCTTTATTATCTCAACCAAATAATGGAAAATACATGGCAATACCTCACTTTTGGGGATGACCCAAAAATCCACATCCCAATTTTGATTGCACCAACGGATTCCTTGTGAAATTTCAAGAAAAATGAATATAAACTTGACCAAGATCTAAAACTGTCACCTCCTCCTCAAATTTTGTGCCACAACATATCAAAATATGCTTAGAATATTCCCTCAAAATATTCCCTAGAATATGCTCCAAAATAATTTTGGAATCTGCCATGAGATTTGTGCCTGCATGGGGCGCCTCTTGACTTGCCACCCATGGCACTGTAGTTTCTCCTCTCCATGATCACAACTCCTCTACCCTATGTTCGAATGGAGTCAATATATAAATTTTCATCGGAAAGATATATCAATGCACATATTTGGCATGTTGGTTGGAACTGAATTTATTAAAACATTATTACCTTGGGAAGGTTACGTGATCAAACCCACGGGCCTCCGTTTTTAGCTTTAGTACAAAAAAATTGATTTGAATGGAACATGGCCACGTTGGTTTCATTTATTATTTGGTTTAACTAAATATATAAAAACAAACCCATAAACCATATAAAAAAACCCCATAAACCATGGTTTGAAATACATGGGTACATTCGTTTCATATATAGTTTTGTTTAACTATATATATATATATATATATATATATATATATAAACAAACCCATATCCCTTATAAAAGCAAAAACCCATAAACCATAGGTCATAAATTCATGGAGTATTAATTTGCATTTCAAGGCCACTTGGGTATATTTAGAGGTGTCATGTGGTGCCCTTTGATTGGGCCACATGGCATCCTTCAATTGAATAAATCATCTGCCTCTTGTGCTTGTATGGTGTGGACATGTGATGCGTCTTAGTGATGCCACATGGTGTGCTTTGTGTAGAAAATCCTATAGATTCACAAGCTAATGTAATTTTCTAAAGCAAGAGACAAGAATATACTTCTACTATTTACAATGGAGGCCCGTAAATATCAAGCAAACAATAATCGATAGAGTAAGAGAATCAAAGGCACATAACATAATAAATATCCGGGGAAAGCCACAACTCAAAACCCCACTATCTGTTTTGTATTAATTTGGAAAATCAAGATGAAATTACAATGCTTGTTCTCTCTAGAACAATCCCAACAGTCAACAAATTCAATCTCCAACTCATAAGCAAGCTCAAGGCCAAAGCTTAGCCTCTTCACAAGCTCTCCAAGTCTCTATTCCAATGTATAATTCCTATGAAGGATAACTTGTATTTAAAGGGAAATAAAGCCTCTAAAAATAGTGCAATCCATCAAGGATCAATTCCTGAATGCATGCACTATCAATGCAACTTAGAAAAATCTAAAACAAATAGCACATTGTCCCTGCACTCTAGTCTCAACTGGGTCTTTCTCAAAATCGTCATGCATGAGTTTCTAATGAGTAAATATTCAGTTAACTAGTGTAGCACTGATGGAGTTAATTAGTGTCACCACTGGCTATTAACTCACTATTAGTTCTCTCAATCAATTTGAGAACTAATTTAACTGAATTAACTCATGAAACTGAGTCCTCTATTTTACAACTCACGATTAACTCACACCGGTCTCCTACAAAGTAGGGAGAACATATATATGACTTCCAGAAGACTTCCAACTCTAATTTCCTAAGTTAAGTGAGTTTAATAAACTTAATTTAACTATTTTAAGTTTCTATAAGAATAGAATTCGAATTTAATTCACAGTTTAATTCAAGGACAAATTAAACTGGAATTTCTTGTTGCCATTAATCAACACTCCTTCTCAACAAGAAAGGGATTATCAGCTACCCCGATCATGTCTCTATGAAACTCAAATTTAAATCTTGACAATGTGTTTGTCAAGATGTCAACATCTTGCTCCTCCGTGGGAATGTAATCTAACAACATGATCCACCTCAATACACAATCTCTAAGATGAGGATACTGGATATCAATATGCTTGGACCAATCATGAAATACTAGATTTTCAGAGTGTTTGATACAACTCTGATTATCACAATAAATCATTGTCGGATTCATCTGCTGACCAAATAAACCAACCAAGATCTTCCTAATCTAGATAGCCTCACATGATGCCTGACTTGCAGCCATGTACTCTTCCTCTACCAAACTAGGTGCAATTGATCTATATTTCCTGTTGTACCAAGAAATTTTCACTAACCTAATACTAAAGATCCCTCTTGATGTGCTCTTCCTGTCGAATGGAATCCCTGCCCAATCTGCATTGATGAAGCCTTGAAGCTTCGCTCCCTCTGTTTGTCTATACCATAACCCAAATTGAGTAGTGCCTCTTGTTACTAACGGTCGTTTCTTCCTATCACCAGTGATCAAATATGCTTTTACCAAGTTTTGTTAGGGGTCAAAAGTCAATTTTTATCATGTCACTAGGTTTTCATAATAAAATTTGGTCACTGGCTAGTGTGTCTAGGTCTACTGTTTCTCCTTCAAGATTTTCATGTTCCGGTCATTTCCATCGCTCAGTTGGATGTGCCATCATTGAAAAAATCATCATAATCATCTCAGTCATGTCACCTTGGTCTTCATTCAGCTCAGTGTCTCCATTAGGTCATTAGGGTTAGAGTCATCAAAACTATCATTTCATTCAATAAACCAGGAAATGAAGAAGTAGTGGTAGGGTTTGATCAAATGTTATGTTTCTAAGTGTAATTCACTTCAAAATGATGTAATAAGTTATGTTTCAAAGCTTCATATAAAAGTTCCAAGTTACATAGTTTTATCAAAAGAAAAAATGAAAATAGCAGATGACTTTTGTTGACCTAATTGAAGTAGAAACCAATGAAGATAAGGAATTTTGGCTTGACAAGGTAAATTGTCACTTGGAGAAGTTTCTCAGGAGGGCTAATAGAGACAAAATATTTCAAAAACACATGGCTGCCCATTATTACACAAGAAACTTGATTCCTAAGGTTAAGGTCAAGCAATTGAAGGAGAAGCTGAATGAAACCCTAATCAAGAAGAAAGGGAAGGAAAAGTTATATTTGCTTTCTGATGCCTCCCTCATAGCATATCATACCACTTGGTGACCTCACATACCAATTTTGAAGAGTTTTGGAGGAAATTTAGTTTTTTGAGAATTTTTGCATATTTTAGCACAGTCATGGAGGAGAAAACGCAATGTGCCCCACGTTGTGCTTTAGTTGGGGAGCTCCAAATGAAGTTTGGTTTGCATTTATAGATTCATCATGGTCCATACATCATTTTTTCCCTGAGGGGAACATACTTTTGACAAATTTTAACAGGTGAAAAAGTAAAAAAAACATCAAAAAACCACCTTTTTGCCACCCTGATGGAGGCCATGCTGTGTTTTCCAAAGTACCTGTGGGAGAATGCATTTTTGATGGGCTAGGAGTAACCTTTTTGAGCTCCTGAAGAGTCCATTTTGTAGAATACATCCTCATATTTGAAATGAGCTATCAAGGTCAGGATTTTGACTTCAAGAAGGCCTTTAAAAACTCCCTTTTCCAATTTCACTGTGTTTTCTCAGAAATTCACTGTGTTTTCTGAGAAATTCGCTGTGTTTTTGTCTTTGGCAATTTTTCTCTAGTTTGGTCAGTTGGATTCAATTTTCTATGATGTAATTGATTAATCATAATGTAAATATGATGTAATATTGGGTAATTAGTCTTGTTAAAGTTTTTTTGATGTAAATTTAGACTCATTTATGAGAGTGGTTAGAGGCAAAGTTAATTGGAGGAGTTGTTTTAGCCTCCCTAGTCTTTAGGGTTTTTGCTCGAACACCTCATGGAGCAGTTCCTAGACTCATGGCTTTGACCCTTGAGAGTAGGGAGATGTTGTTTTTGTCTTTTTGTATCATTTTATCAGTAATAGAATGGGTTGGACATCAGAGGAGAGAACTATTGTAGCTTGTACTTGGACATTTTCTGGAAATCAAAGGATATAGTTTGTAGCTATTATCTAGGAATTCATGTGCAGTAATTTTGTGATGTTTTTTTTTCTCTATTATAGATTTCTATGAAAGATATTCATCTTCTCTTTCCATTTATCAGTTCTTCAGTGGTTTTCCCTAAAGTTTATAAACAAAATTTTTCGCATAAAGCTCTATTTTTATGGGAATATAATTATGTGTTAATTTCCTTCCTATTTAATGAATTCATGTGCTCATATTCATTAAAACAAATTTTCATCTTCCAAACACTACACTACACCGAAAAATCCTAAATCCATCACAGAATTATTGCTACCTTGCTCCTTTATATCTTTGTTGTTGTAACCCTTTGATCCTTTGACCTAGCTACTTGGTTTTTCTCCCTTATCCAACATCAAACCCTAAATTTTCAAGACCTACCTAAGCTTGGCATCTAAATCTATTCCTTTTCCAATCAATTCATTGGATGTGATCACAGAGAGAGCCCTCTCTAGTTTGGTATTGCTAGCTACCAAACTGAAAGCTTGGTCTGTGGTTACCTCCATTAATCTCCTCTCATCCTGGGACATTGTGGAAGATAACATTTTGGTGTCATTGTCAGGGAAATGACTGATATATTATTCCCGGGGTTAGTTTTAAAAGTGCATTCAATACTTCTTCTTTGAGTCACAGATTCCAGTATTCAAAGAAGGTTGATTTAAAAAATCACATCAAGTTCAAGGTATAAACAATTTGGCTCCTAAAAGACACACGAGGTCAAATCTTGACCCAAATCCACCTTCAGTTGTTGATGATCTAGAGAAAATATTGAGAAAGCTCAAAACCCCTCTTCCTGAAAGTGGAACTCGAAAATTGGTAAGAAATACCTCTCTACCTAATCAATTGTTTACTACTGAAGATCTTTCTTTTGATATTCAATTTGATCTATCCCTTTTTCGATCAAATTCTGAGTATTTTCTTACAGAAGTAGTTTTTGACCCTATAAATTTTGATTCCTACTTGCCTACTTCTCAATCCTTTTTTCTATACCTTCTTCTAAATCTTTGTTTTCTAAACTTGATCACAAAGTTTGGTCCAACTTTGATAAGCTCCAAAGCCTTGCCGACCAACTTCAAATCACCATCGAAAAGGCCTATATCCAATATCAACTTGAAATTTTGTTTTCTTCTACATCCTCTATCATACCTCCAAATACATCGGCCAACACATCTGTGATTGTTAATCCACCGCTACCTAATTTGAAATCATCATCTCAATCAACACAACCCATTTTTGTTCCCGTAGAAATTCCTCCAATAGTCATGGCAAGGTTTGCTCTTTTAATATTGTTTGGTCAACTTGCAGCTCTATCTCAAAACTATGGCCAAAGACTTCCTCTGTTTGATGGCAGTCCCGAATCACAGTGCAGCAGCATGTTGACAAACTAGTGTATTTCATCGACCTAGAAGAGGTTGATGATGAATATTCCAACATGAGGATAATAGCACAAAGCTTTTCTGGGGACGTGAAAAAGTGGTTTCGTAGTTTGGTAGCTAATTCCATCAATAGATCTCAGAGGCTGATAGAGTTGTTCTTAGCCCGATGGCAAGAGAAGAAGAATCCAATACATATTTTGATGGAGTATAATTCCATGAAAAGAAACCTGAACAAGGCACTGCAAGAATTTACAACAAGGTTCAATCTGGTGTACAATTCCATTCCTAATGGCATGAAACCTCCCCCTAGTTTATCCCTCCTCCACTATCCTGATGCCTTTGACCCAGATATGGATTATCAGCTTAGGGAGAGAGATCCTACAACTTTAGAATAATTGCAGTGCAATGTTGTAAGTGTAGAAGCTAATTTACTAATCAAGAAGTTGAAAATAAAACCATAGAAACTAGAGAAGAAAGTCACCATTAAGGAGGAGTCTTCCTCTCCTACTGATGGTACACTAGACACTCTCATAAAGACCATGGAAAGAATGATGGACAGAATGACTATCACTAAGCGACAAGTGGAGCCTTCAATAAGGAATCCAAATTACAAGGACAAATTTAGAAATAAGCAGAAAGAACAGAAAACTCAAGATCCTTAGGGACAGGTTAGAACTCCTTTTCAGCAGAACTACACTCAAGGTTGGGAAGAAGATAAAGAAGACATTTTTGAAGCTAATCATTTCTTTGAGGAAGATGAACTACCTACTTTTCTGACTGAGGAAGATCCATTTTCTCAGGAATCTCTTACACCAAGTGATCAACATCTTGTCCTTGCAAATGATGATTCATGCGCAATGTAGATTGAAGAGTACCAACGGGGATATCAGAATTCTCTCAGCCATTTGTAGAAACAATACAAATTGAGGAGCAGGAATGTGCCTGTCACATTGCATCAGAAAAGCCAAAATGCTTAGAGGGATGCACAAGACAAAGAAGTAGCTCCTGCAGATCAAAACAAAGAAAAATATATTGTCATTCTAAGTAGGGATAAAAACAATGAAGCTTCCACCAACAATGTAAGGAAGGACAAAGAGGCTCAAATTGAAGATCAGAGGAAGGATTCTTATCCCAAAGGGCAGCCTAAAAACAAGGACATCCCTACGAAAGATGTAGACAAGCAATACAATCTATTTAGTTTAGAGAATGAAATATAAAAAATGAAAGTTTCAATTCCTCTAACTAAACTAGTTAAGAATGACAAGTACAAATCTTATATTGCTAATATGTTGAAATTAGATCAGATGTTAGACATGGTAAATGTTGACGATGATGAGCCTGCAATTATGTTTGGTCCAGTTGTAGGGGGGAGTCCTAAAGATAATGAAGTCCCACCTTTCTATCTTAGTTTGAAACTCCAAGAGTTTATTCTCCATAATGCCATGTTAGAT
Organism: Pinus tabuliformis; assembly: GCA_031772625.1. Classification (NCBI taxonomy): domain Eukaryota; kingdom Viridiplantae; phylum Streptophyta; class Pinopsida; order Pinales; family Pinaceae; genus Pinus; species Pinus tabuliformis. The sequence continues at coordinate 730,903,509 of CM062804.1, forward strand.
TCGGGGCCTCACATAACCTTATGCCAAAATCTATTATGGACAAACTAGGATTATATATCACTCGACCCTACCACACCCTCTATTCATTTGATTTAGGGAGAGTGAAATGCCTTGGTCATATCAAAGACTTAGTAGTGTCCCTTGACCAAATTCCAACCAAAAATGTGTTGATGGATGTAGTGGTCACTGATATACCTCCACAATTTGGAATGTTGCTTTCACGGTCTTAGGGGGAAAAGCTGAAAGGAACCTTGCAACTTGATTTTTCGTATGCTACTATACCTGTATTCAGGTAGATTAATAAATTGTATCGGGAGAAGAAAATGAAATTCATGTTTAGTAGCAAAGGGAAACCCAATAATCACCCCATCCATGATGTACATACTGACCTAGAGTCTTTCATTTTGTATAGTGATTTGAGTCCAGTTGATGATGATAGTCAAATTGTAGAGATTTTAGAAGTTTCAGATGTCATAAGTAGTGTACAGGAAGATTTAATTGCAGAAAAATAGAAAAATGATGCAAATTGTTTACAGCCGGAAAATTCACCAGAAGATATTATTGAATCAATGCCAAAACCACAAATTGTTGAGAGAGGGAAAATCAGATAGCTCATCCTTCCAAGGTTCTGTTTCTGGATGAAGAAGATGGTCTTTTGACCATGGAGTTTGTTGGTGCATTGGGGAAAGAAGGAGCTACGATTGGCATGTGGATTCATGGTCCCTTGCATCAGGCATGTAAAATTCCACGTAATGTAAGATTGAGTTCTTATAATTTGGATTTTGATTGCTCAAATAATGAGGCAGAGTTCGAAGCACTGATTTTTGGCCTTAAAATTCTAAAAAATTTGGGAGCAAAGAAATTTTAGTTTATGGAAACTCCGAGTTGGTAATTAAATAGGTAAAAGGGGAGTACCAGCCAAGCATCCAAGGATGCGAGCTTATCAAAATGTTGTCCTTGACATTCTTAAGACTTTTTTAGAATATACTTTGTCTTTGATTCCTAGAACTCAGAATATTATGGTTGATTCCATTGCTAGTGCAGAAAGTATGGCTAAGATTCCTATCCACTCAAATAATAAGTATTCAATTCATGTTAAGCATCACCCAACTGTCCCTAAAAATCTGAGATATTGGCAGGTGTTTTGGGATGACAAACAAATTAACAATTCTTTGCAGATGGAGGATGAATTCTTGAATTTCGATATTGATGATGCCTCTGATGAGAATGATCTGAAAATTGAGGCTACTAAAATTGAAGTGTTGCAGCTGAAAGACAATAACATTCCTCGAGGTCTTGTACCTCTGGAAGAGTTATTTGATCGTGATGATGTTTCCAAAAATCCCACCATGGTCCCCACAGAGAAGGGTGTTGAAGATATAAACATTGGTACAACAGACAAGCCCAAGATGGTCAAAGTTTCAAAGTCTTTATCCCCTGAGGTTAAAAGTAAGTACATTGCATTGATGACAGATTTTTCAAATGTATTTTCTTGGGATTATTCAGATCTTAAAGTGTATGAAAAGAACATCATCCATCATACTATACCAGTCAAGCCTGAATATAATCCATTCCAACAAAAGTTGGGGAGGATTAATCCAAAATTGTTGTTTTCCATTGAGAAAGAGGGAAATAGACTTTACAAATATGGCATTATAGTTCCTATTCATTTTTTCTGAATGGACGTCAAATCTTGCTTCGGTGAGGAAGAAGACAAGGGAGATTCATCTTTGTATTGATTTCAAGAACTTGAACAAAGTGTCCTTGAAGGAAAATTATCCTCTTCCAAAGATGGACCATATTCGGTAGAGGGTAGTTGGGTCTTTTAGGATGTCACTACTTGATGGATACTTGGGCTACAACCAAATTTTGGTGCATGCAGATGATCAGTTGAAAACAACTTTTACGAAACCATGGGGTACATTTATGTATGCCAAGATGGCATTTGGTTTGAATAATGCAGGGGTCACTTTTCAGTGAGCAATGGACATTTCTTTCACTAACAAAAAGGATGTATTTCTAGTTATTTATTTGGACGATCTCACAGTTTTTCCCAATTCTGATGATGAGCACTTACATCATCTAAGAATTTTTCTTAGAGATGCAAAAAATTCAGCATTTCGTTGAATCCAAAGAAGATATTATTCACCATGGATGATAGAAAGATGCCGAGGCACATAATTTCCAAATATGGTATTCGCATTGACCCTGCACGAGTTGAAGCAATCCAACAGTTATATTTCCTAAGAAACAAAAATGAGATTCAATCATTTAATGGAAAAATCATTCTTTTGAGGAGATTCATCCCCAACCTTGATGAACACTTAAGAGAGATGACCAATATGTTGAAGAAGGACGGTGAGGTAAGATGGTCGGAATATTCTAAGAAACCATTCAATGCAGTTACATTTTAATTGTCTACTACCCCTACTTTAATCAGTCCCGATTATACTTCAAATTTTATTATATTTTCTTTCACCTCCAAGAATACTTTAGCAATTGTCCTAATGCAAAAGAGGGATCAGAAAAATGAGTATCCCATAGCTTTTTTCAGTCAGACTATAAGATATGTAGCACTAAAGTAAAACATTATTGAGAAGTAAGCTTTAGCCTTGGAGAAAGCTCTTAAGGACTTTCGAGTTTACATTATGCACTTACATATAGTAGCGTATGTTCCAACAACAACAGTGAAAGAAGTTCTCATGAAGACATATCCAAAAGGTAGCATGGAAAATTTCAGGGCCTAATATTCGCAGGTGGGCTAATTTTCCATGCTTTTTCCAAAAAACAATCACCAATTTCCATTTTTTATAAGAATGATTCACCACAATTTTACAATATAAAATTATTTTACCTTAAAAATCACCAACATTATAGAGAGAGTGTATATAAAATCATTATAAATTTGAATAATTTTACAAATACATCAATAAAAGTTTTACAGTTTGCATATCAGGGACTAGTGAAATTCACCAATGTTTTTAAACTTCAAGACACTTTTCTATCCTTAAAATTTTCCCTGGAAGGTAGGCGGGGAAAATGGATCATAGCAATGTTAGAGTATGATTTGGAGATTAGACTGACAAAGCTGATCAAGGGACAAGGTTTGGCAAAGCTCATGGCCGAATCTAAATTTCATGCATTAGATATCAATTTGATTGTTGCCCTCTACAAAGAAGAAGAAAAAGATTCATAGGTACAAGTATCAAACATGTTCACTTCATCTTCGTGGTACTCTGACATAGTCTATGTATTGCATCATTTAAATCCTTCACCTGAAGTACCCAAAGGTAAAAGTAGATCATTGAAGTTGAAAGCTTCCAAATATTTCATTCTTGATGGTGTTTTGTTTTGGAAAGATCTGGGTGGTGTGTTGCTGAATTGTCTTCTCGAAAATGAAGCAAAAGATGTGATGAGTTATTTTCACAAGGGAGATTATGGTGGCCACCACCTCTTCTAGAAAACTACATCCAACAAAATTTTGAGAGCTGGTTTTTATTGGCTAACTATTTTTGCTAATATCTATAAAATAGTGATGAGTTGTCATGAATGCCATATTTTTCAAAGCAAAAGAAAACTTTTACCATTGCCATTACAGCTTGTTTTAGTCTCGACTCCTTTCCAGCAATGGGGTCTTGAGTTTGTTGGGGAGATCCATCCTTCATCATCAGCACAACACAAATGGATCTTGACATCCACGTATTACCTTACAAAATGGATTGAAGTGATCCCAACCAGGAAAGCTACTAATTTTGTTGTCATTCAGTTTATTGAATCTAATATCTTGTCTAGATTTGGTTGCCCATAGAAGATAATCACTGATAATGCTATTGCTTTTAAGTAAAAAAATATGGTGGAGTTCTGTGAGAAGTATCATATCACATTGGGATATTCAAACACTTATTATTCACAAGGGAATGGGTTGGCTAAATCTTCCAATAAATATTTGATCAACATAATCAAGAAAGTGTTGGAGGTCAATAAAAAGAACTGGCATAAAAAACTCATTAATGCTTTATGGGCAGACATAGTAAGTAACAAGAAATCCATAGGCATGTCTCCCTTTTAGTTGGTGTACAGGGTTGATACTTTCTTTCCTTCACCTCTCGATGTCCTGGTCATGAGGATTCTACAGGAAGTGGGTAGCGAACCAAATGATGTGCACCGAAGGATAAGGCAGATGATCCATCTACAAAAAACTAGGGAATAAGTATTTCATAATACTTCTAAGCTTCAATAAAGGATTAAAAATATTTATGACTGGAAGACTAAAGAAGATAACTTCAAAATGGGTGATGTAGTTATTCGTTGGGATGCACGGAATGAAGAAAAGGGCAAGCATGGTAAGTTATAAAATCTGTGGAAAGGACTGTACAGAATCTCAGCTTTCAGAGGAAAGAGTTCTTATATATTGGAAGAAATGAATGGGCAAGGTTATTCAGGAGGAGCGATCAATGGTAGGTTGCAGCGCTACCATACTTGAACAAATTTCAGGAAATTTTCATTATCATTGTATATACCAATTTACTTTTCATGTCAGAGTGTGAAGTGGCTATCATGGGAGTTTGAAGCCCGAAGAGAAGGCCATAAGGCTTCTTTGATCAGTTGTTGGTTTGAAGATTCTGTTTATTTTGTTTTTTTGGTCAAAGTCAATTAGTCAGTCAATTTTTAGTTTGATTTTAGTCTTTGCATTTTGACTTCATGCGCAATGAATAAGGCTACTTGGTCTACATTGTTCTTGACACCTCCAAGGAGCTTCCATCCCCAACTGGAGCCAATGTTAGTGACAGTCAGTTCTTCCTGTCACTAGTGATCAAATATGATTTTACCAAGTTTTGTTAGGGGTCTCAAGTCAAATTTTATCATGTCACTAGGTTTTCAGAATAAAATTTGGTCACTGGCTAGTGTGTCTAGGTCTATTGTTGCTCCTTCAAGGTTTTCATGTTCCAGTCACTTCCATCAATCAGTTGGATGTGCTATCATTGAACAAATCATCATCATCATCTCAGTCATGTCACCATGGTCTTCATTCAGCTTAATGTCTCCATTAGGTCATTAGGGTTAGATTCATCAAAATTTTTCGTTTCATTGAATAAACCGGGAAATCAAGGAGTAGTGGTAGGGTTTGATCAAAAGTTATGTTTCTAAGTGTAATTCACTTCAAAATGATGTAATATTTTATGATTCAAAGCTGCATGTAAAATTTCCAAGTTACATAGTTTTATCAAAAGAAAAATGAAAATAGCAGATGACTTCTATTGACCTAATTGAAGCATAAATCAATGAAGATAGGGAATTTTGCCTTGACAAGGTAAATTTTTACTTTGATAAGCTTATCATGAGGGATAACAGAGACAAAATATTGCAGAAACACATGGATGCCCATTATTACACAAGAATCTTGATTGCTAAAGTTAAGGTCAAGCAATTGAAGGAGAAGCTCAATGAAACCCTAATCAAGAAAAAAGGGAAGGAAGTTAGATTTACTTGTTTATGCATCCCTTATATCAGAACATACCACTTGGTGACCTCACATACCAATTTTGAAGAGTTTAGGAGGAAATTTAGTGTTTTGATATTTTTTACATACTTTAGCACAATCATGGAGGAGAAAATGTAGCATGCCACACGTTGTGATTTAGCTGGGAAGATCCAAATGAATTTTGGTTTGCATTTATAGATTCGTCATGGTCCATACATCATTTTTTCCCTAAGGGAAACATACTTTTGACAAAGTTTAACGGGTGAAACAGTAAAAAAAACCATAAAAAAAAACCATAAAAAAACCACATTTCCGCCACCTTGATGAAGGCCATGCTGTGTTTTCCAGAGTATCTGTGGGAGAATTCATTTTTGATGAGTTACGAGTAACCTTTTTGAGCTCCTAAAGAGTCCATTTTGTATCATACATCCTCAACTTTCCAATGAGCTATGAAGGTCAGGATTTGGACTTCAAGAATATGATGTAAATAATGTAAATATGATGTAATAGTGGGTAATTAGTCTTGTTAAAGTTGTTTTGATGTAAATTTAGCCTCATTTATGAGAGTGGTTAGAGTCAAAGTTAATTGGAGGAGTTGTTTTAACCTCCCTAGTCTTTAGGGTTTTGGTTGGAACACCTCATGGAGCAGTTCCTAGACTCATGGATTCAACCCCTAAGAACAGGGAGATGTTGTTTTGGTCTTTATGTATCATTTTCTCAGTGATAGAACATATTGAACATCAGAGGAGTGAACTATTGTAGCTTGTACTTGGACATTTTATGGAAATCAAAGGATACAATTTCCTCTTGTTACCAGTTAGAGGACTCTCCATGGGTTTACTTCTCCCCATGAAAAATCGTCTGAGTATCTTGTTGTCATACAATTCCTGAGATATAAACAACTCCCCATCTCCCTACCATACCTCCATGCCAAGAAACTAATGCATGAGTCCCATGTCCTTCATCTCAAACTCTTTTGCAAGGTTTTCCTTGCAAGATTTGATGAGCTTCTCATCACCTGTTAGTATGAGATCATCTACATAAAGTCCATGATCAACAACTTACCTTCCACTACTATGTGATATAGGTTTGCATCCTCTTCACTCTTCGTGAAGCCCAACCCAGTGAAGTAGTTATCTATCTTGGTGTACCAAGCATGGGGTTCTTACTTCAGCCCATACAATTCTCTCTTATGTCAGCACACATGCGACTCACGATACAAGGTTTCAAAACTTTTGGTTCCTCTATGTACACCTCTTCCTAAATCATGCCATTAACGAAGGTAGTCTTCACGTCCATCTGATGGATCTTCCAACCCATCTATGCTGATAGTGCCAAAATAGATCTAATTGATGAGTACCTTGCAACAGGAGCAAAGGTCTCAACATAATCAATCCCCTCTACCTATGAAAAGCCACGGGCCACAAATCTAGCCTTATGCTTCTTCACACTACCATCTGTAGCTTTCTTTACCTTGTAAATCCAACAGGATCTCACAACTAACTTGTCCTTTGGTCTTAGGACCACATCCCAAACACTCTTTTGAACTATGGAGTCATTAACCCAAACTGGTTGTTGCAATTCATCCTAAAAGGAAGATGGCTCTATCACAACACATGCACCCATTAGTTCCATGTATCCAATGTACCTCTCTAGTGACCTCCTCTATCTGTGCTGAGAAGGGAGTGATCCCACATTTTCCCATGCATCATCCAACAATCTATCAACCTCTCTAGTGCGCTTTCTTCCCTCTTTGGAAGGCTCTACCTAGGTGGATGTATTCACTCTCTAAACCTCTGGATGTGGATGCTCCACATAAATGTAAGGCCCCTCAACCTTAGGAGCTAAAATATCCTCGGTAGCATGTAGCTGAAGCTCCCTCTCAAGGGATACTCACATGGCCTTATCCTCATCGAACTTGATATCCTTGCAAACCATTTTCATCTAACTGATCAGCATGTACACCCGATAGTTGTGGGGTGTATTAGTGTACCCCACAAAGATCCCAAACTCTATTGTTGGCTCAAGCTTCTTCCATGCATCTTTGGTCACCTGGAAATAAACTGATGACCCAAATATCCTGAATTAATCAACATCTAGCCTCTTCTCAGAATATGCCTCCTTTGGTGTCTTCATCTCAAGTATACGATGTGGGCTATGGTTTTGAACATAAACCGTTGTGTTGCATGTATCAACCCACAAGTGTAGTGGTAGGCCCTGATCATGCAACATTTCCCTTGCTACCCCTACTATGCTCTTGTTCTTCCTCTCAGAAACCCAATTTTTTTGAGGGTTATGAGGTGTCGTCAACTCTCGTTTAATCCCTTCTGCTACACAAAAGTTCTTAAACTCATTGGATACATACTTGCCACCATTATCACTCTATAGAGATTTAACCTTCTTGCCAGACTCTTTCTCTACGAATGCTTTGAACTCACAAAACTTTATGAAAGTTTGATCCTTTTTCTACATAAAAAATATCCAACATTTACGAGAATAGTCATCAACAAATATAACATATTACATGTGTTTGGTCTTGGAAGTTATTGAGAATGGTCCACACACATCTGAATGGACTCTCTCTAAAATAGATTCTACTCGACTGTATTTGTCTCCAAAGGAAGACTTGGTTTATTTTCCCAAAGTACAACCCTTGCATGTATCAACTTGCTCAAGCATACCTTTGGGAAGACCTGTAGAGATTTGTTGCAATATCTTCCAAGCCCCATGATGCAATTGGCCTAATTTCCTGTGCCACAACTCACCAACATCTCACCTCAACATCTTTTTTACTTTTGAACTCAAAGCAACACAATCCTCTACCTCTATCTTATAAAGATTATGAACTTGAATGCCTATCTTCTTTACTTAATCCGTGGCTATGTGTAGAAGGAATTCCTTTCCTTTCAAAAACATCACACCATAGCCTCTATCCTCAAGCATGGAAATAGATACCAAGTTCTTCTTCAATCCAGGTACATGCATAACATTCTTCAAGGTGAGTGGAGCTGCATGCTCTCTCTAAAAAGTAATAGTGCCCACACCAGTAACACTATACTTATCATCATCACCCATCTCGATATGCATGTTGAGATATTTCTCCTCCAGTTCACTAAATAACTCTTTGTCACCAGTCATGTGGAAATAAGCTCGACTGTCTAAGTACCAGACACTTCTCATTATTGAAGATACCATACATGCAATGAGGGAAATGTCCAATTCAAATTGGAAGTCCAAAGTCTCACCCACCGCTCCTCCTGAAGACTTCTCTGTGGACTTCTTCAATGGAAAATTTGTAGCAAAGTGTCCCATCTTGTGACAATGCAAGCATTTAACTTTCGTCATGTCCTTCTTCTTACCTCCATGATAAGAATCTGATTTGGAATGGGAAAGTTTACCTTTCCCCTTCCTCGCCTTAATCGCTAAGGAAAAATTCTCTTCATCACCAGTCTTTGATGAAGAGCCATCCTTGGTGTTCCTCCTTATCTCATCCTACATCAAATCTGACCATAGTCATTCCCAATTTGGCAGCTTCTCCCAACCATTGACAGAGTCTTGATAACTATTCCAACTCTTTAGGAGTCCAAGAAGAGCAAGGCTCACCATATCCTCCTCAGCAATCGTGATTCCAACACTTAAAAGCTCATCCTGACATTGAGTGAACTTGGTCAAGTACTTTGGAATTGTCTCACATTTCTCCATCTTGATTTTATGAAGTTTGTCCTTTAGTGCAAACTTCTTTTGATCACTACTATTCTGATACAAGTTCATAAATGTTTTCAACATAGCATGTGGGGTTTCCCTTCCATGGAGACTCAAGACAATATGATCTTGAACTCCCTCAAGGATTATCCACCTTGCCTTTTCCACACACTTCTTCCACTCGACCAAGTTCTGTGCATTGGTAGTTGTTGGCTTAGGAATTGCTTGGGCAACAAACTCCTTCAAGCCATTGTCCTTTAGCACAACCTCCATCCTGTCCCTCCAGGCTACGAAATTTGAGCTGCCCTCCAAGGCATACTCGAGCCTCAACACATGGAATTCCATCTGCTGATCCTAAAGTATGTATTGTAAACTCGACTTTCACATGTAAACCAGAAACTAAAAAATTTGAAATATCCTCTAGAGAGTTGATCTTAAATCAGTGATATCTCCCTCATCCAAACTTCGATTCAGCCAATTTTGTTTTTGGGATTTAGGTATCTTTTCCCAAGGAATCCCAATCTGCAATTTTTTTTGAAATTTTTTCACAGAAATTTTTAGATCTGCTCTGCAAACGCTTGGCCCAAAAAACAATATTGCTCTAATACCATGTAGAAAATCCTATAGATTCACAAGCTAATGCAATTTGCTAAAGCAAGAGATAGGAATCTACTTCTACTCTTTACAACAGAAACCCATAAATATTGAGAAAACAATAATCGATAAAGGAAGAGAATCAAAGGCACATAACACAAAAAAAATCTAGGGAAAGCCACAACTCAAAACCCGACTATCTGTTTTGTATTAATTTGGAAAATCAAGATGAAATTACAATGCTTGTTCTCTCTAGAACAATCCCAAAACTCAGCAAATTCAATCTCCAACTCATAAGCAAGCTCAAGGCCAAAGCTTAGCCTCTTCACAATATCTCCAAGTCTCTATTCCAATGTGTAATTCCTATGAAGGATAGCTTGTATTTAAAGGGAAATAAAGCCTCTAAAAATAGCGCAATCCCCCAAGGATTAGTTCCTAAATGCATGCACTATCAGTGCAACTTAGAAAAATCTAAAACAAATAGCACAATGTCCCTTCACTCTAGTCTCAACTCGGTCTTTCTCAGAATTGACATGCATGAGTTTCTGATGAGTAAATATTCAGTTAACTAGAGTAGCACTAGTGGAGTCCATTAGTCTCACCACTGACTGTTAACTCACTATTAGTTTTCTCAATAAGTTTGAGAACTAATTTAACTGCACTGACTCATGAAACTGAGTCTTATATTTTACAACTCACAATTAACTCACACCAGACTCCTACAAAATAGGGATAACATATACATGACTTCCAAAAGACTTCCAACTAGAATTTCCTAAGTTAAGTAAGTTTAATAAACTTAATTTAACTATTTTAAGTTACTATGAGAATAGAATTTGAATTTAATTCACAGTTTAATTCAAGGACAAATTAAACTGGAATTTCTTGTTGCCATTTCTCAACACTTTGGGTACCATGTCACCTATTGTGGTCCCACCTATTGATTATGCTTGTTGAATGGGCTACCATGTGTCACTCCTGAGTGGTTCCGCATGGCCTCTTTTAGTTGTACCATGTGGCACCATCAATGCCATTTTTATTGTTTTCCAAAAAATTCAGATCAGCATAACTTTGTCATATGTACTTGGATTGAGGTGTCATTCATGCCATCAGAATATTATTGACAAAATCTATGACTTGGTGCTAGGTTTGATGAGATTTGGGAAATTAAAACTTTGAGCCTTTTTTGGATCCACCTGGATCAATATTCAATGGAGAAGTTGGTGGATTTAGCTAAATTTGGAACTTTAACTAAAGTTAGAGCTACACATAAAACTTCTGCTAAAACCTGTAACATTCTAGAATTTCCAAAATCAACAATTAAACTTAGTTTAAATCACAGAACAATAGAACATAGATTGAAGACAAATTCTACACATCAAGATGAGTTAACATAAATGGAAAACAAGATCAAACCATCAGTTAAATCCAAATTAAGACCTATAGTTAAATACGGTTTTAATTCTAAAAATATAATCTTACATTCTTTATAAGCAAAATTATATCATAAATATTATCACTAAATTAGAGATTAGCTTATGGATTGTATCTAAGGTATTTGAGGGGTGTGAAAGATTATAGAGAATGCATTGGTTGTTAGAGGAGTTTTATTAACTTATATAGGTGATTGAGTCTGTTAGTGTCGGTATCTTCATCCCTCTGTTAGAGATCAAATTCTCTTGTTGCATTGCATATTACCTGTCTCGCTCAGTCAGCTACATTCCATTAGGAGCATGGATCATCTTACGGTAGTGGCTTATTGTACATTTTACCTCATGTCCTTTACCTACTGGCCCATTTCCATTTATCAAGATTATCTACAGTCACTTTTTGTCTTTAAATTTGCAAGAGTCATTTCTAGGGTTTCAGTTTCATTAGGTCTAGGGTTTCATCAAAAAGGTATTCAAAAGTCCAATAGCATCCAGCAGGTGCATGAGGAGGTTGAATAAAATTCTAGTACCAATAAAATTCATAATCTCATGCTCAGAAATGCATTTTTCCTCAAAACCCTGTTTTGAGGAAAAACAGAGTATTTTAGGTTTTTGTTGTATAAATTCATGTAATTTCAGTTCTCTTATATGTAAATCACTTCAGTGGCAACCCTGGTCACCTCACCAAGCTTCAGTAGCTCCACCCCCTGCAAGGCAAACAAAAAATCAAGTCATTCAGTTTATCAAAGGCACAAATAAAATAAACTACCCAAAAACAGAGTTGAAAAAGTAAGTCACATTGCAAACATTATAAAAGTGGGTTTTATGAATGAAAAAATTTAAAGCTCTTGTATATAAATCATTTTTCCAATTCAAAAATCTCATTGGCACTTAAAAAAGAAAGATTGAGCAAAGTGAAGGTCATGTTGAGCAAAGGAAGCAAGCTTGGAGAAAAATTGTGCAAATTCATGGGTGCGGCGCATTGGGTAAGAGGCGTAGCACATACAAGTGGTGCGACGCATTGGGTCACCCTCCACAGTGTTAAATTTACACTGGCACTTCACATACAGGAGGCGCAGTGCATTGGGTTTGTGGCATGACGCATAGGGCTTCAAGCCCAATTTCACCCACAAATTCGTTCAAACTGCCAAATTTGCTAAATTTCCACCTGCTCAAGTAAGTCATCATTCTTCCACTACAAGTGAATGAGTTTTTCTTAAAGAGTTTATGGTGATTTAAAGAGATAAGCTTGAAACACTACCTCCTTGAAATTTTTCTCAAAAACAAGTGCTTAGGGTTTGTAGTTTGTGTTTTTGCTGTCAAATTCCATTCCCTCACTCCCACACTCTTTGTTTCCCACATTCATTTTCTAGTTTCATCCCCATATCCCTAATTCCCATATCCCTAAATTCACTAACCCATATTCCTATCTCCCACTATCCCAAACCCTAGCTACACATTCCTAAACCCTAATTGTTATCCCAAAATCTAAAAACTGTCCCTAAAACCCTTCTATTCCCCAAATTCCAGTCAGCAACATTTCTAAAACCCCTCTTACCCTCTCCCTTCACAGTCCCTAATACATCTTCAAACATTTGGTAGAAAAACATCAAAATCACCATAAATCTCTTCATACTCATCAAGAAAACTCACACATTAGCAAGCATGGAATCTGATCCTTCATATGACCGAGATGAAGAGACACATAGTGACTCTCCTACAGAAATGCATGCACCAAGGAGACCTCACAAGGGTGGCAAACATATACGAGAGGAGCCTACTTCACTTGCTGAGCTGCAGGCCTGCCCTCTTGCTATCACATGCTTCCAACACCAATCCTATTATTAGTTCTGTGATATGGTTTCTAGAGTCCAGTATCATCATGAGTTAGCCCGGTTGTTTGTGCTTCATCTACATAATGGCCAAACCACTCTAGCTGGTGTGACATTCACCTTGACCCTGGGGTCTATTTCTCTAGCAACCGACATTCCTACTGTCGAAGAGCAGTGGAATAAAAGGTAGAAGATTGATAGGGAACACTATGAACCATACATCAAGCCCGGTTATTTGAGACAACTCAACAGATTTTTTCCCTTTTGGTACTTGAAAGACTCATATGCTCCCTTGATGAAACTCATAATGAAGTATTTCATCTGTGAGGGCTAGTTTTCTCGCCTATATGCTTATCATATCAGACTGTTGATGCACTTTACCAGGGTGAGAATGATGAATCTCCCCTACTTCATGTGCCAAAATATTGAGAAGATGACCACCCTAGTACAACAGAAGACTCCTTGGCAGTAGTTTAACAGTATATACCATTTTTCACTCATCAAAATTGTGGTCATGCATCTGCTTGGTTTGCAAGGCATATCGTGGAGGATTTCATTTCTCATGAGTTCTTCACAGTTTTTCAGGTACCTCCAGAGACTTTTCATGAGACAGGTGGACCTTCTCATCAGCAGGAGGGTCATGAGACATAGACCGCTAGTGTACTAGTGTTTTTCACCTATCAAAAGGGCACTAGATGGTTGTTTGCAACAAAAAAGAGAGTATTATCTCCACCCATGGTGGAAGGGATCTCGCTTCCTTCATTAGCACAGTAGGTTCAGGACAAGGGCGAGAGGCCATTACATGACGAGGGGCCTTCAAGTGAGCAAGAGACTGATTTCATTCTCATTCAGGACGATGACACAGATTTGGGCCCACAATGTTCAAATCTCAAGGAGGTCATCCAAGAGCAACAGGTGGACATCAATGCTTTGTCCCTCAAATTGGAAAGAGACAAGGGGATAATAAAGTACCTGGATTAAATAAACAAGCAACTAGAGGATCAACAAACCATAATGGAGCTAAGAAGCATACGAGAAAACCAGCAAGCTGCCAAAAGGAGGAAAGTCAAGTTCACAACACTTGAGAAAGAAATCAATGCTGATCGTGAGTATTGGTTGGAGAGGACTAATAACCACTTGGAGAGGATGCTGGAGAAAGCCATCAATGAGAAAAATATGTTTAGAAACATGGCATATCACTATTTGTCAAGGAATATGGTGTGCCAAGCTAGAATCAGGAGCTTGAAGGCCAAGTTGAAGAAGAGATCGAGGAGGAAAAAAGAGAAAGATAAACTTCAGATCTTGGTTGAGGCTTCCTTGGCCCAACACAGCACTTGATGGAGAACACTCAGCCAAAATTTCAAAAATTTGGGACACTTTTTGAATTTTTGAAATTTTTGGGCTAAAAGACAAAATTTTCTGCCCAATGCGTCGTGCCACCTGGCGCTCGCTTTTGATGGAGGCCACCAAATGATAAAAAATCATAATATTTGGATTTGTCTTGGAAAAATATGCATTCCCACCAATGGCCAAGAAATTTTGACAGGTTTTGAGCCCCCAAAAAAGTCAAAAACACCCAAAAAATGACCTTACTGCCCCTATTTTGACACATAGGAAGCAGTGTTGGGAGAGCTCAGTTTTGGAGGGGCAAAAGGAGGCTAGATTCAAAAATTCTACTTGTTCTGGGAAGTAGACAAGCAGACCTTTCCAACAAGCACACTTGGAGCAAATTTGGAAATCAAAAAGGCCTCCAAAAATGGCTACAAAGAGGCACTATGCATAGAGAAATCAGCATGGCGCATAGGGGAAATTTTGCTCAGTTTGACCAAGTATACTCTGTTTTTCACCTAAGTTCCTTAACAGTTTGAATTTTCTCTTTCTTAATGCCAAACTTATGATGTAATTTAATATAAATTGATGGATCTTGACGTAATTATGTCAAATTTTCACCCATGGAGGTAGATTCATCTATCAAAAAGTAGTTTGCAACTAAATGAATCAGTTCCCTAGTTTCTAGAGGCAAGCTGTTCCACTGCCTAATTTGTAGTTCTCAGTTTAGAATTAGTTGGAACAACTCCTAAAATCATGAGCTCAACCCCTAGAGACTAGGATGAGTTGTTGTTTGCCTATATCTTATGTTTTTTCAATCATTAGCATGGTTGGACTTTTGAGAAGGCTTGGAGCTTCATTGTATACATTTTCTTAGTAGTTTTGGCTAAGGAATAGACCAGGGTTTGTAGCACTCTATGGGATTCATGTGGCATGTTGCCTTGATATTGTGTTTCCTTCTGTAAGTGTAAGTTTCTATGTGTTTTATGTGTGCCATTATCTCTCTTGCTTCTTCTTAACTAAAACAAATAAGGATAAAGGTAGAATCCAATGAAATTGCAGTGTTTTACCTAGGGTTGGCTTAGTTATTGATGTTTTCAACTGTTTGAAAAGGATCCTTGAGGGTTTCTTTCCCTCTTCAACTCCTCACCTGTATAAATTTCTCCATTTCATTCAATTTGAAGTATCAAATCACTTGCCTACCTTGCCCCATTGAGACCTCTACAAAACTGAGCCTCATTCCCAAGACCCAAAATTTTCCTTTCCATTTGAGCCAACAAAACATCTTTAAATTCAATTGAACTATTTTGCACACATACCTAGCCTAAGATTAGTATTCATATCCATCGTCTCAAGCCCTCATTGATCATATTTTACTGAGATTGACAAGGAGAGAACCCTCTCCTGACCTGGTAGGCTAGCTACCAGGTTAAGCGTGGGTTGATGTTACCCTAGATTCTACCTTTCTCAGCCTGAGGTAGATTTAGGCCCTAACATAGTGGCAACCATACTAGGGAAGAAATTGTTTGCTTGTTAGTGTTCTTCATTTTATAAACTACAGACGAAGTTTGAAGATTAGCCAAGTAGCCTTCGAAATGATTTTGCTTTGCATTAGCGCAAGTAGATAAATGCTACTTCAGTTAATCTCTGGTCTAGTCTTATAAATGGAATATCTAACTTGCAAATTTCCCCAGTACATCTGATAATTCTAAGCTTTTAGATGATAAGTTTAGAGTTTGATAGGCTGAACAAGTTGGTAATGTCCATTTGATTTCTTGGAAATAATAACACACTGGCTTCCAGAAGATATACCAGAGCAAATATGGATCCTGATCCACCTCCTATGTACGAAAATCCCAATCTTATTCCAAGAATCCTTCGCCAAGAAAGTTCTGTGATTTCCATGTTCAAATCTTGTTCATGTCTTATTATTTTTGAGTATCTTGAAGATCTTGAGTTTGACGAACAGTTTTAGTTGTCGTTGTTTGAGACCAAATATGAAAGTGTTGTTGGTTCTACTGCCTTAAATCCAGAGTTTGTCAAAGATCTTGAAACTGAAAGGGCCAATAGATCAATTGACGATTATATTTTGAGACTTCAAAATGCCATTACGGCTACAAACATTCCCAAATTTTTAGAGTCTGCATCTGCAACTCTTGGGTCTTCTGCAATTGCATCTAGCTCTATAATTCCTACTGAAACTCCCTTCATTCCCACCATTCCCATGCAACCTTCTATCTCTGATCAAAAATCTACAGTGGTCTCACCTCCATCCACTCCTTCTACCCCTCAAACATCCAAAATTTCTTCACCACCATCCCCACCTCATACACCTCGTACACCAATTGCACCCACTCGCCAACATCCCCAAGACCGATTGCAAATACACCGAGAGAAATGGCTGCTTGTTTTGCAACCCTTATGCTACGTCAAAATTTGGATGATATGCCGGTCGATTATCAAAGCAAAATTCCATTGTTTGATGGCACTCCTCACAATTTTACAGTGCTAAAAATAATACTGAGAGGGGGGGTGAATCAGTATTATCAAATCAATTACTTTCCTTTTCACACTCAGATTTGTATACGCTACTTTGGCTATGAGAAACTGCGTATATTCTACTATGTCTAAAGAAAGCAGGGTATATGAGAAAACTTAAGATTCATTAATTGTTTGATATTTAGTTAGTGCATTAGTACTTCATTAATCATACGAATAGTAATGAGGAGTAGTAAAAATAGAACAGATCACCACACACATGGACACAAAGATATAAGTTGGAAACCCAATGTGGGTGAAAACCACCTACTGCAATTTGTATCTATCTTCTTTTAAATTAGAAGCTTCCTTTTACAATGATTCTATACTAGTGCAGTCTTATACCAGTATGCAGGTTGCTACCTGCAGAAGGATACAATCTTCTCTCGTTCTCCATCTTCTCCTAGAAGGGAGCTACAACCCCCTTAGCTCTTGTACTAGCTGAGGTACTAGTACATAGGTGCTGACCTACAAAAGGCTACAACCTTCTCTTTTCTTCTAGGGACCGCGTTTCATAAATTTTCAAACTGGATCCATGAATATCAATCACACATCAAGTATATCTGCATTAACCAAAATCCTTTTTACAAACAAATACTGAATCAACCAATAACTTCTCAGAATGCTATAACCAGAAAACAATACCAGTAACAAAACACCAATTCTAAACCCAGAACACTGCAGCAATAAACAGAAGCAGCTAAAACATATTTCATGAGATATACGCTACTTCAATATGTGGAACCTGTGTGCATACGCTTCTGTATTAAGGCCAGCCAGCATATACACTCTTTTAAGTTAGTGAACCAGCGTGTATACGCGCCTCTGCTGCACTGAACCTACGTACAGATCTATAAAAGATAATTTACCCTTTTCACTTATTCAGACATTAGGTATAGCCAGATTATCATATTTATAGATCACATCATGTGCTGAATATAACAGATCAAAAATTACACAAAGATACTTCTCTTCAAGCCGCCTTAAGATCTTGACCCATCAATAGAACTTATCCTTCTCCTTGTGCTTAGGTTCCTCCTTGATTCAGTTCTAGTTATGCACCATAACCCAATGACAATATTCTAGATCTTTCTCTTCATAAGATATTCAATGCTTCAGTTGATCCCTTGTCAAATGATCTCCTTCCCTTTTTGTAGACTTGGCCTTACTCAAACCATGGTCCAAAACCATAGAGATCCAATACTAGGGACTCAATACCTGGGTTCAACACTTTGGATGCAATACCAAGGATGAAAACCATAGGTTCAAATATGTCGGACTAAATACCATGGACCAACCATAAGTTTTCCCACATGTACACGCTTTTCTTTGCATGAAAGTGTGTGCATACGTATACACACCTTTTGATCGGTACACCTGCGTGTATACGTGATTTTGTTAAGAGGAACCTACGCATACCTCATTTTCTTTCATTATGAGAGCCTGAACTATGATTTTCCCTTTGAGTGAGTTGCCATCAAGGACAACACCTGTGCCATAGTGCCAAACCTGTGTCATAATGCCAACAATCTCCCCCTTTGGACTTGATGGCAACCCCAAGTCACTCAAAATCATTCTCCCCCTTTGACATCAAGGGCAAAGGGTTATGCTTCCCCTGAATACAGTTTAAATCTCTGCTCTGTTGTGCTATCCAAGCTCCCCTTGACTGTAGGAAAGGTCTGCAAGAAGATGTTCGACAAAATGAAACATGACTTTATACATTATAAATGACCTTCCTATCACCAAAGACTCATACATACATCCATCTCCCAACCAAGTGGGGATACACCAAGAATTTACATATGATAACAACAAGAACATTACTTCATCCATCCCATGCATAGTGGGGAAACCAAGATAAATCGTTACATGACCTTGATAAGAAAAGAAATACATGACATAGAGATGAAATAGCAAGACTAGCATCTATCAATATAACCCTCAATCATCATTCTGACCAGCAACCATGCTCTTCCTCATGCACCTGTTCCACCTGTAATTATAAAAAAAAAACTGTGAATGTAAACCAAGATCTTCTAAGATAATGCCAACAATGCATTATTAGAAGAGTATATGCTCCCCCTGAACCCGTGCCAGATGGTCTCTGCCAGACCTATATCATACTCTTTTCATCCTAAAGCTGGCCCACTGTTTTTCTTTAAACCAACATATACACAACTGTATCTTTATAAACCGGCGTATGTACGCGGATCCTCCTCATGAAACTTGCATACAGCCACTTTTCTTTGAAACAGACAAGATTCAACAGCAAGATGATGCATCAACTACCCCTAGCTTTTGTCTGAGGTATTCAAATGTCTCCTTGGGCAGTGGTTTGGTGAGTATGTCAGCAACTTGTTCCTTAGAGGGAACATACTCCAATTTAACCTTTTGTTCAAGCACTTGTTCCTGAAGAAAATGATACTTGATAGGTATGTGCTTGGTCTTTGAATGCATGACAGGATTGTTTGAAATACTGATTGCACTTGTATTATAAAAAAAAATTGAGATAGGTGGAGTACAAGTGATTTGTAGGTCTTGCAATGTTTGCATCATCCAAAGGAGTTGTGTGCAGAAAGATGCAGCAGCTACATATTCTGCTTCAGCTGTAGATAATGCAATTGAAACCTGTTTCTTGCTGAACCAAGATACTAATCTAGGACCCATGAAGAATGCACCACCACTAGTGCTTTTTCTGTCATCCACACTTCCTACCCAATCTGCATCTGTATATGCATGAAGTGTGAGATCTGTACTTCTAGGATGCCATAAGCCATAGTTTTGAGTTCCTTGAAGATACTTGAAAATTCTCTTAACTGCCTAAAGATGAGTTTCCTTTGGATTTGCCTAAAACCTTCCAACTATTCCCACTGCATGCATAATATCTAGTCGGGTACCTGTTAGATAGAGCAGACTACCAATCATGGATCTATAGGTTGGTTGATGCACTGCTGCTGATTCATCATTTGCGCTGAGGCTGCATCCTGTTACCATAGGGGTACATACTGGTTTCAAATCCTCCATCCCATATTTCTTCAATATCTGCTTGAGATACTTGGTTTGTGATATAAAAATACCGTCTTTGTTCTGTTGGACTTGTAAACCAAGAAAATATGTGAGCTCACCAAGCATGGACATTTCAAACTCTTTTTGCATCACCAAGGCAAAATTTTGACTCATGTCTTCTTCATTGCTACCAAAGATGATATCATCAACATACACAACAAGTATTAGCAACTTATCATTGTCAATTTTTATATATAGATTGCTATCTGTTGATCCTTTTGTAAAACCTTGTTGATGGAGATACTTATCCAACCGATAATACAAAGCCCTTGGAGCCTGTTTAAGGCCATAGAGAGCCTTTTTGAGTCTGCATACAAGTTTTGGATCATTTCCAAGAATAAACCCATCTGGTTTCTCAATATATAATTCTTCATCCAAGTCTCCATTCAGGAAGGCAGACTTTACGTCCATTTGAAATAATTTGAACTTCTGAAAGCTAGAAAGAGCAAGGAACATTCTTATGGCCTCAATTCTAGCAACTGGTGCAAACGTTTCTTCAAAGTCTATACCTTATTGTTGAGCATACCCTTTACAAACAAGTCTGGCCTTGTTTCTAATCACATCTCCATTTTCATTTAGCTTCTTTTTGAATATCCATTTTGTTCCTATGACATTCTTATCTTTTGGTCTAGGAACCAACTCCCAAGTGTTGTTCTTTTCAATCTACTCAAGTTCTTCCTCCATGCCCTTTACCCAGCATTCATATTTGCATGCCTCTCTTACATTTTGTGGTTCAATGGAGGAGTAATGCTAGATAACTTGAAGCTTCTGAAATAGTTCTTCTTGTTTACACTTGCCTCCTTCTGCCCAAAAATTTGAGTTTCTGGATGATTCTTCTGAACGTACCTAGATGGAGTCTTTTCTTCTATCCTTATCTGTTCTTCTGGTGCCTCATGTGTTTCTTCTTCATTATGAGTCTGATTTTTTGTAGAAGGATATTCCTCATCATCTTCGAAATCTTCAGATTTTACTTACCTTGGAATGTTTCCTTCTTCATCAACCATTACATCAATACTTTCAACAATTTTTCCAAGTCTTTTATTGTAACATTTATATGCTTTGCTATGGGGAGAGTAACCAAAAAGAATACCTTCAGCTGCTTTAGGTTCAAACTTGCCAAGGTTTTCATTAGTCTTTTTGATGTAGCATTTACTTCCAAAATTTTGAAGTATTTTACTGTGGGAGTCTTACCATACCAAAGTTCATGAGGGGTTTGAGTGATGTTCACTCGGATGTTTTTCTTGTTGAGAATAGTAACTGCAGCAAATGCGGCTTCACCCCAGAAGGTTGCAGGAGTTCTAGACTCATCAAGCATAGCACGATCCATTTGTTGAACCATTCTGTTCATCCTTTCCACTACTCCATTTTGCTGAGGGGTCCTTGCAGTAGAGAATTCCCTTCTTATTCCATGTTCTTCACAAAAATCAAAAAATTCATCCAAGATAAATTCCCCACCTCTATCAGACCTGAGGCATTTGATTCTGCGATCTGATTCATTTTCAACCAAGGCTTTGAATTCTTGGAAATTTTCGAAAGCTTCGTCTTTATGCTTCATAAGTCCTAACCAACACATCCTGGAAAAGTCGTCAATGAACAATATAAAGTATTCTTCTCCTCGAGGTGACCTTTTCCTAGATGAACCACATACATCAGTATGGACAAGTTCAAGTGGCCTGCTAGCTGATCCTTCCTTCTCAAGGAAATTAGTTCTGGTTTGCTTACCAAACGGACATGATTTGCATATTATATTGTCTGGAATTCTGATGTCAGGGAGATCATGAACCGCCTGATATTTACATGCTTTCCTTAACTGAGAGAAGCTTAGATGCCTCAATCTTCTGTGCCATATCCAGTGTTCATCATTCTTGCTAAGATAGCATTGATGTTGTCCTCCCTTGAGTATGTATAAATTATTTGGAGTTCTTATGCCTTTGATCACAGTTTCTCCTGTATCAAGCTCACGAACAATACATCCATTTGATCGAAATATTACTTCATTTCCTTGATCACACATTTGACTGACACTCAATAGATTATGCTTTAAGCCATCAACATACATAAAATTTCCAGCCTTGACCTTTTCTTTCAAAAACATAGAACCTTTACCTTTTATGAGTGCAGGGGTGTCATTTCCAAATGAGACCTTCTTTTCCTTTTCTAAGGCACTATATGACTGAAGTTTTTCTTTATCACCTGTCATATGTTTCGAGCATCCACTGTCGATGTACCACTAATTTTCCTGTCCTTCCACATATAAGGCTATCCCACATCTTTCTGGTTGTGATTCTTTCTTTCTCCATGTTTTAGAATTCAATGAAACTTGCTCCTTCTGAGTTGTTTGCCGAAACCTACTCCTGCATTCAGAATCTTCATGACCGAAGTTGTTACAAATAGAACATTCTACTTCATTCTCAAGAGTAGAAAAGTTATTGTAGGTACTTTTCATGATCCCAGTCACACTCCTTTATTTTTGAGCTTCTCTAGTCATGATGGTCTTGTAGGCAACACATTGAGCAGCTTTGTGACCAAAGTTATGACAAGAGAAACATTGTCCATTGAATAAATTTCTGCGATTATCAAACCTACCAACCAAATGATTGTAGTTTCCATTGACATCCATTCTTGAAGAAAATTGAGAATGATTTACCTGTGGTTGGTTGAAGATTTTGTTCATCCTTGAAGTAGATTGCCCCCGATTTACTTGATAATCTTTGTTCATTCTTGAAGCAAATTGTCCCGATTTACTTGGTGATCTACATTATGCTTTTGCTATCGATTTTCAACCTGTTCACTTTTTCTTTCTGCATCAAGATAAATTTTGGAGATGGATGGCTTCTGCTTGTTTTTGTGCTTGAGACGCTTCTTTAGTATATCTAAGACCTATCTTGATTAGAGGAGAACGCTTCACTTTGATAATCTCATCTAAAGTTTCAGATCCCTTAGAAAATCTAGGATTAAGAGCTTTTGATTTCTCAATATCTTTTCTAAGTCCCACAATTTCACATTCTAACTTTTCATTGTGTTTTTCTCTTTCAGCAAGTTGGAATGTCAGAGTATCTATAATCATATTCTTTTCCTCTAAACAAATTTTGAGTTTAGAAATTTCTTCATAGAGACCTTCTTCATCTATAGCATCCAAGAAATCATCATCTTCAAAAGCCATCAAAAGTCTATAATCATTACGTTGTTCATCTTCATCACTATTTGAATATCCATCACTGTCTTCATGTGTATAATAGCTTTTCTTACTTACATTCTATTTTCTATTCCATCTAACTGGTTCCTTACCTTTGTCAAGTTTATCTTTATGAGGACACTTGGCAGCATAATGACCAACTCTTCCACAAGCAAAGCATTTGAAAGGAAGCTTACCTCTGAATCTTCCAATTCCCTGTTGAAGGTTCTTGGCAAAATTTGATTCTTCCTCTTCTTCTGACATATGTCCTGACTCATTGTAATCTCCTTTTCTTGAGGCTTTGAATGCAGCTTCTCTTCTGTCTGATGGTCCCCCTTTTCTCATTTCGTAAGCAGTTAGAATTCCGTGCAGCTGTGACATGGTAATTCTCTATAGATTTTGTTTTTCTTCTATGGAAAAAACTTTTGAATCAAACTTAGGAGACAAATATCTTAGAACCTTTTCAACCAAAACGACTTCTTTTATTTCTTCACCCAAGTTTTTCATACAATTAACAATCTCATCTATATGTAGGAAATAGTTAGCCATGCTTTCATCATTGTGCATTCTGAGATTTTCATATTGAATTCTGATTGAGATAGGCTCCCTAATAGAGTATTGATGGCCTTTGCATTTTTTTCATACTGCTTCTTACTAGCCGTATCTATAGGAGTTGCTGATGGAAATGTGTATCATGTTTCCACAATATCCCAAACTTCTGTACCAAGAGATTGAAGATAGGCAGTGATTCTTACCTTCCAATAGACGAAGTTGCTCCCATAAAAAATTGGTGGCCTAATTGATGCTTCCTTTTCATAGTTGCTCATGATGATAGATCTTCCTTCAAGCGATCAAGCTTCTTTTGAAGGACTGAGTCCGATACCAATTGTTGAAAATAATACTAAGAAGGGGGGTGAATTAGTATTATCAAATCAATTACTTTCCTTTTCACACTCAGATTTGTATACGCTACTTCGGCTATGAGAAACTACGTATATACACTACTATGTCTAAAGAAACCAACGTATATCAGAAAACTTAAGATTCATTAATTGTTTGAACTTTATTCAATGCATCAGTGTTTCATTAATCATAAGAAAAGTAAGCAGGAGCAGTAAAAATAGAACAGATCACCACACACATGGACACAAAGATATAAGGTGGAAACCCAATGTGGGTGAAAACCACCTGTTGCAATTTGTCTCTATGTTCTTTTAAATTAGAAACTTCCTTTTACAATGATTTTGTACTGGCGCAGTCTTATACCAGTACGTAGGCTGCTACCTGCAGAAGGCTACAACCTTCTCTCGTTCTCCAGCTTCTCCTGGAAGGGAGCTACAACCCCCTTAGCTCTTGTACTAGCTGAGGTACTAGTACGTAGGTGCTGACCTACAAAAGGCTACAACCTTCTCTTTTCTTCTAGGGACCGCGTTTCATAAATTTTCAGACTGGATCCATGAATATCAATCAAACATCAAGTATATTTTCATTAACCAAACTCCTTTGTACAAACAAATACTGAATCAACCAATAACTTCTCAGAACGTTGTAACCAAAAAACAATACCAGTAACCAAACACCAATTCTGAACCCATAACACTGCAGCAATAAACAGAAGCAGCTAAAACATATTTCATGAGATATACACAACTTCAATATGTGGAACCTACATGCATATGCTTCTATATTAAGGCCAACCAACATATACACTCTTTTAAGTTAGTGAAACAACATGTATACATGCCTCTCCTACGCTGAACCTGCGTACAGATCTATAAAAGATAATTTACCCTTTTCACTTATTCAGACATCAATTATACCCAAATTATCATATTTATAGATCACATCATGCGCCAAATATAATAGATCAAAAAATACACAAAGATACTTCTCTTCAAGCTGCCTTAAGATCTTGACCCATCAATAGAACTTATCCTTCTCCTTGCACTCAGGTTCCTCCTTGATTCAAATCTAGTTATGCACCATAACCCAATGACAATATTATAGATCTTTCTCTTCATAAGATATTCAATGCTTCTGTCGATCCCTTGCCAAATGATCTCCTTCCCTTTTTATAAACTTGGCCTTACTCAAGCCATGGTCCAAAACCATAGAGATCCAATACTAGGGACTCAATACCTGGGTTCAACACTTTGGATGCAATACAAAGGACCAAAACCATAGGTTCAAATATGTCGGACTAAATACCATGGACCAACCATAAGTTTTCCCACATGTACGTGCTTTAATTTGCATGAAAGTGTGTGCATACGTATATGCGCCTTTTGATCGATACACCCGCGTGTATACACGATTTTGTTAAGAGGAACTTGTGTATACCTCATTTTCTTTCATTATGAGAGCCTGAACTGTGATCTGCCCTTTGAGTGAGTTTCCATCAAGGACAACACCTGTGCCATAGTGCCAAACCTGTGTCATAATGCCAACATACAACTCAGCAACATGTGAACAAGATGACAGATTTCTTCGAACCTCATGAGATTGATGCCGAAAATGTGATAATGAGATTGTTTGTACAAACCTTTGGTGGTGAAGTGAGGAAGTGGTTCAGAGCTTTGCCAGCTGCAAGTATCACTACATTGACTAATATTCAAAGACAATTCTTGGATCACTGGAAAGAAAAGAAAAATCCTCTTTAGATCCTTTCCGAATATGAGAACATCAAGCGGAATGTTGGTGAGTCTGTTCAAGATTATTGTATTAGATTCAATTCAGTTTACAATGCAATTCCTGATCATATAAAGCCACTTATGGGGCTAGCTTTGATTAAGTTTCCGGATGGTTTCAATCTTGATATGGCCTATCAATTAAGAGATAGAGATCCGACCACTTTGGAAGAAATGTAGAAAATTGCAGTCAGCGTTGAAGCTAATCTGCTTACCAAGAGAGCTAGAACAAAGGCTGAAAAGAAGGTAACAATAAAGGAAGAGGTTTCCACTTCAGATCAAGTGATCCAGAAGATGGAGAAGATGTTTGATAGATTGACAATTGATAAGCTTGAACCACAAGTCAGAAATCCAAACTTCCATGGTCAGCAGCAACCACAATTTAGAATCAAGCAAAGAGAGCGGTGAGCACAAGACCAAGCAGCGCAACAGTAGGTAAAGACACCCTTACAGCAGAATTTTGTACATGGTCCAGAATCAATGAGGAGAATGTAATTGGATAAGAGAATCATTTCTTTACACCCGATGATATGCCAATTTTTATTACTGAAGATGAGGAGTATTCCGAGAATTCAGCTGTACAAA
Organism: Pinus tabuliformis; assembly: GCA_031772625.1. Taxonomy (NCBI): domain Eukaryota; kingdom Viridiplantae; phylum Streptophyta; class Pinopsida; order Pinales; family Pinaceae; genus Pinus; species Pinus tabuliformis. The sequence goes on from CM062804.1 coordinate 730,929,929, forward strand.
GGGATGAAAATTTCATCTTGGCAAATGAAACAGTTCTTGAGGAGGAGTCCGATGAATATCAAAGAGGATACATGAATGCTTTGTCAGCCCAGCAGTGACAATATTCACTCAGAAGTAGAGATGTGCCCATAAATCCAATTCAAAAAAGAAAGGAGATAACAACACCAAAGAATGATCCTCCCATTGTGCAGAAAAAGGGAAAATGGACAGATGGTCCTACCACCAACAAAACACCATCAGCAAATGAAAGATCCAATCAACCAAGTATATCAAAGGAGAAAACTAAAAAGAATATTGTTTCAACGAAAGAGGTAGAAAAGATTTCAGTTCTTAACTTAGAAAATGAAATTGCTAAGTTAAAAGTATCTATTCCTTTGACTGAGTTGATGAAAAACAACTGCTACAAAGGTCAGGTGTCTAAGATTTTGAATTTGGATCCATCATCTGATATGGTGAACATGGAGGATGACAGACCTGAGTTGATTTTGGTCCAGCATTGGAAGGTCAGTCTCAAGATAGTGATGTAGCTCCTTTTTACATCAGCCTTAGGGTCCATGACTATGTATTACACAATGCTATGTTTGATTCCAGAGCCTCTCATAATCTCATGCCTAAGGCCATCGTGGAGAAATTGGGTTTGGATATCAATAGAAAGTATCATGACCTATACTCCTTTGATTCTGGTAGAGTAAGGTGCATTGATCTTATCAAAGATTTGGTGGTCAGTTTGGATCAGATTCCAGCTAAAAATGTTTTGATGGATGTGGTCGTGGCAGATATACCTCTTAGATTTCGCATGCTTCTTTCCAAATCTTGGGGAGCAAAGATCAAAGGGACAATGTAGCTTGATTTCTCCTATGCTACTATTCCTGTGTTCGGTCAAATGAGGAAATTATACCAAGAGAAAAAGATGAAGTACATGATTACTAGCAAGGAGAAACCAGTAAATCATCCAATCAACTATGTACATACTGATTTAGAATCATTTGTTTTGTATTCAGATAGCTTTAATGATGTAAATAGCCAAGTAGTAGAAGTAGAAGACATTATCGAGATCACTAAAAATTTCAGAGAAGTATTAAAGCAAGAAAGACAAAGACTTGATAGTACCGCTGAGCAATCAGCCTTCCGACAGCAGCAACATATTGATCGATAGCAAGGAAAAGTAACAAAGCAAACATGATTTCAGCATTTGGAAGAGGACAAAGCAAGCCTATGGAGCATGGATTTTGATGGTGGGGTAGGAAGGAAAGGTGCTAGAATTGGAATTTAGATACGTGGCCCTTTTTTCACCCTAAACAAAGTGTCAGGCAATGTAAGGGTCGGTTCTTATAAACTAGCTTTTGACTGCTCAAATAATGAGGCTGAATATGAGGCTTTAATTGTTGGTTTGAAAATTCTTATAAAGTTGAATGCTAAAAGGATTTCAGTGTATGGCGACTCCGAGTTAGTTATCAAGCAAGTGAAAGGGGAATACCAAGCTAAGCATCCTCGAATGCGGGCCTACCGCAAAGCGATATTAGACTTCTTGAGAGTATTTTCATATTATACTTTGACATGTGTCCCTCGTGTTCAGAATGTCATTGTATATTCACTTGCAACACCAGCAAGTAATTTGAAAATTCTGATGAATTCAAACAACAAGTTTGAGATTCATGTGAAACATTGCCCAGCTATTCCTAACAATCAAAGGTATTGGCAAGTGTTTCAAGATGATGAAGAGATCGATGAATTTCTGCAAAATGAAGGTAAATTCAAAGACACTTCTATTGATGTGGAGTATGATGATGGTGAGGTAGATATAGAAGTCAATCAGATGGAAGTTTTGTAGCTAAAGGACAATGTCATTCCTAAAGGTCTAATACCTTTAGAGGAGTTGTTCGATTAAGATGATGTGGTCGAGAAACCAAGCTTGCTGCCAACCAAGAAAGGAGTTGAGGATGTGAAAATTGGACCAGCTGAAAATCCTATAATGGTGAAGTTATCAAAGGTATTGCCTCCATCGGTAAAAGCAAAGTATATCAGTTTACTATCTTCTTTTACTGATGTATTTTCTTGGGATTATTCAGATTTGAAGGCATATGACACAAGCATCGTTCATCATATCATCATGATCAAGCCAAATCAAAAGCCTTTTCGTCATAAGATAAGAAGAATAAATCCAAAGCTACTACCCTCAATCGAGAAGGAAGTGAATCGGTTGTACAAAACATGTATCATTATTCCCATAAGGTTTTCTGATTGGATTTCTAATTTGGTGCCCATGCACAAGAAAACAGGTGAGATTCGGTTATGTATTGATTTTAGAAATCTAAATAAAGTATCTTTGAACGATAACTATCCATTGTCCAAGATGAAACACATACTTTAGAGGGTAGTTGGGGCTTCCCACATGTCGCTACTTGATGGGTATTCCGGGTATAACCAAATTCTATTCCATGAGGATGACAGAGACAAAACAACGTTCACCACTCCGTGGGGAACTTTTCACTATGAAAAGATGCCTTTCAGATTGAAAAATGCCGGTGCAACCTTTCTACGGGCGATGGATATTGCATTCGCTAATGAAAAAGATGTTTTTCTAGTTGTTTATCTTGATGATTTGACAATTTTCTCTAACTCCGATGGAGAGCACCTCTATCATCTTAAAATTGTATTTCAGCGTTGTAGAAAGTATGGTATTTCTCTCAATCCAAAGAAGAGTCTATTTGCCATGGATGAAGGCAAGCTTCTCGGTCATATCATATCAAAGGAGGGCATCTGCATTGATCCAGCTCAGGTGGAAGCCATTCAAAAGATTGATTTTCCACGAAGTAAGAAAGAAATCCAATCATTCAATGGTAAGATGAATTTCTTACGTCACTTTGTGCCCAATCTTGCAGAACATTTAAGGGAAATCATAGACATGCTCAAAAAAGATAGTGTAGTGAAATGGACTGAGGAAGCAATTAAGTCATTCAATTTGCTAAAATTGGCCCTTTCTTCCGCTCCGGTTTTGATAAGCTCGGACTATACTCAGGATTTCATTTTGTTTTAATTTTCCTTGTATCACACTATGGCAGCAGCCTTGATGCAGAAAAGAGACCAGCTTGAGAAACCAATTGCGTTTTTCAATAGGACCATAAGGGATGCGGCATTAAAGTACAATATTATTGAAAAACAGGCTCTTGCTTTGGTAAAGGCATTGAAAGATTTTCGGGTTTATATTCTGCATTCTCACATCCTTGCTTATGTCCCTAACGCTGCTATTAAAGATGTCTTAGTGAAAACATATCCAGAGGGAAAAAGAGGCAAATGGATTGCTGCCTTGTTGGAATATGACGTGGAGATCAAACCGACAAAGCTCATCAAAGGATAGGGGCTGGCTAAGCTAATGGCTAAGTCAAATTTTCACACCTTGGACATCAATCTCAATGCTGCTATGTCCGAGAAAGATGAAGAAAGTCTGCCCGCTCAGGTATCAGAATTTTTTCTTCTTTCTCCTTGGTATTCGGACATTGTTTATGTACTCCAAAATCTATCATCACCACCTGGAATGGCTAAGAACAAAAGTAGGACCCTGAAATTGAAGGCTGCCAAGTTCTGTATCATGAATAATGCACTCTATTGGAAAGATCTCGGTGGTGTCTTACTCAATTTTTTGGTTGAAGAAGAGGCAAAACGGTTATGGAAGACTTTCACAAGGGATATTGCAGAGGCCATATTTTCTGGAAGATAACAGCCAATAAAATTTTGAGAGCGGGGTATTATTGGCCAACTCTTTTTGCTGATGTGTACAAAATAGTAGCAAGCTAGCACGAATGTCAGATTTTTCAAGGTAGAAGGAAGTTGCAACCTTTACCACTCAAGCCCGTTGAAGTAAGTGGTCCATTTTAGTAGTGGGCTTTGGATTTCATTGGTGAGATCCATCCTTCTTCTTCAGTGCAACATAAATGGATCCTCAGAGCGAAAAATTATTTCACCAAATGGATTGAGGCGATTCCCATGAGGCAGGCAACTGATTCGGTAATCATTTCATTTCTTGAAAACAACATTTTGTCTCGTTTTGGCTGTCCAAATAAGCTGATCACTGACAATGCAGCAGCCTTTAAATCTAAAAGGATCATTGAATTTTGTCATAAATATCAAATCACTTTGGGGCACTCAACCGCCTATTACCCACAAGGCAATGGATTGGTGGAATCCTCAAATAAATATTTGGTCAACATTATCAAAAAGCTGCTGGAAATGAACAAGAAAATTTGGCACAAAAAGATGGTCAATGCACTTTTGGCAGACAAAGTAAGTCAAAAGAAATCTATAGGCATGTCTCCTTTTGAGCTCATGTATGGTGTGGACACAGTTTTCCCGACCTCTCTTGCAGTCCTGGTGGTCAAACTCCTACAAGAAGCAGGCAGCGAAGACAATCATTTGCAGCAGAGAATCAATCAAATGATTCAATTGAATCAAACTAGAGAGGAGGTATTTCATAACACTTTCAAGCTGCAAGAGAGAATCAAGAAGATATATGACCAAAAGGAAAAAGTGGACAAGTTTCAAATAGAAGAAATAGTGCTGAAATGGGATGCAAGGAACGAAGAGAAAGGTAAGCATGGCAAGTTTGAAAATCTTTGGAATGGACCTTATAGGATTGCGGCATATCAGGACCAAAATGCCTTCCTCTTGCAAGAAATGAATGGAGAATACTATCCTGATGGGCTAGTCAATGGTCGGCTACTCAAACAGTACTATTTTTGAAGTATTTTTTGCTGTCATATGTATCATTGTACATACCGGTTTGTTTAAATTCCATTGCAAGTGTATATTGTTTTCACGCTTTCAATTTGGGTCTCGAGGTGAAGGCTATAAAACTGAGGTTTAATTTCAGTTTTGGTTTGGTTTGTTTGAGTCAGGCCTCCTAGTCGATTTCAGTCTTGAAATTGGGTCAGCTTTGAGTCACATTTCAGTCCTGAAATTGAGTCAAGAGTCTCGTTTTGGTTTGTTGAAGTTATTGACTCCATAGCCCAATGGACGAAGGCACTGCCTGCTTTCCCAGAGATTTGTAGTTCTTGGCACCTCCAAGGAGCTACCATCCCCATTGGAGCCAATGTTAGTGTCAGTATCTTCATCCCTCCGTCAGAGATCAAATTCTCTTGTTGCATTGCATATTAGGTGTCTCACTCAGTCAGTTGCATTCCATTAAGAGCATGGATCAGCTAACAGTAGTGGCTTATTGTACATTTTCCCTCATGTCCTTTACCTGCTGGCCCATCTCCATTTATCAAGATTATGTGCAATCACTTTTTGTCTTTAAATTTGCAAGAGTCATTTCTAGGGTTTCATTTTCATTAGGTCTAGGGTTTCATCAAAAAGGTCTTCAAAATGTTCAATAGCATACAACAGGCGCATGAGGAGGTTGAATAAAGTTCCAGTACCAATAAAATTTATAATCTCATGCTCAGAAATGTATTTTTCCTCAAAACCCTGTTTTGAGGAAAAACATAGTATTTTAGGTTTTTGTTGTATAGATTCATGTAATTTCAGTTCTCTTATATGTAAATCACTTCAGTGGAAACCTTGATCACCTTACCAAGCTTCAGTAGCTCCATCCCCTGCAAGAAAAACAAAAAATCAAGTCATTCAGTTCATCAAAGGCACAAATAAAATAAATTTCCCAAAAACAGAGTTGAAAAAGTAAGTCACATTGAAAACATTATAAAAGTGGGTTTTATGAATGAAAAAATTTAAAGCTATAGTATATAAATCATTTTTACAATTCAAAAATCTCATTGGCACTTAAAAAAGAAAGATTGAGCAAAGTGAAGGCCGTGTTGAGCAAAGGAAGCAAGCTTGGAGAAAAATTGTGCAAATTCGTGGGCGCGACGCATTGGGTGAGAGGTGCGGCACAGTGCATTGGGTCGCCCTCCACAGTGTTAAATTTACGCTGGCGCGACACATATAGGAGGCGCGGTGCATTGAGTTTGTGGTGTAGCACACAGGGCTTCAAGCCCGATTTCACCCACAAATTCATTCAAACTGCCAAATTTTCTAAATTACCACCTACTCAAGTAAGCAATCATTCTTCCACTGCCGGTGAATTAGTTTTTCTTAAAGAGTTTATGGTGATTTAAATAGATAAGCTTGAAACCCTACCTCCTTGCAATTTTGCTCAAAAACAAGTGCTTAGGATTTGTAGTTTGTGTTTTTGCTGCCAAATTCCTTTCCCTCACTCCCACACTCTTTGTTTCCCACATTCATTTTCTAATTTCATCCCCATATCCATAATTCCCATATCCCTAAATTCACTAACCCCATATTCCTAACTCCCATTATCCCAAACCCTAGCTACACATTCCTAAACCCTAATTGTTATCCCAAAATCTAAAAACTGTCCATAAAACCCTTCTATTCCCCAAATTCTGGTCAGCAACATTTCTAAAACCCCTCTTACCCTCTCCCTTCATAGTCCCTAATACATCTTCAAACATTTGGTATAAAAACATCAAAATCACCATAACTCTCTTCATACTCATCAAGAAAACTCACACATTAGCAAGCATGGAATCTAATCCTTCATATAACCGAGATGAAGAGACACATAGTGACTCTCCTACAGAAATGCATGCACCAAGGAGACCTCACAAGGGTGACAAACATATACAAGAGGAGCCTACTTCACTTGCTGAGCTGCAGGCCTGCCCTCTTGTTATCACATGCTTCCAACACCAATCTTGTTATCAGTTCTGTGAGATGGTTGCTAGAGTCCAGTATCATCATGAGTTAGCCCAGTTGTTTGTGCTTCATCTACATAATGGCCAAACCACTCTAGCTGGTGTGACATTCACCTTGACACCGGAGTCTATTTCTCTAGCAACCAACATTCCTAATGTCAGAGAGCATTGGAATAAAAGGCAGCAGATTGACAGGGAATGTTAGATCCGTTATATAATCAGGATTTTTCAAAGCTGGGGGCCACTTTGTCCATGGTCATGCTAAAAAAGGGGGCTTATAATGGTTACCCTCACCTTCCCCTCTACCTCTCTCACCCTCCTTTTGTCTTAACTTCCCGTGCTTTTTGCTAAAAATCATATTAAAAGCCCTTGTCAAAGCCTCAGGCGTCAATACACAGAACCTTATAAAAACCCCATATATCTGCACGCCTTCGCAAACCCTCTGCCATGACCTTAACTATTACTCTCCGTCACCGCCAATCCAACGTTTCCCTGTCACATCTGACGAGAAACCTACTCGATTGAACCTCCACCGTTCGATCACCTCTGCCATGATCGGATGGAAATCACCCTCCCCACACCCACAAACCGACAACATGTTAACGCACGATGGGAGGGTGGTTTTCCCTTTCCCCATTGCCACGCGTCACGTTCTGATTGTTATCGCACGACAATGTACGTTTACGGCCTAACCCCTAATTCTGGTGCGAGAAAATACCAACTTACCACTCAAATGTATTCTCCTACTCGGTAATGCTCCACATCTTCGATGCCCAGTGGCAGTTGGATCTACCCGCCCGAGATCCAATGGCCTTTGATCACCCTACTCTCGCCTCTTCTGATATCCCTATTGGCTCATCTCCTCTGTCTACCTGCCCGATCCAATGACCGATATTGCTCCGCCATCCGACTACTCCACCCATTGTGCAATCCATGTACTATAACCATTATATGCTCCCAAAAGGATGAAGGTAATCAATTTTTAGTACTAGATACATCTCCTCCTCAAAAACTATGTTCCATGGACAACATGGCCGAGAAGGAAAAGGACAAAGCCGAGCAGGTAAATGCATTCAACAGTTATGGGACTTCATCCCATATAACACTCCACCTCCCGAGAAGGACAACAGAGCACCTAAGAAGATCGGATTTGTTCACTGAGGCATGAAAATTGCAACAGAGAATCCATCAGATAGTTAAAGCGGTTGGTGGTCAATTATGACCTCCTCATACTTATAATGGTTGAGTGCCTTTGTATTCAAACTCTATATATACCTAGAAACAAGATGTAATCAGGGTTGATGGTTATTGTTTTGATGTAAGGTTCAACTTCTGGAGATTGTAACTGCTTTGATACTTGCAGCATCTCATCTTCATTTTCAGCTAATACAAGATTCTTTTGCTGTTAATTGCTAACTTTCCATTCTTCTTCTATTCTAAGCTGTGCTTGATATGCTACATTCTTAAACTCTTGATGTTTAGCATTAGAGTAGCTTTCATCCTACCTCTGTGTTAAAATCTTGTATGTATCAGTGAATGAGTTATTTAGGTTTCTCTTCCACTAGTTCCAGAGATCTGTCATCATGTCTATGCATTAGGGGATTAGATTTGCAGACTTCTTTACTGGTCGCAGCTAGCCATCACAGGGTCCTGTGCATCTGCTGGTGTGGTCAATATTCTCCATATTCACCCAATCCTTAAACTATGAGTAATTGGTGGTCTAAAGCCTTGTAGTCTTGGGGTGTTCATGCATGTCTGGAGTCAAGCAAAGTACAAGTGGTTATCTAGCTTGAACAAGCATCATTCCTTCCGTTCATCCATTTCCAAAATTGTGTTGAGTTTGTAATGTTCCCGAGCATCTGAGTTTCTTGGGGTGATAACAGGGAACACTATGAACCATACATCAAGCCCAGTTATTTGAGACAACTCAACAGAGTTTTTCCCTTTTGGTACCTGAAAGACTCATATGCTCCCTTTATGAAACTCATAATGAAGTATTTCAACTATGAGGGCCGGTTTTCTCACCTATATGCTTATCATATCAGATTGTTGATGCACTTTACCAGGGTGAGAATGATGAATCTCCCCTACTTAATGTGCCAAAATATTGAGAATATGACCACCCTAGTACAATAGAAGACTCCTCAGCAACATTTTAACAGTATATACCATTTTGCACTCATCAAAATTGTGGTCATGCATCAGCTTGGTTTGCAGGGCATCTCATGGAGGATTTCATTTCTCATGAGTTCTTCACAGCTCCTCAGGTACCTCCAGAGACTTTTCATAAGATAGGTGGACCTTCTCATCAGAAGGAGGGTCATGAGACACAGACCGCTAGTGTGCCGGTGTTTGTCACCTATCAAAAGGGCACTAGATGGTTGTTTGCAACAACAAAGCGAGTATTATCTCCACCTAGGGTGGAAGGGGTCTCGCTTCCTTCATTAGCACAACAAGTTCAGGACAAGGGCAAGAGGCCATTACATGACAAGGGGCCTTCAAGTGAGCAGGAGACCGATTTCATTCTCATTCAGGACGATGACACGGATTTGGGCCCACAATGCTCAAAGCTCAAGGAGGTCATCCAAGAGCAACAGGCGGACATCAATGCTTTGTCCCTCAACTTGGAAAGAGACGAGGGGATAATAAAGTACCTGGATTAAATAAACAATCAACTAGAGGATCAGCAAACCATAATGGAGCTAAGAAACATACGAGAAAACCAGCAAGTTGCCAAAAGGAGGAAAGTCAAGTTCACAACACTTGAGCAAGAAATCAATGCTGATCGTGAGCCTTGGTTGGAGAGGACTAATAACCACTTAGAGAGGATGCTAGAGAAAGCCATCAATGAGAAAAATATGTTGAGAAACATGGCATATCATTATTTGTCAAGGAATATGGTGTGCCAAGCTAGAATCAGGAGCTTGAAGGCCAAGTTGAAGAAGAGATTGAGGAGGCAAAAAGAGCAAGATAAAATTCATATCTTGGTTGAGGCTTCCTTGGCCCAACACAGCACTTGATGGAGAACACTCAGCCCAAATTTCAAAATTTGGGACACTTTTTGCATTTTTGAAATTTTTGGGCTAAAACACAAAATTTTCTGCCCAATGTGTCGCGCCACCTGGCGCTCGCTTTTGATGGAGGCCTCCAAATGACAAAAACTCAGCATATTTGGATTTTTCTTGGAAAAATATTCATGCCTACCAATGGCCAAGAAATTTTGATAGGTTTTGAGCCCCAAAAAAGGTCAAAAACACCCAAAAAATGAACTTACTGCCCCTATTTTGACACACAGGAAGAAGTGTTGGGAGAACTCAGTTTTGGAGGGGCAAATGGAGGCCAAATTCAAAATTTCCAATTGTTCTGGAAATAAGACAGGTAGAACTTTCCAACAAGAACACTTGGCATAAATTTGGACACCGAAAAGGCCTCCAAAAGTGGCTGCAAATAGGCGCTACACATAGAGAAATCAGCGCGGCGCATAGTGGAAATTTTGCTTAGTTTGACCAAGTATACTCTGTTTTTCGCCTAAGTTCCTTGAAAGTTTGAATTTTCTCTTTCTTAATGAAAAAATTATGATGTAATTTAATGTAAATTGATGGATCTTGATGTAATTATGTCAAATTTTCACCTATGGAGGTAGATTCATATATCAAAAAGTAGTTTGCAACTGAATGAATCAGTTCCCTAGTTTCTAGAGGCAAGTTGTTCCACTGCCTAATTTGTAGTTCTCAATTTAGAATTAGTTGGAAGAGCTCCTAAACTCATGAAATCGACCCCTAGAGGCTAGGATGAGTTGTTTTTTTCCTATATCTTATGTTTTTTCAGTCATTAGCATGGTTGGACTTTTGAGAAGGCTTGGAGCTTCATTGTATACATTTTCTCAGCAGTTTTGGCTAAGGAATAGACCGGGGTTTGCAGCACTCTATGGGATTAATGTGGCATGTTTCTTTGATATTGTGTTTCCTTATGTAAATGTAAGTTTATATGTGTTTTATGTATACCATTATCTCTCTTGCTTCTTCTTAACTAAAACAAACAAGGATAAAGGTAGAATCCATTGAAATTGCAGTGCTCTACCTAGGGTTTCCTTAGTTATTGATGTTTTCAGCTGATTGAAAAGGATCATTGAGGTTTTATTGCCCTCTTCAACTCCTCACTTGTCTAAATTTCTCCATTTAATTCAATTTGAAGTATCAAATCACTTGCCTACCTTGCCCCATTGAGACCTCTGCAAAACTGAGCCTCATTCCGAAGACCCAAAATTTGCCTTTCCATTTGAGCCAACAAAACATATTTAAATTCAATCGAAGTCTTTTGCACACATACCTAGCCTAAGATCAGTATTCATATCCATCATCTCAAGCCCTCATTGATCATATTTTACTGATATTGACAAGGAGAGAGCCCTCTCTTGACCTGGTATGGCTAACTACCAAGTTAAGTGTGGTTTGATGTTACCCTAGATCCTACCTTTCTCAGCCTGAGGTAGATTTAGGCCCTAACGGAGTCATATGAATAAAGTATTTATCTATGTTGAGTAAGTCATTAAGTATGAATAAAATGTGTTGATAGAGGGTGTGTATAAAAACATGAGATATGTAGCAAAGTTTATCATTATTTGTATGAATAGGCGTGTGTCGATCCAGTTAGAAATGTATGAAACAATGGTCTTCAGGTTCAACAAGTGGGTGCTTGCAAATTAGGAATTCAGTGATTCCATCTAAGTGGGTGTTTGAATAATAACTTGGGGTCTGGTGCTTCTGCAAGTGGGTGATTACAAAAGCAAGGAGTGGATGCTTTGTGTAAGTTTATTAGATGTATACCAAAAGGGAGTGGATTCTTCTTGCTAGTGGGTGCTAGAAAAATAAATCAAGGTTTGGTGCTCCTTTCATTTGGTGTTGATAAATTAGGGAGTGGTTGCTTCCTTCTGGTTGATGCCAAAAAACATATTGTAACAACAAGTTGAAGCTTTCCTTTGCAAAAGGAATTAATAAGAATATTAGTAGTACATACGATGTCTTTACATGTTACATATGTGTATGCTAATATGTGTTTCATATATTGAGTGTTGATGCTACTTATATGAATTTTTGCTGAATAGATTGAAAAGTGTAAATTGACAATAGTTGTATAATTTGGTCACAATACCGATTCACCCCCCTTAGTATTTTCCTGGTTTCTAAAAATTGGCATTGGATAAAGGTTCATTCAGGATCAATTTAGTAATTGGAAGGAAGATCAAGGATCATGGTGAAACAGGATTGGATTACCTTAGATGGAGTTCCATTTTTTAGTGATGGTTATATGTAGAGTGTCGAATAAAAGACAATGAATATAACACAAATTCTAAGGAGAAAATATTGAAAGGATTTTCTAAGTCATATTATGAAAAGGTGATCTATTGTAAGACTACAAAAGAGATATGGGAAGAGTTACAATGCATCTATGATAAAGGTACTCGAGTTGCAAATGATATGAAGAAGTCCTCTCTGAAATGTGAAGCACACAATGATTCAAAGAAGATTGAAGATCATAATAAATAAATAAATACTATTCCCCCATAACAATTGAATAATTTGTTGATCATCACTCAAAAGATACTAAGGAGATGTAATCTACAAGTAATTTGTTTCTCTATTATAATTGTAGAAGAATAGGTAATATATCTCCTACAATTTCATATGCAATTTCTGATAAAAAATATAGGTATACATCTAGTAGTAGTGGAAAAGGAACTACATTCATAGTAATAACATATCTACATACTACTCAAGAAGATAATGGGTGCACCTCTAGTAGTGAGGAAGAAGAAATACCGCACATGTCTACTAAAGAATCCTTATGACTCACAAAGAGAACAAAATATTGAATGGGCTGAAAGTGAAATAGATTTTGGATGTAGTAGATCTTCTAATGAATTAAAATATCTTAATGAAATATCTATTTTAGAAGATGGATCATATATACGTTTGCATAGATCAAGAAGCTTACAACCACAAATCCAGGGCTAGAAGCTAATATTGTTGCATTAAATGGCCAATTGTCTTGATATTAGAAGCTTGAAAAGAGTTCTGAAATATTGGATGATATTTTATGAAACCATAGACCTCCTCATGTTAAGACATGATTGGGTTTTGAAGCAGAATTAATTTCAACAACAAATCTAAAGGGAAGGGGACCCATCAACTTCGTCAAGGTCATAAAAGGACCAGACAATATTAAAATCATAGAGGATTTAACGCAAAAAAAAAGATGAAAAACATTCTACCAACAATGAAGCTAAAGATAAATTTCCCTCAAGTGTTTCAATTATGATAAAGCGGGTCATTATTCTTCTACATGTCCAGAAAAGAAGAATCAACGAAAAAAGAGGAAAATATACAAGGTGTTTCATCCGCAATAAGGAATTGCTTGAGGTAGTAAGTTAAATAGCCACAATGATCAAACAAAGAATCAACAAAGATCCTTTTCTCCTCAAGGACAAAATCATTAGCGACAAAATACCTTTAGGTGCCAAAGCTTCTTTAATCGCCATTTCTTTTCTTGAAATAATATTGGACACAAAGAAGTGAGTTTTAGATATTATGAAAGAAATAAAAATGCATTGAGAAGCAACAATAGAGATAGAGACCGTATAAAGGACCTAAGAGGATATATTTATTTTAGCAATAAGAGTAGCATGTCAAAAGGAGAAAGAAAGCATCAGAGACTTGATTTTTTATCTCAAATAAATTCGTAGGAAAACTGATAGATCTAATCTGATATTCATTTGGTGGATATCTATGAAAACATTAGTTCCAATAATCATCGAACTCATTCAAGAAAAATTTGCAATCGCCCTATTAATCCTCCATCACATAACAAGCAGAAAGGAAGCACAAAGGAATGGAGAAAGAAAGAATAACTAAAGGAGATAATGCAATTTATTTCTTTTTAGAAAGAAAAATAATGATGAGTGGCATACATACCACAGATGCTCAGTTTACATGGAAAAATGTTTTAAGAGTAAGTTACTTGGTTTATTAAGAAAATCCAAACAAAAGGAAAAACTTACTCAATCCATGCCATCAAAATAAGGTGATACACCTATCAAGACTCAACACACCTAGGTATGGAAGAAAAGCGAAGATAATCTACTTAGGGGGATTAGATCACTTGTCCCTCTTCATTAAAAAGAAGAGGATGGCTTTAAATGAAGCCAAAGACGTCAGATGCGTGGAGAAGGAAAAAATATATATTGTTGCATTTGATGGGTTAATCCATCATAGTTTGAAGTGGGGAGTCACTTCAACAACAATTGATGTTAGAAAAAATAGGTCCATAGGATCAGTTCTCTAGCAGAATCAAGAAGGAAAATGAATGCATGTTAAAGAGAAAATTGTACAAACTCAGAGGGAGCTACACTTTCAACAATATAAGGAATCATCCAATTGTGTGTATTCAAGTATGTGATGGAAATTTGACTAAAGAGTTGGTTTTCATAAGCACTGGAAGTTGTTGCACTGGTGTGTTATCAAGTGCAATCTGTGGGCCCAAAATTTTTATAATGTGCATAATGGTGCTAATAAGTAGATTGTGAATCCATTTGAGTTTGTATGTGCTTTAACAATGTGTTCCTAGAAGTGCACAATATGGTTGTATGAATTATGGCGAGTTTTCCCGGATGAAGTGAGAATATGAAAAAGAGATAGTATATGTTCAAGGGGATCATATCAAATATACATCCAACAGTATAAAGAAGATCAAGAGATACAAGAAGACACAAGGACATTTTCTCTTGATTGCAGGAATTGATGCTCTTGACAGTGATGTCAAGGAGGGAAAGATTATTCTCCTTGAAAATTGAAAGGGATATCTAATATTAGGAGGTATGTTTGTTGTTGAATGACTAATAGATGCTTTTGTGTAGGTGATTGTGATATGTGGTTAGCTCTCAGACATAAACTATATGATAACAAGATAAAATTGTGCATGAGTCTAGGGAAGCAACATAATAATAAATTTAAGCCTAGCTGACACTTAGAAAAACAAGCATCAATGTGTTCTTGGCTCATTTATATAATAGTAGTAAATATAATCAACTTCTAGAAAGAGGATCCTTTTGAATTCTTTAGGAAGAGATTGGGAAGTGATTACTCTCTCCTCTCTCAACTAATTCTTCTAATTAGAGAAGACAAAAAATTGTCTAGGTGACTAAAGGGATAACTACTACACAAATATCAATTGACAGGTCCACAAAATCAACATGATAGAGGGAGATTAGTTGTAAGGGGAGTTACTTTTTCATTGATGTCAAAAGTGGATAAATAAGTGCAAACATTGTATAATTGTTCATAAAGGGGGAGAACGAGAAAACATTTCCTAATTAATGTGTTTGTCTTGATACGTGAATAAATGTAGCCTTTCAGAAGGTGTTTCTTAGGATCAAATGGAGGACTGAACGAATCAATAAAGTGGTGTTGTTTCCATGTTGCCATCAATGAACCTTACATGATTATCTTCCAATATTGGTAGAACTTTTTATTATTTCCATCAATTCCAAAGGGGGATATTTTTAGAAAGCGTTATCATTGATGTCAAAGGCATTGTCATTGTATGGCAAAGATTATTGATTTTGAAGGTAGTTTCAGGGATATTGTTATAAATGTGTTGCGATTGATGCTAATAGTGGTTTAATGGAGCATATCTTTGAAGGAATTTTTACATAAGAATTTTATCTCATATGATAATGTAGATGTCACAAATGGATAGGACTTGGAAATACCTTTCCAATGGTGTATGAAACTATGAAAAATACCTCTAGGATCAGGAATTATGGATGATACAAATTTATAGGTGAAAGGGTCAATAGTGTAGGGTTCCAAGATTATGGGTTCCACATAAAGCCAAATAGCAAAACCCCCTTCCTTATTAACCGTTGATCATATAAGGGGGTCCATATTTTAATCACATCCACTCATTTTTTTATGAACAATGAATTCGTGACTATTGTTAATGCATAGTGTGGAAGGTGCATGGGGTTTAACAACCTATAAACAAAAAATAACATACCCCCCTGTTAACATTCAAGCATATGGGGGTCTGCATTTTGATCTTGACCATCAAATCAACTAAGTAATAAAGGTCCAATACCCAATATAATCTCACCTAGCTAAAATAAGATGAGCTTAAGCGATGCACCAAGTCTAAAGTCTTGAGATTAACAAGATGGAAAGATGGATAAAAGTCATGTAATTTTCTAACAATATTTATGTCTTACCCTGGGAATGGAGTTATGTGTTAATTATGATGTAAGATTGAGATGAAATGGCATGAGGACACAACACAATTATGTTAGTTGATAGAGACATGGACAAACCACTAAAAGACGAGTTGATCAATGAGAAGATGACACATGACAGAAAAAGGACATGTGGAATGAAAATTTAGCATTTATGGATTTCCAATTGGGTGATATATAGATGACACATGGACCAGCGAAAAGTGAGAACGAGTGAGGCAGGGATGATATCATCTCATCTCAGTGGTTTTGGAAGTGGCAAGTAGTGGAAATGGATGAGAGATGAAGGTCAAGAAATGAAAACTTCTTTGTCAAAAGATGTGAAGTTTCACTTCTTTCCTTGTTGGTAAATTGGATTTGTAGGCCGATACTAAGGTTAGTTAGAGGCTGAGACAGAAACATTCCCATTAGTAAATATTCCATGAGACCTTGAAAGGAGGGCCCAAGGCTTGTTTAGCGATGGTTTTGTTTGTTATGTGACCAGGGATGTGCAGGGATGTTAACACATAATAAAACACTTTGGGCCTTTAGCCCTTTTTAAATAACTATGGGCATATGGTAATGGCATGGGTGTTTAAAATTACACTATACAATGTTGATTTGGATGTTTATCCCACAGTTCGGAAAAGTTGTGCCTTAACATTTTTCCACTGTCATGATTTAGAAGAGATCCTTTATACGTGGAAGTAATGTCATATTTAGTATATTAATAAAGTTATATTAAGCATTTACCATAATTAATTGGAATTACTAGATTTAGAGGATTGGTTTGTGAATTTCATTGAATTTTCAAGTTAGCCAAAGTTAGAGCTGCAGTTAAAAATTCTGCTAAAACATGTAGCATTCCAGAGTGGTCAAAATCAGTATTAGTCAAACTCAATTTTTAATCATAGAACAATAGAATAAACATTGAAGGCAAATTTTACACATCAAGATGAGTTAACAAAATTGGAAAGCAAGAAGAAAACACGGTCAAACCATCACTTAAATGCAAAATAAGAGTTGAACTTAACTAATGTTTTAATTCTAAAAATATCAGCTCATATTCTCTATAATAAGAATTGTATCAAAACGATTATCATTGAATTAGAGATTATAGTGTGGATTGTATTTGAGATATTTGAGGGGTGTACAATATTGCAGAGAATGCATTGGTGATCATAGGTGATTGAGTAAGTTGAATAAAATATTTATCTATGTTTTAATGAGACAAATTTTACCACCAACAGTTAGGGGATCTACCCAGTGAAAAATCCCAAATAGACTCTACATTGTTTGGGTTAGGAGTCCCATCCGATAAGTGGGTCTGATTGCCACCATATTGCTTAATGATTCATTTTGGGCAGAATGAACAACAACCACTAAAAACAAATAGAGCCTTTGATAACCACAAGTTAAAGCAAATTTATGGAAACTTCAGATAAAAGATGTTATAGACATAATAACAATCAAATAACGTGTCATGAATTTTAAAGAAGTATGTTAACAAAACTTCAATTAAAACACATGTATATAGAGAAAGATTCGCTTATCAATTATGAATTAGTTAAGAAAAGTATTTCGGTAGAAATCACATAAGATAATTTTTTGGTCGACACGTTTCGAACCAACAAGTGTGGTTCATCGTCAAGATCAGATGAAGAACCATAAATGAATTAGTTCCTAAACTGATTAAAAACATGAAATCATAAACAACATATAGTCCCAAGTATGATATGCGCTTAAATCAACAAAGTAGTTCATTAACATAAACACATGGAAACATAAACATATACCATCAAATCACCACATGGGAAGTCCTGGAATGCTCAACAAGACATGTGAGGAATCGTGTGCTCGGGTTCAAAGAGATTCTTAACATTAAGCTAAAATATCGATAACACTGTCACGTGAAATACCCATGAAATCCATTAGTGGAAATGAAACATTACCACTTGAATTCCAATAAGAGTTTACAAGCTCTAAAAAATATGCACAAGTCAAGACCAAAACTAAAGGTCCATTACATCAAGCCATGAGGGTTTATTTATACAAGGTAGAGTGAATTTTCAATTACCATGACCTTTCACCTACCCTCATGAATCTTCAACTTCCACATGACCTTTCACATTCCATATGACTCTCTACTCTAAATCCTAATTTACTTTTAATATAATGAAAATTACATCAAAATTAAAGAAACAAAGCATTCTCAATCAACTAGCCTAGTGATGGAAAGATAGTGAGCCTCTACCTATAGATCTTGAACCAAATATGCTTGAAAAAAATTGCATTCACCTGCGATTTTTAGGATATTGTGTTGTAGCTCATCTCCATTCCTCGTGAGGAATTCTACTGCATTTGGTATCAAGGTTGTATTTTTAGCTTGCACCTAGTTCAACAACATTGTGAGATTTGTGTGCAACTTCACGGGCTCAACCACATACTTAACAATCACTTCTTTTGTAGCCTTGAAATTTTCTCTTATAGCTAATTTCTTAATCAAATCCAAAATTCCCATAATCTCTTGCTTGAACTCTTCTTTTGGTCTCATTTCATCTAGTGCATCAATGGAAGGTATTTCAAGTACCTTGACAATATATTCCAACCCATTATACAAGGTCTTATAAGAGGCCAATAGTTTGTCTAGAGTCTCTACTCAACTTATCATGTGATTTCATCTTGTTCCTAGCATGAAATTTATCCTTCTTTGTTGTTATCCAACTTTTCCTTTGTAGTTCTCCTAGCGCATTAGGATACTTCATGTTCCATTCATATATGAGGTCTACTACTGAGGATGATAGTTAAATTAACATTCCTTTGTCTTTTGACTCACTTTTCATGTTGGGGAATGGAGCCATAACTTGATGTAGGGCCAACATTCCTTTATAAACAAGATCCATAGCTTCTTCTAACACCTTCATTTCTTCCTGAATGGATTTTTGCAAGTCCTATGCCTCGAGAGTGTGAGAACAATAAATTTTGGTTCTCATTAGTTCTAGATTCTTTTACTCAAAGCTGACCAACTTTTCTTTCAAGTATTCAACTTATTTTGATAAAATATCTATATTTTTTTTTCTGTGGTAGATGCAAAAGTTGTCACAACAAAAGCTATCACTCTAGGTTTTATTGTAGTATCCATCTCTATGTCCCTTTTTATAATGACCAATATGGGATTTCCTGGATTCTTGGCCAAGCAGTTTTGCATTTCCTGTATGATCTTACATTGAACTTGGTCAAAAGTATGTCTGGAGAGATCTCCTCTTCTTCCACTGTGATGCCTAATTTCTGAGATGGGAATGCTTGTCAGTAATAGAAGTAGGTGGTGGGAAATTCAAGGTAGGAATGTCCTATTGCATTTTCATACCCTTTAACTTGTTATCCTCTGCTAAATTCTCTCCATTTTCTTTGTCCATTAATTCTTGCTCAAGCTGTTTAGATAATGCTTCTTCCTATATTTTGGTTTCTTTGTCCTCCTTTCTCTTTCTTTCTTCCTCTTCTTTTCTCCTTTATTCTTCTTCAACTTTCTTCTTTAATTCTTCCTCTTCTCTATTTTTCTTTGTTGCTTCCTATTTCTTCTTATTTCTTCCTTTATGTTCTTCTTCTTTATGGACTCTTTTCTTTTCCTTTCCTCTTCTTACCTTCCTCTTCTTCTTTCTTCTTTCTTATCTCCTCCTTTGCTTTCTTTTGTCAGGATTCTTCTTCCTCCTAATTCATTTGGATTTATTCCTTATCAAACTTTTTCTTCTTTTTATTTTCCTTTTTGGTTTCTTGCCTTTGTTTTCTTTCAAGAATAGACATATTTTCTTCCAATTTCATGCTTTTTTGAGTGTCATGCTCTAACTAATCCCTTTCATCAGCTTGAAGAGATGATTCCAGTGACTTGCAAGAGTTGTAAAAAATTTTCACTTTTTCTTCCTCTTTCTAGATGGCTGAAGTATATACCCAAATATATCTTATTTGTTTGCAATGTCCCATGGTGATACCCCTAAGGTCAAATCTATGAAAAATCTTAACTCACCAAATTAGAATCATCCCAATTCTTCAACCCCTACTTTTGCTTCCTTGAAAATTTTAATAGAATAAGATCCAATATATAAAGGAGAGATAGGCAGAGGAGCTTTCTTGGCTTTGACCAAGGTCTTGGACAATCCTATGGTAATTTGGTAGCCCACCTCTTGCAATAACATTGTCCATAATAAATGTAGGTAGAGCACGAGGAGGCTTGTAACCACCAAACACTTTGATATAAGTAGCATCACCATGATGAAACCAATATATCATATCATGCAGGGAAGTCCTAGCTCTATCATACATGCATGGAGGTTTTTTGATGAAGAGTACATGATATAAATGATAGGTGAATTATTATGCAATATTCTCATGCTTCCCTCTATACCCAATTCTCCACAAGCCTTTGAAATAGATATGTATAGGTAATTCCTCTTCAAGACTCCACTTCAAAACTTTCCCTTCAAAGTGAAAATTTGAGCACACAACATCCAATAGGTAAGATTCCATATAAAATCCAAACTCCTCTCCCTTTGTAGGATTCTTCACTAAATGGGCATTAGATTTAATAAAGGATGCCAACATACTTGCCCAGTTCAATATTAGTCCTTTAGTGGTGTTTTCACTACAACAAACAACTTCCAAAATTTGGTCTACACTTAAGTTTTAGAACCTACAGTTGATCTTGTGATCATTCGTTCCATAATAATTTTATAATTGATTGATTCTTTGTTAAGTATTCTAGCATTCTTCTCAGATTGTAAGTGTCGAAGTCACCTGCACACACATACTTATTCTGCAACAAGTTCATGAGTGAATTATTTTATGGAAGCTTGAAAAATCATAGCAAAAGTCCATCAAGATAGTGCATGTGCAATGTTCAACCTATGTCCGCAATCAGTGTGAAATTTCATTAATATTCTTTCACTTTTGGTTGTGATTGTACTTTTATTTCGGTGAGTTTTCGAAGTTGTTTCTTTTGCGCACCTTCTCTTTTGTGAGTGTTGCTTTCATGTTACGAATGTCACTTTTGCCTGTTTTCACTTTCATGTTTCAATTTCATTTTATATTCACTCTATCATGTGTCATTTTTAATTTCATTTTCATTTTACAAGTGTCGTTTTCACTTTTCTCTTACTATTGCAAGTGTTGTCTTTGGGTCATGTGGAATGTCGTATGTTGCATAAGAAAATATATGGTTTGTTTCAAGGGGTAAATTTGGTTCTAATGAGTCCTATTTATCATATAGACATGTATTAGACTCATTCTCAAAGTTGCATACATTGTTGCACAAGTGTCATCATTGTCATTGCAAAGTGTACCTTAAGTGTTGCACTTGGAGAAAGTTGTTGTATTGTCCTCACATTGAGGGGATCATGTTTCTCTTGTATTTTTGAGTGGTCAATGTTGTGTCATTGACTATTCAGAGTTCATGATCATGTTCAAGTTTTTTCTTTGCTTACTTGTACCTCATTGATCCCACATTTAGTCAGATTCTAAAAACATCCTGCCCAAGCAACGTGGCTTTACTCAACCCTACTGATTTGTGCACTGTGTAATCTCAACCCTCAAGCTTAGACCTTTCCTCTTGGAAATGTGCAATGCACAATTATTTACTCCTAGATTTGTGCATTGTGTATTCTTAGTTCTCAACCCTCACCCTGGAGCTCCAAAACTGTGCATATCAAACTCCCAATCAGCTCCCTCTGTGAACTACGAGTTCTCAAGCCTTAATCTCCCAACCTAACTCCTTGAACTGTGTAATCCATAGGCCTCTCTCTTTCTAGAACTATGAATTGGGAAACCTCAAGCCTCAAGACTCAATCGTGGCTCCTTGACCCCCTCAACTACACAGTCAACCAGCCCTCGCCTTCCTAAATTGCGCACTGTGCAGTCTCAAGCCTCAATCTTGACCCTTGACCTCTGGAATTTCACAATGTGCAATCCCTGAGCCAACCTTTCTTTCCAACACCCAATTTAATCTTAGTCAATGACATTCATGAAGCATGTTAAACTAGGAGTTTTCATATTGATGTTGTCTCTTCATGAGTGGTTTCTAGTTGCAAGTATTACAGCTTGTCATGACGGGATGATGAAGAAGGATCCCATTCTAGAATACACCCATGCAGCTACAAAGACAAGTTGATTACTGAATGGCAAGCTAAAATGACATAAAATTGTGACAACAGTTGAAGATCAAGATAACTGTAAAGACTCCCTACCTTCAAGCCTTATGGAGGAGGAAGTAATAACGTGCACCATCTTTCAAGAAGACACCAAGATAGTAGCAAAAATAATGGCTTGACATTTCCATATAATCATTCAGTCCATGTCATCAATGTCATCTCATGTCTTGTCAAGATGTCATGTCAAGATGTTATATGAGTCCTAATTTTCCACATAATTTGTGGATATCATTATGTGATTTTCAATATATGAGAAATGTAATGTAAAGTGGAAGTACAAGAGTCATATATGAAATGTGAAAATTCATTAAGGATTCAAAAGGTCATATGGAAGTCAAAGAGTCATGAGGGTAGTCCAAGAGTCACAAGGGAGATGAAGAGTCACCCCAATTTTTTATATGCCCCATCATAGCTCACGTAAAGGACTTTTCACCTTGGCTCCTCATACCAGGCATTATAGAGGAAGATATTTCTTTTGGAGGACCAAATGGTTTCTCTAACACTCCACTATTGGAGTTATTGGTGTTCATTGTATTGATGTATCTTGGAACGTTTTCTTAATATTTGAAGCTCATTGAGTCGACACATTTTCATGAGTATGTCGTAAATATTGTAAGAATATTGTTTGAATGTTTTTTATGTATGTTGTTTTCATATGTAATGATTAAATTGAACTATTTTAGTGGCTTTGGTACTTATATTGTTGAAGGTGTGTTATATGTGTTTTAACAATCATTTCTTCTATGTGAATTATTTCATTAGTTGATCAATGGTTCAACGATATGTATAACCTCATGTGTATTTACTAGATTATTAGTATTACTTTTATTTTAAAGGCTCACTTTTATCTCCCCTTTGGTATAAGAACCTTGATATGTTATGCAACTAAACATTCCATAAGGCATACTCACGTGTTCATCTAAAAGCACATGCACATTACTCTCTTGTGTTGACCATTACAGCCAAGGCAAACCTCTAAGAACATATGGGAGTCGATCCTTATTTCTAGAAGGGATCCCACACCAAACAATGTGAATTATGATTGGGACTTTTCATCAAGGAGACCCCCTTGGTTGACGAATTTCCAGAACCATCAACAAATGGCACTAGAAGAAGGGAAGACAATAAGTTGAGCCCGTTGAGTCTATTTTGAACCTCTTATCTTAAATTTGTCTTCCCTAAATCATACTCTCAGGGTGTTTCACTAATAAAACTGATGGAAAACTTTCAATCCCCAATGAGTCTCTTTATAACTTGTCTCAATTGAGATTTTATGGTGAGGGTGAAATATCCATAGCCAAGCACATCTCTAATTTTCTCTATTTTTGTGAATTTTATAAAATCGAACGTGAATATGATTCTCGTATAATTTTCTTCCTCACCCTTGAAGGTTGAGTTAACCAATGGTGTCATACCTTTCCATCTTCTTCCATCCTTTCATTTGATCAACTCATCAAGGAGATTTTTAACATTTGATAGGTATGATTACTAATATTTCCTTAAAAGAATTAATCAACTAAGAATGAAGCCTAATGAATCAAGTGAGGATTTTTCTAATCAATTCCTTCACCTTTCTATGAATTTCCTAAAGAAGATATAGATTTGGATTTCTTGAAAAAAAAGTTTGATAATTTGGTTCATATCTCTTTACATGACGAGTCTCAACCCTTTGATGATTTGACTCTCCAAACTTTTCAAATAGATGAGACACCATTAATTTCAGAGGAGGAACCTAGTATTTCTTTCATTCCTTGTCCTCCTTTTTTTGTGCCTTGTGTTGAACCAATTCAATTCAGAAAATATGAAAATTAAATTGTTGATCAGTCTCTTCAACTTCATCCATATCTCATGATTCATATCTAATTGAGGAAACCTTGGAATGGTTCATGGAGCTTAGGGTGAAGGCTAACCCTTCCATTCATCAATATGATATTAGCATTCTTAACCTCAATCTTGAATCTGGTTCCACTAAAAGCATTACTTCTATAAATGACATGTGCCATCCTCTATCATCTACATGCCATGACTCTTTGTACCTTGATCCACTTGATCAATTTACTCCACCAACTAGTTCTTCACATTATCTTGATTTTCAAGTTATTGTGAAAATTGTTATCAAGTACAAGATGGTCATATTACATAGGTAGAGGATCATAAAGGTGAAGAGATTTTTTATCTCTCTTTCCTTTATCAAAACCCTCTATGTCAAGATGGTGTTCCTTCATTCTTTTGAAAGTTTTCAATATGTTATGATAGTCGATCGAATGAGGTTAATTTTCTTAATCAATCTATACCCTTGGGAAGCAATAATTTTGATGATGATGACTTTGTTTATGTATGCGATGACTAATTTCCAAGTGAAACAGCTAATCTTTCAATTTCTCAAGAAGATTTTTATTTGAAAAAATTATATCTAGAATCCAATTCAATCAAATAATATGTTCTTATCGAAACTTCCTCTTCATCTCACTATCACTTGTGTTCTACCATATGTAATGCATCAAACTGTGATGAAGATGCTCCATGCTCTTCAAGTTCTTCATTTGATCAGTTAACTTATAAATTGACACAAGGTAGTGAGTTTATCCATGATGAAAAAGGAAACAATCAAATCATTCATTATCCTTTCCATCCCTTATCATCTCCTATTTTTTATGAGGACAACTCTTCAAATCAACTTGCTCATGAAAATTCTCTGATTCATACATCTCTAGATTTGTGATCAGAAGAATCTTTCGACTTGAGTAATATGGTTATTAAAGTTGTAAAATCTGATCAAATTAGTGACAAATATGCCTACCATATGGTTATTAGTGGTCATATTGAAATCAATGGAAGTAGATATCCTTACACCATGCATCATCTTGCTCAATATTCAAAATGTGATTCTACAATCCTTGAAAGTTACGATACTTTTTAGGAAGTCAAGGAACTTCAACTTCCATTGACGGTTATGTTAGGATCTCGCAACTTTGTTAAGGTCCCTGAACTAAGTTAGATTTGGTTTTTCTTGCAAAATTCTTATATTTGCATGGTTTCACTAGATGAAAATTCCTTCTTGAAATATGTTTAGTATTTTAGATATAGTCTTTCAAACTTTCAAGATTCAATCTCTGATAAGATTCAAGATTCTATTTTAGTTGATACATATCCATGCAAGGCTCTTGTACTTAAATCAATTTTGGAGTGTGTATCTCTCATAGAAGCATGGAATTGTGAAGTTGATCATTTTAAAGACTATCTTTGGCTAAAGGAATCATGTATATAAAATGCATTTCAGAATAGTCAACCCTTATTTTTTCTTGTGAGTTTTATATTGCCAATGGTTTTCTTCATCACACCTGAAATCCTCTTGAGTGCTAATGAATGCATGTGTTATTGTACCGTGACTGGTTTCATGTGTTTTCTATCCTAGCATTCCTTTTCACTTATTTCTATGATTATGATTATTACTAGTGGAGTGTGTAACTAGATACAAGGAAATGGTTTATTAAATTCATCACATGAGGAAGATGATTCTCTTCTTCATACCATTTTCAAAAAAATTTAGACTAACCTATCCTTATAGTCTTATAATCATGAATATTATGCTTTAATCAGTCCTTCTGATCATAATTTTGGTCCTGATGATTGTCATTTAGCTTATCATTTTCTCACCATCTTATATGATGACATATTTTCTTTATCCTTTGATATTTATGGATTATCATCTCACTATTTAGATACTTATCCAGCATTTGAGGCACTTCATCCCTCACTGATGGTTATGTCAGGTCCTCACTATCTTAGTAAGCCCTCTGAACATGATCAAATTCATTTTTCCTCACAAGATTCTCATCATGATCCCATACCTTTAATTGAAATTTAATCTTTTCTAGAGTCTCAGGGTTCTCAAGAGGATTGTTTTGAATTTCATGATCTAATCGCTAAATGGTTGGAGCAATCTTACTTGACAAGCTCCATCACACATAAAAAGTTTCGATATTTTGTCATGCCTGCTAAGGAGGATTGTACAAATGAACATACATTCACAAGAATCTTCCAAGATTTCTTTGATTATGGTTTTCATCAAAAAGATAGTATTGAAATTTATTTAGAAGTAGTGGCTATGACATATCCTTCTACTTATAGGCAAGACCTTCAATTTGTTGTGCAAGTTATTCAAGCTCTTATATTTTCTATTACACATTGTTTTAGATCTGTTTTAATTTCTCATATCTTTGTGTATGTAGGTTGGGAGTAGTTGCAGTGGCTATGTTATAGCTCCTAGAAACAACCTTCAAGGGCAGTGCCTAGCACATCTTAATGTCTCCTGAAGATAAATCGGTTCTGCTCAAGAATTAAATATAAAATGATTCAAATCTTTTTCAGTTACCCTAATCAGAGGAAAATCCAAGTTTATACATTAGCAATATTTCATTCCAAAGACTTAATGTTCAGTTATGGTGGCCTACACACACAAAGTGCAGTTTCTTTAATTGTTATCGTATAGGTGAAAGAAGAAATGCAAGAGAGAAATCCAATGTAGAGGACTAGTGATAAAATCGTGTACACTAAATTATAGTAGAATCATTTTCCATAATGAGGTACAAAAACCATGGAGCACATTTTAAGGCATTCAACCTCACACATTACAAGTACCATTTTCCATAACATAACATAGGTAAATTATTATAAAAGATTTGATTCCAACAGCTACAATTACACAATTTTTGAGAGGAAAGAAACACATATGAAATGATAAACAAATACATAATTACATACTACACATCTCAATGCTTGGAATCACAAGAACTTATTAATTAAAATTCAAAACAACATACATCTAATAAGTGCAAAATTTGCAAAAGACTTCAAAAAATTACATCTTCTGAGACATAAATTTTGAACCCCTACTAATGATTTCTTCCTCCCTTTTTATAGGGAGAACCAAAATAAGAACAACTTACAAAAAAAATATGGAAATACTACAATTGTCTAAACTAACCAATTGTATAAGCATGCATCTTGTCCAACTATCCTAATTATTACATAATAGACTTGATTCCTTTCTTGAAAATAAAATATTTACAAATTTGCAGAAGATGAAATTTTCATGATGTCTGAAACAAAATATCTTCATTGTTGACCCCTTTGATCCCTTGAGGCGAACCTAGACTCCACTATTTGGACTTGTGGTGGGTTGAAAAATTGATCACACCTTTTCTATTGAACTGGATCTAGTGTGGGAGCGTGGATAAGAGTATTTTAGGACATCCTTAAGCTTTTGACTTCAATGTAATTTGGCCTAGCTACGAACAATGTCTTCACTAACCATAGCAACTAAAAATATCTTTGTAGATAGTTTACTATGGTTCTTCCCTTAAGGGTGGAAATATTTTCAAGTGACGAATCCACCTTGCTCTTGGCATCAACTAATAAATTCTCATACTACTCCCATGTTAGCATATTACCCTGGATATCCCAACAGCTAGGAATTCCTGCTCTGATTTCTCTGGTCATAATTAGAGTTGAATGTTACAACCACCCTTGACAACACATTCACGTATTCCTCAACCTTATCCATTGCTTCCTTTTTCTGGGTCATTTCATAAACTTCCATAATCACACCTATCCTTTCAATGATTTCCATTTCCCTCAACTCATCAAATGGCTTCTCATTAAGGTCTTGATGAATTTCTCAACAGTGTTGGACATTATTACCATCCTCCTATTTGGATGATAGGATAGATAATTCAATGGTATTTGTTGTAGATTTTTTTTCTACAACTTTATGTGTTCCCATATCTTCTTTATCTTAGAGATGATATCATCCTAGATTCAACGAGGGACATGTTTCCTTTAAATCTATTCTTCAGTTCTTTAATCTCATATTGTGCCACCTGATACCTGTTGTTAATTTGTTCCACACTTTCCTGGGTGGACTTCAGTTTTTTCTCCTTGTTTTCCAACATTTACTTGGTATGTTCCAAGTCAATATGAATCTTCTTATGCTCGCTCTCCAATAGTTGCAGATCTGTGAGAGACTTGGTTATCTGCTCAATAGGGTTTTGTGGGTTGTCTGGCACAACCACAGAACAAACATGAGCATCGATCCTTTGTTGCAACTTTGTTACCTCCAATTTAAGGGATACAACCTTTTTATTGCTTTATATCAATTCCTTAGCTAGGATTTCCTTCTCATTTTCCACCTAAGCCAACACTTTGATCTGTACATGCTCTGCAGTATGAATTTTAAGTTTTTGCCTCAATGACTGGAACTTTGACTGTGAGCCTTTAATGATAGCACCTATGGCAGTTTTATCATTTGGGTCCACACCCAGTTTGATAATTAGATCCTCTTTGCCTTCATTTTGCAGATGGACGGATCTTTAATTGGCATTCTCCTATTTGGTTGTAGTAGATTCCTTCTCCAATATCTTATCGACCTTCTTGATGGTCAAGGATCCCTTTCTTAATGAACTATAAATCATCTCGCTTGCCTGCCAATGCAAGTTAACTTTGTCTTGAAAAGAGTCACTAGCCCTGTCTAAGGAAAAAATTACTGTCCTGAATTGCGGCTTAGATGGAATGGATTGCATTGAAGGGTGGTAGAGGGAAAACTTCATTTGATTTGTTTCTAGGTACATGGCAGCTAATAGACTAGTCTAATATGGCATTGAATGGAAGGCTAGCTGTGATAAAATTTCATCTCTAAATTTCTTGTTCCTCGCATCTATCGTTTTCCCTTCCTCCCATTTGGAACCTATTGTTGATGTGCTTCCAATTGAACCTAGGATGGCTATCTCAGTTGAACTAGAGGTGACAATATGTTGTGGATCCTCTAATTGCACCTAGAATATTGGTTGGTCTAGGTTCTTCTCAGTCAATTTGACCTCAATCTGCTCATAGAGCTTTTCTTTATTGGTTAATGATGCATCATCCATCACAGTATCTCCTGCACCAACAATACTCCTTTTCTGAGTTTTTTCCTTTGTGCTTGGTGTCTCGACTTCCATCTCTATATTGATGGGTCGTGAATCAAAATTATCCTTCCATTCTAATTCAGTTTTATATTCTTGTTCATATGCAAAGGAATTATTCTCTTTCCTTCTGCTAGATATGATACCAAGAGGATTATAATGCCACACCTCTCCTATTTCAAAGTTAAATTCCTTTAACATAATCTCAACCTGCGAGAAATCTTGTTTGGGGTTAACAAAAAAGGGACCTACAATCATTGAAATCTTGAACATATAACCCTTTTTGGCAAGGACAAAATGGATTTTGTCTATATTTAGGATCTTCCCTATGAAATCCAAAGAAAAAAACATCATGGGCATAAGTACAAGAAGCTGGTAAGGAGGCAGTTCAGACTCATACACCCTGATTTTAGTGTAGTCTTCAAACAAGTACTAGTCACACACCCTAGCATCCTTGCTAAGTTGAATGATCTGTTTATGTTTGGGAAAGACTCTAGGAAGGGAGACTTTGTTGATAATTTTATAAGCAATGGCCATGAAAGTAGAAATAAAGTGTGAAAACCCCTCATTGTTGGGTTTCTTCTTTAGAGAAATGTCCTAGTCAACTACATATTTTCTTTTCTTATTGGAGTCTACAATGTTGAGGCTTAGGTGATAAAATTCCTCCATATGAGTGTAAAAGAACAAATAAACCAATATTGAGTAGTATCTAAAGTAGGAGGCAAGGTAAAACTGGTTGCACTGGAACTTGATAGCTTCATCCAAGAAAGATGGAATGTTAAGGAAAAAATTTGGTTTCATCATTGTGTATAATAACCCAAAGTATTCTTTGGAGACATTTTCAACCTCATCCTCACCAAACAATAGTAGGATAAAAGCCAAAATGGGTTGCAAGATTTCTAAAAATAAGGAGATGGGAAAGTTTCTGAGCTGGTAGGAAATTGGGTATTTAGATCCACAATTAGTTGGTGAAAGACATATTTCTCTCTAACTGAGAGTCCATTGTATTTGTATAAGAGGCTGGTCTCAAAATTTTTATCTAAATTCAGGTATTTTGGGTAAATAAAGGAATTTTGTATCAATTCTAGGGTAACTTCCAGAATTTTCTCCCTAGTGGATGAAATACAACAATTCTTCTCTTTGACATAGGTGGCCATAAGCCAAGACACAAATTTTGGGAAAGGTTATACAGTTGGGGTGATTAGGTAATATAGTCCTGACTCAATGACTTGAAAGGGGTCTTCTTTGTTCAAGTAGTGTCCATAGAATTCAAAATCAAGGTCTGACAAGTACAAAGCAAAAAAAAGAGTCGTGAATTTCCACCTCTGTGTCCATGAAGGGTTTTGTGTGGCTAGAGGGTTTTGGTTGTTGTGGTTTTGGAATTTTTGGATCGAATTTCATTAATTTAAGCATGGTGACAATGATGTAAGGACAAGGAATTTATGGATTATGTGGTAATCGAAGGAAATTTGACGTTGTGGGCACAAGGAGGTCTTACGCTGTTTGACATTCAGGTGGATGATGTTGTGAATAGGCAGAAAAACAAGAAATAGAATGATTTGAAGTAAAGAAATTTGAGTTTCAACAATCAATTTATGGAGGTTTCGGGGTAGGAAAATAATGAGGTGACTTGGAGGAGGCATGTGTTAGAGTAAGATTGGGTGGAAATAAGGGGAGAACGATGTTATATTGAATAGTTTCATGCTCACCTGCCACTCTCTCTTGGTGGTGGTCCTAACTGCTAACATGGTCACCACGCCGACTTTATAGGTGGCAGACATATCCATCCTCCTCTGGCGAGATGCCTGGGTGGGTTTAGAGATGAGGTTCGACCCCCACAGAATCCATCATAGTTGTCGATCTGTAAAGTTCACTTTATGGACTTTGATATTTTGAGGGAAAATGTTGAATTAACGGCTATAATTGTTACCCCTGTGAAGCTTTTATATGGTGATGTCACTCTGGGATAGAAAGGGATCCACCTGATAAGTAGCCACCATTTAAGCCTTTAAATATAAAAGTGGGGAGAGACCCATATTCCATCACCTCTTGTGCTTTCCCTTCTTTTTCTTCTCCTCCATTTTCTTTAAAGTTCCAAATACTCATTAAGCTCATGATTCAAAAACTTTTCCATTCAGAAATTTTAGGAAAAACAATGGAGGTAAAACGTCGACTCCTATTGGGGATAGTGCCTTGTTGGCAAGGCATTGAGGACCTGCATATTAGTGCATTCAATTTGGGCATGGTGTCAAACAATGCATTTATATAAAAAAAAATAAAAATTAAACAAAACACATCAATATTTACAATGGCTCACCGATATTTACAATGTAGGTGGGAATATATCTTTAGTGTTGAAAGTAGTGGTTGAGGTACTACCCATATACAGACAACTCAAACACTTCACCATCAAGAAATTTTAGCAAAAATGTGTTGTTACCTTTGACTTCAACTATCTTGAAAGGTCCAAATGATAGGACCAAATTTTCCATGTTTGCGTTTTTCTTCTCTCCTAACATCCCATCTAAGCACAGGTCACATGGATGGAAAATTTTGTCTTTGGCCTTTGTTGTCAAATAGATCCCTCATCTTGTCCTAGTACTTGATCAGATTTTGGGTCACTTGATCATTGATCTCCTGTAATTCAATCAACTGGTTTATCCTCATGTTCAAAGGATTAGGCTCCAGTTTTTCATCTTGGATGATTTTTGCCACAGTCATAGCCAATTAGGTAGGAAAAAGTGCTAAATATCCATCTAGTTGACTGCTTAGTGGTTACTCTATTAGCCCATAATGTAAACTTAAGTTGATAATCCTAGTTCCTCTGATTCTGTGTTATGGTCTTCTTAAGAATTATGACCAAATTCTTGTTGGATGATTCTACCAACCCATTGCCCTATGGGTAATAAGTAGTGCAATTTCCCAATATGATATTATAGCCCTAACAAAAGCTAATAAACTTGGCAGACTTAAACAATTGAAAATTATCAGTAATATTTTCCTTGGACAACCAAATCTGGCTAAAATGTTTCCTCCATGAATTTGATGACCATTGTATTAGTTGCATTCCTAGAAGGGATAATATCTACCCACTTATGTTGTCCACTAGATGGTGGATGAATTTCCCTAGTGAAATGTGCCCCCCATTATCTAAATGACTCCTCCACAAAAACAGGAATTAAAGGCAGGCGTTCCAATTTCTATTTTTCAGTAAATATTTGGCACTCTTTTCAAGCTTTCACTTAGTCATGCACATCACCAAATAACTTAGGCCAATAGAAGAAAGCCTTCGAAATTTTATGAGCTATTGTTTTCTAGTTGTTGTAAAAACGTAGGAAATTATTGTAGACTACAAAATATAAGTGTGGAAAGCCTTGAAGGCCTTCACTAGATCATAAGCATGTTTTCTAAGATGTCATATTTCAATTCTACATCACTCAGTACTTAGCTAGAAAATGTGACTACTTGTTCCTTCTCTTCTTCATTTTTCTGCAATAAGACAACTACAACAATGTTAGGGAATGCAAAAGAAATATAAGAATTGGATTTTGATAATTAGAGATAGTCAATATTGGATCCTCTCCAAAGACCCTATTAATTTTTGCAAATGATGCTCTTGCCTCTGCAGTCCATTTGACCTCTTTGTCATTTTTCAGCATGTCTGTAATCTCCCTCACAATCTCAACATAATTGGACACAAACCTCCCCAAGAACATTATCCTACCTAAGAAGACCTATATCTCCTTTTTATTTATTGACAAAGGTATGCTACTAATTTCCACTACTTTTTTGGGATCAATTTTCACTCCTTCTCTTGAGACTATATGCCTTAAAAATTTTCCTTCTCTGAGTGCAAATTGAGACTTCTTTGGGTTCATGGACAAGCCATACTTCATGCATTTCTCAAACGTGTGCTACAAATGTTGTAAATATTCTTCTTCATACTTTGAGAACTTTTTTATGTCATCTAGGTAAATAACCACATATATATCCTTTTCCCCAACAAAATCTATATCCATTTCCCTTTGAAATGTGGCACTAGCCTTCGTGAGACCAAAAGGCATTATGGAATACATTAATGTCCCCTAAGGTGTTGTGAAAGCTATATTTTTCACATCCTCAGGATGCACAATAATCTGGTTGTATCTAAAGAACCCATCAATCATGGAAAATATTGATGACCCCACCACCTTCTAGAAAATATAATTCATCTTGGGCAAAGGTTAATTATCTTTTAGAGAATACTTGTTCAGGTTCCTGAATTCCACACACAATTTGATATCTCCATTTTTCTTCCTGATATAGACCATATTAGCCACCCATTTTGAATATCTCAAGGGTATGATGATTTTAGCTTGGAGAATTTTTCTGATTTCTTTCTCTATCAAGGGAGAAGAAGGGGATTTATTTTCCTAAGCTTTTGTTTGTGAGGTTTAATTCCATATTTTCAAAGGAATCTTATGCTAAATGATACTAATATCATAAGTCTTCAAGTCATCATAAGACCAAGCAAAAATATTAGCATACATTCTAAATAGGTCGAGATACCTTTGTTTGTGCTCCTTTGGGATCCCCTTGGCCAACTTGATTAGTTTAGGTTATTTTTATGTGCTAATGTCACAGTCTTTTGTATCCTCATGCTCCTTCCTGGCTGGTTTGACTACCACATCATTAACATCAAATAACATTCCTAATGGAACTCGTCCCTTTGGGATTATGTTTCCCTTCAACTACAAATTTTACGCCTAGCCATAGCTTCCTATCAAGGCACATTTTGTTCATCTCCTTCAATTTCCTCTATATATTCACCCTCTTGGTCTATTATATAGTTATTATATTATCCAATTACTTCCATAAAGCGTTTAATATGTTCTTCCTCCTAAAAATCTGCCAATATTTTACATTATCAGGGAATAAGGGTCTGTGCCTAATCTCAACTTCATACCTGAGAAGGAGATTTTGTGTGGGATTGAAAGTGATGGATACTTTTGCTAGGGAATAAACCATTTTGTTTTTCTCTCTAGGTAGAAATTGAATGTGAAATTCTAAAGGCCCCGCACCTCATTTCTGTATGATTTCAACCTGTGATGCTTGGTTTGGAATTGATTCCTAATTTTTTTTATAATCAGTTCAAAATCTCTAAAAGTCGTTAAGAAATCAATTTTCAGATTTTTGGTAGCTTGTAGGCCCAACACCAATGCTTCATATTTGCCAATATTATTTGTAGTGTCAAATTATAACTTATATGACAGAGGGATGAGGTTTTCTTTAGGGGATATCAACAACACTCCTGCTCCATTTCCTTCCTTGGAGTAGGCCCCATCAAAGTATAACTTCCAAACACAACCAGATTTTTTTTTTTTTTATTAGCCTATGAGAGAATTTTCACTGGAGTGTCCCCCATATTTTGATCATTCATTTCTAACAGAAATCATGAAAAATATTTTTCTTGCCCATATATTCGAGAGTTGCTTGAATTATTTTCCCTAGTGACAGTTTTTACTATTCTGGATTCTCTGAACATCCTATGCTCTTCTCAATTAAACACTAGAATACTAGCATATGGTGAGGTTGAGTTTGATGGACCCTCCAAGTTTCATCCCCCATGATTTGGAGAGGAGCGTACTAAATCTTGCAGGAATTTTTGTAACCATAATATCCATTACCGTGCTCTTCACAGGGGTTTGAGCAAAATTAACCACCAGGTCCTTCATCATCCCAAGGAATTTTAATATTTTGGAATCAAAGGAATAAGCTTCCTTATATGGAATTTTTATTTGCATGCCTAATTGTTCCATGAAATATAAATACATTAGATTATTAGAAGCATACATTAGATTATTAGAAGCCCCTGAATCAAGAATACTAATATGCAACAACAGGTCATGAATCACCAAAGTAACATAGAATGGAGGAGTGGATGGGTCTTTCTCCTCCACATGTGGGTCAAACATGACCACAAGCCTTTCTTCTGATAAATTCAAACTGTCTTGAGTTGAGGCGACATGAGACACATCCATTAATTCAAAAAATTTCATTTTATAGGCATGTTATTTCAACAATTCAGCCAAAGGGGCCAATATTTCACCTTTTCTGACTCTTTTTACAAACTGAAAGAAGAGGGATCCTTCTCCAATTTAGTTGGTCTACTATTTCTTCAATTTTTTTATTCTTTGGCTTAGGTTGCATAGGTTGCTATCCTCTATTTGCAAGTTTGGGCTTAGGAGGTGTAGGATGGGAGGTTTCTCCTTTGGTCATTGTGATGAGCCCCAAATTTTGGTAAACATTTGGGCTCATTTGACCTACTTACCTTGCTCAACCATTCATATTTTTATCACTTATGCATCATTTCTTAGTATATTCGTGTTATTTGTAGGAAGAAGGGCAGTCATTATGCCTACGTAGCTAATACATGATGATTTCAGGTTTTTTGGCATTAAATGGAGCAAAGACCATGCAAATGGAGACAAGGAGACAACCAAGGTAGCATTGCGGGTTTATAGGGAGGTTGTCCACAGTCTTGAATGACTTCCCTCGTGATCTCCACCCCAACTCCGAGCTCCAACAGCTATCACCACCGAGCTAGAAGGCAGCCAATGGATTCTACAAGAACAGCAGTTCACTTTCAGTTGGACAGCCAAGCTCCACTAATTGAGGAGGCCAGCTTGGCCCTCATCATGTATAAATGTTAAGGCTGTTGCCTTCGATGAGACTCTTGAACTTTTGTTATAGATCTTGGATTACGAGCTGTAGCTCTGTTTTTTCTCGTTGTAAGCCAATTTTGGCATGTTTTTAGACTCATGATTATGATATTTTAATAAAGGCAGTCAGATTTGGATTCAATTCTGAGTTCTTAGGAGAGCTATAGCTCTCAGGTTAGGGCCCAACCTGAGAGCAATATGTTAGCACTTGAGATTTCACCCTAGGCTGAAGAAGGTAAACCTTCAAGGCAACATCAAACCATTTCACCTCGTAGCTAGCCCTACGGGGTATGAGAAGGCTCTCTCCGGTCAGACTCAAGGTATTTTCTCAATGGGGTGAACTGACCAATTAGGATCAAAGATATTAGGCTAGTAAACTGATAAGGAGGGTTGATTTAAAGTTTTTGGTGTTTTTAATGACGGGGTTTTTCTGGGCTGCATGGGCAAAATCACAGCTTCAAACAGAGAAATATAATGAACAACACAGGTTGACGACTGAGGCAAGGTAGGCAAGGAATTTAGCATCAAATCTAGATTTTTAAATGGGATGGCAAGACTGGTGAGGAGCTAAGGAGGGCAAATAATACTTTGAATCCTCCTTAAACAGAAGAAAACATTGAATATGAGCAAATTTATAGGATGAGCATACAATACTATGAATTCCTACCTAAACACTTCATTTGCTCAATTAGATATGATCATGAGGTGAATGAAACATAACAGTTTACATATGAGACAAAGGGAAAACTTATGCTAAATTAACATACCACATGAATCTCAGAAGTTAGAGCTGTGAAATTTTCATTAAAAATCCCTGCAGAAAACTGTACATTGAAAGCTCTGTTCCAGCACTCAGCCCTCAGAAAACTCTCCCCTCTCTCTAAATGATTTTGTTTTTAATATATGAAATAAACACAGCTGGGGGAAAACAAATCGACCCCAAGACCAGGAATTTGTTTTTATCACTATTAATAGATAAACTAACAGAAACAATCAGCTCTTTATGAAAATAAAAATGCACTCCTTCTTCTACTCGAACTGTTGAAAACTGATGAAGCAGTGGCATTAGTGGCATTACAGGTGTCACTCCCAATTACTGAAAATAAACCTGAGCAGTCGAATCTGTATGTCACTTTGCACATTCTGGGTTTCATAACTGCGCCCCAAATCTCTGCGCTGTTACAATTATAAAAATTAGAAATGGGCGTTTCATCTAAGCTAAACATAGAACAGCCTTTCTCTACATCTTTTGATAATTGGCCAATTAAGAGATACATCTGGAGCGCAGATCTCCATAGGACCGGGATTGGAAATCTTAAACCAAATCGCCATTTTTGGATGTGATAGATAGCCCTGATTTAAGTTCGGTTTGCCACGCTGCATTGGCATTTTAATAAAATAACCTTTAACTTTCCACCGATTCAGCTTATGATGACAACTATACTGAGAGTCCCAACAATCGCCCGCAATTCCCACAAAATCTCCAAAAGATCGCACCGTGATCTGGATCTTGGCATTGTGAAAGCCATATGTCAATTGGCTCAACCATTTGTCGCCTTGATTTTGGCATTTGGAAAATGAACCAAGTTACCATTGATAAATCCGCGAATTGTGTAAATACTTCGGATAATGCAAGGAGATCACTCATAAATTGCGTAGATGGTTCGTGGGTCAGGCGGAAACGGTTCGCGAAACCCCTTGTAGTCTGTAATGGCGATTCCAATGTGCGTGTGTCGGCAAATGTGATATACATTTCACTTGCTATCGCCTTCATCTTCTCTACATTGTTCCCAATAGATTTATCGAACCAGAATTCGATAAGGAACTGAAGGCTCTAGGAATCCGCTTTGAATGCTGCAATTGGCGTCCATTCTCTCAATTTGAATAATCTGTGCATGTTTATATATATAACATACATATGCCGAGACTGTCCTAAATTACATATGTCAAGACTGCTCCTTCTTTAGACCGTGATCTTAACCGAGATTGTAGCCATTTATGACAGAAGGTACCTTGCTGTGCCTATCCAGGATTTCAGACCTCCGCGAAAGACATCAAAGTCTTGTCTGCCTGCTCTCATACGAAAGACTAAGCCTGCAGCTTATCACTGAGATCTTGTGCCCATCCGACCTCAGTAATACGCCTTCCTGTAGTGCAGATCTCTGCTCTCATAACCATCCGAAGTTCTTTCTTCTTCATTCAACCGAGATCTAGCTTGACTGTACCTTAAATCCATCCGAGGCGCATTTAAGCCTTTCACCGAAAATGTTTGCGGCTCTGCTGCTTTATAGATGCAAAATTTCAGAGAAAAATTTCAAAATCTTCTTGTGCCTTTTCACGTTGACCCATACTCTGCATTTTGAGCTTGAAGAGCAATGGCTTTCAAGTCCAATTTACAATCCAAGTTTACAGTGGACATTATATTCCGGAGGGTGGGAATGATGCCTGAAGGATGATTATCGTGATCCACTGGCTGAATCACTTTCAAGACTTGTTCGGCCATCAAATCAATTCAAACACCACCTGTAAATACAAAAGCTAATCAGATTTTCGAAGGCGTTATAAAAGATTTTCTGGCAATGATTGGAATCGAGACCTCAACATCCCCAGTGTTCGCATCTCACCAAGATGGCGAAAGGCACCATAGATACCCCCAAATATAGTTGAGAAGATGGCATACCAAATTTGTGTGTCCATGAAATAAATTGGAGCCCATATAGAAATAACCACCCCAACATAGAGCCGTGGCTGTGGCCACCATGTCAAAAATGTGCCAATTTGTCAACCGCAGCAAAGCATTTGCGCAGCTAGAAGAATCCTTAGCTGTTTTGTTGTGGTTTATGGAAGTTTGACTCTTGCTGATGCCAACTTGAATTTCTTTTGCAATATTATAAGTAAATCCAGACTCTCTGCAAAAGCGCACCCAATTCACCTCAAATCCCTCTCTTGCAAATTCAAGAATATAGTCCAACATTGTGGATTCTTTGATTGGAACAGGTCTCTCAGGTAAGTTAGCAATCTCGGACATGGAAAGGCCATTCTCCTGCCACATCTTCCAAGCTTCCATCTTTGCAGGGCTAACTTTACATTCTATGTTCATAGCAGATGTCCTTGAAATATTTGTGTGTA
Source organism: Pinus tabuliformis (assembly GCA_031772625.1). NCBI lineage: Eukaryota > Viridiplantae > Streptophyta > Pinopsida > Pinales > Pinaceae > Pinus > Pinus tabuliformis. The sequence goes on from CM062804.1 coordinate 730,968,890, forward strand.
CTGCAAACTCTCCATCCAGACGAAGCCCCAAACTTTCTGAGAAGTTTTTTATTGTTTCAAGAATCTGAACACCATGCATTGTGATGAGGTGCTGATTAACACCATCACTGTTTCCTAGCCTAGCCTTGGTAGAAGGTTGAATCTTTGCATAACTTTTGAAGCATCTCTTCACTGCAAATTGCATATGGAGCTGTAGATTCCCTCTGTGCCATGATAGTTGAAACCATATGAAGATAAAACTTGACCAAATTTATCAACAGTAGAGACTGATGTATGCTTTTCTTTCTTTTGTTTGTGCAGGGATAGAATCTTGAAGTCACTACTGCCTTTTGGATAGCTGAAGAACAAATTACATAATCTAGAGCTGGAGAATAAATTACATAATCTAGAACAACATATTAATGATTTGTTCTTCAAAACAGGGTTTTGAAGAAGAATCAGTCTCTGACATGAGACGGAGTCTAACATTGGCTCCATTTGGGATGGCAGCTACAGCTTCTTGGAGGTGCCAAGAACCGCAGAACTTTGGGAGAGCAGACAGTGCCTCCACCCATTGGGCAATGGAGTCATCATCAACACAACTGAAACTGAACTCAAACTGATTTGATCTCAAGACTGAAATGACTGAAAAACAACTTAACAATCTTCAAGCCAACTAAAACAAGATGCTGCCCTTATGGCTGCTTATTTATTTACAACATCTACTCTAATCTGTTGTACAAATAATAGATCAGGTAATGCTAAAATGCCATATTAACCATTCAAGTAAACTTGATAATGAAGCCGCTTGAGAATGCTGCCACGAAGTCACAGATGCAGTTGCTGGCAGCCTTTCATGCACATATTGATCCTGGTCATAGAGAAGACAGCCTGATCTGTCAATCAAACTGAAAAATGTGTCCATGTATGCTGCAATAGGATCACGGACACCAGACTCTGTTGGCTGCCCCAACTCTGCAACACATACTTCCAGCTGCACATTGTCAATGTATACCTCTATAGGCGAGTCTGTTATTGCTTGTTGTGAAGGAAGGAGGATTTCCAAGAACTTTTTAGGGTCTTGGAAATCATAACACTGAATCTGCTCATCTAACCATTGAATCTCATCTTCAATTCTTTCAACAATTAACTCACACAATTCAATTTTGAAAGACTTTGAAGATTTCAACAAATGAAGCCAGGCACTGTAAACATCTTCATCCAATTTAGTAGCTGCTAACGCCTTTCTTATTCCTTCTACAACTTCACACAGGGCAGGGTCTGCCACATACCCTTCCATTGCATGAACATATCAACAGGCACTGGAATGTCTGGATCAAGTTGGAGTCGCCAGGTGAATGGTTCAGCCTGCATAAGTGTCTGACTGCTGTCCACCATCAGCATCAGATTTGAATTTGATACATGTAATGGGGTAAAATGCAATCGAAGTGGTCGTATTCACAAGCTCACGGAGATTGACTGAAGCAGCGTTTATCTACTAACGCTGATGTAAAACAAGAGCGTTTTCGAAGGCTCCTGGCGTAACTTCAGGCTCCATCTAAGAATTATGAAACAAACACATCAACCCACAAACAAGTTTGTTCTCCCACTATCGTTGCCACTATGTTAGCACTTGAGATTTCACCCTAGGCTGAAGAAGGTAAACCTTCAAGGCAACATCAAACCATTTCACCTCGTAGCTAGCCCTACGGGGTATGAGAAGGCTCTCTCCGGTCAGACTCAAGGTATTTTCTCAATGGGGTGAATTGACCAATTAGGATCAAAGATATTAGGCTAGTAAACTGATAAGGAGGGTTGATTTAAAGTTTTTGGTGTTTTTAATGACGGGGTTTTTCTGGGCTGCATGGGCAAAATCACAGCTTCAAACAGAGAAATATAATGAACAACACAGGTTGACGACTGAGGCAAGGTAGGCAAGGAATTTAGCATCAAATCTAGATTTTTAAATGGGATGGCAAGACTGGTGAGGAGCTAAGGAGGGCAAATAATACTTTGAATCCTCCTTAAACAGAAGAAAACATTGAATATGAGCAAATTTATAGGAGGAGCATACAATACTATGAATTCCTACCTAAACACTTCATTTGCTCAATTAGATATGATCATGAGGTGAATGAAACATAACAGTTTACATATGAGACAAAGGGAAAACTTATGCTAAATTAACATACCACATGAATCTCAGAAGTTAGAGCTGTGAAATTTTCATTAAAAATCCCTGCAGAAAACTGTACATTGAAAGCTCTGTTCCAGCACTCAGCCCTCAGAAAACTCTCCCCTCTCTCTAAATGATTTTGTTTTTAATATATCAAATAAACACAGCTGGGGGAAAACAAATCGACCCCAAGACCAGGAATTTGTTTTTATCATTATTAATAAATAAACTAACAGAAACAATCAGCTCTTTCTGAAAATAAAAATGCGCTCCTTCTTCTACTCGAACTGTTGAAAACTGATGAAGCGGTGGCATTAGTGGCATTACAGGTGTCACTCCCAATTACTGAAAATAAACATGAGCAGTCGAATCTGTATGTCACTTTGCACATTCTGGGTTTCATAACTGCGCCCCAAATCTCTGCACTGTTACAATTATAAAAATTAGAAATGGGCGTTTCATCTAAGCTAAACATAGAACAACCTTTCTCTACATCTTTTGATAATTGGCCAATTAAGAGATACATCTGGAGCGCAGATCTCCATAGGACCGGGATTGGAAATCTTAAACCAAATCGCCATTTTTGGATGTGATAGATAGCCCTGATTTAAGTTTGGTTTGCCACGCTGCATTGGCATTTTAATAAAATAGCCTTTAACTTTCCACCGATTCAGCTTATGATGACAACTATAATTGCCCAATGATTGCAAGCACTGGTCTGCTCTCCCAGATGTCTAAGGTTCTTGGCACCTCCAAGGAGCTACCATCCCCATTGGAGCCAATGTTAGTGTCGGTCATGATGCCCTCCATTAGTGATCAAAAAACTCTTTGCATATGCATAAGTAGGTGTCTCATCGATGTCAGTTTTGCATTCCATTAGGCATGCCATAAAACTGATGGAGGAGCTGGTCCTTGTTCCCTTCTTGGCTTTGCTGGATCAGGTCATATCAGTTAATGAACTTGTGTCACGCTTGAGAGTCCCAACAATCGCCCGCAATTCCCACAAAATCTCCAAAAGATCGCACCGTGATCTAGATCTTGGCATTGTGAAAGCCATATGTCAATTCTCTCAACCATTTGTCGCCTTTATTTTGGCATTTGGAAAATGAACCAAGTTACCATTGATAAATCCGCGAATTGTGTAAATACTTCGGATAATGCAAGGAGATCACTCATAAATTGCGTAGATGGTTCGTGGGTCAGGCGGAAACGGTTCGCGAAACCCCTTGTAGTCTGTAATGGCGATTCCAATGTGCGTGTGTTGGCAAATGTGATATACATTTCACTTGCTATCGCCTTCATCTTCTCTACATTGTTCCCAATAGATTTATCGAACCAGAATTCGATAAGGAACTGAAGGCTCTAGGAATCCGCTTTGAATGCTGCAATTGGCGTCCATTCTCTCAATTTGAATAATTCGTGCGTGTTTATATATATAACATGCATATGCCGAGACTGTCCGAATTACTGCTCCTTCTTTAGACTGTGATCTTAACCGAGATTGTAGCCATTTATGACAGAGGTACCTTGCTGTGCCTATCCAGGATTTCAGACCTCCGAGAAAGACATCAAAGTCTTGTCTGCCTGCGCTCATACGAAATACTAAGCCTGCAGCTTATCACCGAGATCTTGTGTCCATCCGACATCAGTATCACGCCTTCCTGTAGTGCAGATCTCTGCTCTCATAACCATCCGAAGTTCCTTCTGCTTCATTCAACCGAGATCTAGCTTGACTGTACCTTAAACCCATCCGAGGTGCAGTCAAGCCTTTCACCGAAAATGCTTGCGGCTCTGCTGCTCTATAGATGCAAAATTTCAGAGAAAAAATGCAAAATCTTCTTGTGCCTTTTCACGTTGACCCATACTCTGCATTTTGAGCTTGAAGAGCAATGGCTTTCAAGTCCAATTTACAATCCAAGTTTACAGTGGACATTATATTCCGGAGGGTGGGAACGATGCCTGAAGGATGATTATCGTGATCCACTGGCTGACTCACTTTCAAGACTTGTTCGGCCATCAAATCAATTCAAACACCACCTGTAAATACAAAAGCTAATCAGATTTTCGAAGGCGTTATAAAAGATTTTCTGGCAATGATTGGAATCGAGACCTCAACATCCCCAGTGTTCGCATCTCACCAAGATGGCGAAAGGCACCATAGATACCCCCAAATATAGTTGAGAATATGGCATACCAAATTTGTGTGTCCATGAAATAAATTGGAGCCCATATAGAAATAACCACCCAACATAGAGCCGTGGCTGTGGCCACCATGTCAAAAATGTGCCAATTTGTCAACCGCAGCAAAGCATTTGCGCAACTAGAAGAATCCTTAGCTGTTTTGTTGTGGTTTATGGAAGTTTGACTCTTGCTGATGCCAACTTGAATTTCTTTTGCAATATTATAAGTAAATCCAGACTCTCTGCAAAAGTGCACCCAATTCACCTCAAATCCCTCTCTTGCAAATTCAAGAATATAGTCCAACACTGTGGATTCTTTGATTGGAACAGGTCTCTCAGGTAAGTTAGCAATCTCGGACATGGAAAGGCCATTCTCCTACCACATCTTCTTTGCAAGGCTAACTTTACATTCTATATTCATAGCAGATGCCCTTGACATATTTGTGTGTACTGCAAACTCTCCATCCAGACGAAGCCCCAAACTTTCTGAGAAGTTTTTTATTGTTTCAAGAATCTGAACACCATGCATTGTGATGAGGTGCTGATTAACACCATCACCGTTTCCTAGCCTAGCCTTGGTAGAAGGTCGAATCTTTGCAAACTTTTGAAGCATCTCTTCACTGCAAACTGCATATGGAGCTGTAGATTCCCTCTGTGCCATGATAGTTGAAACCATATGAAGATAAAACTTGACCAAATTTATCAACAGTAGAGACTGATGTATGCTTTGCTTTCTTTTGTTTGTGCAGGGATAGAATCTTGAAGTCACTGCTGCCTTTTGGATAGCTGAAGAACAAATTACATAATCTAGAGCTGGAGAATAAATTACATAATCTAGAACAACATATTAATGATTTCTTCTTCAAAACAAGGTTTTGAAGAAGAATCAGTCTCTGACATGAGACGGAGTCTAACACAATAGACCTCCTTTCTTTTGTATTGTTATTTGTTTTTTTTCCATTGCATTTCTTTCCTTTACTTGCACTTGAAAAATACAGTTTGCTGAGTTGACTGTTTCGGTTTGGTTATGTAGGTTAGTTTCATGAATACAGCTGTTTTAGTAGTTCAGAATTAGCATAGGGAGATTGAAGTTGCTTTGAGTTCAAAAAGGTTGAATGCATGCTCACTTTCACCTCTGTTTGGGGACCGGAAGTGTAGACCGTGCCAACTGCCAAAAAAACACTGTTTTAACATATGCATGCAAGTATTGTTGAAATGTTTTCAATTGAAGAGTTTTCCATGCGATTTTATCTTGAGTAATGACTCTTTGGTTCAGTATCATGCACGAATTCCTTTCAGCTTACATTGTTGTTCTTTGATTCCTAATAAAACAATTAGAATAGGTTGGTGAACTTTCGTTTACATGCAAGATAAAGGTGATTTGTTTCATTTACACTGCGCAACACCACTTCATCGTGTTCTTATCTTTCTGAACCGTGCCTAAGCCACCTACTCATCCTCTGTTCAGCTCATTTGCCTTCCAACTCTTCTATTATCCACGTTGCTCAATCTTTTTGACCTTCCATTGCCCCTACCCTTCTATCGACCAACCAGATCTATCCACTCTCTCTCCACCTCATATCTCTGTCCATAGGCCATCTCAAGCTCCTCTTTCATCATACCCATCCATCCATACAGTTCCTTCACTCCTCCATCACCCAAAACTCCGACTGTAGGACATCCTGTAGAAGTTAGCAGACTTCCTGTAGAAATCCCGAGTTTCCTGTAGGATCCCCTGCAGACATCCTGTAGAAGCCTTCAAACATGGTTGCCGAGCACTTGAACGTTGCGGAATTCTGTGGAATCATGTGAGGGATCCCCTGGAACCTCTGAGAGTCCTCCTGACCTTTCCCAAGCCTTCCTTCCCTTCAACTACCCCTGCACAGTCAAGACCTAGTAAGAAACACAATCACAATAACTCCACCCACTCGAGCAAAAATACAAAAATGTGTTCTCTTCAATGAAAGTAGTTCAAATTCATGCATCTCATCTCACTAGAAGTAATGGCATCATTTCTAGAAGTTTTCATTCCCACCATTGCATCATAGAGATTAAACTAGTTAGATTAGGGTTTACTAGGGTTTCCCTGTTTGGTTGGCTTTCAATTCATTCTTGCAAAGTAGGTTAATTTCCTTTAAGATAACCTTCGTTCATCATTTAGAAAGCTTCTTCTGAGAACATATAGAAGTTGGCTTGAGCCCTAGCGGACTTGCGCCAGCTGACCAAGTGACAACTGCGACAAGAGCTAGTACTTGTGCATACAGCACCGTCGCTTCCAAGTTTGTTACAAATTACCGGGTTGATAAAATTAGAGATAGGAAGCTCCAGGAGTTGTAGCATTATTGCTACAATACTGGAGCCCACCATCTTTTTGGCGCCGTTGCCGGGGAAGCGTCAAAGTATTAGTAATTGTTGCTTTTCTTCTATTTTCTTACTCTCGCCTTCTGCCAAGTAGTTTATTTCATTTCCATTCTGCAAAAGTAGCATAGACATCTCCTGCTTTCATAGATTAGCATTTCAATTCCACAATTTCAATTCTGCAAGCATAGTTTAGCCTTTCAATTCTGCAAGCGTAGACTAGCATTTCCATTCCTGTAATTTCATTTGAGCAAAATAGATTAGTCCTTTCCTGCTTTCATTTCAATTCTGCATTTTTATTTTCAGCAAGATAGTTAGTTGTAGATCAATCTGTTTCAGTTTTGCAGGTACCAGAGAAAAAAAAAACAAAAGCAATCAAAAAGTCTTTCCATTACATGCCTCGTAGGAACCGAGATAAAACAGGCAAATTCCTACCCAACACCCCCACCACATCACTGAGTCACCCTTCTCTCTTCTTAGGTGACAGTGATCCAGAAGAACCTATAGGTGAACCTCATGAGATATACGAACATCTTATAGCAGAAGAAGAATTAGAGACCATCCCATCTGAAGCTATGGCTGACAATAGAAGAGAAGATGAGAGAATAGAAGGTGCCTTCCCCATCCGAGAAATCAATGGAGAAATGAAAATGAAAAACATTAGCCCCTCCGCTCTGCCTCACTTCCATGGACTGACTACTGAAGATCCTGATACCTTCCTGTTTGAGTTTGTTGTCCTTTGTAGAACCTATGACTATACTGAAGATGAGCAGAAGTTGAAACTCTTCCCTTCCACTCTTAAGGATGTAGCATTACGCTGGTTCATGGGCTTACCTGGGAATAGTATCACCACTTGGGCTCAGATGCAGCAAGCTTTCAATACCAAGTACCAGGACTACTATAGGTCCAAGGAAACCAAGGGAGAAATCTTTCAGATGACCATGGGAAATGATGAGTCCTTAGAGGATTATGAGGAGAGGTTCCAACTTAGCTATAAGCGGGCCAGGTGCACTCTTGACCCTGAATCCCTCAAGTTCGTCCTGCTCCGAGGAGTCCCTGAAGACCTTTTAGATACCCTTCACATGTTAGCTGGGGGAGATATTTACCAGCTGCCTTATGAGGACATCAAGACTGTGTTCAGAAACCACTCTAGGGCAGCCCGTAAACGAGGTAGAGGAAACCCTCTCTCAGCTAGTATTCCTTTATCCAAGCATGAGTTTGCAAATCAATTAGAAGATCTTAAGAGTGAGGTGAGACAGACCATTTCCATGCAACTAGATATATTCAGGATCCAGCAGAAGAAGGAAGAAGCTGAGAGGGCCTTAGCTATCTTCTGCCCTAGATGTACAAGGAGACACCCTAAGAACGAATGCCCATTACATTCGGTTGAAGTGTGCTTCGTTTGTGAGGAGGACCATCCCACAAATCAATGTCCAACCTTACCTGGGTTTAAATCTATGTACCAAGGGACAGAAGCCCCCACTGAACCTCTCTATTACCTCAACCAAAGGAGGCCACAAAGACCTAGACCTTACCAGCAGGGGATGCAAGGGGCACCTCAAGCATATTACAACCCCAACCAATCGACTCCTATGCCTTCCTGGGGTCCCCCTACTCATCCTTCCTGGTCCATGCCTCCTCCATGGTCTTATCCACCTCAGTACCCTACTCAGCCTACTACTCATTCTTATCATTCACATGCCCAGCCACAGCCTCAGTGGAATGCACCTCAGTCGGGGTGGAGGCCCCAGTACAACACTCCTCCCGCCATTTTGCCTCCACCACCAGTTCAACCTCAGCCATTACCTCCTGCTCCTCCAAGGCAACCTCAAATGCCTGCTCAACCGAACCCGAATCCCAACAATAGACAGGCCCAGCAGGTATACACTGGGGAAACATCATGTCCTACCTATGCTGTGGAGATCCAGGAGATCAATCTTCGATCTGGAAAGACTCTTCCAGATCGCCAACCTCCTCCCCCAAAGGATGAGGAGGATAAACAGGAAAGTGAACCAAAGGCTATTCCACCCTTTGCTGAGAAACTAACAGCCACCACACAACCCAACCCAGAAGAGGATGAGCTTTTGGGAGAGCTCAAGCAGTTGTGTGTGAAAATACCACTTCTCCAAGCCATCAAGGATGTGCCTATATACAAGAAACTGGTTAAGGAAAAGTGTTTTAAACACCCAGGCAGGCTAAAGAGAGATGCTTCAACCATCAATGTCTTAGGACAACTGTCTGACCTTATGTTAGGGCAAGTCATCTACCCAAAGTACCTAGATCCTGGGAGTCCTGTAGTAGATGTCCACATCAATGGCACCATCATACCTCACACCTTGATTGATCTGGGGGCTGCCATTAATGTGATGACCAGGGATACCATGCTCAAACTCAATCTTCAGGGTTCCTTGAGGAAGACCTCGACAGTACTGCAACTAGCAGATCGCTCCACTGTGACTCCCGAAGGGATTGTGGAGGATGTCTTGGTCTCTGTCGACTCTTGGGAATACCCTGCAGATTTCCTGGTTCTGCAACCCAAGGCAAAGCTTACTGGATATCCTCTCATTTTGGGAAGGCCTTGGTTAGCCACTGCAGATGCTTACATCAGTTGTCGTGCAGGAAACATGACCATCAAAAACGGTCCTATGTCCAAGCAACTAGTCCTATATCCTCCTGCCCAACCCTCCTTAGAGCATGACTTACCACTGTGGTTGGGGGAAGGAGAAGAGGATGAGGTGTACTCAGCACCTTTGTGCACCCTAGATACCACTAGAAGAGACCCCCCAACCGAGGATGACTTGATTGAGACTTTGATCCAGAATCCACCTTCCAGTGCACTATCCTTAGAGAAATTGGTGGAGGACGCCCAAGCCAGCACCTTAGTGGATCTTTGTACCACCAACCCTGTTACTCCCAGGGTCAAGAATGTGGAGTTCGGCCCTGAGAGATCGTTAAAGATCAGCTCCTCCCTATCTCCTTCCTAGGAAAAGGAGTTGTGTAGCATGTTGGCCAGTCACCTAGATGCTTTTGCTTGGAGCTATAAGGAGATGAAAGGAGTCCATCCCTCGGTCTGTACCCATCACATATACATCAAAGAGGGTTGTAAACCGGTTAGCCAACCTCAAAGGAGAATGAATCCAGCCCTTAAGGACATTGTCAAGGAAGAATTGCAAAAACTGTTGGATGCCGGATTCATTTACCCCATCTCAGATAGTGAATGGGTGTCCCCTCTGGTGTTGGTTCCCAAGAAAAATGGGAAGTGGAGAATCTGTGTAGACTATCGAGAACTGAACAAAGCTACCAAGAAAGACCATTTCCCTCTACCTTTCATAGATCAAGTGTTGGATGGACTGGCAGGAAAGAAGTTCTTCTCTTTCCTGGATGGGTTTAGCGGGTACAACCAAATCCAAATCAGCCCGGAAGACCAAAATAAGACCACCTTCACTTGTCCTTGGGGTACCTTTGCCTACCGAGTCCTTCCCTTTGGGCTATGCAATGCTCCTGCTACCTTCCAGAGAGCTGTCTTGAGCATCTTCTCGGAGTTGGTCCATGATGCGGTGGAAATCTATATGGATGACTTCACTCCTTATGGGTCCAACTTCCAGGAAGCATTGTCCAATCTGGGAAAGGTCCTAACCAAATGCATTGAGATGAACTTGTCCCTTAGTCCTGAAAAATGTGAATTCCTGATGACTGACGGGACTGTGCTAGGCCATACCATTTCTTGCCAAGGGTTACAAGTGGATCCTAACAAAATTGCTCTCATCAAGAAGGTTCCACCTCCCCAAAAGGTAAGGGATGTCCGGAATTTCTTAGGATTAGCAGGGTATTACCGGAGATTCATTAAAGACTTCAGCAAGCTAGCCTCGCCACTGTTTGGTCTATTGGAAAAATATGTGGAGTTTAAATGGACTGACGATTGTCAGAGGGCTTTGAATGAATTAAAGGACAAGTTGGTGTCAGCCCCAATCTTGAGAGGCCCAAACTGGGCCCTACCTTTCCACATCCACACTGATGCCTCAAACAAAGCCATCGGGGCAGCTTTAGGACAAGTTGAACAGAAACTTCCATATGCCATTTACTTTGTTAGCAAAAACTTGTCCAAAGCCGAGCTGAATTACACTGTAACCGAGAAAGAGTTCTTGGCTGTGGTCCATGCACTGAACAAGTTCCGTCATTATATTACTGGCTATCAAACCTTTGTACATACGGATCATGCTGCAATTAGATATTTAATGAATAAACCAGATGTGAATGCTCGTATTATTAGATGGTTACTTTTGTTGCAGCAGTTTGACTTGACCATTGTTGACAAACCAGGTAAAGAAAATGTTGTTGCTGACTTTTTATCTAGATTGGATTTGTCTGCAGATGAGGATGGAACAGTGGATGACCAGATGCCCGATGAACATCTGTTTGCTATCTCAGTACTCTCTCCATGGTTTGCTGATATAGCAAACTACCTTGTTTCAGCACAGTTCCCTCCGCACCTATCTTCAAGAGAGAAGAGCAGAATCATCAGAAAAAGTGCCTCATTTACTTGGATCAGGGGCAATCTGTTCAAGCTTGGCCCTGATCAGATCTTAAGGCATTGTGTAAGGGAGGAGGAAGTCTTTGATATCCTCCTCACCTGTCATGATGGACCTTGTGGAGGACATTTTGCAGCAAAGAGGACTACCTTCAAAATCCTGCAGGTAGGCTACTATTGGCCCACACTTCATCAAGATGTCGGAAGATATATCAGCCAATGTGACCGATGCCAAAGAATGGGGAAACCGACTCCAATGGATGAGATGTCTCTCCAACCTCAAGTGACTCTAGAGCCATTTGAGAAGTGGGGTATGGATTTTGTGGGTCCAATCAACCCTCCTTCGAGGCAAAGGTCTTACATCATTGTGTGCATTGACTACCTGACAAAGTGGGCAGAGACTAAAGCAATCAAGGCAGCAACAGAAGAGAAGCTGGCCGAGTTCTTAAGAGAAAACATCTTCTACAAATTCAGCTACCCAAGAGAGCTGGTCACCGATCAAGGGAGCCAGTTCACATCCAACTTGATTGAAGACCTGCTAGCTCACCACAAGATCAAGCATAGGAATTCCACCCCCTATCATCCACAGGCAAATGGATAAGTGGAAGTCACCAATAGAGCATTGGAAGGGATTTTGACTAAGGTGGTGAGCAGTAGTAGGAAAGATTGGACAGATCGCCTGGTTGAGGCCACATGGGCTTACAACACCACCTGGAAGACCACTACTGGCTTCACACCTTATGAGCTGGTCTATGGGAAGAAATCTTTGCTGTCCATTGAGTTCGAGTACAACACTTTGAGGATGGCAGCTCAGCTAGATCTAGATTTCAGCCATGCACAACAAGAAAGGTTATTGCAGCTGAATGGACTGGACGAGCACTGGATGCAGGCCCTCCTTCACTCAGAAGTGGTTCAACTTCAGAGAAAGGTGTGGCATGACCAACATCTCCATGACAAGAAATTCCAGCCAGGAGATTGGGCCTTGTTATATGACTCCAGATACAAATATTTCAAGGGGAAGCTGAGAACCAGATGGCTAGGATCATATGTAGTGGAAAAATGCCATGACAATGGATCTGTTCTTATTCGAACCATTGATGAGGAAGCCATCCCCATGCTTGTCAATGGGCATCACTTGAAGATCTACAGGAAGCCTCTCTCAAGACAAGAGTTCATCAAAACTATGGAGAAATCAGTGATGGTCATAGAGAAGGGTTCTGCCTCTGCTTTGGGCATACCCTAAAAGATTTATAATAATAATAATAATAATAATAAAGATCCTTGGGTGAAAACCTTTCTGAGGCTCCCAAGGCAGGTGGTACGGGTGAAAACCTCATTGAGGCGCCCCTATTGTCTTTCAAAAAAAAAAAAAGAGATTTGAAAAGATCCTTGAGTGAAAACCTCTCTGAGGCGCTTAAGGCAGATGGCAAGGGTGAAAACCTCATTGAGGTGTCCCTATTATCTTTCAAAAAAAAAAAAAAGAGAAAAAAAAAAAAAGAGAAAAAAAAGGAAAAAAAAACAATAAGCAAAAAGATAGGGACAGCAAGTTCATAGTGTGAAAATGCATGCAAGTTGCAGGTGTTCTATGAAGGTGAGGAGGACTCTTAATGCAAAGCCAAAGATCCTTATCATGCTGCCAGGGGACCTCACCAGCACCTCCTCCAAGAATATTCAGTTCCTCCAAGGTATGTGCACAATGTCATCATGGCCTGAGTCTTCTACAGGAAGATGCAAACTTTCTACAGGAAGATGCAGACTTTCTACAGGAAGATGCAGACTTTCTACAGGAAGGTGCAAACTTTTCTACAGGAAACGCAACTTTTCTACAGGAAATTTCTGTATTTCTACAAGAAGCCTCTTGTAGAAGTTCGGGAAGGGCCAGAATTCATTTTATGAGGAGATCTAATGACCAAGGGTCGGTTTGGACGCATGCAAGCTACTGTTGTCACCCTTATACATTGCTGTCACCTCTTTCTACCGTCCCTGTCAACATGCAGCCAAGTTACCTGCACCATCAAAGCAGATCAGTGAGTTATCAAGAGAAAAGCAATTTTTGCAATAAAAAAAACGCTGAGATGTCATACCATATCCATCCCAGCCATCCATGAGCTCTGTGAGCGTGATCGTGGGGCCATTGCCTTCATCGTGCAACATCCACCCGAGGAGGAAGAAACTGTTACAGGACATCCTGTAGGAGTCCCGTAACAGTTAAGACCCGCTGGAGTGCACACCATATACAAGGAAAAAGCGGGCGCATGCAGCTAAAGCATCCGATCCAGTGTCAGCGACCTGTGAATATGAACCTCCGGGCCTGCACAAATCCACCAGCAACAAATAAATCCACTCATCGTCGTCCAAAGGCCTGAACGATCGTGTTGCGGCCGCGCAGGTAAGTGTCTCGACCCTTTCTTTCGACGAATTGCATGAATTTTACTTTGAAAATGTTTGCAAAGTGTGAAATGGATGGGTTGAGCGGTTGTATGGTTAATCGATTGGCCACGTCGACCAGTCAGCTGGTCGAGCTGGATGTGTGAATGGTGGCCGTGGAAAAAACGGGCAGTGGGCACGTGAGAACCGTCCACTCGGGGAGAAACGAGTTCTAACGAGAATGGCAACGGCGGATCTACGGAAATGATGCGGCAGTAAGTAAACTTGCAGAAGAATGATGGTGTGATGTCGCCCAATGGTCCGGCAAGGACAGCTCACCCCCACGCCACGGATTCCGCCGATTCAAATCTAATCGGCTAGATTATCAACCTCATGCATTTATCATTCACCGTTTGCGACTCGAGTAATCATCTGGATCCCTCTGCAGTTCGATACTCTGAGTCTTTGGCCATCAAAACGCCTGTGAAGCTACAGCAAGAGCGCAGACCCACTGCAGTATCCCCCGGAAATCACGCGCTGCTCCTACAGGAAAGCTGCTCCTACAGGAAAGCTGTTTCTACAGGAAGTCGGGTTCCTCACGTCAAAAGGTGGCGGATTAGAAAGGTAAGCCTGAACTCTCCATGCAATTGGTTTTTGAAGGTGGCAGAATCGTCGTCTACAGTCTGGTCGAAGAAAAATTGTTGCAATTGTTGTCTGCCGTGCATGAACTGTCGTCCTACAGGATGTCAGTATAATTAGCTGTGTTAAAGGTTTGCAGGGGGTAAGCTTTGTGAATTATGTGCATGACAGAGGTGTAATCCTACGCTCTGTCCCAGTAGACCGAATTTCTTTCCCATTTGCCACCTCCAGCTAACACAACAGTTTTTTCACAATGCCGGGTGGGTTCATCAGAAGGGAGCCCACTGATTCAACAAAGTTAAGAGAAAATCCTGAGGTGGTGGAGCTCTTCACACGAGCACAATGGATATCCTTCTGTGACAAATTGCAGGGCTATGATGACGAAGTGGCAGAAGAGTTTTTGCAAGCTCTGAGGCCGAAATCTAAAACGTTGGCCACCGTTACCTTCAGGGGTCTGAGCCTCAAACTCACCCCACAATTCATCAGCCGAGTTACGGAGCTCCCAATGGGATTACCATGGGATAAAGAAGAAAGGAAACTAAGCCAACAAGCTAAGAAAGAATTCTTTCCACCAGAGGAGGAATTCTCAGAAGACAAAAATGGGGTTCGTAGAACCAGTTTACTGCCACCATGGAATGAATTGAGCCTGCAAATTATGAAGTACATCACCTGCGAAGGTCGTTTTAGCATTGTCTACGGGTACCACTTTCGGTTACTCAATGAATTATGACACCAGATGGAGCTACCTGCAGAAAACAAACTTAGTCTCCCTTACTTTCTACTACAGTCTCTGATTGAGTGTGCAACCAAGCTGAAAGAAGGCATACCAGACCAGGTAGCCCACCATGGATTGATCAAACTCCTCGTGGAGGATGCGCTCCACACGTACAAGGTTCCCCTCTCATGGGAAGACTTCAGGAATTTGACAAAGGATGGGGATATAAAGATGCTAACTGAAGAGCTCGGTTCTTCTAGCAGTGAGGAGAAAGAGTCAGTGGCCGCAGTAAAGAAAGAAAAAGGCCAAAAGACCCCGACCACAGAGCAGAAGAAAAAGCAAGAGAAGAAACAAGAGAAAAAGGATGACAAGGAGAAAGATGACACACCCATCTTGACAGCAAGAGAGAAAAGGTTGCAAGGCAGAGTGGACAAGGCTGAGAAGGTCCACATCAGCAAGAGTACCTCGACAGCGACCGCAACTAAGTCAAAAAGCAAAACTCATGCAGCAAAGCAACCCAAGGCGGCAACACCTGTTTCTACTGGAAAGCTGAAACCAGCTTCTACAGGAAGCCCGAAAATTATTGAAAAAGGGTCTTCTACAGGAAGCCCGAAAATTATTAAAACAGGATCTTCTACAGGAAGCCTGAAATTGACTAAAATAGGGTCTTCTACAGGAAGCCCTGAAAAAGTGAAACCCAAGGAGAAGAAATCTGATATTCATGAAAGGGAGGCAGCAGCTGTGCTGGCCTGCCTCACCACACCTCCTAAGCCAAAGGAGAAGAGAAAGAGGGAGACCCCTCTATACTTTGAAGCTTGAAGAAGTGCGAGAATAAAGACGGGCAAGCCACATCCCCCATCCAGCAGCCAAATCACTACAGGGGATGCCCCTAATTCACCCAGTGAGAGGTCCCCCTCGAAGATATCAGTCACCTACGAGAGGGGGAGCCCAAAAAAAACTACTTGGAAAGGAAGGGTAGACCAGTCGGCTTCAAAAGCCCGGCCCAAGGTCAAGGAAACAGAGAAGAGGGAAGGAGCGGCACCCTCATCACCACCAAGGGCAGAGTAGGCAGAGCCACCAAGAGTAGGAAAGAAAGAGCGTATTCCAGAGCCTAGTTCCCGGCCAAGGACAAGGAGCCGGAGCAAAGTTGCTCAAGGATGAGCAAATATTTTAGCTGGGGGTGATGATGAGCCCCAAATTTTGGTAACAATTTGGGCTCATTTGACCTACTTACCTTGCTCAACCCTTCATATTTTTATCACTTATGCATCATTTCTTAGTATATTCGTGTTATTTGTAGGAAGAAGGGCAGTCATTATGCCTGCGTAGCTAATACATGATGATTTCAGGTTTTTTGGCATTAAATGGAGCAAAGACCACGCAAATGGAGACAAGGAGACAGCCAAGGTAGAATTGCGGGTTTATAGGGAGGTTGTCCATAGTCTTGAATGACTTCCCTCGTGATCTCCACCCTAACTCTGAGCTCCAACAGGTATCACCACCGAGCTAGAAGGCAGCCAACGGATTCTACAGGAACAGCAGTTCACTTTCAGTTGGATAGCCAAGCTCCACTAATTGAGGAGGCCAGCTTGGCCCTCATCATGTATAAATGTTAAGGTTGTTGCCTTCGATGAGACTCTTGAACTTTTGTTATAGATCTTGGATTACGAGCTGTAGCTCCGTTTTTGCTCGTTGTAAGCCAATTTTGGCATGTTGTTAGACTCATGATTATGATATTTTAATAAAGGTAGTCAGATTTGGATTCGATTCTGAGTTCTTAGGGGAGCTATAGCTCTCAGGTTAGGGCCCAACCTGAGAGCAATAGACCTCCTTTATTTTGTATTGTTACTTGTTTTTTTTCCATTGCATTTCTTTCCTTTACTTGCACTTGAAAAATACAGTTTGCTGAGTTGACTGTTTCGGTTTGGTTATGTAGGTTAGTTTCATGAATACAGTTGTTTCAGTAGTTCAGAATTAGCATAGGGAGATTGAAGTTGCTTTGAGTTCAAAAAGGTTGAATGCATGCTCACTTTCACCTCTGTTTGGGGACCGGAAGTGTAGACCGTGCCAACTGCCAAAAAAACACTGTTTTAACATATGCATGCAAGTATTGTTGAAATGTTTTCGATTGAAGAGTTGTCCATGCGATTTTATCTTGAGTAATGACTCTTTGGTTCAGTATCATGCACGAATTCCTTTCAGCTTACATTGCTGTTCTTTGATTCCTAATAAAACAGTTAGAATAGGTTGGTGAACTTTCGTTTACATGCAAGATAAAGGTGATTTGTTTCATTTACACTGCGCAACACCACTTCATCGTGTTCTTATCTTTCTGAACCGTGCCTAAGCCACCTACTCATCCTCTGTTCAGCTCATTTTCCTTCCAAATCTTCTATTATCCACGTTGCTCAATATTTTTGACCTTCCATTGCCCCTACCCTTCTATCGACCAACCAGCTCTATCCACTCTCTCTCCACCTCATCTCTCTATCCATAGGCCATATCAAGCTCCTCTTTCATCATACCCATCCATCCATACAGTTCCTTCACTCCTCCATCACCCAAAACTCCGACTGTAGGACATCCTGTAGAAGTTAGCAGACTTCCTGTAGAAATCCCGAGTTTCTTGTAGGATCCCCTGCAGACATCCTGTAGAAGCCTACAAACATGGTTGCCGAGCACCTGAACGTTGCGGACTTCTGTGGAATCATGTGAGGGATCCCCTGGAACCTCTGAGAGTCCTCCTGACCTTTCCCAAGCCTTCCTTCCCTTCAACTACCCCTGCACAGTCAAGACCTAGTAAGAAGCACAATCACAATAACTCCACCCACTCGAGCAAAAGTACAAAAATGTGTTCTCTTCAATGAAAGTAGTTCAAATTCATGCATTTCATCTCACTAGAAGTAATGGCATCATTTCTAGAAGTTTTCACTCCCACCATTGCATCATAGAGATTAAACTAGTTAGATTAGGGTTTACTAGGGTTTCCCTGTTTGGTTGGCTTTCAGTTCATTCTTGCAAAGTAGGTTAATTTCCTTTAAGATAACCTTCGTTCATCATTTAGAAAGATTCTTTTGAGAACATATAGAAGTTGGCTTGAGCCCTAGTGGACTTGTGCCAGCTGACCAAGTGACAGCTGCGACAAGAGCTAGTACTTGCGCATACAGCACCGTCGCTTCCAAGTTTGTTACGAACTACCGGGTTGATAAAATTAGAGATAGGAAGCTCCAGGAGTTGTAGCATTATTGCTACAATACTGGAGCCCACCACATTGGATCAGACCTAATAGGTTTTTTTCCCTTATCAGCTTGTTTGGAGGTGGCAGGTTGGACAGGTTCCTCATTTTCTTCTTGTGTCTGAGATATTTTCTTTGACCTCAAATCATATCTCTTTTGAAGTTGTATTTGCATGAAATCATCAAACTGCTTGCAGTAAGCATTTATTTCTTCTTTGTCAAATTGAACATCTAGATCATATGGGCCTCTCCTCCTCATGCTTTTGTTTCATTTTCTTCTTTTGACAAAGTTGAGTATTGATTCTCTTGAACATCATCAACATCTTCAATGTCTTCCTCAGGATCATCTTCTATATATAAGGGAGGTTTTATTTGGTCTTGTTGGTCCTTTCTTTCTCTTTGCAAGAGTCACAAAGGAGCTTTCCTATATTGGGGATTGAAGTTTTTGCTGGGACCTTGTTGTATCTATCGAGGATGGTTTTTTTTCTCCAACTCTAACTTCACTAACATGTTTGAGAGATTTCTAATCAACTTATTCATCTCATGCAACTTCTTCTCATGAGTTTCCTTAACTTGATTAGAGGGGTTGGCTCCTCCTCTCCCCTTCTCCTATCACTTTGTTCTCTCTTTCCTCTCAACTTCTCGGTAGATGCAAAGTTTTCTTCTACTTCTAGAGCATCAGTCTAGATCTAGTCCAGTGTCAAGGATTTCCTTTCTCTAAGAGTAAACCCAAAGTTTGATTCAAAGATTCCACCGAACACCACCTTAGGTGCTACTTGTGGGGGTTTAATATCAGTAGGCAAGTTGTTATACAATTTATTAAATATTTTTATAAATTCAATGACATCTTCATTCAGCCTTTTCTTCATTGCATTAAACTTAGTCAGAAAATATCCATGGTCTTTCTTCTCACCCCATTTCTACATAAATATGTTCTCCAATTCCTCCCAAGTGTTAATTGAGCTTTTTGGCAAGGTTTTGAACCATTTTCTAGCCTCTCCATATAAAGGTTGAACAAATAAACTCACAACCACATTTAGATGTTCTACATTCGAGTTTTCTGCAAATGCCCAAAAGATCTCAATACGTTTCTAAGCAGTGAAATCATCTTCCCTAGTGAATCTAGGTAGGATTTTGAAGTAGTATTAAGGCATTGCATCCATAGGTTGTTTAAAATTCATAGGGGCATATATGTTGAGAAAAAATCCAAGGACAACCACATTTTACACCAAAGGTTGAAAAAGATTCACTGTAGTACTTAGGTTATGGGCTGAATGAAAAACAACGACTGAGATTCGTTGTGAAATAGTTGTGGACGTTTGAGATGTGGTAGGAATGAGTATGTATTTAATTTCCTTGAATTCAGGGAAGTTATGAAATGTTAAAGGATCAAATCTCACAAAAACTTCTTTAATATTTGGTTCTAAAACTTAAAACCAAGTGGTGGAAAACATTCTTCTGAGAAGTCAAATTCCTTAAATGAGGTTTGAAGAAAATTTATCTTAACCCTCTAAGAACTAGAAGCTGAGAATTTTGGGGCAGAACCAATTGGATTTGGAGTTCTATGGGTTCCTTCTTTCCATATTCTCTTGGAGATAATTATTTTTGGGTCAAATACAGGAGGGGTCTTCTATCTGAAGGTATCCAAATGAGTATGATGACTCCTAAAATCCTGGATTACAATTTAAAAACTATGTTAGGTGAGATATCTCGACCCACACTTCCTTTGCTCACCATACAAAGGAATGCACAAATTTACACCCAAGGAAATATATTCTGATTCATTACCTGACAACAACACCAAAATATGTTGTAGCTCTTAGAGACAACCTCTAGGTTGAGAAGAAGATCAATGCCTACGACATTGTAAGTCTCTTGAAGATAAATTAGTTCTACTCAAGAATTAAATATACAATGATTTAAATATGGTTCAATTACCTTACTCAGAGGAAAATCCAATTCTATAAATTGGAATTATTTCATTCCAAAGACTTGATGTTCAGCTATGGCAGCCTACACACACATAGTACAATTTATTTAATTGTTGTAGTATAGGTGAAAGAAGAAATGCAAGAGAGAAACTTAGTGTAGAGGGCTAGTGATAGAATCATGTATACTAAATTCCAGCAGAATCACGAAAAAACAGATGAAATGACATAAATAAACAATGGATTGAATTTTAAGACCTTAAACCTCACACATTACAAGTACAATTTCCATAACATAACATAGGTAAATTTGTTATACATGATTGAATTTTAGTAGTGACAATTACACAATTTCTGAGAGGAAAGAAACACATATGAACTGATAAATAGAGACGGAATTACATATTTCACATCTCAATGCTTGGAATCACCAAATCTTCATTAATATTAAAAACAACATACATCTCATAAGTGCAAAACATGAAAAAAAAACTTAAGAAAATTATAGTCCTTGAGACGTAAATTTTGAACCCCTACTAATGAGTTCTTCCTCCCTTTTTATAGGGAGAACGAAAATAAGAACAACTTACAAAAAAAATCTGAAAAAACTATAGTTGTCTAAACTAATCAGTTGTTCAAGCATGTGGCTAGTCCAGTTGTCCTATTTATTACATAACATACTTGATTACTTTCTTGAGAATAAAATATTTTAAAAAATGCAGAAGATGAATTTGTTGTCATGATCTTTGAAATAGAATATCTTCATTGTTGATGCCTTTGATCCATTTAGGAGGACCCAAGCTCCACTGTTCAGACTCATGGTGGGTTGAAAAATCGATCACATACATTAGGAGAATTTTGAGGTCTAAAATGGGCCTCCTAAGGAAATTATAAAATAATAGTGAAAATAATAAAATAAGATTAGTTTACATCATCAAATTTTAGAGGGAAAAAAGAAAAAACTATTTTTTTAACCTGTATATTCAAACTATCTCCCTAAGGGTTTACTCAAATTTCGAGCGAAAACACTCATTGGATGAAAAAATTGATTCATCATCCAAGTAGTACCCATGTTACATACTTTTGATGGACCCTGCTACACGGAAAATGAGAAATACATGAGAAAACGTTATTGCAATCACATTTTTTATGTATTTGTCATTTTTCGTGTAGCAGGGTCCATCGAAAGTATGCAACATGGGTACTCCTTGGATGAGGAATTAATTTTTGCATCGAACGAGTACTCCCGCTCAAAATTTTAGTAAAACCTAAGGGATATAAGTTTAAAACACGACTTGAAAAGGTAGTTTTATTATTTTTATTCTTTTTACTTTTTTACTCCAAAAATGGTGAATCATCCCCCATGGTTGACATCATCATCTTGAATCCTAATAGTTCTTATAAATTTTATTCTGGTTGTACATTTTTCTTAGGAGGCCCATTTTAAACCTCAAAATTCCCCTAATGTTTTCTGTAGAAATGGATCTGGTGTTAGATTATGTTGTCACTACTACAACACCCTTCAAAATTTTGGCCTAGACCCAAATTTTGGAGCTTACCTTGATAGTTCATACTATTGTCCCAAACATTGAGACTCATTGCATTTGTTTTCTCTAAGTGTTCTGGTCCCATTTGGAAGAAAATCAAAGTGTTGTCTTTTCACATGTCAAGTGTCGTACATTGCATGAAAGCTAGTTTTGGTAGTTTTAAGGAGTAATATTTGTGTAAGTGAGTTGGTCTTACCATGTAAACATGTGTCACACTCATTTCCAAAGTTTTAATGATTGTCGCACAAGTGTCGTCACTGTAGTCGCAAAGTGTATATTTGGTGTCACACTTGTCGTTGAAAAGTTGTCACGCTAAGGGAATTTTGTTGTACATGTGTTTTGGATGATGTATGATGTGTTGTCAAGTGTTATAAGTGTGTGATCACAATAAAGTCTTGTAAATTTTCACATAAGCTTCATGGATCCCACACTTATTCAAATTCAGAAAACTTCTCAACCCAGAAACCTAGTCTCATTTAGCCCTCTTGAACTGTGCATTCCATAGTCTCATCCCTCAAGAAGAAACCCTAGCTCTTGGCATTACACAATGTGTAGTTATTTCCTCCTAGGACTATGCATTATGCAATCTCAGTGCTCAAGCTCAACCCCTTGAGTTCCTAAACTGCACAATTGGGAAATCACCTAGACTCCTTTTCCTTCCAACACTGCGCAGTGGGAAAATTCAATCATCAATCCCTTAACATGGCTCCTTAAGCTCCTCAACTACGTAATCATCATGCTCGGTCCAAGATGAACTGTGCATTTCATAGTCTCAAGGCTCAATCCCGATGCCTGACTTCTTGAGCTGCACAATTGCACAATCACTGAGCTTCTCCCTCAGCCTACCACCCTATTGGAACATCTTAGAGTACGGGTTTATCAGACTAATGTCTTATTTTCATGAGTGAATTGCAGATGCGTGAACTCATCATGCTATACCAAGATGATGAAGAAGGAGATGGAGAGGGAGGAAATGCTAGAGGACACCTTTGTAGTTGAATATGCAATTTGATCAATCAGGGGAATGCAAAGGGACATCATTTTTCGACTGCAACCCAAGACTCGATAATAATGAAGACTCCTCATCCCTAAGCCTTTTGGAGGTGGATTGAAGATCATTCTCAAGTAGACACACAACAAGAAGAAAAAATAATGACTTGACATTTCCATGTCATCATGCATTCCATGTCATAAATATCATGTCATGTCATGTCATGTCATGATTCATCATATGCCATATCTTTTTTTGGATTATTTAAATTCTTATTCAAAATGTATTGTAAAGTGAAATTCCATAGGACATGTACAAAATATGGAGTGTCATGTAAAAGCCTAAAAGTCATAGGGAAGTCAAAAATACATGAGGGTAGTCAAAGAGCCACAAGGGAGGTGAAGGATCACCCCATTGGTTATATATACACCCTCGTTGTACAAGCAAAAGAATTTTCACCTTGGGTCCTCCCACAAGGGATCAAAGGGACAAGTTATTTCTTTTTGGGAGCAAGTAGTGGCTCCAATGCTCCACTATTGGAGATAGTGGTGTTCATTGTATACATGTGTCTTGGGATTTTTACTTAATATATGAAGCATAATTTCCAACACGTTCTTCATGCATGGGTTATAAATATTTGTAAGACTATTCTATGAATGTTTATGATTCACATTTGTTTTCATCAGTACTAAAGTAGTTGAACTATTTTGGTTATTTTAGTGCTTATCATATTGAGAATGCGTTATAATTGTTGCAATGACTATCACATCTTTGTGGACTATTCGACTTGATGTTATGCGTATATATGTTGTTTGTGTTTGATTCTACTAGAGTGGTACTACTACCTCTCTCTTAGAGGCTCGCCTTATTTTCCCCTCCACAGTTTAAGAACCTTGACACACCTACAACCGAACAATCACCAAGCACACTTACTTGCTTTTCGAAGGAACATATGTATTCCTCTCTCTTACTGACAATTAGAGCCAAGGGAAAAATTTAATCAAATGGTAACCAAGTCATATTCCAGATGAGGCTCCTATCCCAAATGGTGTGAGGTCTAATTAGGACCACATATTAGGGAGACCCCCATGAATGTTGGCAGGTCCAATACTATCATCATTTTTGGTGCTAGAAGGAGGGCCACTAGATTTTTATGACTGATAACTCCACCCACCCTCATCATACTTCTTCCGGTCAAGGAAGAGATATTCCCAACACCTCCCCTACTCATATTCCTAAAGTTGGCAGATCTTCTCAGCTCAATCTTGGAAAAAATTATGAAATATCTTATGAGCAGATCCAAGCCATCCGGCCTATAACGTGTAAATTTGAAAAGGTTATTGGATTGATCCATGGGGTAAATACTCTTACTTATTTTCCAAAGAGGAACATAACCACTCCTACTAAGATAGTGGTTTCTACAGTCAAAGATTTGGTTCTTGCCACCCTTGAAGAGTTAAAAGTTTGAGGAAAACACAGAAAAATTAGATTAGCCTCCATCTTTTAATGGTGGTGATGGATATGACGTTGTACTCTCAAACCATACTTTTTGTAGGATGGGCAGTTATGAAGAAGAGGAGGAATACCCCTTATATTTTGAAGAAGAGGAGAAGCAAATATAGAAACACGTGGTGGACCAAGATATGGATTGGATGAATTAGGGCCCACTTCCTCTACTAGGTTTTTTACACAAGATGTTGAGGCACCTAGAAAAGCTATTAACAAAGTATGACCCTGAAAAAGTGGTTAAAGCAGAAGACCATTTCGACAACTTTTACCTACATATGTAAATGCTTGAGGTACATTATGATGATGGTGCATGTAGAATTTTCCCTTTTAGCTTAGATGGTAGAGAAGTTGTATGGTACCATAGTCTTTCTCTGAACTCAATCTACAATTGGAAGGGGTTTAAAAAGTTGTTCCTCGAAAAGCTTGATGATGACAAAACCCTACCCATGTTATTGAGCATATGGGAATTTTGAAGATGAAGAAGAAATAAAATGTTAAATATTTTAATCAGAAATTCAATCACATATTGGACAAATTTTATATGGGTACGAAACCTCGTGACTTCATCACCATTGACTATTACACTTTTGTCTTATCGAAAAGCATTGCATAGTTCGTTAAGAGAATTGCGAAAGGAAATTTGATCGAAAATTATGAAGAGGCTATTGCAGTTGAAAAGGAATTACATGCAATTGGATTCATCGTTGACGATGAACTATCAAAAGGCTCCAAGGACATGGGTAAATGGTCCCAGGCCTCCTTAAGTAAGGCTAAAGATAAAAAAGTCACTAATCTAGAAATCTTGACCTGGACCATCAAGTCTCTATCCAATTAGCTGTAACGGTTAAAATAGAGGTCAAGTGAGACCATCATCAGCAAAACGCCCCCAAAATTTAACTTCTTGAGAAAGGGTTTCAACTCCAACAACAACAGAAATCAACTAGCCAAGTCTACATAAAGCTCAAACGTCATGATGAATATCAAGAGCATGGGCATGGACCAATATTTTTCTTTTCATCAAGAATATCATTGAGAAAAGACATGCCTGAAATGGAATCACAACATGAATGCTCTTGTTGCACATATCATTGATATTGTACTTTTATATGAGAAAACTGAGCTAGTGGAAGAAAATGAAGAAACCACTTTGGCTGAAGAAACTCAAAGTGTTGGGCATGCAATGAATGCTTTCATGTGTGTATTCGCTACTTAAAAGAAGCCTGTTGAAGAACCACCACTAAGTGAAGACCCAGATCAAAAGTAGAATAGCCGATATAAGTTGAGAAGCCAAGTTCTAGTTTCCAAACTAGAGTTGATGAAGAAAAAACTAAAAGAAAATTTGTTAGGGAAGATCATTCCACCTGTCAACTCAGCATAAAGACTCAGAACAAGTCTGGAAATAATCCTACATTGAAAAACACTTTCACAAACAACAAAAGAAATTCCACCATTCTAGAAGTATCAGATAGAGTAACTCCTCCAAACACTTCAAAGATGCCCACTGTGCTTGATTATAACATAGTGAAAGACATGAATAAAGCTCACACTAATATTTCACTCTTGGAACTTACCAATATTGCAAGCTAGAGAGAACTACTTGTTGTAGCTCTTGATCAGTTTTCCTCAGGTAATAATTCTTCTTCACAGAAGGGGTTTGGTAAGTTTTCTAGTTCCCTGGAGTCTGTTCTTAATGCATTAACATTAGAAGCAAACACACTCTGCCCTCCGCTTTTATTGACATTTGAAATTTTTAATTACAATGTACACAATTGCTTACTTGATTCCAGTGCATCTGTAATGTTATGCCATTATCTTTAGCTAAGAAAATCAATGCAAAAAGGGATAAGACAGATGCATAGATCATTCATCTAGAGATGACTCTTATCCATGCTATTGGTGAACTCAGAAATGTGCTTATTCACCTATCATCTGATCAACGAGTTCACTAGTGCATAAACATAGTAATTTTGGAAATCCTGGAAGCATATGGCATATTTCTAAGTAGAGATTGGTCCAACAAACTCTAGGGTTTTTTTTATACCTACTAGTCACATCTATGGCTTTTGTATAAGGGCAAGAATAACCAAATTCGGGTAGACTCAAAACCTTACATTAAGCACATTGTCACACCCTTTGAGGGAAAGAATGAATCAGTTTCTTTCATAGATATGATCTTTTGTAATTACTTCTTAGAGATGGACTCAGGGTGCTACCTTTCTCAGCCTTCCCCAGTCCCACTAGACACGCAGTTGGAACTCCTTCCTAGTCCAAGTGGTGGAAATGACCTTTGTATAGTAAATAGTAGTAGTACTAGTGTAGGGCATAGTTCTTGTACATATAATTTTTGGACTTTGTTTTTTGACGGTTCTAATACACAGGATGGCTCTGGAGTTGATTGTGTTTTAATAGACCCATGATAGAGAAAACACTTGATCTCTAGTCACTTGGAATTTGAGTGCACTAACAACACTGTAAAATATGGGGCACTCATCTTGGGATTACAGAAGGCCAGTGACCTTAAAGTTACAGTTATTAAATCAGCAACTGACTCTGATATCATAGTGCGATAGGTACAAGATACTATACATTGTGCATCACCTAATTTGAAAATTTGTCAACAAGAGGTATGGAATTTAATTTCTCAATTCCAAGCTTTTAATATTGTATTTGTTCCTAGAATGAGTAACACAACTGTAGATGCATTAGAAAATGAGTTGCTAGGTTATCACCACTTAGGGATGGTTTTTCTATTGAAATTATTTATAAACCATCTATCCCTGATAATATCACTAATTTATGTGTTTTTAATGATGACCAGTAGATATTACATTTCATGGAAAACATTGATGTATTCAAGGATGCATCCATTGACGAGGACGAGCATGATAGAGAATTTTAAGATGCAGCTCGGGCAAGCAAGGATAACCCCATGCCAAAGGGTGTGGCATCATTAGAGAAGTTGTATAACTTGTAGAATCTCTTTAGAGGACCAATCAACGTCTAAAGCCACAGTTCAACATTGCCACATGAGAAGATCAATCTTGGAAAATAAAGGATTTGAAGTTTGCTAATATTCGTACTTGCTGCACACCACAAGAGTAACAAACCATTCATTCTCTTATTCAAGTAGTACCAAGATGTTTTTGCGTGGACATATGGTGAGCTCAAAAATTATGACACATGAATAATCCAACATGTCATCCCAATTTAGAAAGGGTCTAATTATTTTCAACAGAAGCTATAGAAGGTTCATCCAATGCTTAAGCCACGAATTCATAAATATTTGATGAATTTGTTGGATGCTTGGATAATCTACAAAGTGTGATTAAATATGGGTATCTAATATGGTCCCAGTAAGAAATAATTTTGGAAAATACACTTTTGCATAGATTTTCGAAATCTAGACCACGCTTCGAATAAGGACAATTACCATGTGTCACAAATGGAGCAGATATTACAGACAATATCAAGTTCAAAAATGTTTTCTTTTCTTGATGGATATTTTGGATACAACTAGGTTCTGGTCTTAGAGCTTGGTAGACTTAAGACTACTTTTCGGACAAAGTGGGGCACGTTCTTATTTAGAATAATGTCATTTAGGATAGTTAATGCCGGTGCAACCTTTCAAATTTCAATGGACATCGCATTTCATCGAATGATCCGTTAGAGTGTGGTGGTGTATCTTGATGATGTCATGGTTTTTTCAAAGAAGAGATATGACCACCTATACCACTTGAAGCAAATTTTCGAGTGATGTCAAAAATACGGGATATATCTTAATCCCAAGAAGAGAATTTTTGCAGTGTCTAAGGGAAATCTCTTGGGACATATCATTAACAAAAATTGGGATTAAAGTAGAACCTGAAAGGGTCAGGGATATTACATATACTCCCTTCCCAATGAACAAGAAATCCATGTAGTCCTTCCTGGGAAAGATAAACTTTCTCTGCAATTTCATCTTTGGCTATGCTCAAATTGTGAAACCAATACAGGAGATGCCAATGAAGGATGCAATTTACAACTGGGACAAAAAGGAAAAGGATGAATTTTCCCGTATTAAGCAAGCTATCACAAAAGCACCAATATTATACAACATATATTTCAAAAAATATTTTCTAGTCTACACCTTTGCTTCTGATACTTCTCTTTCCATCGTGCTTACACAGAAATATGATCAAAACAATCAAAAACCCATATCTTTTATGAGTGCTATCCTACAAGGACCTAAACTTAATTATCCCACCATTTCTAAATAGGTGTATGTAGTCTATAAGGTGGTGAAGCACTTCCAACCCTATATTTTAAAAAATCATTGTATTATCTTTATTCTGCACCCAATAGTCAAATCGATGTTTGTCCAACAAGAGTTGGGTGAGAGAAGAGCGAACTGGATGATTGGTTTACAAGAGTATGATCTAGAATTCAAACTAGTTCACACTATTAAGGTCCATGGTCTATGTCGGTTAGTAGCAGAAGAGATGAACACAACTGAAGATGAATCATTTGGGTGGGAGCAGGAAATTGAGATGTACAACATTGAGCGAGCTACACCTAATACTATCTCAGACTCTTGGTACGCATATGTGCACCAATATCTTGAACATGGAAATTTTCCATCTCACTTATCTACACAAAAGAAGATGGTAGTCAGATTGAAATAATTGTCTTACCAGTTGGTGCATGGGGTTATTTTCAGAAAGCACCATAACAGATCATTTATCAAGTGCTTGGTGTAACCCCCCCCTCCCAGGCTCACCCAAGAAACTAGCCAGTTGGGAAAACATGTGATGAGAGAGGTTACTAAGGGATTTAATCCCCTAGGTGACCTTAAGGAAATGGAATCGTTGGAACTCATCAAAAGAACCCATTCACATCAGCAACAACACCCTTAGGAAACATGTCAACGACTTAGACAACCTGTCCCTGAGTCCCACTAATGATTTAAGCATCTTAACCCAGAGTCGCTCTCATGCTATAGCTAAGAAAACGAACAAAAACTCAAATTTTCTCTCATAGGCCTTTATGCAAGTGAATGTGGAATTTTCTGAGCAAACCTATGCTAGCGACACCGAGGTTTGAGCCACTTTTATAGCCTAGAATCCTAACCTGTGCCCAGAACTTGTTACAACCTCCATAATCAATCAAGGACATGATGACAAGATAAACAATTCCAAAATCAACCCCATGACTAAGCCTAACCATCCCTAATCGAGACTGACATTTTTTCGAACACTTGGCATCAATGCAACCTATAGGTATAGGATACAAAACAGAGCATAAATGACTGAAGGAACTTATGAAACATAACCAGAAGGACCACCTCATTCTCCACTAAACTATCACACCATTAATTAGGTTTTGCATCCATCCATTTAACAATTACAAGTAAATACATGAAATAACCATGACATGAACCAGTTACATAACCATGGTTATAACTAGCATTAAACCATATAAATATTAGAGATATGACAACCATTAAATCCATATGTAAACAAGCACAAAAGTAAGAGAAATTAGCTTTTATTAATCATAGGAAACTCCGACCAGGTTCGAGACTTCCACGTACCACCCGACCATAGACATGGTTGAACCAAATCTCTTTTCAGCCAATCACCCCCGTGCCATATTCCAAGCATCAATGTGGGATCTCATAGAACAACCAATCCTAGAATAACCAAGGGAATCCAGAAGTTAAACCACCTCCACCCTCACCAAACTGTGATCACACCAAAACCAGTGCTCTAATCACAACTAAATCGAAATTGGAATGTCATATGGAATCCATCACTATCCTCGAGGATTTTTTTGTATCCTTGTCTCTCAGCCTTTACTACAATCCAATCTTGAATCACTATTCCTTAAACCGATACTTCTCCCTCCAGATTCACCGTGTTTCCCACCAAAATAGGTGAAGGGATTCTAGGCCTTTGGGAATGAACCTTGAGACAACCTTCACCTTATATTTTGAAATCCATCTGGAAAACTAAAGGTCAAAACCAAATAGACATCCCAATACCATGGCATCTAGAAAAAGGCAAGGCTAGGCTGAAAACCACTATCATAACCCAAGAAAACCATGCCACGAATAGAAAGAAAGCCATACAACAACATGCAAAGCCATGCATGTCCAAACCAGCTAGGAAATCACACATGCAAAAGGTTACCTGCAAGTATTCGTATTGAAGCTTCTTGATCTTTCTCTTCTTCCTTCATCCTTGTTTTCCTTCCTTTCCCTTTTCTTGCTTTTCGTTCCATTATCCAAACTAGAGTGCTCCAAGAAAACTCTAAGTGACTAAGAGTGAGAGAGAGAGAGATAATAATGAGAGAGCTCCAAACTTGAATTGACAAAAGGTTACTAACTAATCCTCAGAAGCCTTTTTATTAATGAGGCCTTTATTTTCTTCATTTTCCATTATTTTCCTTCAATTTCCTCCTCACATGCAACCTATGACCTTTTACCTTCCTTTTCTCCTAATTTCCTTTATTTTCATAAATAAATGTGCCAAAAATTCTAGATTACCTTTTAATGCCTTTTCCTTAGCCTTTTACAATTTTCCTTAGCCAAAAATCACATCCAGTGATTCCCACTAGGATATCTTTTCCGAACATTCAGCTTGGAATAAGTGTCCCTTAACTGTGGTCTTATTTTTCCTTTATTAACTTTTATTACATGAAATTTTCACCAAGCTTATTACAGAACCCTCCCCCTTGGGGAACATCATCCTCAGTGTTAAATGACACCATGACCTCAGAAAAACCATCGAAAAGAAAACATAGTGCCCATGGAGCTTTATAACTTATCTCGTTGCAGTATTTATAATGAAAGACCTACTGAAAAGCAAAACATCATGACAACATGAAAATATAACAACCATAATAATATGACACCCATACTGCTTATTAAAGCTTTATAACTTATCTCATGGTGGTATTTACATCCATATACATATACATACATATACCCAGACATATGCCAAACATATACCAACATCAAACTAAACTGCTTTGCCTCAACCAACAAATAATGAAGGATATAGGGCCCACATCTAATATGCCATCTCCCATGTAGCTTCTTTGCGTCCAAAGTGCTTCCACTGCACCTTAAATTTCTCTATGGCTTTGTTTTTGAGCATGAGATGTTTTTGCTGTAATATGCACTGAGGCTTTGGCTGGAACTCTCCTTCTTACTCCACTTGCAATACAGACCAATCAATAACATGATCAACATCCTTTATATACTTCTTAAGAAGTGAAATATGGAAAACATCATGGAATTTCACTATTGGAGGCAGTGTAAGTCGATATTCCACTGGTCTAATCCTCTTAAGAATCTCGAAAGGCCCGCAATACCGTGGTTGCAACTTGGCACATGAACCAATTCTTAAAGATATTTTCTTATGCTTGATCCGCAAATACACATGCTCCCCAACCTGAAACTCCTTAAACACCCTGTGCTGATCCACATAAATCTTATATCTATCCTATGTTGCCTTTAGACTCTTCTTTATAACCTCCATTTCCTGCTCCATGTCTACCAACATCTCTAGTTCAATAAGTACCATTTTCATTAGATCACTCAAGCTGATGGAAGTGTTACAACTCTGCCCATACAATGCCTTGAAAGGACTCATCCTCAATGACTCCTAATAACCATTGATGTATGGGAACTCAACCAATGGAAGATACACCTCCCATTCCTTCTATTGGTGCATCACGTACATCCTCAACATATCCTCGAAGATCTTCTTGACCCTCTCTGTCTGTCCATCTGTTTGGGGATGGTAACTTGTGTTGAAGGCCAACTTTGTGCCCAAGCCTGCAAATAGCTCCTTCCAAAACTTTGAAGTGAACTTTTCATCCTTGTCCGACACAATTTTCTTTAGAACACCATGTAGTATCCCTATCTCTCTAATGAACACCTATGCTACCTCACTAGCTGAATATGTAGTCTTTACTGGAATGAAGTGAGCTACCTTGCTCAATCTGTCAACCACAACCATAATAGAGTCATGTTGCTTTTCTTTCCTCAGAAGACATGTGATGAAATCCATGGAAATGACCTCCCATTTCCATTCTAGAATCGATATAGGTTCTAGTAAACCACCTAGATGCTTACATTCTACCTTTACTTGCTCACAATATAAACATCTAGCCATGAACTCTGCCACTTCCTTCTTCAGATTTAGCCAATAGTAGAAATTATTCACTTCCATCAACATCTTCTAATATCCTAGACAACTCGAGTATGGCTTGGCGTGAAATTACCTCAATATAAGCTTCTTGAGCTCATTACAATATGGTACATATATTATGTCTCTAAAACTCACCAAACCATATCTTGTGAGACGATAGTCTGCATCCTAATCACCTGCAGCTGTACCTATACCTGCACTTGTACCTGTACCTATACATGTACCTTCCCGCTAAGAGAACCCATAACCTGATTCTCCTCCCCTTTGATGTATCTAATCTCGAATTCAAACTCACTAAGGGTAGTGAACCATCTAGCTTGCTTGAATTCAGATTCAACTAATCAAACAAATATCTCAACCCATTGTGGTCGCTCATCAATGTAAACCTCCTACCAAGAAGATAGTGCCTCCACATCGTCAATGTTTGTATAATCATTGCTAGCTCAAGATTGTGTGTTGGATAGTTCTGCTCGTGCTCATTTAATTTTCATGACTCATAGCACACTACTTTCCCTTCTTGCATGAGAAATCCACCAAGTCCTCTCTTGAAAACATCTATGCACACTACAAACTCCTTGTCTGGATCCACAATCTTTAACACTTGTGCATGTGTCAACAACGTCTTAAGTTGCTCAATACTAGCCTCACATTCTTATGTCCATTCGAACTTCTTACCTTTCCACTGTAATGATGTGATAGGATATGCAATGCATGAGAAGTTCCTGATGAACCTCCTATAGTAGTTTTCCAATCCCATAAATTATCTCACCTCATCCACATTCTTAGGAGCTGCCTACTCCACAATAGCCCTTATCTTTTATTGATCCACTTCTATGTCATCCTTGGAGACAACATGCCCCAAATAATGAACCTCAGTCTGAAAGAAGCTGCACTTGCTAATTTTAGCATACAACTCATGCTCTCTTAGCAATCTCAACACTTTTGCTAAATGCTCTACATGTTCTTCCTAATTTTTATAATATACTAGTATGTCATCAATGAATACAATAACAAACTTGTCCAAATATGGATGAAACACACTATTCATCAAACACATAAATGTAGCTAGATCATTAGTTAAGCCAAATGGAAATACAACAAACTCATAATGCCCATTCCTAGTCCTGAATGCAGTCTTGAAGATATCCTCTTCTTGATGCATACATGATGGTATCCCGATCTCAAGTTGATCTTAGAGAACATTGTTTCTCCCTTCAATTGATCAAACAAATCATCAATCCTCAGAAAAGGGTACATATTCTTGATCGTTACTTTTTTCACCTATCTGTAGTCAATGCAAAATCTAAGAGTACCATCTTTCTTCTTTACGAACAACACTAGTGCACCCCAAGGCGATACACTTAGCCTAATGTACCCATTGTCCAACATTTCCTTCAACTGTAACTTTAAATCAACCAAATCAGGTGTGCTCATCTTGTAATGTGGTTTTGATGTTGGGGCTACACCTAGCACCAACTTGATAAAAAATTCTACCTCCCTATGAGGTGGAAAGTCTGTAATGTCATCAGGGAATACATCTTGAAACTGCTACAAAATTGGATATTTGCTTAACACATATGCATCCTCAACCTCTTTACCCTTATTACTAGAAATGTGTACTGCAAACATCTCACAAACTTTTTTGCAATTATACTTACCCTGCATAGTGGTAACCATCCTCACTCACGTAGGCCTCTTCTTTCCCTACAAATTCCTCTTTTCCCCACTATCATCCACACACTCAATATACTTTTCGAAGAAATCCACTTTGGTTCTATGAATGTATAGCCAATCCATACCCAAAAGCATACTATACGATCCCAATGGCAATACATTCAAATGTGTTGTTGTAGGCATTCCATTTAGCTCAAATGCAAAAGATCTTACCCAATGGTGAACTCACTTCTTTCTAGTTGTATCCAACTCTACCAACCAAGATCTGCATGCACTTATTTTCTCAAACCACACTTATCCACTACGTTAGGATTAATATAACTATAGTTAGATCCAGGATCAATCAAAATAGAAACAACATGATCACAAAGCTTACCATCCATCTCAATGATAGATGCTTGATGATTCACCTGCATGTTGCCCATTGTTGTATAGATCCAAGGAATGTTATGACCAACATCACCAATTGTATGCTCCTCCTAAGCATTGTAGATATGGAGTCTACTACCACTCTGATATTACGGACAATCCCTCTTACGA
This sequence comes from Pinus tabuliformis, assembly GCA_031772625.1. Lineage (NCBI taxonomy): Eukaryota > Viridiplantae > Streptophyta > Pinopsida > Pinales > Pinaceae > Pinus > Pinus tabuliformis. The sequence continues at coordinate 731,003,451 of CM062804.1, forward strand.
TGATCCTTACCACATATCCAACACTGCAATGGTTCCCTCTGACCACCTCTAGCTTGTTTCTCTCCACATCCCTTCTCAGTTTTATTGAATCTCTTGTAAGGAATTGCATTTTATTTCTCACTTGTAGCTTCAGGTATTTCTCTCTTGTGTGGCCATTTTCCTTTATATTTCTCATTTCTTTTCAAGTCATGCTTGGGTTCAACTTTGTGCTTCGACTGCTCATAACAATTCTTCAACCTTCGAATGGCCTCCTTCAATGATCTAGGCTCATCAAACTCAATCTGGTCTCTGCATCCAACTAGAAATAAACTGATGAATCTCTGAACCTTGACCTTCTCCTCCCTGAGGTAAGGAAAATATCTCAACAACTCCAAAAATCTACTAGTATATTCATCATCTATCATACGACCCATCTGCAACTCATAAAACGCCTTAGCTCTATCATCATAGTACCTCTCCAACAAGTACTTATTCTTGAATATCCTTTCAAATGCATTCCATGTAAAATCCTCCTCATGTATACCTTTGACATTCTTCATGTCTTCCCACCAAATATCTAGTTAAGACTGAAAGTGACTATCTTTGCTTTCATGTTTTTTGAATAATCATGCAATCAGAAGAATTTCTTCATACCAAGTAACCATGCTTCTACATCCTATGATTACTTTATCCCTCCATCAAAGGTAGGTTGCCTTGCCTTCTTAAACTCATCCAACAAATATCCCCTATCACTCCTCCTGTAAGGATGATGAGGATGATGATCATGATGTCTATTAGAACCAGAACTAGAATAGTACCTGTGTTTATCACCTCTCCTATCTGGAGTTTCCAACATCCTCCCATCTCTGATCATGTCAGATCTATCCGACCTATGTCTACTAGGAGACCTACTTCCATATGCCCCATTATTTATTTCCTCATGTCCATGGTTGATCTAAAGTGGTCCATGTCGCTACAAATTTGACAAACTTTGAAGTAGTATCACATTCACCTTTTCTTGTTTCTCTTGTGCCTACATGATTTTGTCATTTTCTGCTTTGCAACTCCTTATCTCTTCCTTCAGGCTTCTTAATGTGTCTGCCAAGTTAGAAGAGTGCCCCACACCATGTTGCCCATCTGATGCATAGCAAGATTCTATGTAGTCTACCACCTTGCTAGCCATCTAATCTATTTCATGTGAGGCATACTATGTCATCTAAACCAAATCAAAATAAACCAACATACCTTAGCATAATTTGGGGAGGATACCTTGTCTGGAAGATCATCAAATCAGTGTGATAGATGTATAACATAATCATAACAACATATAGACATATATCAAATAAGTGTTTCAATGCATAAGCATCATTATAGCTAGGGTCAAGTCATTAAAGCAAGGACATATCAACAATGCATGTTGCGACCTCATGCATGACAAAAACCATTACTCCATTGCACACATTTCCACATGAAACTATCAAAATACATAAGAAATGCCTAATAAACTACGCATATGTGTGAATGCATGTAGTCAAGCATAAGTGATCAATTCTTGTAACCAACCTAAAAGACTGATACATGTAATCAAAACATTCAATAATGCACCTGACATACAAGGATGTAGTCAAGCGACATATAATCAACATGTAAGTGACATATAACCATATGCAACTAGTCATAAAATTCCAGCGATGCATCCACAAAATCACATCAAGCTCCTCACGACAACCTTACTACAATAATGATCAACATGATGCAATGCAAAAGCCACATGGAATGCAAGTGTAAGAGACACACATGCAACTGACATGCATGCATGACCAAGCACCTTCACCCACAGAGAGTTCAACCATGATTTGATATGAATATGTAGTATCAGATATCACCTAAAGAGAGAAAAACCATGCTATGATACCAATCTGTAATGCCCTCTCCTCCCAAGCTCACCCAAGAAACTAGCCATCCCAACAAACATGTGATGAGATAGGTTACTAAGGGATTCAATCTCCTAGGTGACCTTAAATAAATGGAATCGATGGAATTCATTAAACAAACCCATCCACATCAGCAACAACACCCTTAGAAAACATGTCAGCCACTTAGACATCATGTCCCTGAGTCCCACTAATTATTTAAGCCTCTTAACCTAGAGTCGCTCTCATTCTATAGGCAAGATAATGACTAGTAACTCAAAGTCACTCTTATAGGCCTCTATGCCAGCAATTATGGACTTTTCCCACTAGACTTGTGCCAGTCACCCCAAGATTTGAGCCAATTTTCTAGCCCAGAATCTCGGCCTCTGCCTAGAACTTGTTACAACCTCCATAATCAATCAAGGACATGATGACAAGATAAACGATTCAAAAATCAACCATAGGAATAAGGATATGCATCCTGAACCGGGACTGAAATTCTGTCAAACACTTGTCATTAATGCAACCTACAAGTCTATGATACAAGAAAGAGCATAAATGACTGAAGGAACTTATGAAACATAACCATAAGGATCACCTCCTTCTCCATTGAACTATCATACCATCAATTAGGTCTTTCATCCATCCATTTAACAATTACAAGGAAATACATGAAATAACCATGACATGAACTAGTCACATAACCATGCTTATAACCAACATTAAACCATATAAATATCGGAGATATTACATCCATTAATTCCACATGTAAACAAGTACAAAAGTAAGAGAACCTAGCTTTTATTAATCATAGGAAAATCCGACTAGGTTTGGGACTTCCATGTACCACTCGACTATAGACATGGCTGAACCAAATATCTCTTTTAGCCAGTCATCCCTGTGCCATATTGCAAACATGAATGTGGGATCTCATAGAACAACTAATCCAAGAATAACCAAGGGAATCTATAGGTTAAACCACCCCCACCCTCACCAAATCCTGATCACATCAAAACCGGTGCTCCGATCACAACCGAACTAAACTTGGAATGCCATCTAGGATCCATCACTATCCTCGAGGAATTTTTCATCTCCTTGTCTCTCAGGAATTACCGCAATCCAATCCTAGATCACTAGGCCCTAAACTGAGACTAGTCTCTCAGTCTTTACTGCAATCCAAACCGAGATCACTATGCCCTAAACCAATAATTCTCCCTTAGGCTTTACTGTGTATCCTGTTATCACTCCTTCAGATCTCCAAGGCTGAGGAAGAGTCTAGCTGAGGTAACCACAGACCAACCTTTTGACTTGGTATCTAGCCCTACCCAGCTGGAGAGGGCTCTCTCCAAATAATCACAGCTAAGAGGGATGGATGAATTAGGGTCTTAGGCTAGGTATAAAGTGTAGAGTTTGTTATGATTTTATTTGGTGGGGTTATTGTTGGATGAGGGTATTAGGTCAAAGAGGCTAGGTTAGGGCAAATGAGATATGATTGCATACATTTAAAGGGGAAAGGTACGCAGAAGGCTTAGCACTTAAAAGGTGATTTGGTGAGATGGTTTAAGACTAATGAGGTGTTAGGAAGAGCATAGGAGATGTATTATTCCTAAACTAAAGAAAAAATGAACAAATTATGATAACTTTCCCAAAACAGAGCATGAGAAAACATGTATTCTACCTATCAACTTGAAAATTACCATATAACAGACATGAAATGGTTTATGAACTTATAAAACATTCATATAAATGATAACAAAGAAGAAACAATGCTAAACATCCATATTACATGTATCCCAAAGAAATAGTTGCAATTCGTCTATTAAAACTGGCCAAAATCTAATACAATAGTGTCTTTGATCACTAGTACAACATCCAACTAAGTCCAGCCTCTAAAAAGAGTGAATAAAGGGAAGATATTGACATAAAAACAAACTCCTCCCAACCTCAGGGGTGGAATCCATGAGAGAAGGAATAGTTCCACCAAAATCTGAACTGATAGCTAGAGTGTAGGGTGGTTAAAGTGATTGTTGGCTTGTTGGGGCCTGACCTAGGTTCGGAGTTAATTAGCCAAACAAATCCTTGTACTACTGGCCCTTTCGGCAATAGTCCATGGAGTGCAAACTAAGGTCTCACCCGAAGTAGTATGGGGGGGGGGGGGGGGGTGTGCTGGAACCAGGTTTCCACACCATTAAGATGTATGAGGGGTTGATTTGGTCCAACTACTAGTCCCTTCACGCAGGTTGCATCGTACACTTCCCTGGCCTTCACACCCTGATAGATTCGCCTTCACGTAGCCCTAACCAAGGGTTGTGGGGCTTCCACACTGCTAGAGTAGCATTCTACACTATTTCCCTAAATTACGCCCTAGATATTACTTGCCTTCCTACACCAGTTAGTTATCTTTGCGTAAGTAGAAGCCTTGTGTTATATTTATTTACACAATACATACATATAAGTTCGCGCAGAAAATAAATAGTAAACTTGCAATTTATACCCAATAATACATTAATAAGGGAATGATACACAGAAATATGATAAAACTTCTCTTTATTGATGTTTCCAATGGTTACAGACTTGACCTGCCCTGCGCACTCAGCTGCAGGGGTCTGCACACTCAGCTGCGGACTACTAGGTCTCTGCGCACTCAGCTGCAGAGCCTTCTCCTACTCTACAACCCAAAGACACACCTTACAATTTGAATCAATCTCTTAGACTCATCATGCTTCTACTATTTTAGCTGATTGATGTCTTCTACATCTAGATCCTCGCTCTATACAATCCCATGGTCCGCGAACCATGGGTAGGTCTATCAAGTCGACATTACATTACAAAAACAAGGGTGGACAACCCTGTGAATCTATTATGACTTCATGCTCCGCGCCCACAAGTTGTGGAGATTTTACAAAGTACTTGGTCAAAACTTTGGCTTTAAGCCCCAAAACATGCCTTGGGGGGATTCCATGCCCAACAGTGACTCATCCCTAATTACATTGAAACTGATTCATTTGACTTAATGAAGACTATTAACATAATGTATTTACCCCTAGGTAATAGTAAAATACCATAATTACATTTACCATATCAATTACGTCAATAAAAAGTTGATTCCCAAGGATGAAAATCAAAACTGCAGAAAAATAGTGAAAAATCAGGCAAATTGTCCTATGTGCAGCGCCAATGGTCTATGTGCAGCACCTTTGGTCTATGCGCATCACCATCTTCCAGGTGAGATTTGAAGGGGTTGATGATGTCCAAATTGAGCTTAGGATAGCTCATTGGAAAGCTTATCCTGTGTACTTTCTATAAATACACTTGGTTCCAAAAAATCATAATATTTGACCCTTCAGAAAGTCAATCTCTCAAGACTGCTTCTGTGTGCAGTGCCTAGCTGGAAAAGAGGGCAGAAAGGTGACTTTTGAGGTGTTTTTGGCCATTTCTCCCTGTCAAATTGCCTAATTTTGGTGTGCCAATAGTCAAAACTGTATTTTCACTGCCTTCTGAATCCAATGGTGGTATTTGTTTTTGCATCTCAAAGCCTCTAGAAGATGTGCAGCGCCTAGGGCGTTGCGCATAGGATAGTCCAATTGTGAAAAAAAACTATCCAAGTTGCACAAAAAACCAAAAAATTTCAAAAATGCTCAAAAACTTATCAAAATTGGTACATGAGATGTTGATGAAGTATGTCAAGCATGGAAAGAGGACTCAGAAAGGATATCAAGTTTTCTCTTATCCTCTTTCATATTTAGGGTTTCAGGCTTTGATTTCACTATCTTGAGTTTTGACCTTGTTGTTTGGCTTCTTCGGCAATAATACTTTTCCATCCTCTTCTGTATGTCATTGTCTCTCTTGGCCTTTCCTAGGAGCTTCTCAAGATGGTTGTTAACCCTCTCAAGCCAATGCTCCTTGTTTTCATTGATCATTATGGCAAATTTCACATTTAAGGTAAGCTCATTGGCTAGTTCAGCTTCTTTCTATTTCTCTAGTTCTAATGCTCTCTTTAGGCCTTTGGTTCTTGGCCTTTTTCTTGAAACTTGTTCTTCCAGCTCATCAAGATCACCATATTTTCCATATGCTTCATCAAGTAAGTTCTTAGCCTTGGTCTCTTCTCTTTTGGCTTTGAGAAGGTCCACCTCCATGATTAGCTATTTTGTTTTCAATTGTTGGTTTTCCTGCTCAAGAAATGAAATGACATATTTAGCTCTATCCAATTGAGTTTGTAATTTTTTTATTTGGGCCTTTTTTCATTTTATGATCAATCTTGTTCTTCCATGATCTTCATGCTGATCCAAGTTAACAAGGTCAAATTTTGTTTTTGTCTCATGTAATTCCTCATCCTCTACCCTGATTTCCTCATGAACAACTATCTCTGTGATCTTTTGCTTGCCCTTCTGTACCTACTTTGCTAATGAATAAGTAAGGGCCCCTCCCACAATCTGTGGGGAAAACACATACCTATGATCTCTCTAATAAGTACATGATAATGTGTCCAAATTTGTCCTCTTAGGCTTAATGACCTCAGTTATGCTAGGTGACCCTGTATGATCATATAATGGTGATGATGGTGATGAAATATGCTAAGATGATGGAGGGATATATGTAGTGGGTTGAGATGGAGGGGGTATGTCTTCAGCTTGATTATCAGTTGGATGAAATGATTAAGGAATATCTTCAGCATGTGGATTTTGTGGTGTAGTGAAAATATTATTGGCAATGAAAGTGTCCCATGAGATGTTCAGCTGATTAAGCTGATGGAGGACAATGATCTTGATCAGAGAGTGATGAAAGAGGTTGTTCATTTTTTGATCATACCTTTTTCCATAAACTGTGTATGCCATTTTCTCAATGCTCTTGAACAAATAATAAGGAATATTGAGCGTTCTCACTCTTTTGAAGTGCATGAGCAATCTGATATGGTATGTATAGAGTCTAGAAAATCTACCTTCACAACTGAAGTACTTCATGATGATTTTCATCATGGGATCATATGTATCAAGAAGGTGACTGAAAGGGAATAATTTATTTCTCTAATTCCTGTACTGAGGCTTCAAGTATGGATGATAATAATGATCATGTAGGTTTTGAGCTTTAAACCACTTTTCACCCACATTAGGTATTCTAGTAGCAGCAACAATAATGGTTGAGGATATGGTGAAGGTTACAGCAGCAAGGGTCACTTGATTGTCCTTAAGATTTGAAATGAAAAATCTAGTCAAAATAGGATGGATTTGAACTCTTTGTACCATTTCACAAAAATCAAAGCATCCCATATGCTTGAAATAAGTGACTGTCATGGGTAAGGCCATTAGTTCTCTGGTGTTGGTAGGCTCAAACCTCAATATTCTTCCTCCTTTGTGTGGTCGTCTTTCTTTTGTGTCTTCCTCTTCTGTAAAATCTCGATCTTCTTCCTCCATGATGTGTTTTTGTTCTTTTTCTTGAAACCCTAGGGATTAGGAAATGGGAGTCGAAATGGGGTAGGAAAAATTTAGGGAGTGGGGGAAGGGATTAGGGAACTTAGGGAGGTGATAGGGGATTGAAATATTCATGGGATTTAGGAATTGGTATTTTATTACAGGTATGCAGTATGGTTGCCTAGGAATTTGTTGTCTAGGACTTAGGGCTTAAGGGAGAATACACTTGGCATAGGGATTTAGTAATACAAGGGTAGGGATAGGGTTTACTATGATTTGGGAAGGATAGTAGTGTCTCAGGAACAATTTTGGAGGTGTAGGAATGAAGCTAGGGTGTGCAAGTCTTAAGAATTCCAAATTTCACACAAGAAACTTCATAGCATGAATTGATGACTTGTGAAATGTAAGGAGTGATGGACAGGGCTTTACCTACTTGCTAGGAGGTTAAGAAACCATGTGTTGAAGGTTTGGAACACTTGCATGAAGTTTGAGAGCTTATAGACGAAGTTTGACAGCTGTGTAGCACCTTTGATGCATGTGCAATGCCTATATTCTCTATGCGTAGCACCTTTCTGGTCTATGCACAATGCCTTTGGTGCATGTGCATCGCCTGTCTTCTCTAGGTGTAGCACCTTTGGTGCGTGCGTAGCACCTGACTCTGTTTTGCTTATTTCGCCTAGAATCGTGAGGAATGTTCTCTTGGAGTTTTCTCAAGAAATGATAGGAGGCAAATGAAGTTGAATTAGATGCTAGGAAGGCCTTTATACTTGAGTGAATTTTAATTTTCAACTTTAAAACCCTCTTTCTAATGTTTCAATTCACCTTTTAGAAAACTTTGCTAATTACACTTTACACTGTGATTTTCTTCTTTGCAAGTGGCTAATGCTGTAGTTTGACACTCTTCACATTTGAATTTGCTTGGATGAAGATGGCACATAGTTTTTGAGTTGATAGCTTAGGAATAGTAACTTATTACATATGATGAATATAAAATTACATAAATTAAAAAAAATATTACATCTCTATTTTTTGGAATACAACTACAATCTGAAATAGAACTGATACTTGGAATGAAAATTAGAACTTGGGCAAGCATAGTTACATGTTTTCAAATCCTCTTTAAATGAACAAGTGATATTATTTGGCACACTTTCATACTTTTTTGTTAGCTTTATGTAGAGAAATGGTGTATTATTGAACCTTGAAAAAATAAAACCTAGAGACCTAATGAAAACCTTGAGTGAACAAACCCCTTGGTGATTTAACTAACACAAAGACATGATGAAATGAGCTTTTGATTGATGTATGATTGGTAAGATAGGAAGGTGTGTTACAGGGAAAAGTGTCTATGCAGAACTGCTAATCCCACTAAGGCTAGTAGCTACCTTAGAAACAAACAAAGTAAAACTACTTTCGTTTTCCTTTATGAAAGATAGATGAGAGAAGAATAAAGGAGACCAACCTTTGTCTTGCGCTTGGTTCCTTGCTCGATTCCTCTCTCTTCTGATAGTCCTTTGCTGCTTGCCTTTCTTGTATACCCAGCTTCACAGAGTACCTGTAGAATCAAAGCAGCATAACACTATACGAGAACATGGATCTATTATCATAAACAATCTAGGATCAGATGTAAATTGACCATACAAATGCATAAAACATAAATCACACAAGAGTATGGAGGTAAAATTGAATAGCTTTATTGACAATCAAGAAAGAGCCAAGAGAGTTACAACCAATCGTTTTGACCCAGCATCATCCTCTCAGCAAGTGAGCCCTTCTTCACCTCATGAAAAGCTTAGATCACCCAACACTATGATGTTGCCTCAAGAAACCAACAGCAATTCCTTACAAGATGCAAAATTCCAGCCTCCGGATCTCTAGGATGAGGGATCCATATATAGATGTCTGCAAGGGAGATGAGTCAGCTTGTGATTTGATTAGTTTCTTCCCTCTGATAGTTCTTGATTCCACTTGGAGATTGATGATCTCTTACTCATACCTGGTCGAATTCAGAGAGGCAAGTGTCACAGGAGAAGTTTCTGGAAGATTCCATGCTTCTCCACCTCACAGATTGACACTTCCATTTGTCCCTTCTCGCCCATCGCACCCCATAGAAGGGCTTTTTGAAATGCAACGCACCTACTGTGTGTATTTAGGTGGGATGCAACGCACTTTGCCTATGGAGCAAGTGAAATGGTCCAATTTTGACCAGTTCTGAGTGTTTTTCATGGAGAACTTCCGGGAGAAGCTATAATCAGTTTACCTTGTTCTTTTAGGGGTTGGAACAACACTTTTAGGGACTTAGGAGCTCTTGGTTTATGGAAATTTATGCTTGGGGTTGCAGTGCCCAAAAATGTCTATAACAGTTGCCCCCTAAAGCATGAGGTCGTTAATCTTTTTGATGTCGGGTGAAATGCTTTATCATGAGGATCGAAGTTCTTTCAAGCTAGAAGGAGACCTATAATAAGATACAATACAATACATTATCTTCATAACATTTTCATGGTCTGGCTGAGGCGGGCATTCCCATGCTCAGCTTTATAAATTCATTTTCATGTACATAGGACAGACAATCGTCTGAGTGTAGACTAATGATTCTGGTAGAGCCATCATCCCTTAGATTGGATGATTATCTGTGCAGCAATGATTGTACATTTGATGTCTTTATTTTCCTGAATATATATCACAGCCTAAATGGACGAAACTAGATCTGGGGTCTTCAATCTCGTTCGATCTTCACTCAAAGTACAAGTCGATCCATGTGAGAGATGTTCTGGAGTCGAACATGGAAAGACATCGGCTGATTACCGGCCAATGATGTAAGTTGTTAACAGACACGAGAGGAATCACCGATAATGATAATGATCCTCAAGGTACTGCAATACAATTCACGTGGTGTGAATAAGGGACTTGGCATTGAACACCACGCAAAATCTTTCGGTCGAAGGCCATTGATGTAAACCTGTCGCCAGAAGTGAGAAACTTGCCATTGAGGCATGCAAGCTTCAAAGTACTGAAAGGGGTGTTCCTAGATCGACTTCTTGGATAATGATCTGATGTCGACAAGAAGCGATCAGTCATAGGAGGGCCTTAATGAATCCCGCATCAATGACATGGAATGGAGCAAATTATTTTAACGGAGGTGAAAATGATCTGGTGATATAAGGTTCAGGGTGGTGGTCATGAAAGAATGGAGCGTAAATGTATTGCAGCGGGTGAGACACAGGTGAATTATCTGAGTGACTTCTCTTGAACATATCGGTGGCAATGACATGATGGATTGATAGAATTAACCCCAAATGTGGATGGTGTGATGTGACCGGTGAATGAAACAACCCAACCCGACTTGGATGCGGAGTGAAAGTGTCATGTTCAAGAGCGACTTGCTACCAAGAAAGTTTCTTCAAGTTTTCTTCCCAATTTTTCCCTAGTCATTGCTGACCAGTACCTCTTTATTTTTTTCAATCTTGAGGAGGATAACATATGCTTGTTCTATAATTTTCCCTTCGGGCAAACCCATCGCTATGTTTTAACGAGCCTAGCGATAGTGAAACTCGTTCTTGTCTGTTATGGACAAGTTTGTCGCTATTAGGTTTTAACGAGTTTAACGACAAAGATAACTCGACCCTTTTCAATTTTAGAGAGTCTGAAAAGGGACGTAAAGGAAACTCCAAAAATACTTTTTCGTCATCTAATCCCTTAAGTCCAAAAAAGTATAAAACAATACAGAAGGGATGAATTTTCGGTACTTTTAACGAGCCAAACAAAACAAGCACTCGATCGTTTTGTGTAATAATCCCTCAGGTCCAAAAAGATTAAAATCTAGAGGAGGGATAGCACTTCCGGTCACTTTAACGAGCTGGAGAGGCCAATGGCTCGGCAAAATTTTCATATTTTACAAGTCAGTTGAAAAGAGCTTAAATGAGACTCGTCTTTGAGGAACGAGTGATAAATTCGGGTAGCAGCTGATTCCAGGTAAGGTTTGGAATTTCCCAATCACGGAAGTGTTACAAGGATGGCTAACAGGATCACTCTTTGCAGTTGTTCCTCAAAAGGGATAAACAATCAAGTCGAGGTGAATGATCGGCCAATACAAAGTGGAGGTGATGATGAGAACACGACCAAGGCTCCAAAGGCTGAAGTACTACATTCACGATGGTTATTTACCGGAAATTGGTTCATTTTTTAATGAGCTTAAATGTTGGGGGAAACATTTTCTCATTGCTTATATTTATTTTTTAACGAGAATGAAGTCCGCATTAAAACTGCTTGATAAATCCAGTCGTATAATAAGAATGTCTCATATATAAAAACGACATTATTTCAAAGCTTTGCCCCACATCCTTTCTTTATGCAAGTTAGGAAACGACCAATCCTACGAGTTTAAAGGGTTAGAGGACCTACAAATTTAAAAAAAATAAAAAATAAATGGTCGCTCTTTGCTTGCATGCCAAAATGTTTGCATGCCGCCAGGTATAGAAACATAGAGTTTCAAGGTTACCCCACAATTTCGCAGACAAAACATTTGTTTTTCCAGAAAAGGCCTACCTCTTTCAGGTTACCAAAGATTGTTCTATTCGCACCGCAAACAAAACACTTCTTCGGTGATGTCTACCGAAATAGACAAAGGCGAGTGGCGCAGACGTCTCCACCCACATAACTTTGACGAGGGAATCTTATTCCAGTCTAACCCCCTTTTCCAATTACGGAAGAGAGTGTCAGACTAGTCATATATCTCTCGCGGAAATCTATGCTATACCTGAAGTTTTCCTGCCGAAGCAGACTAGGGTGCATGCCCCCTAGGTTTCAGTCATGTCCCCCGAATTACTCGCGCTCATCAGGTGGACGGACTAGGGATTGATGAGACATTCCTTGCGTGAAAAGACCATTCAGGGATGGTATATGACTATTTGCTATGTGTGAACCAGGGAATGAAAGCTGGTCTACGAGCTTGACCACTCTTCCTTCGTGCGGAAAACACATTACTCTAAAGAGTGATGAGACAATGGCTCCCATGCAATAAATATAGTCTTTCCCAAGGAGTAGATTATAATCCAGGGGTCCTTGGACTACCATTATGTTCATGTGAACGATTTTCCCTCTCAATGTTATGGGCACATTGGGAAGGATCCCTAATCGTCGACTGGTTCCTTTGTCAAAGCCTGTTAGATTTCTCATCTCAGGCAAAAGCAATGGCGAACCAAGCACTTTCCAAGCAGTCGAGGAAAGGATACTCACAGAAGCCCCTTCATCTATGATGGTACCGGCCATAACCATTCTATATATTTGAGCAATGATTCAGAATGGTATACTATCCGGTAAACGGGGTCTGCCTAGTAGATTCCAGTCAAAGGAAACAACTAGGCTGCTTGGAGGTGGGACCGAATAGATGGCCGAGTACGACTCTGACGAAATTCCTTCCTGTGGTAAAGGAATGGGTAAATTTCCCCCATGTTCATCGGAGTCTGTGCTTACTAAAAGAATTTGGACGGTGTCATCCTTGTTCTCTTCGGTGACTGTATCATCTGAAGATGGGACCTCTGTAGGCAAGACTGGGTCAACTGCCGCCTTGACCTTTTGACTTTCTTCTGGTATGGATTCAGATGGTTTTTCTTCAGTGATAGATACTTCGGCCGACCACCTAGGCAGGTCAGCCGGATTTTCAACTAGTGACAGACTTGGCAAGAGTTTCTTATATCCAGGAGGGAGTCGTAACAGTGAAACTGGACGGTCGTCCAAAACTCTTTTAGCCTCGTCTAAGAAGGGACAACGATGGACAGCATGATCAACTTCACACAGTTTACAGAGAAATTTGCATTTTCCTTTTTGTCTAAGGGCTTCACTTTCACTAGTTGACGGTGTATTTTCAACATGATCATCAGAGGTTGACGACACCGGGTTGTGCAAACAAGGAGACCAGTCCCTTAAGATCCGAGGGATGCAAGGACAATCTCTATGAAAGTGGTCTCCCTTGCAAATGACACATGGCGATTTAGGCATGGTCGTTGCAGTGTGTGGATTTTCGCTAGACGACGCTTGGTTACCCCTTTTCGCCTTTGGCTCCTTCTTCTTCTTCTCTTTCTTCTTCTTTTCCTTCTTCTTCTCAGGTACTTGATTTTTGGGTTTACCAGCCGCATCAAGAGAAGAGGAATTAGGAGAGGAAGAATTGGATGAAGTAGAGGGTTGAGGGGTAACTCTGGAATTTTCTAGTTGCTGACTCGATTTTTCAGGAATCACGGTGTTTTGAACAATGAAGGTTGAGAAAAGCCATACGGGCAAGCCGATTGTCAATCCTGGAAGCGACAATGTGGCCATATGGGGTGCACCAACATCTCCCCAAGAGGAGAAGGGACTAGGATTCCCTCCAAGGGGAACTCCTTGGTTGGTGGACTCCATTTTCCTCAAGCTAAGACCAACGTAGGAAAGGTGATGATTATTCCGTTTAAAATAAATTTTAGATGCTTTGACACTACTTGTTTTTTCAATTTTAAAGAGTTGAGAAAAAACAAAAGATGACTCTAGTCACCTTCGATTTTTAATGAGCTTGAAGTGATAAGTGCTCATATGGACCTTTTCCATTAAGGAGTCTGAAAAGGAACGAAAGGGACTGCTCTAGAAATCTAGACAGAGGGATTACCAAACCAATTGCAAAACTGCAGAATACTTTTTACAGTACGACAGACAATCTTCCCGAATGCTGTGTTCAGTGCATTGCGATCGATAGGGCGACAGACACGGCTTCCTATGGATAAAGGATTAAGCCTATTGTGGTCTCCCAAAATATACTCGACGGTACGTGGGAGCACAAGTCCGTACTGGCACTTATCATCTCAAAGTGGAGGAATCACCCAACCAACAATGAAAACAACAGTTACAGGTCTTTACGACGCCGAATACGTCTCTAGCCTATACTTCTAGATGTTGTGCGTTAGGTTCCAAAGCGTTGTTAGATTCATTAAATTTATTTTATAGTTGATCTTGCTTAAGAAATTTTCCTTTCAGGTTCACCGCGTGATGTAGATGTACAATTCCTAAAATGCAATCTAAGATGATAAACAGTCGTTTTATCTTCTCTGTGCAATGTGTTAGCGCTTGAATTTGGCCTCAGGCTGAAAAAGACAAAATCCAAGGCAACATCAAACCACTTAGCCTCGTAGCTAGCCCTACGGGGACAGGAGAGGGCTCTCTCCGGGTCTATCTTGGAAAAAGGTCTTCAAAGGGCTGAGATGACCAATAAAGAACACTGATTTTAGGCTAGTAAACTGATAGGGAAAGTTTGATTTTAAATTTTTAGGGTTTTGTTGGAAAACTGAGCACGACAATTTTGGGTGCGGGGATGAGACACAGTTTTTGCAGAGATCTTTTTGGGGCAAGGTAGGAGATTGTCTTGATTCCTTTGAAATAAGTGAATGGATAGATATGACTGGTGAGGAGCTAAGGAGAGCAAGAAACCATCGAGAGTTCTCCTTAAACAGATGAAAACATAGATATTAAGCAAACTTAAAGGCAGAGCATAGAAACCATGAATTCTACCTTAACACTTCATTTACTTAATTTGCAGAAGAGAAGAGTAGGAAAATGATACACATAACAAACTTACAAGTACATGAGAGAAACACACCATCAACACAAGTCACCACAGGAATCCCAAATAGTGCTGCAAAACCCTGGTCTTTCCTTTGCCAAAATTGCAGAGATACAAAGAGTAATACAGTCTAAGCTTATCCCTCAAGAGTCCAACCATGAAAATGACTAAGAAGATACATAATATAGGCAAGCTAACACATTTCCTTGCCTTTAGGGGTCGAGCTCATCATCCTAGGAGCTATTTCAACCAATTCTAAACAAAGCACTACAATCTAGGCAATCAAAACAACTTGCCTCTATAAGCTAGGAAACCAATTCATTCATAAATTTTTTGCTATTTTATGAATGAATCTTCTAGAATAGGTAAATAAGTGTCATGTCAAAATAAAATTACATCAATTACATCAAGGAGGGTGAAAAATCCCATCACAAGTCAAAACTGGTCAAAGCTGGGCAAATTCCTAAGCTGGAAGGTGCAAAATGTGTAAAACATCCTGATGTGTAGCACACCAAAACCCTACGCGTAGCGCGCCTTTACACCTGATTTTGGGGAACTTCCCGGAATCCAAAGTGAGCTCACGATAGCTCGTTGGAAAGGTCTTTGAGTCTAATTTCCAACCCAAGTAGAATTTTTCAATTTGGTGCCCATTTGCCCCTCTGAAAATGAATTCTCCCAAGAATACTTCCTGTGTGTCCAAAAAGGGGCAGAAGGTCATTTTTTGCATGTTTTTTGACCTTTTGGGGACCCAAAACTTGATGAAATGTCTTGGTAGTGGCTGAGAAGGTGTATTTAATCATGAAAAATCCAAAAATGCAAACCTTTCTTGAATTGGGCCTCCCCATCTTCAGGGTAGCGCGCGGCGCGCTACGCGTTGAGGGCAAAAACCTATTTTCAATACAAAAATTTAAAATTTGACAAAAAATTCTCCAAACTTTTTGAAATTTGAGCTGGGGGTGTCTCATCAAGTACCATGCTCCTTCAAAGAGGCTTCAGCCAAAATTTGGAGTGGATCGGGCATTTTTCGCCGTTTTAATGCCTTGCTCAATCGCCTCTTAAGGATCTCCATTTTCGCTTTGCAAACATGCATGCGGGCCCAATAATGATTCTTCATATGGCGGAGCATATATTTGTCTCTGTTTGCCTTGGCTATCAAACTCTCTAAATGAGTGTTCACCTGAATGAGCATAGACCCTTGCTCAATAGGTGTCAAATCACCTAGTCTCTTGTGAGCCAAGTTCCGGTCTTCTCGGATCCTCCACAACTCATCAAGAGTGTGTTCATCCTCTAACTGCTTGTTGTGCTGTTCTAAGTATGTGATTGTCCAATTTTCCATTTCCAACTTTTGCTGCAACAAGTGATTTTCAGTCTTTATTTGTTGAATGATCTCCTTTGGCTCTGAGCTAGGAGAACTGATGTCAAGGTCAATGATGTCTATGTCCGGATCACCTGATGGTCCCTCATCAATCATGGGTTGCTTGCCTCTCTCTTGTACCTGTGCTGCTGTCGAAAGCGAGGCCCCTTCCATCTGATGTGGAGATAACACTCGTTGTGCTGATGAAGAAGGCGAGACCCCTTCCACCTATTGTGGAGATAATACTCGCCGTGCAGATGCAAATAAGGCCCTGTGGCCTCTCTGATATGTAACACATGCTAGAGTACTGACATGCTCAGGTTCTGGAATGTAAAACTGTTGTGAAGGCCCTCCCTCATCATGGACAATCTCAGGAGGTGGCTATGGTACCATGAAGAAGTCGCGAGAAATGAAATCCTCCCAAGCAATACCCTGTTGTGCCAACTGATGCATCACTATGATCTCGATCAGTGCATAATGATATATACTTTTGTGTTGTTGTGCGGGGTTCTTCCTTTGCACTACGGGCACCATCTTCTCTATATTTCGGCATATGAAAAATGGGATGTTCATCATTCGTACTCAGGTGAAATGCATCAACAAACGGATATGGTACGAATATAAACATGAAAATCTGCCCTCACAAGTGAAATAGCGCATAATGAGCCTCATCAAGGGTGCATACTCATCCCTTAGGAATCTGAAAGGAAAAACAGCAGTAAGGTGCCTCATGCATCCGGGTTTGATGTATGGTTGATAATGAAATCTGTCTAGCTGCTTGCGCTTGTTCCACTCCTCCCCAACATTTGGTATCCCGGTGGCTTGAGCAACAATTTCAGGTGATAGGGTGAAATCCACTCCTGCAAGGTTCACATGACCATTGTGCAAATGTAGGACAAACAAGCGGACTAGTTCTCTGTGGTGTTGAATTTGTGAGATCCTCTCGCAATATCCAAAGCATGATTGATACTGAAAACATGTCATTGCAAGTGGACAAGCTTGTAATTGAGCCAGAGAAGTGGGCTCCTCCCTGACATGCCGACCACCCTTACCACCCTTGTGATGTCTCCTTGGCACTTCTACCTCCGGTGTTGAATCACTGTCATAACTCTGCTGATAATCTGATTCGGTTTCTGACATGGTTTTGAAGGCAAGATGGCTGAAATGTAATGCTGACTTTGCACCCAATTAACTGCTGTTTGACTTTGTCAAATGCTGCAATTTGCTTGAGAGAAAAGTCGATTTGATAGCTTGCTGACAGTTTGTTGAGCGAAAAACCCAACGTGTAGCGCCCCTCACCAAACGCATAGCGCCCCTCTGACGCGTAGCGCACGTGCAAATTTGTTCTGAGAAAGGCAGCCTGATGCGTAGCACGCCCCTGACGCGTAGCGCGCCCTCCCTGATGCGTAGCGCGCCTCTGAAACTGCCCAATTTGCTCAAAAACTCTTGAAATCACCTTTGCAAGGATTCACTTAGCTTGTGAGAGGCAAATGAGTTGCTAATGAAGATTGATGTGCTTTTATAGGCTTCCTTTAGATTTTCATTTGCCCAAAACCCACTTTATAATGTTTGAGTGTTGACACTTTCTTTGAATTAATTAGCTCTCACTTTTGGTTTCTTTTCTTTGAAAAATTGGTTGAAATGATGATTTCCTCTGAAAATTTTTGCAGGGATAGCTTCTAAGATGCTTTGGCAAAGGAGACCAAGGCTGCACTTCGACATTTGAAGAATTTGAAATTTTGAGAATTTTTTACAAAAACGAGATAGTGACCTTTGTTTTTCAAAAACAGAGTTTTGAAAACAAGGTGAAAGTTTAGCTGTACAATAGTGAGAATTATTGAAATAATGTTTAATGAAGGACATCCCTCTGGCCTGTTGGTCCTTTATGACCTCTCAAGACAAAAATTGACTCAACCCTAGACCTAAGAGCTCAAAGCTTAAAGCAAGATGAATGACCCTTTGAAGATTTTATTAACTTAAACAAACCTGAACCAACAGTGCCAAACAGGAGGGGAATAAAAAGACACAAACTCCCTTCACCAGGATTATGGCATGCCTAACAGAATGCAATATGGTCACACTGATGGGACACCTAATCATGAAATGCAAAGAGTTTTGATCTCTGGTGGAGGGCTACTAGAACGACTCTAACACAATGAAAATCCCAGCTACTAAGGAAAGAGAAATGGCGTTCTTTCAGCAAAGAGCATAGAGCAAACACTATATGCACTATCCTAAATCAAACCAATCAAACAATCTAAATACAAATGCACATGCATGTATTTGTTTTCAGCCTTCTTAATATGTGAATGATAAAAAGAAAGCTAATGCACAAATCTGAATTATTTTTCAAAGCGACAATTACTAACAAGTTTCTTTTCAAAATCAAAATGAAGACAATGACAACACTTTGCGATTTGGAAATGAAAACTTGCTTTCGACACTAGAAAAACTACTAATTCAGATCAAATACAATAGTAACAGGGTAATCAGCTATCAAGAACAATCAGATTCTCTTCTATGACTGAAAACGACACTTGTGACACTTTGAAATCAAGAAACGACAGTACAATTACATTACTTCTTTGTAAAGGAGAACTGAAAATGACTCAAAAAATACAAAAAAACATTTACAGTTCTTTGCACAATGAAGGTGGAATAACAGCAAGGAAAGGGGTTTCAAACAGAGGTGTACTGACTACAGGTAGGAAAACTCTTGAATAGATCTGAAAAGAGTGAACACAGAAACCAAAATTTAGGAACAATGCCTAGTCTGATCAGCACACCTATAACACAGTGAAACTGAAATGCAACGCACCTACTACACTCGGGAAGTGCGCTGAATTTGCGATTCACAGAACAGACAATGCACTGGACCAAGGACAAGACTTTGATTGGGTTCCGGGTCACAGTTTGCAGTTCAGTTCAGGGATTTTGGCCGAGCAAGTGGTAATCAGTAAATCAATCACAGGGGTAGATCTAAGGACGTTACTAGAGCCACCACGAGGGCAATTAGAAATCTTGTAAATCAATTGTTTAATTCATAAACAAAACCCAGAGATTAACTGAAGCAGCATTGATCTACTTTGCACTTGCATAGAAAATGCAGTTCCAAGGCTAGTTGGCTTGACTTCAGGCTCCGTCTGTAAGTTTATAAAGTAAACAAATGTAGATAAACAATCAATCTATTCGCTCCCCAATGGAGTTTCCATTTTGTTACAGGGAAAAGTGTCTATGCAGAACTGCTAATCCCACTAAGGCTGGTAGCTACCTTAGAAACAAACAAAGTAAAACTACTTTCATTTTCCTTTATGAAATATAGATGAGAGAAGAATAAAGGAGACCAACCTCTGTCTTGCGCTTGGTTCCTTGCTCGATCCCTCTCTCTTCTGATAGTCCTTTGCTGCTTGTCTTTCTTGTATACCCAGCTTCACAGAGTACCTGTAGAATCAAAGCAGCATAACATTATACGAGAACATGGATCTATTATCATAAACAATCTAGGATCAGATGTAAATTGACCATACAAATGCATAAAACATAAATCACACAAGAGTATGGAGGAAAACTTGAATAGCTTTATTAATAATCAAGAAAGAGCCAAGAGAGTTACAACCAATCGTTCTGACCTAGCATCATCCTCTCAGCAAGTGAGCCCTTCTTCACCTCATGAAAAGCTTAGATCACCCAACACTATGATGTTGCCTCAAGAAACCAACAACAATTCCTCACAAGATGCAAAATTCAAGCCTCCGGATCTCTGGGATGAGGGATTCATATATAGATGTCTGCAAGGGAGATGAGTTAGCTTGTGATTTGATTAGTGTCTTCCCTCTGATAGTTCTTGATTCCACTTGGAGATTAATGATCTCTTACTTATCCCTGGTCGAATTCAAAGAGGCAAGTGTCACAAGAGAAGTTTCTAGAAGATTCCATGCTTCTCCACCTCGAAGATTGACACTGCCATTTGTCCCTTCTCGCCCATAACACCCCATAGAAGGGCTTTTTGAAATGCAACGCACCTACTGTGTGTATTTAGGTGGGATGCAACGCACTTTGCCTATGGAGCAGGTGAAATGGTCCAGTTTTGACCAGTTCTGAGTGTTTTTCATGGAGAACTTCTGGGAGAAGCTGTAATCAGTTGACCTTGTTCTTTTAGGGGTTGGAACAACACTTTTAGGGACTTAGGAGCCCTTGGTTTATGGACATTTATGCTTGGGGTTGCAGTGCCCAAAAATGTCTATAACAAGGTGGGCCAACAAGTATTATTTTTTGAGGGAGAGTGAGGCTTTTGACTAGGGCTACCATCAGTGAATAAATGTTTGCATGAGGACCTAGGTGGAATGACCAAAAGTTTCAGAATGGGACTCTAATATGATATAAAATGAGGATTTTTTTATCACTGACGACAACATGAAAATATTGACTCTAACATATCCAACCAAAATTGGTCAAGGGATTCCTAGGCCTTTGGGAATGAACTTTGAGACCACCTCCACCCCAAATTTTGAAATCCATCCAGAAAACCAAAGTTCAAAACCAAAATAAACATCCCAATACCATGGCATCCAGAAAAAAGAAAGGCTAGGCTAAAAACCACTGTCACAACCTGAAAAATCCATGCCACCAACAATAAGACAACCATACACCAACATGTAAAGCCATGCATGTCAAAACCAACTAAAAAATCACACATGCAAAAGGTTACCTGCAAGTATTCCTACTGAATTTGCTTGATCCTTCTCTTCTTCCTTGATCCTTACTTTCCTTCCTTTCCCTTTGCTTGCTTTTCCCTCGTTAATCCAAACTAGAGTGATCCAATAAAACTCTAAGTGACCAAGAGTGAGAGAGAGAGAGAGAGAGAGAGAGAATAATGAGAGCTCCAAAATTGAACTGACAAAAGGTTACTAATTGATCCTTAGAAGCCTTTTTATTAATGAGGCCTCTATTTTCTTCCTTTTCCAATATTTTCCTTCAATCTTCTCCTCACATGAATCTTATGACCTTTTATCATCCTTTCATCCTAATTTCCTTTGTTTTCATAAATAAATATGCTAAAAATGCCTTTTTTCCTTTTAATTCCTTTGCCTTAGCCTTTTCCAATTTTCCTTAGCCAAAACACACATCCAGTGATGCCCACTAGGATATATTTTCCCAACATTCAACTTGGAACAAGTGTCCCTTAACCGTGGTCTTATTTTCCCTTTATTAACTTTTATTACATGAAATTTTCACCAGGGTTGTTACACTTGGAAGCACATAATTTGTAGAAAGTGTTGCGTGATATCCATGATGGACGAGTCAGAGGAGACTTTGTGGGTAACACTACAATGCACAAAGTTATGCAGGTCAGTTTTTATTGTCCCGCATTATTCAAATTTTCCCACACATATGCCCGCAAGTGCCCAATGTTTTAGAAGTGTGTTGACCGAGGAAAGAATCCAGTCATCTCGTTGCAGCCTATCGTTGTGGAAGAGTCATTTCAACAATTGGATCTAGATGTCATCGATGATATTTTTCCACAGTCATCGAAGCAACAACGCTATCTTCTCACTGCCATAGATTACTTCACGTGGTGGAAAGAAGTTGTTTCACTCAAACAAGTGAATGACCAGGAAGTCATCAAATTCCTCAAATAGAATGTCGTTTCCAGGTTTGGCGTTCTGACTTCAATTTTTTTTATAATGAAACATACTTTTGATCATTAATATTATATTATTTTTCATTGGAAAATGGTATTGTATTGAAACATTCTACTAATTACTATCTGCATGGTCTTGTCGATTCTACCAATAAGAACCTCATATGCATCATTAATAAGATTGTTTTCTCTGAATAGAGGAATTGGCACTCCGCTTTGGTGAATTCCCTATGGGCTGACCGAGTCATGCCAACACCTTCTTTGAATATGTCTCCCTACTTCATGGTGTATGGAAAAGAAGCCATCCTACCCTCGAACTTCTATTTTCATACCCTTCAATTTTCACAGGAGTCCTAGGGAAAGCCATGCTTATTGGTTCAAAGTAGGACAAACACCCTTCACAAGCTATAGAAAGAGAGAAAAAAAGGCTAAAGAGAATTTTTCTCTTCATCAAAGTCATATCAAGAGGTGGCTTGATAAGTCTCAGGGGAAAAATGAATTTAGTCTGGGTGACCTAGTCTTGAAGTGGGAAAAATCCCATCAGGATGATGAGGATGAAGGAAAACATACTAAGTTCCAATCTTTTTGGATCAGACCGTTCATAGTGCATGAAAAGGTTGGCCAACACACATATTCTCTTCAATATTTAGACGGGAATATTGAATCTCTTCCTATTAATGGCCAATAATTAAAACAATATTTTCAATGATGGTCGAGGGTTGCGCCATACCCTATGTACATAGTTTATTTTATGGTTTGTTTGTTTGTTTGGTCTTGCGTTTTTTCCAACCATGTAAATAAGCATCATGTGTGAATGTGTTTTCCAGCTTCTTTGTGTGTGGATGAGTTGAAAAGAATCTTGTGAAACTACATCATTTGGATAACCTTCAATCCTCCTCCTTTGTTGTGGTTATGCCTTTTGGTCAATGATATTATGATGAAAAATATGATCCTTCCTTAAGGAGAGTTTTGTGTTGAATCATGATACTTGTGTCTATTTTGGAAACCTTATTCCCATACTCATTTCTTTATGTTTCAGTGTTTTCACACCTATCCAATCAAGTAGAATATGAAAAGGGGAAAAATCTAAATGAGAAAACCTAAATCAAAGGTATTTATATGCTTCTCTAAAGGAACAACCTCTCATGCTCTCAATAATTCGGGATCCCTCTTCTGCCCATGAAATGAATAAGTGTCTATGGGAAGTCCTATATAAATACATAAATAAAGGAGAAATAATAGAAAGGCTTCTTTCCTAGAGAGGTGAAGCAAGAAACTCTATCGGGGTACTATCTAGGCTCACTGGCAACAGAGTAATGTTTTTTTTCCTGTAGTGACTCTATCGGGGTACTGTCTAGGCCTGCTGCTAGTGGAGCAGCACCAAAGATGAAAAAATGTACTCTGCAAATATAAAGCTTGTGAACTATACTACCCTTTCATGATTCGAAACATTGTGATATTGTTGATATTATATATGTGTTCAACTGAGAAGGGATAAAGGGGAATATGTTTATTCACGAGGTAAGTGGGGAAATCAAAGTGATCTACACGATGAATTAATACTCCCCGAAGAAATAGACCCTGCACAAAATAATCAACCTAGACAGAGAAGTTGGAATTCTACCATTATATTGCCAAGTGTTGTCGTTGTTACAACACCCTTCAAACTTTTGGCCTACACCCAAATTTCTGACTTTAACTTGATCTTGCATAGTGTCATCACAAACATTGAACTCATTGCATTTGTTTTATCTAAGTGTTATGGTCCCATTTACAAGAAAATAAAAGTGTTGTATTTTTTCATGTCAAGTGTCGTACATTACATGAAAGATAGTTTTGGTGGTTTCAAGGGGTAATGTTTGTGTAAATGAGTTGGTCTTTCCATGTAAACATGTGTCACATTCATTCCCAAAGTTTTAAGCATTGTCACGCAAGTTTCGCCACAGTCATCGCAAAGTGTATATTTGGTGTCATACTTGTTGTTGCAAATTTGTCGCATTGAGGGAAGTTTGTTGTTCATGTGTTATGGATGATGTATGTTGTGTCATCAAGTGTTTAAAGTGTGTGATCACAATCAATTCTTGTCATTGTTCACACCATCTTCATGGATCCCACACTGCCAAATTTAGAAAACTTCCCGACCAAGCAACCTAGTCTCATCTAGCCCTCCCAAAGTGCACATTGTGCAGTCTCAACCCTTAAGTAGTAACCCTGCCTCTTGGCACTCCACAATTCATAGTTACAACTTCCCAATATTATGCATTGTGCAATCTCAGTGCTCAAGCCTGACCCCTTAGCTCCAAAACTGCATAATCCTACCCTACAACCAAGCCTCCACTGCACATTGCACAGTATCAATCCTCAAGCCCAGCCCTTAGGATCCTAAAATGCACAATTGCAAAGTCACCTGTTCTCCTCATCCTTCTAGCATTGTGCAGTGGTAAACTTCAGTAATCAATTCCTTAGTTTGGCTCCTTGAGCTCCTCAACTGCACAATCATCATGCTTAGTCCATCCTGAACTATGCATTGAATAGTCTTGGGGCTCAAGCCTAACCCATAACTACCTGAGCTACATAATTTTGCAGCTAATGAGCCTCTCCCTCAACCTGCCACCGGGTTCCAACTCATGTAGTGGATCATCTTGGAACATCTTAGACTAGGATTTTATCGGAATAATTTCATCTTGTCATGATTGAATTGTAGATGCAGGAACTCAATCATGCTATGACGAGATGATGAAAAAGGAGATGGAGAGGGAGAACATGCTAGAATACACCTCTATAGATGAATATGAAAGTCGATCAATTAGGAGAATGCAAAGGGACATCAGTTTGTGACCGTAGCTTAAGACCTGATAACAATGAAGACTCCTCATCCCTAAGCCTTTTGGAGGTGGATATAAGATCATTCGCAAGAAAGCACATAATAAGAAGAAGCAAGAATGACTTGAAATTTCCATGTCATCATGCAGTCGATGTCATTTCATGTCATGAGTCATCATATGTCACATCATTTTGTGGATTATGTAAATTATTATTCGAAATGTATTGTAAAGTGAAAGTCCAAAGGACATGTATAAAATATGAAGAGTCATGTAAAATTTGAAAAGTCACAGGGAAGTCAAAAATACATGAGTGTATTCAGAGAATCACAAGGGAGGTGAAGGATCACCCCATTGGTTATATATACACCGTCATTATACAAGCAAAGAACTTTTCACCTTGGGTCCTCCCACAAGTCATTAGAGAGACAAGCTAGTTCTTTTAAGGAGCAAGTAGTGGCTCCAACCCTCCACTATTGGAGCTAGTGGTGTTGATTGTATACATGTGTCTTGGGAATTTTACTTAATATATGAATCATAATGGCTAGCGCGTTCTTCATGGATGGGTTATGAATATTTGTAAGATTGTTCTGTGAATATTTATGATTCATGTTTGTTTTCATTGGTACTGAATTAGTTGAACTATTTTAGTTATTTTAGTTCTTATCATATTGAGAATGTGATGTAATGGTTACAATGACCATCACATATTTGTGGACTATTCTATTGGATGTTAGACGAATATCTCTTATTTTTGTGTGTTTCTACTAGAGTGGTACTACTACCTCTCTTAGAGGCTCACCTTTTTTTTCTGATCCAAAATATTTTTCTTATAGATGTGTTAAAGAATTACATGCATAAATTGTAGCTTAACAGAGAAAACTTAATGTGCACATGAGACAAGAGGAGAAACACATAAAGCATGAAAGAAGACAACAGGACTTGATAACGGAGTTCGTCCGACTTGGACTACATATTTGGGCCCTGATCGATCAATGGGGAGGCCTTCATTCATTAAGTGGCATGAAAAAGAATAGTACAATCATCAGCTACAAAATGGAGTTTATACCTCCATACTGAAAAATGGCCAAAAAATGCAGAACTCTGATGGAGAAATATATAGTTCCATTACGTTCATGGCGTCGAGAAGTGTTGAAACCATATAAAATTTGTCAAATTCTAATGAAACGAAATTTCGGCCCTCCTGCAAAATTATGTCTCAAACTGTGTGCCCTACTTTCCTCCCCGGGTGCACTGACAAGCTGTGTTTAAATACAAATTAGCTGGCGGATTTTTTAAGGAATTCGTTGGGGCGCAGTTGGTAAAAATTGGAAAGTGGTTGCGGAGGGGTTAGGGGATCAAATCCCGCCCCTCCCCTTTTATCCATGTGATATGTTTAAATGTAATTTTGGGGGGTGGGTCTACCGTACTTGGTGGCCCGCTCCCCCCATTTCCACTGCCGTTTTATTCATTGGATGATGTGGACGGGCGACGGGATTAACAGCCCATGCCCCCCACTATGTTTAATTGTTATGGGAGTTGTGAGGTGGTGGGGTCATGGCCGCCCACCCTGATTGCTCGTTGTTTGATCCGTGGGATGTGGGGAAGGGTCAGGGGTCATGGCCCGCCCCTCCATAAACAACCATATTTTTATGCAGTTTCGGTTAGGGTGGCGAGGTTGGTGGCCCGCCACCCTTTTTTTTATATTTTTTTGTTTAAATTAAAACAAAATGGCGCATTTTTGAAAATTTTGTTTGGGACCATAGGAGTCTTTTTAACTAGGCCATGTTTTCATCCAGAATCTGGATGAAGTTGGCCAGATTTCGTCCTCCGGAAAAAGTCCAAATTGTGCCTTCATTAATCCTACCTAGTCATCAAAAGTCAACCCAAATTTGACTGCCTCTATCTCCTTCATCCAGAATCGGATTGGAGTGTCATTCGCACTATTGGAATCAGGGCAATGAGAAATTCAATCTGATGTCAAGTTCATTGCCTTTCAACCACTTTGAATTTTTACTCTTTTCCATGCCACTGTGTCTAAAGATCCACCTAGATCAATCCTCCCCATTGAGGAGCTTTTGGACCGCCAAAAGCTTTATCAGTCAATTGGAAAGTGAGGGACTTGTTCCCTCACTCTTTCCTTCTCCAGCGATTTTTCCTTGCTAGGGTGCATCCCCTTGAAACCAACTCGAAGGTATTCCACATCTCCCCGTCGTGAAGTCCTGGTTCTTCTGTCAAGGATGATGTCTTCAAGTAGCTCATCAAGATACTCTGGTGAAAAATCATCAACTGTAGGAACTGTTCCCACCTCTTCGGTGTCCATAACCAATGGTGGGTCATACAACTTAAGTTCTCCACATTCACTATGGAGTACATTTGCTTATATATCATCAAATCGAGATGAAAGGCATTTTTTCCAATCTTCTCCAAGATTGTGAATGGACCATACCGGATTGGTCGCAACTTCTTCCCTTCTCCCTTCATCCTGTCCTTACTGATGTGGAACCACACTTTCTCACCCACTTGAAATTGGTGGTCGACTCGGTGTTTGTCATGTCAAGCCTTGTACCAGGCTTGCCTTTTATCCAACTGCTCTTGTACTACTTGGTGAATCAAATGGATCTGTTGAATGAACTGTTGCACTTTGTCTCTATCATTATGTCCACTAGAGTCATCTTCCCTTCCAAAGAACATATCAAAAGGGTCCTTTGGCAGGTAACCAAAACATGTCTCAAATGGTGAACATTGTGTAGATGAGTGCGCTGCTCGGTTGTAGGAATGTTGCACATATGGAAGATGCTCATCCCACAACTTAGGATGTTTCCCACCATAGCCTCGCAACAAGTGTACCATGGTGTGGTTTACAACCTCCATCTGTCCGTCAGTACTTGGATGGAATTTCGTGCTTCTTTTCAGCTTGGTGTCCATCATCTTCCACAAGTTGGTCCAAAACTCTCCGATAAATCGAGAGTCCCAATCTGACACAATCGATGTGGGCAACCCAAAATGGGCCCAAACATGTTGAAAGAAAAGATGAGCAGTCTACTCTGCAGTGATCTACTTTTTACGAGGCATTAAAATACACATCTTACTAAAACATTCAGTGAAAACATACAAATAGTCGTGACTTTTTCTAGACAAAGGCAAACCTCCTACAAAATCCATCGACACACTTTTCCATGTACGACTTGAAATAGGGAGTGGTGTGTAGAGCCTGAGTTTTCTATTAGAGGGATTTGAAACAGAACACATCACACAACCCTTTACATAGCGAGTCACAATGTTCTTCATATGAGGCCAAAAAAAAAAAATCTTTGTACATGACACAAAGTTTTTTCAATACCAAAATGACCAAACACAAGGGAGGTGTGGGCGTCTCAGATTACATGTACCCTTTCTCCTGTGGGTATGCATAGTTTTCCAAGGTGATACAACAATTTCCCTGCAAGTGATAGTTTTCCACCTATGAACCATGGGTTATTTTTCATAAATCTCCTTAAATTCATCATCGTTAGCATATTATTCAGCATAACTTTCAATAGATAACGAAGCATTATGAAAAATAACAAAAGCAAAAATAGGAGGGTGAGATAGCATATCGGCCACTTTGTTGCTAGTTCCCTTCTTATAATTTATTACCAGATGAAACTATTGCAGAAAACCCATCCACTTGAAGTGACGACATTACTACAACTTGGTTTGTGACTGAAGATACCACAAGCGTTGATGATCCATGTGGATGATGGTGTCCTTGCTGATCAGGTAGTGTTTCCACTTTTTCACACTTTGGACCAAGGGATATAATTCCTTGTCATAAGTGGGATATTTTATCACAGCATAAGAGAAATTATCTGAATGGTAACATATCTGCTTCTTTTCATGCATCAGTACAACTCCCATGGCATATCTATTGGCATATGTATCAATCTCGTATGGTTGTTGGAGATTTGGTAAGGCCAAGACTGGTACAGTGCTGATCTTTTCTTTCAATGTTTTGAAGGACTTCTACTGCTTTCCTCCCCATTGAAATACTTGTTTTACACTTGTCAATGCATGTAAAGGTGCTGCAATAATAGAGAAATTGGAAATAAATCTCCTCCAATACTATACTACACCCAAAAAGCTACGAACCTTGGTTACACTAGTAGGATTAGGCCAATTGACAATTGCTTCCACTTTAGAAGGATCAATTTTTAGCTGACCATGACCAACAATATGACCTAGGTAAACCAAAGAGGTTTTGCCAAACTCGCACTTTGAAAAGTTTACATAGAGTTTTTCATTTTTCAGTACATCAAACACTTTCTTCACATGACATACATGTTCATTGCAACTTTTACTAAAGACAAGGATATCATCTAGATATAAAAGAACAAATTCATCAATGAAAGGCCTAAAGAGATCATTCATGACCCTCATAAAAGTGGCTGGAGTGTTGCAAAGTTTGAATGGCATCACCATCCATTTGAACAACCCCTGTTTGGTCTTGAAGGCGGTTTTCCACACGTCCTGCTTTGCAATTTAGACCTGGTGATAACCACTACGCAAATCCAATTTGGTGAAATAGATAGCATTCTTTAATTGATCTAATAAGTCATAAATGCGGGGAATAGGGTAATGATTTTTCACAGTGATTTTGTTTGGTGCTCGATAATCCATGCACATCCTCCGCGTGCCATCTTTCTTCGGCACTAAGACAATCGGTGAGCAGCATGGAGAAGTATTCAGTCTGGTGACCCCTTGGTTCAATAGTTCCTGCACCTGCTTTTTGATCTCCTCCATCTCAATGGTCAACATCTTGTACATGCCAATATTCGATAAAGGAGCATCATGCTGCAAATGGATCTCATGTTGGATTTCCCTATTCAGAGGTAATCCCCTTGGTTCCTGAAACATCTCATCATAGTTAGAAATTAATTCACATAATTCCTTTTTATGCACATTATCACAACCCTCGAAAGCATCGAATAATTCTGCATCTTTTCCCCTTATAATCATAAGCATGAAACCCTTACTGGAATTCACCAACCTCTTCATCTGTCCTGCACTTACAAGGCTAGCGTTGATTTTAGTTTGATGAGCCCTTACAATATATTCTACCCCATCTTTTGTGATTTGGTATTTGTTTTCATGACGGAAGAAGATTTCCTTTCTATCATATATATATGGACTCCCTAACACCATGCCACATATATCCAATGGTATTACATCAAGTTTTACTTCATCCACTAACATAGAAGCAATCACAAATTTAACCTTACACTGCTTAGTTACATCCAATTTTGTTTTATCATGATTCCATCCAAGTGGGTAAGGTTTTGGATGTGGTTTGGTTTCCAAGCCTGGCTTCTTTACCAAGGACTCTGAAATTAAGTTTGCATGGGATGCGGTATCAAATAGATTTTCCACTTTTGTATGATTTATGATAACTCTAATATGAAATATCTCAATTCTCTTTTGTTCATTAGGAAGAGACTCATCTATTGAACTAGTGCCTTCATGTGATTCAAAATTAACATGAGGTGTAAGAGTACCTTTTGTTCCTGCTGCTGTGATCAATGCTTCATCTCCTGAATCAGATCCAAGGTGTTGCTGCACAGTTTCCACTATCTTCTACTTGCCTTTTCCTCCACACTTCTTTGGTCTCTTTTCTAAGTACTGTTTCCAACAATGATCGTTGTCATGACCTTCCTTTTTGCAGTGATTGCAATAAGGTATTTCTCCTTCATCTTTCTTGGTTGATGTCATCCTCTTCTCCTTTCCTTTTCCATTGACGTTGGGTTTGCCAATTGGAGGTTTTAAAGGTGGTTTCTTGAAATGATCATCTCTTTCATTTTTTCCCCTGTTCTCAAGATTGATTGCCTTCACAATGGCAGAGTCAATAGTAGTTGGTTCAGACAATAATAATGAATGTCTAAGGTAACTATGTAATGATCCAATATACTTAGTTACTACTTCAGGTGAGTCAAGTGCAATGTCCAAATTAAGTGCCTGTTTTCTAAATTCCTTTGTAAATATTTGAACATCTTGACCTTTGCCTTGCCTTAAGTATTGCCAATCCATTAAGGATTTTTGTTTATAACCCAACGGATAGAATTGTTCCTTTAATGCAGAAATGAAATAGGCCATGAGGAAATAAGTTTACCCACACTCTTACTTCTTCACAATTTGCTCTCACACAAAACGAGATTGGTGCTACTCATCCGAATAGAGGCCAACTGAATCTTTGCCTCGTCCTCATCGATCTACTGAATCTTGTGGTAGATTTCAATCTGCCTAACCCAGCTATTAAGATTTTCAACATTACTTTCACCGTTAAACATGGAAAGATCAAATTTGACATCTAATTTAAAGAAAGGTTTCTTAGATGCATCCCTTGAATTTCTACGATTATGGTGATGAGAGGAAGAAGAACTTTCACTCATGGAAGGAGAAGGAGGGGGTTCTTCTCCACCATTTCCATGCACTGAACCTTGTTCTTATGGATTTCTCTCTTCTGCTTTATCCAACCTTGAAAGAAACTAACCAACATTCTCTGCCATTGTATAGAAGGTTTTGCAGAAATTGCGCTCCTCTTCATGATGAGCCTCTTCATCTGCCATGTTTCTCCTTCAATGTGCACGGCCCGCTTCGGGATCAAAAGACTTTAGTTTCCCTTCACCTCTTCAGAGCCTGTTTCTTGTTAGCATACAAACATGCAATTCAAATCTAAAAAAAAGACCTCCTTTGATACCACTTGATCCAAAATCTTTTGCTTATAGATGTTTTAAAGAATTACATGCATAAATTGTAGCTTAACAGAGAAAACTTAATGTGCACATGAGATAAGAGGATAAACACATAAAGCATGAAAGAAGACAACAAGACTTGATAACAGATTTCGTCTGACTTTGACTACATCTTGGGCCTTGCTCGATCAATGGGGAGGCCTTCATTCATTAAGTGGCGTGAAAAAGAAGAGTACAAGCATCAGTCACAAGAAGGAGTTTTATACCCCCATACAGAAAAATGGCCAAAAAATGCAGAACTCTGATGGAGAAACAGATAGCGCCATTGCGTTTGTGGCATCGAGAAGTGTTGAAACCATATAAAATTTGTCAAATTCTGAAAAAACGAAATTTTGACCCTCCTGTAAAATTCTGTCTCGAATTGCATGCCCTGAATTCCTCCCTAGGTGCACTGACAAGTTGTGTTTAAATACAAATTAGCTGGCAGATTTTTTAAGGAATCTGTTGTGGTACAATTGGTAAAAATTGGAAAGTGGTTGAGGAGGGGTCGGGGGATCAAATCCTGCCCCTCCTCTTTTATCCATGTAATATGTTTAAATGTGATTTTGGGGGCGGGTCCATTGTACTTGGTGGCCTCCCCCCCCCCCCAAATTTCCACTGTCGTTTTATTCATTCAGTGATGTAGAGGGGTGACGGGGTTGACAGCTCGCACCCCCCACTATGTTTATTTTTTATGGGAGTTGTGGGATGGCGGGGTCATGGCTACCCACCCCGGTTGTTCATTGTTTGATCCATGGGATGTGGGGAGGGGAAAGGGATCATGGCCTACCCCTCCATAAACAACCATACTTTTATGCATTTTCAGTTGGGTGGCGAGGTTGGTGGCCTGCCACCCTTTTTTTAATATTTTTTTTTTAAATGAAAACAAAATGGTGCGTTTTTGACAATTTTGTTTTGGACCGTAGGAGTCTTTTTAACTAGGCCACATTTTCACCTAGAATCTGGATAGAGTTGGCCGAATTCCATCCACTAGAAAAAGTCCAAATTGTGCCTTCATTAATCCTGCCCAGTCATCAAAAGTCAACCAAACTTTGACTACCTCTATCTCCTTCATCCGGAATCAGATTGGAGTGTCGTTCACACTGTTGGAATCAGGGCGACGAGCACTTCGATCTAATGTCAAGTTCATTGCCTTTCTGCCACTTTGAATTTTGAGTTTTTTCCATGCAACTGTGTAGGGGCTCCAACCCTCCACTATTGGAGCTAGTGGTGTTCATTGTATACATGTGTCTTGGGACTTTTACTTAATATATGAATCATAATGCCTAGCACGTTCTTCATGCATGTGTTATGAATATTTGTAAGATTTTTCTGTGAATATTTATGATTCATTTTTGTTTTCATCGGTACTAAATTAGTTGAACTATTTTAGTTATTTTAGTTCTTATCATATTGAGAATGTGATGTAATGGTTGCAATGACCATCACATCTTTGTGGACTATTCTATTGGATGTTAGACAAATATCTCTTATTTGTGTGTGTTTATACTAGAGTGGTACTACTACCTCTCTCTTAGAGGCTCACCTTTTTTCCCCTCCACAGTAGAATAACCTTGACACACCTACAACCAAACACTCACCAAGGTAACTCACTTGCTTTTCGAATGCACATATGCATTCCTCTCTCTTGATGGAAATTAGAACCAAGGAACACCTTTAATAAAATGATAATCAGGTCGATGGGGCTCATATCGCAAATGGTGTGAGGTCTAATTGGGATCACATATATGGGATACCCCCTTGAATGTGGCAGGTCCATCACTATCAACAGATTGTGAATAATCGCATTGTAGCCCATTCTTAAGCTTGTGATTTTAGTGTCAATTGGTCTGGCTATGAACAAGGTCTTCACTAGCCATAACAACTGAAAAAATATTTGTAGATAGTTTACTATGATTCTTCCCTTGAGGGTGGTAGTATTTTCATGTGAAAAATCCACCTTGCTCTTGGCCTTAATTAATAACTTCTCATTTGACTCCCATGGTAGAATATTTCCCTTAAAATCACAATAATTAAGTAGTTTTTCTCTAGTTCTCTAGTCAAAAATAGAGTTGAATTTTTCAACCAACCTTTCAAACTCATTCACACATCCTCAGCCTTATCCCTTGTTGTTATAGAAATTTTTGTTCCTTACAACTCTAAGCATGAAATGTCCATAATCCAAGGGATCCAAAGTCCCTAAAAGTGTTGTTCCTACCCCTATAGGAACAAGGTCAACCAATGACAGCTTCTCCCAGAAGTTCTCCACCAAAAACTACTCAGAACTAGTCAAATTAGGATCAATTCAGATGCTCCACTAGCTGGATGCATTGCAAAGCACCCAAATACACTGGATAGCTGCGCTGCAACGCACTTGAATGCACTACCCAGGTGCGCTGAGTGGGAAATGACAAGTGGCAGAGTCATTCAACGGGGTGGAGAGACAATGGAAGCTTCCAGAATCTTCTCCAATGACACTTGCCTCACTGAGTTCGACCAAGGATGAGTAAGAGGCTCTCAGCCTCCAAGTGGAAGCTAGAACTGACAGAGAGAAGCCACAAGTCAAAGCATAAGCTGACTCATCCTCTCTGCTTACATCTATATATGGATCCCTCATCCCAGAGATTCGGAGGCTGGAATTTTGTACTTTGCAGAGAATTGTTGTTGGGTTTGAGATTGAGATTAGTGCATTGGGTGATTTATGCTTTGTTGGAGGTGAGGAAGGGATTCCTTTGCTGGGAGGTAGATGCTGGATCGGGACTCACTTGGTTGTATCTCCTCCTGGATCTTTTTATTATATCAATAAAACTATTTGAGTTTCTCCTACATGCTTGTGTATCAATGATGTTTTGTTATATTTGCATGTTTAGCTTAATCTGATCCTAAGCTATTTATGAATGTAAATCTATATCTTTGTGTAGTTTCTCTTTTCTGTGATCTTGCAGGAACTTGGTGAAGCTGGGCCGGTAAGGGAGCAGGTAGCTGAAAACCAACAAAGAGGAGAGCGATTGGATCAACAAACTAGCGCAAGACATAGGTTATTTCATCCTTCCTCTTCATTTACATTTTTTAAAGAAGAATACGCAATTAGTTTTCCTTGTTTGTTGCTAAGGCACTGTCACACCTTAGAGTGGGATAGGGGCATTTTGAGTAGATACTTTTCCCAACAACAAAATGGCGACTCCGCTGGGGATTGTGTCTAGTTAGTTTGTTTGTGTTTCTTTTGTTGTTTGCTTCATAAATACAGAAGTAGCAATCGAACTGCATTTGCCATTATCAAATGCAAAATAGTTGCTACTTCAATCCACCCATTGGATTTGCTTATGATTTGAACAGCTGATCCACAAATGCTCTAATTGCCCTTTGTGATAGCTCTTAGTCCTCCTTTAAATCATCCCTCTAATTGTACCTTACTGATTGCTTTTACTCGGCCAAAATCCATAGATTAAACTGCAAACCGTGACCCAGAACCCGGATAGAAGTCTCGTTTCTGCCCCAGCGCAGGCTCTGTGAAGAGGTTCTACATTTCAACACAGGTCCCGAGAGGGCTACCTGCGCTGCAATTCAGTTTCTCTGTGCAACAGGTGCGCTGATCAGCCCTTGCCCTGTGCAGCTGAGGTTCTTTGCTTCATTTTGTTCAGTTTTATCTCTGATTTTTGCAGCCTGTTATCAGTGTGTGTTCTTTGTGTATTTGTTACATCATTTACAGTTTTCCATTGAAAAGTAGAATAGTCATACTATCGTCCTTAGATTTAGATCTGTCGTAAGTGTCGATTTTGATCTTAGGAGAAAGTTTCTTTGCTGTTGACAGTTGATTATACTTTTTACTTTTGCTTTGTTTGAATTTGTCTCTTTCTAGTGTCGAAACGAGTGTTTACTTCAAAATCATAAAGTGTCGTAATCTTCTCTACCTTTTTGATTTCGAAAAAGAAGCTTGTTTGTGTTTTTCACTTGAAAGCGAATTCAAATTTGTACATCAACTTTATTTTTAGGCATCAATATTAAGAAAGTGAAAACAAATACATGCATATGTGCATTTGCATATTGATAGTTTGTATGGTTTGATTTAGGAAAAGTGCATTTACAGTGTGTTCTTTGCTCTTTGAGAAAAGATTGTGTCTTTCTTTTCCCCTTGTAGCTAGGATTTTCATTGTTGAAAAGAGATAAATGCTTGCTTATCATCTTTAGATTGCATTTAGGAATTACATCTACATCTCGTGGTGATCCAAAAAGGAAAACTTCTAAGAAAGATCAACTTAAAATAAATTGAATGAATCTAACAACGCATTGGAACTTAACGCACAACATAGAGGTCTAGGCTAGAGACGTTCCGGCGTCGTAAAGCCTGGTAACTGTTTTCCTCACTGATGGTTGGGTGATTCCTCCACTGTGAGACGATAAGTGCCAGTACGGATTGTGCTCCCACATACCGTCGAGTATATATTGGGAGACCCCTATAGGCTTAAAACCTTTTATCCATAGGAAGCTGTGTCAGCCGCCCTACTGATCGCAATGCACCGAACACAGCATTCGGGAAGATTGACTGCCATACTGTAAAACGTATTCTGCAGTTTTGTGATTGGTTTGGCACACCCTCTACCTAGATCTCCAGAGCAGTCCCTTTCGTTCCTTTTCAGACTCCTTAACGGAAAAGGTCCATCTGAGCACTTGTCACTTCAGGCTCATTAAAAATCGAAGGAGACTAGAGTCATCTTTTGTTTTTTCTCGACTCTTTAAAATTGAAAAAACAAGTTGTGTCCAAGTGTCGTAAAAT
Source organism: Pinus tabuliformis (assembly GCA_031772625.1). Classification (NCBI taxonomy): domain Eukaryota; kingdom Viridiplantae; phylum Streptophyta; class Pinopsida; order Pinales; family Pinaceae; genus Pinus; species Pinus tabuliformis. Next base: position 731,039,691 of record CM062804.1, read on the forward strand.
TTATTTTAAACGGAATATTCATACCCTTTTCCTACGTTGATCTTAGGTTGAGAAAATGGAGTCTACCAACCAAGGAATTCCCCTTGGTGGAAATCCTAGTCCCTTCTCCTCTTGGGGAGATGTTGGTGCACCCCATATGGCCACATTGTCGCTTCCAGGACTGACAATTGGCTTGCCAGTCTAGCTCTTCCTAACCAATGTCGTTCAAAACACCACTATTCCTGAACAATCGAATCAACAGTTGGACCAGTCTAGAGTTACCCACCAACCTTCTACTTCCTCTAATTCTTCCTCTCCTCCTTCCTCTTCGCTTGATGGGGCTGGCAAAGCCAAAAGTCAAGTTCCTAAGGAGAAGAAGGAAAAGAAGAAGAAAGAAAAAAAGAAGAAGGAGCCAAAAGCGAATGGGGGCAAATGAGTGTCGTCTAACGAAAATCCACACACTGCACTGACCAGGCCTAAATCGCCATGTGTCATTTGCAAGGGAGACCACTTTCACAGAGATTGTCCTTGCATCCCTCGGATACTAAGGGACTGGTCTCCCCGTTTGCACAATCTGGTGGCGTCAACCTCTGATAGCCATGTTGAAAGCACACCGTCAACTAGCGAAAGTGAAGTCCCAGGACAAAAAGGGAGAGCTAGATCTCCCTGTAAACTGTGCGAAGGCGATCACGCCATCCACCGTTGTCCCTTCTTAGACGAAGCTAAAAGAGTTTTGGATGATCGTCTGGTTTCACCGTTACGACTCCCTCCTGGATATAAAAAACTCTTGCCGAGTCCTTCGTTAGTTGAGAATCCAGCTGGCCCACTCAAGTGGTCAGCTGAAGCACCTGTCATTGAAGATGAACCAGCTGAATCCATACCCGATGAAAGTCAAAAGTTCGAGGCGGCAGTTGACCCGGTCTTGCCTTCAGAGGTTTTATCTTCGAATGACACAGTGACTGAAGAGAACAAGGATGACACCGTCCAAATTCTCTTCATCAACATAGACTCCGACGAACACGGGGGCAACCTACCCATTCCTTTATCGCAGGAAGGAAGTTCGTTAGAGCCATACTCGGTCGTCTACTCGGTCCCACCACCAAGCAACCTAGTTGTCTCCTTCGACTAGAATCAACTAGGCAGACCCCGTTTACCAGCAAGCATACCATTCAGAATTATTGTCCAAATATATAGAATGGTCATGGCTGGTACCATCATAGATGAGGGGGCTTCTGTGAGTATCCTTTCCTCTACTGCTTGGAAAGCGCTTGGTTCGCCATCGCTTTTGCCTGAGATGAGAAATCTGACAGGCTTTGATAAAGGAACCAGTCGACCTTTAGGGATCCTCCCTAATGTGCCCATAACATTGAAAGGGAAGACAGTTCAAATGAACGTAATGGTCGTTCAAGGACCCTTGGATTATAACCTACTCCTTGGACGAGACTATATTTATTGCATGGGAGCCATCGTCTCCTCACTCTTTAGAGTAATGTGTTTTCCGCACGAAGGAAGAGTGGTCAAGCTCGTGGACCAGCTTTCATTTCCCAGATCACGCATCGCAAATAGTCATATACCATCCCTAAATGGTCTCTTCACGCAAGAAATGTCTCAACCTACGGTCTGTCCTCCCGATGAGCGCGATTAATTCGGAGGGATATGACTGGAACCCAGGGGGCATGCGTCCTGGTCTGCTGCAGCAGGAAAACTTCGGGTATAGGGTAGGTTTCTGCGGGAGAATATGACTAGTCTGTACCCCATCCGTGATTGAGATAGGGGTTATTCTAGAATAATATTCTATTGTCAAAGTTATGTGTTTGGCGCTCGTTGTCACTCACCTTTGTTTATTTCGGTAGACATCACCGAAGAAGTGTTTTGCTTGCTGTGTGAATAGAACAATCTTTGGGTAACCTGAAAGAGGTAGGCCTTTCCTGATAGAACAAATGTTTTGTCTGAAAATTGAGGGGTAACCTTGAAATCGTGTTTTATACCTGGGGGCATGCAAACCTTTTGGAGTGCAAGGAAGGGGCGGCTATTTATTTTTTAAATTTTTAGGTCCTCCCTTTAAACCTGTAGGCTAACCCTTTAAACTCGTAGGATTAGTCGTTTCTGAACTTGCATAACGAAAGGATGCGGGGCAAAGCTTTGTAAGGCACAAGCTCCATAAAAAATGGCATCTTACATGAGACATTCTTATCATATGACTGGAGAATCGAGCAGTTTTAGCACATAGTTCGTGCTCGTTAAAAAATAAACATAGGACTGAGCAAGTGTTTCAATCCGTGTTTAAGCTCATTAAAAAATGAACTATCGTCCGGTAAATAACCACCGTGAATGAAGATTTCAGCCATTAAAGCCTTGGTCGTGTTTGCACCGTCACCTCCACTTTTCCATTGGCTGATCATTCACCTCCATTTGATTGTTTACCCATTTTGAGGAACAGCTACGAAGAGTGATTTCACTAGCCATCCTTGTGACACTGCCATGCTTGGAAAATTCCAACCCTTACCTGGAATCAGCTGCTACCCATTTTATCACTCATTCCTCAAAAGACGAGTCTTCTTTAAGCTCTTTTCATCTGACTCGTAAAATATGAAAAGATTGCCGAGTTTTGGCCTTCCATCTCGTTAAAGAGACCGGAAGTGCTATCCCTCCTCTAGATTTTAATCTTTTTGGACCTGAGGGATTATTGCACAAAAAGATCGAGCGCTTGTTTTGTTCGGCTCGTTAAAACTATCGAAAATCCATCCCTTCTGTATTGTTTTATACTTTTTCAGACTTAAGGGATTAGATGACGAAAAAGGAATTCTGGAGTTATCTTTACGTACCTTTTCAGACTCTCTAAAAATGAAAAGGACCGAGTTATCTTTGTCGTTAAACTCGTTAAAAAGATTAATAGCGACAAACTTGTCTTTAGACGAGAACGAGTTTCACTATCGCTAGGCTCGTTAAAACATAGCGATGGGTTTGCCCGAAGGGAAAATTATAGAACAAGCATATGTTATCCTCCTCAAGCTTGACAAAAATATAGAGGTACTGGTCAGCAATGACTGGGGAAAAATTGGGAAGAAACTCAAAGAATCTTTATTGGTAGCAAGTCGCTCTTGAACATGACACTTCCACTCCGTGCCTGAGTCGGGTTGGGTTGTTTAATTCACCGGTCACATCACCATGGTCTCGCCATACCATCCACATTTTGGGTAAATGCTACCGATCCATCACATAAGTGTCGCCGACATGTTCAAGAGAAGTCATCCAGAGAAGTCACCCGTGTCCCATCCACTACCATACATTATACTCCATTCTTTCATGACCGCCACCTTGAACCATGTATCATCAGATCGTTTTCACCTCCATCAAAATCATTTGCTCCGTTCCGTGTCATTGATGTGGGATTCATCAAGGCCCTCCTTTGATGGATCGCTTCTTGTCGACATCAGCTCATTATCCAAGAAGTTGATCTAGGAACACCCCATTCAGTACTTTGAAGCTTGCATGCCTCAATGACAAGTTTCTCACTTCCGGCGACAGGTATACATCAATGACCTTCGACCGAAAGATTTTGCTTGGTGTTCAACGCCAAGTCCTTTATTCACACCACGTGAATTGTACTGCAGTACCTTGAGGGTCATCATCCTTATCAGTGATTCCTCTCGCGCTTGTTAACAGTTTACCTCATTGACTAGTAATCAAGCGATGTCTTTCCATGTTCGACTTCAAAACATTTTTCACATGGATCGACTTGTACTTCGAGTGAAGATCGGACGAGATTGAAGACCCCGGATCTAGTTTCATCCATCCGGGCTGCGATATATATTCAGGAAAATAAAGACATTGACATGTACATCATTGCAGCACAGATAATCATCCTACCAAAAGGATGATGACTTCATCAAAATCATCAGTCTACCATCAGACGATTGTCTGTCCTGTGTACATAAAAATGAATTTATAAAGCTGAGCATGGGAATGCCCGCCTCAGCTAGATCATGAAAACAGTATGAAAATAATGTATTGTATTGTATCTTATTACAGGTCTCCTCCCAGCATTGAAAGAACTTCGGATCCTCCTAATAAAGCATTTCACCCGATAAACGACCTCATACTTTAGGGGGCAACTGTTATAGACATTTTTGTGCCTTACAGCTCTAAGCATGAAATGTCCATAATCCAAGGGATCCAAAGTCCCTAAAAGTGTTGTTCCTACCCCTAGAGGAACAAGGCCAACCAATGACAGCTTCTCCCAGAAGTTCTCCACCAAAAACTACTCAGAACTAGTCAAATCAGGATCAATTCAGATGCTCCACTAGCTGGCTGCGTTGCAAAGCACCCAAATACACTGGCTAGGTGCATTGCAACGCATTTGAATGCACTACCCAGGTGCGCTGAGCAGGAAATGACAAGTGGCAGAGTCATTCAATGAGGTGGAGAGACAATGGAAGCTTCCAGAATCTTCTCCAATGACACTTGCCTCACTGAGTTCGACCAAGGATTAGTAAGAGGCTCTCAGCCTCCAAGTGGAAGCAAGAACTGACAGAGAGAAGCCACAAGTCAAAACATAAGCTGACTCATCCTCTCTGCTTACATCTATATATGGATCCCTCATCCCAGAGATCCGGAGGCTGGAATTTTGTACTTTGCAGAGAATTGTTGTTGGTTTTGAGATTGAGATTAGTGCATTGGGTGATTTATGCTTTGTTGGAGGTGAGGAAGGGATTCCTTTGCTGGGAGGTAGATGTTGGATCGGGACTCACTTGGTTGTATCTCCTCCTGGATCTTTTTATTATATCAATAAAACTATTTGAGTTTCTCCTACATGCTTGTGTATCAATGATGTTTTGTTATATTTGCATGTTTAGCTTAATCTGATCCTAAGCTATTTATGAATGTAAATCTATATCTTTGTGTAGTTTCTCTTTTCTGTGATCTTGCAGGAACTTGGTGAAGTTGGGCTGGTAAGGGAGCAGGTAGCTGAAAACCAACAAAGAGGAGAGTGATTGGATCAACAAACTAGCGCAAGACATAGGTTAGTTCATCCTTCCTCTTCATTTACATTTCATAAAGAAGAATACGCAACTAGTTTTCCTTATTTGTTGCTAAGGCACTGTCACACCTTAGAGTGGGATAGGGGCGTTCTGAGTAGATACTTTTCCCAACAACACTTGCTGCCTTTTTTTGGATCATTTTGGTAACTTCCATAATCAAACTTGTCCTATCAATGATGTCCATTGCCCTCAACTCATCAATTGACTTATCATTAAGGTACTTGATGAATTTCTCAGCAGTGTTGGCATTCTTAACATCCTCCTCTTTGGATGACGGGATAGAGAATTCAATGGTATTTACCATATATTTTTATTCTGCAACTAATTTTAGGTGTTCCCATATCTTCTTTATCTCATAGATGATATCATCCCAGATTAGTTTCCTAGCTTCAACAAGGGACATGTTTCCTTTCAATCTATTCTTCAGTCCTTTAATCTCATCTTGTGCCACCTGATACTTGTTGTTAATTTGTTCCACACTTTCCTAGGTGGACTTGAGTTGTTTCTCCTTGTTTTCCAGCATGTACTTGGTGTTTTCCAAGTCAGTCTGAATATTCTTAAGCTCGCTCTCTGATGGTTGCAGATCAGTTATAACCTTGGTTAACTAAGTCTTTGTGGGTTATCTAGCACAACCACAACACAAATGTGAGCATCAATCCTTTGTTGTAGTTCCGTTACCTTCAATTTGAGGGCTACCACCTCGTTGTCTGTTTCTATCAATTCCTTGGCTAGGATTTCCTTCTCGTTTTACACCTGAGCCAACTCTTTGTTTTGTACGTTCTTTGCAACAGGAATTTTAAGTTGTTGCCTCAATGAATGGATCTATGACTATGAGCCTTTAATCATAACATCTATGGCATCTTTATCATTTCAGTTGATACGGATTTAAGCAGGAACGCAATAGATTACAGAGATAACCATATATACAGAGATGCGATAACCATAAAAACATAGATGCAGCAGAAATAATACTTCATTTCATTAATGGAGAATACTGAAATATGCTTACAAATAGAAATAACCCAGCTAGGGCGATGGTAGCTTATCTCTCAGAAGAGATGTCTCGGCTACATGCCTCTGAACTGTTTCGAACTGTGTTACAATGAGGCTCGAGGGCCTATTTATTGTTGAGAAACAATGGAAAACCCTTCACATTCCAAAACCTAACTCTAGAAGATGAAACGCCAAATTGTGGGCCCCGTTTTTGGGTAAGTTGGTACATCAACTTCCCGGGGTCGCGAATTGGTCGTACTATCTCCGTTTGATGCGCATGATAGCCCGTTGGAAAGATCTCTCCGAGGACTACGACGGAAAAGACGATTTTTTAACAGGCGGTGGACTTCCCAAAAAACGTCGTTTAGGGCCTCAAAACGGCTCCGGAAGCTTAGGACCCGAAAAACTGCTAAAAATAGTAAACTATGCTATAATTAAGGAAACAGAAAAACTGAAAGAGACAATTGTGGGGGTCCAAATGGGATAGGTGGGTGGCCACGGATCTTGGGAGGAGGTCCCCAAGATCTGAAAGATTGAAATGGATCTTGGGGGGAGAGACCCCCAAGATCTGAAAACTTGCAATGGATCTTGGGGGAAAGGACCCCAAGATCTAAAAACTTGAATTCTGAGAAGAAAAATAAGGAGAATTCCCAAAAAACAAAACCACAAAGAAACTTTTTATTAAAACCCAAGTGGAAATAAACCAGTTAGGGCGATGGTAGCTTATCTCTGAGAAGAGATGTGTCCGCTACATGCCTCTGAACTGTTTCAAACTCTGTTACAATGAGGCTCGAGGGCCTATTTATTGTTGAGAAACAATGGAAAACCCTTCACATTCCAAAACCTAACTCTAGAAGATGAAACGCCAAATTGGGGGGCCCCATTTTTGGGTAAGTTGGTACATCAACTTCCCGGGGTCGCGAATTGGTCGTACTATCTCCGTTTGACGCGCATGATAGCCCGTTGGAAAGATCTCTCCGAGGATTGCGACGAAAAAGACGAATTTTAAACAAAAAACTCGCTGGCGGTGGACTTCCCAAAAAACGTCATTTAGGGCCTCAAAACGGCTCCGGAAGTTTAGGACCCGAAAAACTGCTAAAAATAGTAAACTGTGCTATAATTAAGGAAACAGACAAACTGAAAGAGACAGTTGTGGGGGTCCAAATGGGATAGGTGGGTGGCCACGGATCTTGGGAGGAGGTCCCCAAGATCTGAAAGATTGAAATGGATCTTGGGAGGAGAGACCCCCAAGATCTGAAAACTTGCAATGGATCTTGGGGGAAAGGACCCCAAGATCTGAAAACTTGAATTCCGAGAAGAAAAATAAGGAGAATGGCCAAAAAACAAAACCACAAAGAAACTTTTTATTAAAACCCAAGTGGAAATAAGCCAGTTAGGGCGATGGTAGCTTATCTCTGAGAAGAGATGTGTCCGCTACATGTCTCTGAATTGTTTCGAACTGTGTTACAATGAGGCTCGAGGGCCTATTTATTGTTGAGAAACAATGGAAAACCCTTCACATTCCAAAACCTAACTCTAGAAGATGAAACGCCAAATTGGGGGGCCCCGTTTTTGGGTAAGTTGGTACATCAACTTCCCAGGGTCGTGAATTGGTCGTACTATCTCCGTTTGACGCGCATGCTAGCCCGTTGGAAAGATCTCTCCGAGGACTACGACAGAAAAGATGATTTTTAAACAAAAAAATCGTTGGCGGTGGACTTCCCAAAAAATGTCGTTTAGGGCCTCAAAACGGCTCTGGAAGTTTAGGACCCGAAAAACTGCTAAAAATAGTAAATTGTGCTATAATTAAGGAAACAGAAAAACTGAAAGAGACAGTTGTGGGGGTCCGAATGGGATAGGTGGGTGGCCACCAACATCCACCTGGATCATCAGTCCACCCCTAGCTTTATAATTAGCTCCTTGCAGCCTTTGTTTTGCAGATGGAGGGATCTTGAATTGGCATTCTCCTGTTTTATTTTAGTAGCTTCCTTCTCCAACAATTTCTCAATCTTGTTGATGGACAAGGCTCCCTTTCTTAACTCACTATAAGTCATCTCCCTTGCCTTCCTATGAAACTTTATTTTTTCTTGCAAAGGGACGCAAGCCATGTCTAAGGACAACTCTACTATCCTGAATTATGACACAGATGGAATGGACTACACTGAAGGGTGGTATAAGGAAAACTTCGTATGCTTTATTTCTAGGTCCATGGCAGTCAAGAGTCTGGTTTGATATGGAACTGAATTGGAGGTGAGTTATGATAACATTTCATCTATGAATTTCTTCTTCCTCTCCTCTGTCATTTACCCTTCCTCCTATTTGGTGCCTGCTATTTATGTGCTTCAAATTTAACCTAACATTTCTACCTCAGTTGAACTGGAGGTGGCCATTTGTTGTGAATCATCTAATTGCACCTAGAATCTTGGTTGGTCTAAGTTATTCTTGGTCAATTTGACCTCAATCTCCTCCTCGATCTACTCCTAGATTTTTTCTTTCTTGGTTGAGGATGCATCCTCCATCATAGTATCTCCTACCTCAACAATACTCCTCTTCTATGTTTTTTCCTTTGTACTTGGTGTCTTGACTTCCACCTTTGTATTGATGGGCCATGAATCAAAATTATCCTTCCATTCTAATTCATATTTATATTCATGTTCATAAGAAGAGGCATTAATTTCTTTCCTTCTACTAGATATGATACCATGAGGATAATAATGCCACAACTCTCCTATTTCAAATTTTAATATCTTTAACATAGTCTCAACCTGCGAGAAATCTTGTCTAGAGTTCACAACAAAGGGATCTACAGGTATTGGAAGCTTGAACATATAATCATTTTTGGTAGAGAAAAAATGGATTTGGTTTGTATTTAGGCTCTTCCTGATGAACTCCAAAGAAAAAATCCTCATGGGCATAAACACAAGTAGCTGATAAGGAGACATTTCAGACCCATATACCCTAATTTCATTATAGTCTTAGACAAGTACCAGTCACCCACCCTAGCATCCCTACTAAGTTGAATAATATATTTATGTTGGGGGGAGACTTTAGGATGGGAGACTTTTTTGATAATTTTATAAGAAGTGGCCATGAAAGTAGAAATAACGTGTGAAAACCCTCATTGTTGGGTTTCTTCTTTAGAGAATTGTCCCAGTCAACTACATATTTTTTTTTCTTATTGGAGTCTACAATGTTGAGGCCTAGGTAATCAAGTTCCTCAACATGAGTGTATAGGAATAGATAAACCAATATGTAGTATTTCAAATAGGAGGAAATGTAAAATTGGTTGCACTTGAACATGATAGCTTTAACTAAGAAACGGGGAATGTCAAGGACAAAATTTGATTTCATCATTGTGTGTAAGAACCCCAAGGTTGCTTTGGAGTCGTTTTCTATCTCATCCTCACCAAATAATAGTAGGATAATGACCAAAATGGGCTACACAGTTTCTAAAAATAAGGAGATGGGAAAAGTTTCTAAGATGGTAGGAAATTGGGTGTTTGGAGTGAGAATTAGCTGGAGAAATACCTATTTCTCTCCAACTAAGAGTCCATTGTAATTGTAGAAGAGACTAGTCTCTGTAAATTTATCTAAATTCAAGGATTTTGGGTAAACAAAGGCATTTTGTATCAATTTTGTGGTAACTTCAAGAATTTTCTCTCTAGTAGATGAAATAGAAAAGTTTTTCTCTTTGACATAGGTGGCCATATGCCAAGACAAGAATTCTAGGAAAGGGTATATAGTTGGGGTCATGTTGTGCTATACAACAACCCCCCCATTTCACAAAATTTTTATACAAAATCATAATATGAAATGGGTCCCTTTTAAAATAAAATTAGTTAGATGTCTAAATAAGCTAGTATTAACCCATCATAAGAAAAACCCTTATCAAAATACTTAATGTCAACGAATTATTTCAAAAGCCTTTTGAATAGAAATAAAATGTGGCTTTAAAATATTATAAAATTCTTCATTATTGTGATAAAGCGATCGGAAGATTGCATATCACAATAACAAAGGAAGCATGCGCAAAGACACATCTATTCTTTCCAATCCGAACAGTCAATCGCAATCGGATATCAGAAGAGTTAAATGCCAAAGCACAATGTAATAGAGCCTCTTAAAATCCTCCGATGCGATAAAGCATATCGCAATTGGAAAATTGGCAATGATAGCAATAAGCCAACACTTGATTAAAGGCAGGCTCAAATCCTCTGATGCGATAAAGTATATCGCCATCGGCAATTGGTGAAATCACATTGACACAACAATAAAACCTGAATCCATCCCCCAATTGCGATGCATTAATAAAGTGCACATCTAGAGAATATATTTAAAAGGTTTGCATGCATTGTATCACCTTTCAGGGGTCGAAGATGTTTAAAACAAGCATTAAAGCCTTTCCTTTCACGTTACCAATCACCGATTTGCGAATTATCACTAATTATCCACTAAGGAAATCTAAGCCACGCTTGAATGAATCATTCATCATATAAATGACATGATGGGCATTTAAAACTCCTTTACCACGATTGACAGGTTAAACGACTAATTAATGAAGCAATTAGGAGTAGATCTTTTCTTTAGATTTTATCTACGACAATCTTACTATAATCCATTATCATCTGCTAATCGACGTAACTATTTTTCATTATCATATTGGTCTGAAGCAACATTTCTTTATATCACGTTTTTCAAATCGCTTTTGCAGAATTCCGCTGAAATCATATATTTGAAACAAATGGGAAAGAAATCAAAGAAATCCACAGTAGCTACCCCTACAACAACAACCCAGCTAGCCAAGGATCCCGGACCAAGGAAAAAAGGGTTAATCTCAGACACTACGTGCCTCGATCTAGGAAACACTAGCTGGGAAAGCATCTATAATCTAATAGAAGCAGAGGAGCCTAAACAAATATCAAAAGGAGGCACAGCTGACTCAAGTAACAAATCAGAAGCATCCCTAAAAGATTTAGCTTGCTCTTATCTGCACAGAATAGCAGCACGAGAAAAAATTCTCCCATATACTGACGTAGTAAGATGGGTAGTAGAGGAATTCTAGTCTCAAACAAAACATTCTGCACAGTCGATGGGAGGATATTTGGCTCATTTCAGCCTGATGATCTAAGGAAAATGTATCACTTACCTGAGCCTGAAAAGCGGTACAACAAAGCCTTCCTTGAAAAATTTGCAAATGAAAATGAGTCAAAATCAGCCCTGAGTAGGCAGTGGAGACACTTTCCGGAGAAGCACAAGCACGAATCATCAGATAAGTACTCTGTGGACTCATTATCTTCTCCTTACTATTACGCCAGAGCTATGATGTGTAGAATGTGGGGAATACATGACTTTGCCAAGTTCACTATTGAAATGGTCCCTCTGATGGAGGCAACAATCAACAGCTATGTGATGGATTGGGAAAATATTTTGTCCGACAAATTAGCCACAACAATTCTCAAGTTCAGATCAAATGCACGTAAAACTACTAGAACCATTCCCCCTTTTTATTATAGTGCTTATATTATGGATACTCTTTGCTTTAATTCTGTATATCCGGTACTCGGATGGAGATGGACCCCCAAAGACCCTAAGCCAATCCATATTTATTATCAACTGTTATGGAAGGCGCACTACAAAAACCATTTGTATAAAATTTTCAATGGTTTTATGTTTCCTGTGTATTATGCCATTTTTTATAAGCATGCCCCCAGGATTTATGAGGAAGCAAGGATCTACTTGGCTGCAGTAGGTAATTGGTTTGGAGAAGAGAAGTTCACTTATATAAGGCTTTTTGGTAGCCTTACAAAACCTCGCGTCCTTCCCCCGTATGTGCCCAATAAGCTGTTAGCTCAGGAATTGGCTTATCAGATAACAACAAAAGGGACATCCAAAACGCTTAGAAATTCTAAGAAATAGGTATGGCTTACATTTCCTTTAAAATGCGGTGTTTTCACTCTCCATGATTATAAACATGCAGAAAAAGAGGCAGAGAAGATACAAATGCTCAATCTTGCAACAATCCCCAACAAACAATATGATCCAAGAAAAGTCACCTATAATGTTCTTGAATAAGCCAAAGTTTGATCATGAAAAAGATGATTTTGATGACCTATTTTCCTCAGCAGAATCAATATTTCAGGTAAAAACATTGGGCAGGATCAAGTATCAAGATGAAGGGTTGGAAAAGTTTAATATACTCAGAGAACAGAGGTTTCAAACTCTGCCTCTAGACTTATTAGCCACCACCCCAGCAATCCAATCAAGTGAGCCTGAATAGCAAATTGTTAACAAACCTCCTACTGTGGAAAAAATTCTTGAGAAAGAAAAAGTGCTAGAACAAGAGAAAGAACATGGAAAAGGCAGTGAACACATGGATATAGATACTCAGATTGATCCCAAGCTCCTTAAAGAACGGCAACAGTTTGATTCCATTATAAGCAATCCTAAGAATCATAGGGTTTCAGCACACCTGAAGTGACAATTGGTCACAAGACAACAAGAAGTACAGTTCCAACTGAAGGAACCATCAGCCCACCCATAAATCAAGATGCAGAGATAATTCCTAAGGATCCATCGGATGAAATTGTTTTGCATATAGAAGAAATACCACCTTTAGATGTCTTCTACATCCCTAAGCATAGGGTTGCAGTAAAAAGACAAAGGAAAAAGAGAAGACTTGATCAATCTTCCCTTTTACCTGCACAAACAGAGATGGCTAATGTGGTATGGAAAGAAGAATGCAATCATTCTGAAGACCTCACAAAACTCTCTCAATATGCCGGGGCATACTCGGCAGCCACTATGGATAAAGTATCAGAAGTGAGCAATTTACTTAAGGAAAAGGATCAGAAAATTGTTTCATTGGAGGCACAGGTATCCAAAAGATAGCAGAGAATAGAGCAATCAGAACAATAGTTAGCAGCACAACAGCAATTAAATAACCAACTAAACGAGCAATTGCTCAAGGAGAAGCAGAGGATAGACCAAAGTGTAGTTCAGAAACAAAAAGAACTATCCCTAGCACTAGCCAAACTAAAATCAATGAATGAACAAATGAGCAAAACAAAAGATAAGCAAATCGCTCAACTATCACAACAGATAAAAAAGTTCAAAATTTTTCCTCAACCAGCAAACTTTAGATCCGAAGCTCTCCAGATCAATAAAGCATTGATTAAACAGTTAAATTTACTATGTCATAATATTTCCCTTGCTGAGCCCCTCTGTGAGATTTCTTCATCAATGATTGACAAATCAGTTGACGCAAGGCAGAATTTGGAACAAGTTGATGAGACATTAACAAACTTCCTTGCCGAGTAAGAAACCAATGAAGGGTAAGCTGCAAATCTACCTAGAATTCTAGAATCACACAAGGAAATTCTTTTCCTAAAATGGAAATCACAATTGATGAAAGCAGAAAGGGAAACTTCAAGATGTAGATCAGCAACCGATAATTTGATTGAGTCAATCAATGATACTCTTTATCTATCTAATTTGATTTCAGAGTGCACTCTAGGTAAATTGCCATCAGCTAAAGCACTGGAACAATCATGCAAACAGGATTTAGAACAGAAGGAGAGATTAGTAGCAGGCATCCAAAGTTTAACTTGGGACACCTTATGGTTCTTCCTAGTTAAACCATACAGTTAAAAGGCAACACAGAAATGTTTAACCGATGTAATTGGTTACATGATTCTAGAAATTCATGATGCTACGTATTCATCCCAACTGCATTCACGCCTGAGTCACCCTCCAGAATTGCAACCAATGCTTGCTATCTGCCAACTCAAGCCAAAGGATGATCGGCTGAAATAGTGAATCATTCTACCGACTACAAACAGGTCTATTTCAAGGAGATTTTCATGATTTGGTTATACCACCTAATAGCATTTTTATTTCATAATCAGTTAGCTTAGATAGTATTTATAGACCCTTTAATTTCTTTAGAAAGGGTCCTCAATTTTTGTATAAAAATTTGGATTGGGAGTCACACTATTGTGCTTCTCATATATATTTTTTATGAAGACTGGGCCTATATTCTGAATTTTAATGAAGAATACTTTGATTAGATATGCACTATTGCTTTTTTGTGAGTGTATTTCTGAGTTAGAAGATGGAATCTGAATGCGATTGATATCGAAAGGGATTCAAATTATATATGGTACTATTATCTATGTTTTTTATCCACTCTTTTATATGAATCAATATTTATTCAATCTTGCTATCATTTGATATATGTATGTGTTTTAACAACACTCCTTATACTTATCACTATTAAATGTTTAAGGAATGTTATTCTTTCAATCATGTCAATGATATATGAAGAATAGTGTAATAATGTTTTACTTATTACTTTGTTCAACTACTTCAACAAAGTAATTATCATATGAAAAAATGTCTTTGTTTATCAATAGAGTCATCTATATGCCTATTTGTAGATAAAGATCATCAAAAGTTGCACTAAAGTGGAAATTTCCCGGGATAGATTAAGTTGTTTATAATTTTGCATTCTAGAATAAATCATCCATCATTATCATTAGATAATATAAAATCAACCACTTATCCATCCTATTTACAAATCATTGGGAAACTAGGCCCATTATATCCAGTCGGAGCCACCACACCAAATGGAAAAAGAGCTGCCTTTAAGGTCCGGACCGGGTGGTTTTCCACGATGTTGATGCAGCGATTTTCAAGGCATCAACATTTTTTGTGCTAGAAGGAGGGCATGAACTGTGAATGGCAAGTAAATCCAAACCTACAACCCATTCTGAGAGTAAATCTCCCTCCACCTCACCTCTAACCTCTCCCTTGCATGTTGGAACTCTAGTCTTCAAACGAGAAGAAGAGGAGACAACTACCACTACTCAACCACAACCTATCTCATATATATTAAGTCCTGAGTCTCTTGTAGTTCAGTCTCTCATCCATAAACTTCAAGGCTTCTCAATATCACCACAAAAATCTGAGGTATCTTAAGGCAGTGTGACTTCGCAATTCACTCCACCTCACCCCCTCACCAGACTTCAGAGCAGAAAGCTTGGTATTGAACCTACTGTTGTGGGGAAAAATGCCTATGCAGGACGATCCTATCCACCTAAGGTGTGACAGCGCCTTAGCAACAAACGAATACAGCTATTATGATTACTTCCTTTATGAAATGTAAAAGAGGGGAGATCGGCAGACTTACCGTTGTCTCCCGGTTGTCCCTCGAACTAGATCCTCTTCTCTTTGTGTGTCCACAACTATTTGCCTCCTCGCTTGCTCAAGAGAACAACTACTTGAATCCCATGAGATCACAAGAGAACAGCTACCTGTGACAAGAGAGCAGCTATTTGCGACAAGAGAAGAACACCATACAAAGGCAAATATACATACTCATAAATGATTCAGGATTAGAAATAAATCAAATATACTAATGCAATCATACAAAATACACCAGCATATAGGAAAGAATCAAGATAGCTTTATTGAAAGTAACATGATTCAGGAAGAGATACAACCCATAGGGCTCCAACCCAGCATCTCTTTCCCAGCAGAATGGAATTCCTTCTTCAGCTCCCTTCAAAGCATAACACACCCAATGTTTCTAGCCACAAACCAACAACAATTCTTTGCAAATACCAAATTCCAGCCCCCCCTGACCTCATGGAGAGAGATCTATATATAGGAGTTTTGGAGAGAGGATGAGTCAGCTTGAGGTTGGTATGAAACTGACTAGTGTCCTCTCCTACTTCATTTCTTGAGTCCACTTGGAGGTTCTTGCTTCCACTTGGAGATTTGGAACCTCTTACTCATCACCAGTCGAATTCCTTGATCCAAGTGTCATTTTGGAAGCTTCCTGGGCATTGACGCCTTGAGAAATGAGCCTGCCACTTGTCCAGTTACGCTCAGCGCAGGTAGCCTTCTTTGCAGTTGACATTCAACGCAGGTAGATAGTGGAGCAGTTGACATTCAGCGCAGATGCTCAGTGGAGCAGTTGACATGATCCAGAATTGCCTTGTTTTGAGTGTTTTCAGGTGGAGAACTTTTGTGAATTGCTGTGGTTTGCTGGCCTTGTTCCTCTAGGGGTAGGAACAACATGTTTAGGGACTTTGGATCCCTCGATTATTGACATTTCATGCTCAGTGATGCAAGGCACAAAAATGTCTATAACACCTACTGAGTTGCCTTTACCTAAAAGGAAAAGAGCAATAAAAACCACTGAAGGATCTGATAGTGAGACTATCTCATCATCATCCTCCACTTCATCTTCTCTAGTGAAAAGTCAACCATCCACTCCCCCATTACAGATTGTTGTTCAACAGGGAATTGGAACTTCAACATCTTCTTCTCAACCTCCTCAAACTTCAATATCTGCTCCTTCCCAATCATCTGGAACTTTATCGTCACTATCATCAGGTAGTATTTCAACAATGGCACAAAATCCATGCAATAATCTTGATGCAGTCATGATGCCTGCACCATTACACCCATTACCAGCACATCCTGAAAAGTGGTTGCTGAAATTTAATCCAAATGCAGGCATACAAGCCGATGAGCATATTAATAACTTCATGTTGGCAGTTAAATTAAAAGGAGTAACATAGGAAGATGTTGTTGTTGGGCTTTTCCCTTATACCTTACAAGGATCTGCTGGCTCTTGGTATTTTTCCTTGCCATCAGGATCCATTACAAGTTGGAACATTTTTCAAGAACAGTTCTTGACTAAATATGGTGATGATAGATCTCTAGCAACATTAATCAATGATCTTTCGAACCTTAGGATAGAATCTAAAGAACCTATAAAAGAGTTCAATTCACAGTTTAATAAACTCTTGAATAAGATTCTGACTGCCTCTAAACCCAGTGAACAAATTAGAATCGAATGGTATATAATAGCTTTACCTTCAAACATAGCTATTTTTGTAGATAGAGCTGCAAAACCAACTCTAGCTGAAAACATGAAAGAGGCACTTGTTGTAGAGAAACACATTATTTCTTTAGAAAAGAAGGCTGCTCTTGAAGACAAAAAATCCAAAAAAGTCTCTTTAAAAGATTATTCAAAGAATAAAATGCCTAAAGATCCATATGATATGAAGGGTCTCCAAAAAATTCTCAAGACTATGTCAAACGAAATGGTAGAAATCAAGAAGCAAGTAGCTGAGACTTCAACAAAAAGCCCATTTAGAAACCTTAAGAAACCTTAATCAAAGCCACCAAATGCTATATCCAATGCAGACTCAGATCCCGAAGAGGAAGAAGAGGAAGAAATAGTTTTATCATCTGAAGAACATGAAGAAGAGGAAACTGTAGAATGTCATGGGATGTGGGACTTTATTTTGCCTAATTCCGATACAGAAAATGAACAGGAAGCTTTTCTTGTAACTACTAGGTGTAAGGGTACTCCTAAACCTATCCAAATAACCCAAAAGAAAAGGAATGCAAGTACTACTACTAAAGAAAAAGTTCCCACAAAAAATCCACAGCAATACCTTCTCAAAATCAGCCATCAGCTTCAAATCCACCTCCAACATCTAGAACATTAGTAGTTACAGATTTTATGGACTATAACATTATTGAAGACATGAAGAAAACAAAAGCAAATATCACTATGTTTGAGCTTAGTAAACTCAAACATCAACAAAAATTGCTGCTTAGGGAATTAGATGTTGTATCTTCTTCTCCTCTTCCCAATGCTGTACTATCCAAAGTTGCTAATGAGACAAGTAAACCACCTCCTTGTAGAGTAGAATCTACTGATGTTGTTTTAATCGGAGATATATCCAATTCCCATACCCCTCCTTTCCTCTTAACCTATGAGATCTACAATACAAATCTACACAATTGTTTGATTGACTCAGGGGCTTCCTCGAATATAATGCCAACTTCAGTTTGTTCCAAATTGAACACTGAACCCCAAAAGTCTGCAATTCATATCGTCCAGTTGGATAGAAATAAAGTCCAGGTTCTATGATAAATCAACTCAATTACTATTAGGTTATCATCTGATCCAAGAGTGGTTCAGAGAATTGATATTTTAATCGCTGATATACCTGAATTCTATGGCTTGATTTTGAGTAGAGATTGGTCTGAGAAGCTTCATGGTTATATTTCCACCGATTGGTCTCATATGTGGCTGCCTTATAAAGGAAAGCCAAATCAGATCAAGATTTATAGGGAGAAACACATGACCCATACTGTCACTAAATTTGAACAAGAAAATCAACCAATAGCATTCAATAACAACATTTTGGGGAATTACTCATCTGAATCATTCTTTGGCAATTTTACCGCTCAACCATCCCCTTTCTCAGTTAATAATTTCACATCTCAAATTGAAAATTTTTTAACAAACAGATACATCAAGATGTGTTAATATTACGGAGGAAACTATAAATAAAACTGTAGATAAACCTTTGTTTTTGTCATTATATTTTGATGGGTCTAAATCTAGTGAAGGTGTAGGAGCAAGATATATTTTAGTTAGTCCTAAGGGAGAAAAGACCATGTTATTGTGCAGGTTGGAAGTTGAATGCACAAACAATATAGTTGAATATGAAGCCTTGATTCAAGGACTCTACAAAGAAATTTGTCTTAAAGTTCAATATTTGAAAGTGTTTGGTGACTTGGAAATTGTTATAAAACAAGTTAGAAATATTATACATTGCCTTTCTAGTCACCTTAAACACTATCAGTCCTTCGTACAGGATATTATATCTCAATTTTTAGCATTCAATATTTCTCCCATCCCTAGGTCCCAAAATGCAGCAACAGATTTATTAGCTAATGTTGCTTCCAAGCTTCTTCCATCTGAAGATTACATTCCTGATAGATTCTCAGTAAAGTTAATTTTTAAACCATTAGTTCCTGATAATGTCACTAATTGGCGAGTGTTCAATCACGATGAAGACATTTTAAATTTCTTAACTTCTTACAAATCCTATGATGATCAAATTATTGATGAAAGTGGCCATGACCTTCAAATGAAGGAAAAGATTGAAGAAAATTCAATACCTAAACCAATGGTTAAGCTTGAAGATCTTTATGACATCAAAGACAAGTTTAAAGAGGTTACCAATTCAAAGCTCCAAAGTTCTGCTTTAAGGTTTGAATTGATAAACCTTGGTATTAAGCATAATCCACAAAACATCAATTTGGGATTAGAACTTTCTTCAGAAGAAAGAATTACATTCATTGGATTATTACATAAATATAAAAATGTCTTCGCTTGGAAGTATGATGATTTGAAAATGTACGATTCATCTATCATACAACATACTATTCCAATGCTTTTTGAACAAAAACCAGTACAACAAAAGTTAAGGAAGATTCATCTTAACTTAGAGAGTCAAATAAAAGCTGAATTAAACAAACTTTTGAAGGCTAAGATAATTTTTCTTGTTAGACATTCAAATTGGGTGTCTAATATGGTGCCAATAAGGAAGAAAAATGGTGACATTAGAATTTGTATTGATTTCAGAAATATTAATAAAGCAAGTCAAAAGGATAACTTCCCTTTACCTACCATAAAGCAAACACTCCATTCAATAGCAGGTTCTGAACTAATTTCCTTCTTAGATGGTTTTTCAAGGTATAACCAAATTTTGGTACACCCTAATGATAGACTCAAAACTACTTTTAGAACCAAGTGGGGAACTTATACCTACCAAAAGATGCCTTACAGATTAATCAATGCTGGAGCTACATTACAGAGAGCGATGGACATTACATTCAAAGGAATTATCAACAAATCACTAGTTGTCTATTTAGATGATATTACTATGTTCTCCAAGAAAAGATCAAATCATTTGCATGATCTGAAACAAATCTTTCAACGCTGCAAAAGATATGGTATCTCACTCAATCCAAAGAAGTCATTTTTCGCTCTTCATCAAGGTAAGCTCTTGGGTTTCATTGTTTCAAAGGATGGTATTTATATTGATCCAGATAGAATCCAAAAGATTTCTGATATTCCATTCCCTCATAATAAAAAATCCATGCAGTCATTTTTAGGTCAAATTAACTTTGTAAAAATATTTGTTCCAGATTTCTCTTAGATTGTTTTGCCATTACAAACCATGATCAAGAAAAATTCAGTGTTTAAATGGGGGCCTTTATAAAAATAGGCATTTGATTCCATCAAACAATCAATTATAAATGCCCCTGCTTTAAGCACTCCTAATTTTTCAAATCATTTCATGTTATATACTCTTGCATCTGATTCATCTTATGCAGCAGTGCTCACGCAAATTAATGATCAAAAATTGGAAGCACCAATCTCATTTTATAGTTCAAACCTTCAAGGTGCTGAAATTAATTATTCAGAAGTTGAAAAACAAGCCTTTACTGTATACAAAGCCATTAAACACTACACACCCTTTCTCTTAAAAGCTCACACAAAAGTTATAGTCCCCTTTTCAGCAGTAAGACAATTACTAGTTCAAAGGGAATTAGGAGAAAAGAGAGAAAATTAGGTCATAGCATTACAAGAATATGACTTGGAAATAAAATCAACAAAGATTGTCAAAGGCCAAGGATTTTTTAGGTTGTTAGCAGGAGCTTCAAATATTCAGGAACCCGAAAATACAAAAGATACTGAAGAAATCAATCAGATAAGTACCACTAATCCTGAATCCCAATATGCAGATCTAATTTTCTATTTGAAAAACGGATATGCTCCTTCTAATATTTCCTATAAAAACAAATGTGCCATAAGATTGAAAGCAAAAAACTTCATAATTATATATGATGTATTGTTTAGATGAAATTATGATTCGATTTTGTTAAGATACTTAGAAAAACCTGAAGCGCAAAAGGTCTTGCAGAAGATACGTGATGGACCAGTAGGAGGACATTTTGGAGCTGATACAACAGCTCACAAAATCATTCATTCTTGGTATTAATGGCCTACTTTGTTCAGAGGTACTCATGAATATGTAAGGAAATTCCAAAGTTGTCAAATTGCTAGTGGAAGACAAAGGAAACCAGCTTTCCCTTTACAACCAGTCAACATTGAACAACCTTTTCAACAATGGGGACTAGATATTATTGGAGAAATCGTGCCACATTCATCCAAACAACATAGGTATATCCTCACAGCCACTGATTAATTTACTAAGTGGGTTGAAGCAATTCCTTTGAAGATAGAAAACTCTGAGGCAATCATTGAGTTTATAGATCAGTTCATCATTACCAAGTTTGGTGTCCCAAATTCTATAATTGAGTTTGCTATCAAAAAGGATTTAAATTGAAGTATTCTGCAAACTACTACCCTCAGGGTAATGGCTTAGCAGAATCTACCAATAAAAATCTTATCAAAATCATTAAGAGAACTATTGAGCATAATCATAAAAACTTACATAAATCTTTGATATTTTCACTATGGGTTGACCGAATAACACAGAAGGCCTCCATAGGCACTTCTCCATTTAATATAGTGTATGGAAAAGAAGCTATCATACCAGAAAACTTAGCACTTCCATCACTAGCTTTAGTGCAATTTATTGAAGAAAGTCCCTCATCTTCTATTCAACTAAGACATGATCAGATCCTGAAACTAGAAGAAGAAAGAGAGAATGCCCGAATTATACATGCAAAACATCAGCAAATTATTAAGTCATCTTTTGATGCAATTTCAACCAGCTCAAAACATTTACAAGTTGGTGATCTAGTTTTGAAGTGGGACAAAGCTCATGAGGATAAAGGAAAACACACTAAGTTCCAGAAAATGTGGCTTGGACCATTCCAAATCAGCGAGAAGATAGGCCCTTCTACATTCATATTGCAAGATCTATCAGGAAAGAGAGATTCTCTTCTTGTCAATGACCTTATCTTGAAAAATTTCTTCAATTGAGGAGGTAACCCCTTCTCCCTTTGTAAATATTCAATTTTTAGCAGTATTTGTGTGAATAACTTATTTTGTTTAAAATTTTAGAAAAATAGAGTTGTGAAAAGCCTCCCATTGATATTTTCTATATTGAAAAATTTACTCAAAAGAAAATAGTATTGATATTTACTTTTAAGAAATGGAAGCCTTAAAGGAAAAATAAAATTCTAGAAAATTAGTTATAATTAGATTCTGATAACCCTATTTTACTTTTGTGAAATCTTCTCAAACTTAGAAATACTGTAAATCATTTTAAAGTTTTAGTAGCTTGAAAATGGTTATCAATACAAAACAGAGACTGATTCAATCTTACCATCTTCAACTCCCACCTTGTCATCCATTTTCTCTTAAGGAGAAAATTGTTCATCCCATCCATCAAAGTTTATAATTACTCAGAGTGTAATTCTAAAATATATTTGATATAAAAGATAAGAGGTCTTATTATAAGCCTGCTTACCATGATCATAGGGGAATAGTTCAAATGACATTACCAAAACTACATACCAAAACATGGTAATTTCTTATAATTATAAGACAAGGGGTCTCATCACGAGCCAACTTGTTTAGTTAAATTACAACCAGTGAATGGCATTGTCAACAGCTATCCATCAAACCGGGACAATGGCTTTTTATCTTACAAAATAAGGAAAAAAGGAAAATGCAAAACAAAAAATATGGAAACATATCTTTTGGATTCATTCTTTTTAGTTATACTCTGAAATGGATGGAATAATGAATGATCAAATGGTTAAAAGGTAACCCCGTCGAGACTATAAACGTTTGCTAGCAGCAGAGGCTCTACCTATGACAAAGGAGTCATTATAAACGCTAAGTTGGAAAAATCTTTTGTTTTATCATTATCAACCAATTAATGTTTATTTAAAGCTTAGAATGTATTTAATTTTTAAAAAAATGAGAAGGAAATAGCAAAAATAGTTAACATTACCTTCAGAATCTATGATTACCTAGTTATATTAGATTTTCTCTATCAATTAAGATTTTCAGATCAAGAAATTTTAAGTATTATATTACTTTCCCAGAGATAATTGTTTCTCCCAGTGAATCGCCAATTGTTGTGCTATACAACAACCCCCCCATTTCATAAAATTTTTATACAAAATCATAATATGAAATGGGTCCCTTTTAAAATAAACTTAGTTAGATGTCTAAATAAGTTAGTATTAACCCATCATAAGAAAAACCCTTATCAAAAGGCTTAATGTAAACAAATTATTTCAAAAGCCTTTTGAATAGAAATAAAATGTGGCTTTAAAATATTATAAAATTCTTCGTTATTGCGATAAAGCGATCGGAAGATCACATATTGCAATAACAAAGGAAGCATGCACAAAGACACATCTATTCTTTCCGATCTAAAAAGTCAATCGCAATCGGATATCGAAAGAGTTACATGCCAAAGCACAATGTAATAGAGCCTCTTAAAATCCTCCGATGCGATAAAGTATATCGCAATCGGAAAATCGGCAATGATAGCAATAAGCCAACACATTATTGAAGCCAGGCTCAAATCCTCTGATGTGATAAAGTATATTGCCATCAGAAATCAGAAAAATCACATTGACACAACAATAAAACCCAAATCCATCCCCTGATTGCGATGCATTAATAAGGCGCACATCTCAAGAATATATTTAAAAGGTTTGCATGCATTGTATCACCTTTCGGTGATCAAAGATGTTTAAAACAAGCATTAAAGCCTTTCCTTTCACGTTACCAATCGTCGATTTGTGAATTATCACTAATTATCCACCAAGGAAATCTAAGCCACGCTTGAATGAATCATTTGGCATATAAACGACATGATGGGCATTTAAAACCTCCTTTACCATGATTGACAGGTTAAACAACTAATCAGTGAAGCAGTTAAGAGTAGATCTTTTCTTTAGATTTGATCCGTGGCAATCTTACTATAATCCATTATCACCTATTGATCAACGTAACTCTTTTTCATTATCATATTGGTCTGAAGCAACATTTCTTTGTATCACGTTTTTCAAATGGCTTGTGCAGAATTCTGCTGAAATTAGAAATTTGAAACAAATGGGAAATAAATCAAAGAAATCCGTAGTAGCTACCCCTACAGCAACAGCCCAGCCAGCCAAGGATCTTGGACCAAGCAAAAAATGGTTAATCTCAGACACTTCGTGCCTCGGTCTAGGAAACACTAGTTGGGGGAGCATCTATAATCTAATAGAAGCACAGGAGCCTAAGGAAATATCAGAAGGAGCCACAGCTAACTCAAGTAACAAATCGGAAGCATCCATCAAAGATTTAGCTTGCTCTTATCTGCACAAAATAGCAGCACAAGAAAAAATTCTCCCATATACTGACGTAGTAAGATGGGTAGTAGAGGAAATTCCAGTCTCAAACAGAACATTCTGCACGGCCGACGGGAGTATATTTGGCTCATTTCAACCTGATGATCTAAGGAAAATGTATCACTTACCTAAGCATGAAAAGCGGTACAACAAAGCCTGCCTTGAAAAATTTGCAAATGAAAACGAGTCAGAATCAACCTCGATTAGGCAATGGAGACACTTTCCCGAGAAGCACAAGCATTAATCATCAAATAAGTACTCTGTGGACTCATTAGCTTCTCCTTACTGTTACGCCGGAGCTATGATGTGTAGAATGTGGGGAATACATGACTCTTCCAAGTTCACTATTGAAATGGTCCCTCTGATGGAGGCAACAATCAACAACTATGTGATGGATTGGGCAAATATTTTTCCGACGAATTAGCCACAACAATTCTTGAGTTCAAATAAAATGCACGTAAAACTACTAGGACCATTCCCCCTTTTTATTATAGTGCTTATATTATGGATACTCTTTGCTTTAATTCTGAATATCCGGTACTCAAATGGAGATGGACTCCCAAAAGACCCTAAGCCAATCCATATTTCATCAACTGTTATGGAAGGCTCACTACAAAAACCATTTGTATAAAATTTGCAATGGTTTTATGTTGCCTGTGTATTATGCCATTTTTGATAAGCTTGCCCCCAAGATTTCTAAGGAAGCAAGGATCGACTTGACTGCAGTAGGTAATTGGTTTGGAGAAGAGAAGTTCACTTATATAAGGCTTTTTGGTAGCCCTACAAAACCTCATGTCCTTCCCTTGTATAAGCCCGATAAGCTGTTAGCTCGGGAATTGGCCTATCAAATAACAACGGAAGGGACATCCAAAACCCTTAGAAATTCTAAGAAACAGGTATGGCCTACATTTCCTTTAAGATGCGTGTTTTCAGTCTCCATGATTACAAACATGCAGAAAAGGAGGCAGAGAAGATACAAATGCTCAATCTTGCAACAATCCCCAACAGACAATATGATCCAAGAAAAGTCGCCTATAATGTTCTTGAACAAGCCAAACTTACCAAGTTTGATCATGAAAAAGATGATTTTGATGACCTATTTTCCTCGACAGAATCATTATTTCAGGTAAAAACATTGGCCAGGATCAAGTATCAAGATGAAGAGCTAGAAAAGTTTAATATGCTTAGAGAACAGAGGTTGCAAACTCTACCTCTAGACTTATTAGCCACCACCCCAACCATCCAGTCAAGCGAGCCTAAACATCAAACTGTTAACAAACCTCCTACTGTGGAAAAAATTCCAGAGAAAGAAAAAGTGCCAGAATAGGAGAAAGAACAGGGAAAAGGTAATGAACACATGGATATAGATACTCGGATTGATCCCAAGCTCCTTAAAGAATGGCAACAGTTCGATTCCATTATAAGCAATCTTGAGAATTCACAAGGTTTCAGCACGCCTAAAGTGACAATTGGTCACAAGATAGCAACAAGTACAATTCCAACTGAAGGAACCATCGACCCACCCATAAGTCAAGATGTGGAGATAATTCCTAAGGATCCATCAGATGAAATTGTTTTGCATATAGAAGAAATACCACCTTTAGATGTATTCTACATCCCTAAGCATAGGGCTGTAGTAAAAAGACAAAGGAAAAAGAGAAAACTTGATCAATCTTCCATTTTACATGCACAACAGAGATGGCTAATGTGGTATGGAAAGAAGAATTCAATCCTTCCGAATACCTCACAAAACTCTCTCGATATGTCGGGGCATACTTGGTAGCCACTATGGATAAAGCATCAGAAGTGAGAAATTTACTTAAGTAAAAGGATCAGACAATTGTTTCATTGGAAGCACATGTATCCAAAAGACAGCAGAGAATAGAGCAATTAGAACAATAGTTAGCAGCATAGCAGCAATTAAACAACCAACTAAATGAGCAATTGCTCAAGGAGAAGCAGAGGATAGACGAAAGTGCAGTTCAGAAACAAAAAGAACTATCCCTAGCACTGGCCAAACTAAAATCAATGAATGAACAAATGAGAAAAACAAAAGATGAGCAAATTTCTTGAATATCACAATAGATAAAAAAGTTCAAAAGTTTTCCTCAACCAGTAGAGTTCAGATCCAAAGCTCTCCAGATCAATAAAGCATTGATTAAACAGTTAAATTTACTATGTCATAATATTTCCCTTGTTGAGCCCCTCTGTGAGATTTCTTCAACAATGATTGACAAATCAGTTGACGTAAGGTAGAATTTGGAACAGGATGATAAGACATTAACAAACTTTCTTGCCTAGCAAGAAACCAATGAAGGGCAAGCTGCAAATCTGCCTAGAATTCTAGAATCACACAAGGAAATTATTTTCCTAGAATGGAAATCACAATTGATGAAAGCAGAAAGGGAAACTTCAATATGTAGATCAGAAACCGGTAATTTGATTGAGTTAATCAATGATACTCTTTATATGTCTAATTTGATTTCAGAGTGCACTGTAGGTAAATTGCCATCAGCTAAAGCACTGGAACAATCATGCAAACAAGATTTAGAACAGAAGGAGAGATTAATAGCAGGCATCCAAAGTTTGACTAGGGACACCTTATGGTTCTTCCTAGTTAAACCATACTGTCAAAAGGCAGCACTGAAATGTTTAACCGATGCAATCGGTTACATGATTCCTGAAATTCATGATGCTACGTATTCAGCCCAACTGCATTCAAGCTTGAGTCACCCTCCAGAATTACGACCAATGCTTGCTATCTGCCAACTCAAGCTAAAGGATGATCAGCCAAAACAGTGAATCATTCTACCGACTATAAACATATCTATTTCAAGGAGATTTTCATGATTTGGTTATACCACCTAATAGCATTTTTATTTCATAATCAGTTAGCTTAGATAGTATTTATAGACCCTTTCGTGTCTTTAGAAAGCGTCCTCAATTTTTGTATAAAAACTAGGATCGGGAGTCACACTATTGTGCTTCTGATATATATTTTTTATGAAGACTGGGCCTATATTCTGAATTTTAACGAATAATACTTTGATGAGATATGCACTGTTGCTTTTTTGTAAGAGTATTTCTGAGTTAGAAGACGGAATCTAAATGCAATCGATATCAGAAGGGATTCAAATTACATATGGTATTATTACCTATGTCTTTGCTCCACTCTTTTATATGAATCAGTATTTATTCAATCTTGCTATCATTTGATATATGTATGTGTTTTAACAACACTCCTTATACTTATCACTATTGAATGTTTAAGGATTGTTATTCTTTCAATCATATTTATGTCAATGATATATGAAGAATAGTGTAGTAATGTTTTAATGATTACTTTGTTCAACTACCTGAACAAAGTAATTATCATATGAAAAAATGTCTTTGTTTATCAATAGGGTCATCTATATGCCTATTTGTAGATAAAGATCATCAATAGTTGCACTAAAGTGGAAATTTCCCGGAATAGCTTAAGTTGTTTATAATTTTGCATTCCAGAATAAATCATCCATCATTATCATTATATAATAGAAAATCAACCACTTATCCATCCTATTTACAAATCATTGGGAAACCGGTCCCATTATATCCAGTCGGAGCCACCACACCAAACGGAAAAGGAGTTGCTTTTAAGGTCCGGATCGGGTGGTTTTCCACGATGTTGATGCAGCGATTTTCAAGGCATCAACAGGTCATTAGGCAATACAGTCTCAACTCAATGATTCAAAATGGGTCTTATTTATTTAGGTAGTGGCCATAGAATTCTAAATGAAGGTTTGACAAGTCAAGAGGGAAAAAAGAGTCATGAATTTCCTCCATTTTGTCCAAGAACGGTTCTGTGTGACCAGAGGGTTTTGGTTTTTGTCATTTTGGGGTTTTTGGCATGACTTTCATTAATTGAAGCATGGTGAAAATGATGCAAGGATAAGGAATTTGTGGATTATCTAGTAACCAGAGGAAATTGGATGCTATGGGTGCAAGAAGGTCCTACACTGGTTGATAGTCGGGTGGATGATGTTGCGAATAGGAAGAGAAACAAGAAATACAACAATTTAAATAGACAAATTTGAGTGGCAACGATTGATTTATGAAGATTTAGGGGCGAGAAAACAATGGGGTGACGCGGAGGAGATACATGGAAAATTCAGATTGGGTGGAAATCAGTGGAGGAGGGTGTTGTATTGAACAATTTCATGATCTCCTGCCACGCTCACTTAGCAGTGTTCCCAAATGCTGACGTGCTCACCATGCCAACCTGACAGGTGGCAAGCCTATCTATTGTCCTTCAGTGCGGTGCCTGGATGGGTTTGGAGATGAGGTTTGACCCCTATGGAATCCATCATAGCCATCGATATGAAAAGTGTGCTTTATCTACTTTGACATTATGGGGAAAGTATTGGCCTAATTGTCATCTTTATTATCCCGCCGAAGCTTTTCTAGGGTGAGGCCACTCTGGGATGGATGGGGCATTACAAATCCATTTGAGAACATCACTCCCATCATTCATATAAGTACCATTAGGTCTCATCAAACCCTAATTCAGTTGCTACATGCCCTAGACAAGTACTCTTTGAATTCCTCCTTCCCTGAGAATTCTTTGGCTTGAAACCCTCCAGAATTTCCTCCTTGAGGGACTAGCGTAGCCTTGGACAAGGGTAAGTGAGATTTAGTGCAGGTAGGCCCATGTTAGGGTGCTCTACAAAGCACCTAGGCCCACTTTGACCTACGCTGGAAGAGATTGAGTGAAATTCACATAGGTCTTTGGGAATATTCTTATCTTCTGGAGCCATCTAGAAGATTCCCAGACTTATCATCTCCTATGAGCTCGAAATTGTATAGGGAATGAGTTAAGTAACCTCCTATCCTCTCATACCTTCCTCCATGTTTTATCACTGTGATAATTCCTTTGAAGTACTAAGAAGGAAAAACCAAAGGTAACTACAATCCGCTTCTGGAGATCAGGATCTAGCCTTCTTGATGCTTAGAGAGGGCTCTCTCTTTAAAATTTAACTTTGTTTTAGTTAAGACGTTTTAGGCTAGCTATGATTGTTCAAGGGGTTTTGATTTTTATTTGAGATTGGGTGGTGGGATCCGCTTAGACAGATGGATAAATTGATGTCTTTTAGACCATTGGGCTATGGAGTCAACTAATAAGGAAGCAGAACTGGATTAAATCACTAAAGGGGATGTTCCAAGAGCAAGATAGCAAAGTGCATTTCATATATTTGAGACAGAGGGGTGAAAAGGTTTCACTCAGGGTGAGAGAGTAGTTAAGAGTTCTCAGACCTGGATAATGATTGAGGAAGGAAGGGGTAATCAAAGATCAAAGGGAAATTAAGAATCCTTTAACCTGGATTATGATTTGTTCAATCTAGACCAAAGAGTAATTAAGAATTCTTTAATCTAAATATCAAAAGAAAGCATTCAAATGCATAACTGTTAAGACAAAGTGTGATTAAACAAGTTATGAAATATTATTCCAGTTATAACATTTATATTGAGAAACACATATAAGATTATGAATAACTTTGAGAAAGATGACAATAACACATGAAAATACTTGTCTGAAATTCACTCAACACATGAATCCTTGGAAAAGTCTGATCTTTATTTATCAATCTAGCTTGCTGGCTCATCAACTAATACAATAACCTTCTAGGTATTCTTGATAAAAAAAAGTCTATAGAAATGTCTAATAGAATCCACCTTACATACTACGAATTGTGAAGTATTTATACAAAGGCTTATTTACAAAATATCTCAAACTGATTTTAGATTTAATCTAGGAAAGAAAAATATCTTCTTGCAAGAAGATAGAGACAACTATTGAACTGTTTCATGTTGTCCCTTTTATTTTGGTATTGTTGGCTATTATGCTTTGATTTTTAGCCCTTTATGTTGCATTGTTGTTTGATATTTCAAGCTGGAAGCTCTATTTACTTTAGGCTTTCATCTGATACACTTTGACCCTGTTGATCTGTCTTCATCTTTTTACCATGTTGTTTTACTTTTACTATACATTAACCTTTTTACTGCGTATTTCTATAGTAAATCAGTTAATTTCTCCCATCCTTCAACATCAGGTAATTGGATTTTTAACATCCTCCTATATATTTCATCTGCCTCAGTGTATTTGGAAAAAGCAGGCTTATTGATAAACAAGTGTTTTACCTCATGCTGGAGGTAAAAACAAGTTTTCAAATGTTTGGTAGAGTACTTTTCCTTTTGGCAATGCCTTCATTGGTGATGTATTCACCTGATCCTTTTCTACCTCTCTGATTTTCTTGTTGTAATCATCCTTTGTCGTGAGCTTGTCATTTATCACTAAGGGATTGGGTAATCCCTTCTCTCTCAAAATTTGGAACTTAGCCATAAATCTGTCTACTGCTAGTTGCATATTTTGACACTTATCCTCCAAGTTTTGCATTAAGTTCCTCTTGGAGAGGACCTTTCTGACCTCCAAAATTGTCTCTGTTCTATCCTCTATTTCCAATTCCTAAATCTCATACTTATTCTTTCTGTTAAAGAACTGGATAATTCTAGTAGCCTCTTCTAGCATTTCTCCCAATTCTTCTTTTACTCTTTGGATGGCCTCTATAGCCATTTTTATTAAATCTATCTGCTCAAAAATCACCTGAATAGATGGCCAAATATCATTGACAGAGTCAATGATATTGGCCCATAGTAGTTCCTTAGCTTGCCCAAGGGGTTCCTTTAGTGTCAGGTCCTTTTCCATGGCTTCAATCTCTCACTCATCCTAGCAACTTTTTGCACTTCTTTGTTCATGATTTTAGCAAGATTGTAATCAATTTCCAAGCTTCTCACTTTCTCCTTGAGCTTATTCATCTATGTTGTATATATGGACATTTCTTCCATAGTTTTAACCAACTTTGCTACTTCTTCACCCGATGTACCTGTTGCTGACGTAGATTCTGTAGAAACTAGTTGTGTTATGGCCATTGGAGCTGTGGGAGCCAATGAGGCTGCTAATGTGGAAGGAACAGTTGTGGTAACTGATGGGATGAAATTCCCCGAGCTAGTGCCAATATCATTTTTCTTTAATTGTATTAGGCTATCCAATTCCCTTTCTGTCTCTATCAACTGATCATTTGGTTTAAGGATTCAGTCCATCAACTCTTCATGTCTTGTTTGGCTTTCTAATACTTCTTGTGTCTGGGGATGCTGTAGTTGAGGTATCTTCAATTGTTTCTTGAGTGTTGCAATGTCATCATTCTTTTTCTTGATTATTTGTTCAGTAGCCTTGATATCCTTGGGGTCATGTCCCAATTCAATCACCAAGTCTTCCAAAGACTTGATTCGGGTGTCTTTGACTTGTGAGGAGGCCTTTTCCAACTAATACTGGGTTGAAATGTTGTTCAATGAATTTTGCAACTGATGGGCAACTATGGCTTTTCCTGTAAGGGTGGAGTAAATTATTTCTCCAGCCTATTTGTGAAATTCAATTTGGTCAATGGGATGAATATCCCTTGCCAATACCTAAAAATCAATCTTCTTGAAATCTATTGATGTTCTTGGTTGATGTAGAGTTGGCTTTATGAAGGACATTTGCATATTTCCTTCTTTGATGTCAAAAGCTGACATCAACTTAGTTTGATTGGTGGGTGTAAGTTTGAGATACTGTACATAAGACTGTGCCTTGAATTTCTCATTTCTCATTTTGATTTCTTTGAACTTGTCCTTAATGCCCCTATCTCTATTAGCGGGTTTGTTAAATGAGGAGACTTATACACTGAGTTGCCTTTCCAACATTTTAGTTTGTGAAGTAGACGACTCTTGTGTTTCCCCAGATGGAGTTGTGCCCTTGCTCATGTCTAACTCAGTATTAGTTGTTTCTACTGAGCCTTTTGTGTCTTCCTGTTTTGAAACAGGATTGAGCCTTGGCCTTTTGCTCTGGTTGGCTTCATATTGTACATTGGATGTGTCCATATCTGAACTGGAGGCTCCCTTCCTACTCCTTTTGGGTTCTTTTCCTCATTCTAAGGGTTCTGCAAAATAGTAGGGGTACTCATGGTTCCTTCTTGCTCTGGTGCCTGCAGGAATGAGCTTTCATCAAGTTGTCTCTCTAAATCAAACAAGGTATTTTCAACATCTACCTTTGTGTTATCCCTATCTATGAGAGTGTTTTCTAACCACTTAGATTGATTGGTGTATCGCTCTATTTCTGGTATGGGGTGATGAATGTAAGGTCCTAATTTGACCTTTTGTCTTAGTTTGGTCATAGACCCTTGAGGGTCATACCTCCACATGAAACTGTTTTGGAACTTCATTTGTTGCAAAATTTGATCTTCTTCCTACCCTGCTTCTCTAGAATTGCAAAGGAAAGGGCCTAATTGATTTTTGACCTTGAACTGAGCTATTTTCTTGGCTGAGACAAAGTTGAAATCATCAGAGTTCATTATATGCCTATAATACTCTAGAGAAAATAACCTCATGGGGAGGCATTTGGGTAGTTTTTATGGGGCAAGCTGGCAACCATAGATTCTTATTTTAGTGTGTTTTTGGTAAAGGTACCAATCTCCCACCTTACTTTGCTTGGACAATTGGAGCACTCTTTTGATCACTTGGCTTATTCTAGGTGGATGAATTCCTATCAGCATGGTCATGACTGGATGGACAAAAGAGTCAATGAAGTCTGTGTAGGTATATGGTGATGAATATTTGTGGAACAGTGGCATCCAAAATATAACAGACCTGGGTTGGCTTTTGGTATCCAACTTCTGGATGGTGAAGGGAAATCTATCTGACTAATAATACAAAAACATGTGGCATATTACAGATGAATACTTGAATACTCTTTCATTCTGCATTCTGGTAAATTGTTCATGCATCCTTTCAGCTATGAATTGTGCATAATTGTACATAGTAGCAGGATGATTTCCTGGGGTGAAAATGGACATGATGGCTAGGATGAGCTCATCAAAAAATTCATCTGTGGTATAGCCCAGAACACATGATATCATGATTACAATTTGCTTTCCCCTTTTAGAGAAAATGGTAGAAACATATGGAGGGGCATCTTTAGGAATGTGATGCTCTTCTACAATGAAAGTTTGGAATATTTGGGCCAGTCTAGATGGACTCAATTTAGTGTACTGGTCTAACAAATCCCCAATGGAGAGTGGGGTCAGGTTTGGACCTAGTTGGACTTGCAACATCTCATTGATTGATTCAACTGTAACAGTAAACAAGACTTTTTGGTCTAGGGACATTATAGCTCTCTGGCTGGGAATGTAATAGGCATGGCACATATGGAAAATCGTAGGAAAGATATGTACTTGTGGAAACTGGTATTTGGGAAAATTGGAGTCGCAAAGGCCAATGTCATCAAAATGGTTTAGATATTTGTCCTTACTCAAACAATGAATTTTGAGTAGGAGTTGATAGGCACTTGTGTCTTTGATTTGAAAATCCCTATCCGCCAAGGGAAGGTGGTCAAGGTCCAAATTGGGATTTGTTATAGGTCTGACATCCATGGCGAGAGAAGCCATAATTCAGTTCTTGTATATTTGAATTTGACCTTTACAGGTTCATATCAGAGGTTTGAAGGTAGTTCAGAAGCTTTCAGAAGGGTTTGGGCACACAATTTAATTCTTTTAAAGTAATTTCAATTAATTTTACTTAATTAAAACACTTTAAAGACTGAACATTTTCAATTTGAAAGGGTGCCTGGTAATTTGTCTTCAAATACCTAGAATTTGGGTGAATTAACTTAAAATTTGGTGCTCTCGACAACTATAGAAGGTTGAATGGGCTCTGGTACAGACTGAGAGCTTGATTGGGGTGTCTGCAACTTCTTTAGGAGTGAAAATTGAGGTCAATTAGTGATTTGAGCATTTGCAGGTGTTGTGATGGTTTGCAGATGTTTACAAAGAAAATGAGTGAAAAGGCGAAATATGGCTTCTCGGGATTTTTATTGAGCAACGGTCAATTTTTGGCAAGTAAAATACAAATGAACAGTGGGCGGCTTTTCGGGTTGAGCGGGGAGGCAGTTTCCCAAGCCATCACACCGCTTTTATGGAGGAGGCAGTATTTTGGAGGGGTCACCCAATCTATGTTATCACTTGACACGTAGAAGATAGGGGGCCGGGAAAAACCACTTTATCGGGTAGGTAAAGGTTGGACATCGGGTGAACCTGATATGGCTGTGGACCATCGAATGTGGGCGCTGATGATCGGATGACAGTCGAGTGATGGATTTGCACGGATGAAATAGGCAGAGGTTTTGGGGGAGCCAGGAGCTTTAATCCTTAGTGGTTTGGGATTATTTAGGAGTTAATCATGGGATTAATTTGTTGAGCAGTGTTTAATGATAGGATTATATTAACTTTCCCAAAAATTGGTGAGTTAAGTGGGTTTTGTTGGGGGTATGGGATAAAAGTATACTTTATAGCTAAACTAAGGGTTGGGGTATTATATACGGGATTTAATTATATATGGGAAAAGGTACATAGAGAGATATAACATTATGTTAAAAATTAATATGAAATGAGATGAGCGGAGTGAACATACTACTAAGCATAAATGTAATATTTGTGCATTTTATTTAGAAACATTTTATACTTAGGATAAAATCTTTTTGTGCGTATTTTGAATGAAATGGAATTTAACATGGGGCTGTTTACTTTTCATAGGCAAACAGAGTTTAACCTTAGGAAAAGTGGTTTTATTATGGTAATGAAGGGAAATGAATTTTATGATGGGAATTCTAACACTTGATGTCCATAAGTCATTAAGCCGAGGGTTCAGTGCCACCAAAAGTCAGAGAAATGCTCCGAGCCTTTATGACTTGAAGGATTTTTAGTACTAGAACTTATTTGTGGATGGGAAATTAGTAAATAAAGAGATTAAATGAATGAGGGGGAGTTAATTAAATCAAGTTGTAAACCATTGTTTTTGCTTTGTTAACTGCTCATGCACACTTAAAGATATGATTAAGCATGATAAATGTTCTTTTATCCAATCAAATTTATACTTCAACAAGCTTTGTTCTACTTACCCATTACTACCCTAACATTTTGTCTTCATTTATTTGGGTGCATTTAGGCTAGCATACCCTTATCACTTTCTTTTCTTTTATAAAACAAACTATCTACTTCTAACCTTATATCATCCAAGGGATCAGATTAAACTGGTGAGATCCTTTTATTTTCTCTACCTATCTAATGATCTGCCAAGATTAAACTATTTGGTTAGATTTTATTCTCTAATTATAAACATAAAATTCAAAGCATAAAACAGTCAAGATTAAGCAATTTGACTACCATGGGTTGTGGCATGTATGACAATCTGCGCACAACCATTATTTGCAGAAGAAGTAAAATAGTAGTGGCGTTTAGACTTGCACACTTTCATGCTCTGTTTTTGTTTTTTGGGTTCATATATTTTCATTTTTTTATCCTTTCTTATTCTTTTTGTTCTTTGACATTTCATTTAGGACATACCCTCTTCACATTTTTTTAATTTTTAATATGGAAAACATTTGCAGAAAGAAAAGGTATGTACAATATTACAAGGCTTAACCTTAGCCAATTCAAAATTATGAATCTTATCACTATAGGACTCTAATAGTGGCTCCACATGGAGATGGCATTTCCTAGTGAAATGTCAAGAACTCTAAAGATCAGTAGCCTTTGAATTGTCACTGAAGTTACCATGCAAAGTGTGTTATATACCTAGGAGGGATAATATGGGGTACCAAGGGAGGTACCCAAGGTAATAATGTAATATCTTGTTATTTCTTGGGTTTAGTCTATTATCATAATATCCTTGGATCAGATCTACAACAATTGGTATCAGAGCACTTTCTTGGGCACAAAAGTGGAGACTTTTTTTTTTATTTTTTGCAGGGTTTCGGGGGCGGCGACTTTGCAGGTAAGATCTGTATATTTTGGCACAATATCTGTAAAATATAATTACATATCTGGATTCTTTGTGCAAAAATAGTCGAATTCAAAAAAAAAATCAGTTGAATCGGAGTCCGGATGAAGGAGATATCGCTGATTTAAAAATCAGTGGGGTTGCAGACAATTTTCAGGGCAACGAGTTTGCGGCGCAGATCTAGACGTCCTGGTGCAAGATCTACAAAATCTAATTGTAGATCTGAATTGTTTGAGAAAAATTACCCAATTTCAAAAAAACAATCAGTCGAATCAGAGTCCGGATGAGGGAGATATCGCTGATTTAAAATCAGCTCTTTTTTCAGAAATTCTGGGTGACAGAGGGAGAGTAGCAGCGCAGATATGGAATTCTAGTGCTTGGATCAGGATTTCTATCACATGGGCAGATGCAGAATGATTGTTCCATTTCCAAAAACAGGTCATAATAGGGATTCTGAGCAATATTGACTAAACTGTGACAATTTCAACTTTTCGCCAAGTAAGTGAATTTTTTTCAAAACCCTCTTCATGGCTTCTAGCAAGATTCTATTATTTACAGGAAAAGATAATGGTCCTACTATTGAAGAATTCATACAAAGATACAAGTCTACATATGGGAAATATTGGAGGCTTCCAATAATATGTAATATGAGAGATGAGGCTAAAAATTGGTGGTTATCACTTGACCACCAGCAGTTGACCAAACTTTCAGATGCAGAATATGAAAGAGTCTTTCTGGACAAATGGTCTCGGGCTAGAAAAAAGGAGAATAAGACACATAAGGGGTTAATTTCTACGGGTGTCTCCTTATTGCAGGTTCATGGATTCATTCAAAAGGAGAAGATCGTTGTGTCTATAAATCTTAGTTGTAAACATAATTTTATCAGTGTTAATTTGGCAAAAGAATTGCAAGTCCCAGCAAAACAAATTGAACATACACAGGTTGATGATAAGGATGTTCAAATCTATAAGGATTTGAAGCTTTCTATGGATAAGTATGTGTTTCATGGTGATTTTTATGCTTCAGAGATGGATAATATGGATGTTGTTTTGGGATATCCTTGGATGGAATCAGTGGGTACTATCAATATTAATGTGTAGAAGAAATTCCTGAAGCTCTGGTATAAAAAGAAGAAACTTACATTACAAGATATTTCCATCAATAAGCAAGTAGAGCACATGGAGGCTGAAGCGGAAGATGTTCCAGGGACTGACATATCAGATGATGAGCAGTTGATGGTCGAAAATCAAACACAAATAGAGGCTGAAGAAGAAAAGGTTACAGGTGATGATACATCAGAGGAGGGATCAGTGGTTGAAGTCATATTGAAAAAGAAGACACCACAACAGGCACCACAGCAGGGTGAAGTAAAGAAACAGCCATCGTGGGTTAAAACTTCAACATATCATCACCCACATCGCCCAGCGAGACAACCATCAAGATGGAAACCAAGTCGTCACATGACGGATCGCGAGGAGAGAAGATCCACCCACTGCACATCAACACAGAAGAGATGCCACGGTCAACTTCCATCTCAAGCGAGCGAGGCACCAGCGAGATCGAGGGTTCACCTTTCTCTTGGATGGCTAGATGCACGTGCATGGTATTAGTGGACTACTCTTTTGAGTAGATCTTATTATTTGTGTTCTTCCCATGTTTCGGGGACGAAACATGCTTAGGGGGGTGGAATGTTATATACCTAGGAGGGATAATATGGGGTACCAAGGGAGGTACCCAAGGTAATAATGTAATAATGGGATGGGCCATACTAATAAATAAGGTGGTTAACCCATGTCATGTAAGGGACCACAAGTAGTTAATAATAATGTAATGGGCCCATGGTATTAGTTGATGGTATGAGGGAACCATGGTAATGATGCATGGTATTGTATGTATGAGGCCTATATAGAGGCTAGAGACTGCACATGGAGAGATATGAAGTGAAGTATTATTGTATGAACAGGCATATGGCTTGTGGAGTGCTCTCCTTCCTTAAGGAGTGAATGTATGGTGTTGCCCTACCTTAAGGGTTTGAGATCAATAAAGAATCATTTCATATCATTTCTGGGTTTATTTGCATTGTCTTATATTTTCATATCAGATCTATAATATTTCCAGGTTAGATCTACAACAAAGTGTCCTTATGTGAATTTGCAATATTGATACTTATGAAAATAAATATTTCAAAGCTTAGGGCCTTCTCTCCAAGCTTCAACTTCAAAGGATTACAATCCAATCCAATCTACACTTTGCAATGTTATGTACAATGATGCAAAGTAAAATGAACTATTGTAAGTCAGTGGAAAAGTAGTGCTTCAGTATCCTACCATTAACAGGTCCTCCTGGTAGATCTGATCCATCTATGTTTCTCAAGAAAAAGGCATTGTTGCCTTTGTAGCCAAAAATGACATAAGGCCCTTGCCACAGAAAAGCAAATTTTCCATGCTTGCCTTTATCTTCTCTCCTGGAATCCCACTTAACGACTTTGTCTCCTATGTAAAAATCATCTACATTAGTCTTTCTATCAAAGACTTTCTTAATATTTTCTTGGATTATCTATGATTTTACATACACTTCTTCTCTGGTCTGCTTCAGGTGTATGGTTTGATTTATCCTTCTTTGAATGTCATTTGGTTCCACCTATAATTCCTGAAGGATCTTCATGATTGGAACTCCCAAGGATGATGGGAAAACTGCATCCATCCCATAAACCAGCTGATAGGGTGATGTTCCAATGGACTTCTTAGTAGTTAGTCTATTTGACCATAAGGCATTGAATAACTTCTTGTGCCATGTATTTTTGTTATCCTCTAGTAATCTTTTAATAATATTGACTAGGCTTTTGTTGGATGACTCTGCCAGTCCATTACTTTGAGGGTAATAGATTGCGAAATGGCCAAGGGTTATATGGTATTCGTTACAGAAATCTAGCATTCTTTTGGATTTAAATGTTGTTGTGTTATTAGTAATGAGCTTCTGGGGACATCCAAATCTTGAAAGGATATTACTCTCTAGGAAGGTGATTATGACAATGTCTGTGGC
The DNA here is from genome assembly GCA_031772625.1 of Pinus tabuliformis. Classification (NCBI taxonomy): domain Eukaryota; kingdom Viridiplantae; phylum Streptophyta; class Pinopsida; order Pinales; family Pinaceae; genus Pinus; species Pinus tabuliformis. Next base: position 731,078,855 of record CM062804.1, read on the forward strand.
TTTCCTACAAGGTATGGCCTCTATACATTTAGTAAAATAGTCTGTGGTTGTTAGAATCCATTTATGCTGAGCTGAGGATGGGGGGTGTATTTCTCCAATGAATTCTAACCCCAATTGCTGAAATGGAATCTCAGTGGAAATTGGTTTAAGAGGAAAGGGTAACAGTTTCCTCCTTCCCTAAAAAATATGGCATTTATGATAGGAGGTCACATGTTTTTTGACATCTGCAAACAAAGTAGGCTAGTAAAAACCAGCTGTCAGAATCTTGTCAGTAGTTCTCTTCTAGTACAAGTGTCCTCCACAATCCCCTACATGAAACTCTTGCAAAATCTTGTCATCTTCATATTTTAATAAACATGTTAAGAGAATACAGCTACTGTCCTTCCAAAATAATGCATTATCTACAACACAATATCTCAATGACTTCATTTTTAAGAATCTAGCTTTAGTTCTTGTAAATCCATGAGGAGCTTGTAAATTTAGTAATACAAATGTAATATCTGCATACCATGGTGAATCAATAAAAGGTTCACTGATCTCTGGAGTCACCATCTCCTCCTGATCATTAAGGGCACTAATGAAGTTGGTATCAAGGGTCTCACAGTTCAATTCAGCCATGAGTTTGGCTAAACCTTGGCCTTTGGTGAGCTTGTTGGGTTTTATCTCTATGTCATATTCCAATATTGTGGCAATCCATTTGCCTCTTTTTTCTTTAGGCCCATTTTGAGTCAAAATGTCCTTAACTACAGAATTTGGAACATAAGCAATAATGTGAGAGTATAGAATGTATACTCTGAAATCTTTGATAGCTTTAACCAAATCTAATGCCTATTTTTCCATGATATTGTATTTGAGTGTGGCATCTCTTAAGGATTTACTAAAGAATGCTATTGGTTGTTCATATCCTTGATTGTTCTTTTGCAGCAAGACTGCTATAATGTTGTGTTCCGAAGCAAAAGAAAAAATGATAAAATCTTTGCTAAAGTCAAGACTAATCAGGACTGGAGTCTTGGTTAATGCTTCCTTAGTAGCTTCAAAGGATTGTTTTCCCTCCAATGTCCATTTGATTGGTGAGTCCTTTCTTAGCATGTTATTTAATTCCCTAATTAATTTTGCTAGATTTGAGATTAATCTCCTAAGAAATTTAATCTTACCTAGAAATGATTGTAGCTCTTTTATGTTTCGGGGATGGAAAATGGTCAAAATGGCTTCTATTCTAGTAGGGTCTATCCTAATCCCATCTTTATATATGATGTGTCCTAACAAATTTCCCTCTTCAATACCAAAATGTGTCTTTTTAGGATTTAAAGAAATCTCAAACTTCCTACATTTGATAAATACTCTTCTGAGGTGGTCTAAGTGTTCATTGTTAGATTTATAGAAGACTATGATGTCATCCTGGTATACTACTAAGAAATCATGGATTTCCTTGGCAAAATCTATATCCATAGCTCTTTGAAATGTGGCACCTGCATTCATTAATCCAAAAGGCATCTTCAAATATATGAAGGTACCCCAAGGAGTAGTAAACACAGTTTTGGCTTGGTCCTCAGGTTGGACTAATATCTGGTTATACCAGAGAATCCATCTAATAGTGAAATCCTAGATGAGCCCACTACCATTTGCAATATATGGTCCATTTTTGGTAAGCGGTAGTTGTCCTTTAAAGAGACCTTGTTTAATTTTCTAAAATCTACACAAAGTCTAATTTCACCTGTCTTTTTCCTAGTTGTGACTAAGTTTGAAATCTAGTCTGAGTATCTAATGGGTGCTATTATTTGGGCATCAAACATTTTTTAACCTCTTTTTCTATGGATGGCATAAGAACTGGGTTTATCCTTCTGAGTTCCTGTTTGAAAGGTTTATGATCTTCTTTTAGAGGTATTTTGTGTTGGATTATGATGGTGTCATAAGATTTTAAGTCTTCATAACTCTAAGCAAATACATCCTGGAACTCTTTAAACAAATTGATATATTTGACCTTTTCTTATGAGGGTAAGGCTTTAGATATCTTGATGAGTTTTGGTTTATCCTCAGTTCCTATATTAACCTCTTCTATATCAGCTCCTAGAGGTTCCATCTTGGGTTTCCTAGCTACATCATTAGAGTCAAACAAATCCTCTAAAGGTACTAATCCTTTAGACAAAAAAATATTTTTCAAATTAAGAATCTCTTAATCATCATCCATTATTTCATCTATCTCTACATTCTCTAAACTATCTATTTCTACTTTAGTAAATTTAGTTGGTTTATGTACATCAAAAATATTTACATCTAAGCTATTTTCTATATTATTATCTATTGTACAGTCAGTATCTATCTTGCAATTCTGAAATTCTCCTTCATTGTTCATGAAATCATAGATCTGAGAGTCCTAGGAGAAAATTTGCCAATACTTAAGATTGTTTGGTATAATATGCCTATGTCTGACTTCTGCCTTGTACTGGTGGTTTGGTTGAAATGGAAATTTACAAGTGCTAACAAAGGTAGCCAGACTATGGGCCTGCATGTTTTTTTTTTTAGGAATGGTAGCAAAGTTTGATTCTAGGAGGTCCTTAACCAAGTCTAAAATAGTATCCTTATATCTACCAAGCCTAAGGTTGTTTACGGAGTATTCACCACTGATATGTTTCATAATCAGCTCTGAGTCTCCCATGATAGAAACTCTTTTGGCTTCCAATTTCCTAACCAATTGTAACACTAGAATCAGGGCTTCATATTCGGCCATGTTATTAGTACATTTGAAGTTCAATCTGAAATCATGTCCCTCAGCATGGTTATTTTCCATATTATGGATCCAAACTCCTGCACTAGCCCCTAACCTATTTACAGACCCATCAAAGTCTAAATGCCAAAGTTACTCATGGAATATGTTCTCACTGTCAGTTGTTATGTACTTAAGGTCTTTGGCTGTAATTTCCTTTTTATCAGTTTATGCATTGTATAAGATGAAAGAGTCCATATATGAATGCATGGAGTATATGGGAAAGTTTTGTGGCTTTTCCTCACTACTGACCATGTACTTCATCAAGGTCTCCCTATATAATTTTCTTGGTTGGCCAAAAACAGATATGGTGGCATAAGACATATCCAACTGCAAAGATCCTTGTAGTTTTTCTCCCGATGAGTGAGATAGTAACATTCCATATTTTGGTGGGATATTTGCAACTAAAATGTCCATTAGAATGGTTGTTGCAGGGCACTGGGCAAGAGTCACACATAAGTCTTTGATTAAACCAAGGAATTTAACCTGGCTAGAGTCAAAAGAAAATAAATCCTTATAAGGCCTGGTAATATCTAGGTTCAGTCTTTCCATTATTGCCTTTGGCATGAGATTGTGGGATGCTCCTGAGTCCAACATAGTGTTATGCAAAATTTTATCATGAATGTTTAGGCTGATGTAAAAAGGAGGAACTCCCCCTTGTTGATGAATTCCATTGGCCTCAGGGCCAAACAACAATTCAGGTTGGTCATCGTTCAAATTAATAGAATCCTCTCCCTCTCCTATGTTCAAAGTCTCAATTATATGTGACCTATAAGTTTCATTCTTTACCAGTTTGGTCAAAGGAACTGATATCTTTAATTTAGCTATTTCATTTTTAATATTGAAAGGGAGCTGAGGTTTGTTTGTTTGATTCAAATCTTCCTTAATGTCTGCAATTTGAGTGTCTTTAACTTGATTCTCAGTGGTAGGCATTTCAGTTTGTGTTTCTACTTTTTTGCCTTGATTTATTTTATTTTGATTATTTTCAGTAATTGGCTCTATTTGGGTTTCAGTGGAGGTTATATCTACAATCCCGAGGGTTAAAGTTTTAGGTGTTCCCCTAGGGAGAATTTGCAATACTTTGTTAACTGGAGTCTCTTTTATTATCTTAGTCTGGGTTTGGATGGATCTTTTAATGGGAGTCTCGTTATTCTTCTTACTTCTCAAGATATATTTTTTATGTGCCTCATATATAGTTGATTCATATCCCTACTTAAAATCAAAAGATTCACCATATTCTAACTGTAACTGCTGAAGCATATATAAGTCATGTTCTTCTTGAATGAGAAAAATAGTGTCTTCCTCTTTGGTTTCCAATAAGTTAATCTGGGTATCATTCTGGTTCTTGAGTTTATGAATCCTCAACATAGTTTTCTTAGAAGGGGGGCCTAATCTGTTGGTCTGGTGTAGCATTTTTTGCAGTGTTAGGGTTCTTCCTATAATTTGGGTTTCTTATTGGGGGATGTTGTTGTTGATTCTCCCATTGGTTTTTCCTCTCCATGTTATCTAACCTATCCATAATTATTTCTAAAATTTTAGCTAAAACATCTACTTTTCCATCTGAATTTGAAGCTTCTTCTTTAAATACAACTTTCTTTTCATTCCTCATCCGTGCTTTCTTAGCTAACAGGTTGGCCTCTACACTAAGAACATTACTCTGCATTTGTTCAAGTGTTTCAGGATTTCTCTCCCTTAGCTGGTATGACATGTCAGCATCAAAATCATCAGGCAACTTAATTAATGTTAGGTTAGGTGGAGGCTTAATGTTGGCTGGAATTGTATTATAGATATTATTAAACCTAGTGCAATAGTCCTGAACTAACTCATTGGGTGGTCTCCTAATATTGTCATATTCAGAAAGTATTTGCAATGGGTTCTTCTTTCTTTCCCATCTATCAATGAATAACCTTTGAAAATTTGCTAGGTCTACAATATGGTTGGCAGGAAAGGCTTTGAACCACTTCTTGACATAACCAGTTAAAGTTTGGGCAAACAGTCTCATTTGGACATCTGCCTCATCTATTTCATGCAATTAAAAAAAGTCAGATGTCTTGTTTACATGTTGTTGGGCAGTGTAATGATCAGTAGCATCAAATAGGAAGATATTACTCTAATAATCTACAAGCATGGGATGGAGTTGGGCAAGTAAAACAGGAGGAGCATATCTGTTTGCCATTGTTGTGGTTCTGGTTTGACTGGGGGTGTAAAATTGTGGTGGTTGAAGAAGGGCTTGAAACTGATGGAGGTGAACTAGATGATGATGAAAATGATTGATTAATAAGTGGTTTAGGTGATTGGATTGTGGTGGATACAATTGATGAAGTTTTGGTAAAGGAAGGTGGATTTATAGTGAGTGAAGACTATGAAGAAATTTGAGAGGCAGCAGTAGTAAGGGCAGCTAGCTCTACATATTGCTAAAGATAAGCATTATCTATAGTACTAATCAACGTAGAGGTCAAGACTTCTAACTTGTCAAAATAATCTAAGACAGATTTATCTAAATCTGGATGAATAACCCTTTCTTATTCAATGAGTTGAGTAAACTTAGGGTCTAAAATTGTTTCATGGATATCATTCTCAGATTTAGTTCTAAATAGTGAGAGGTCAATTGAAAAATCAAAAGGGACTTCTTCTAGAGTTGAAAACTCCCCAGGGAGTGAATTGGCTTTGTCTAACTGGCTACTACTTGCCTGAGTTTATTCGTTTTTTGGCCTCCTTAGAATTTTGTCTGGGTCATCCACTATAGTTGCAGGGTTTGGATCTGGGTTGGCCCTAGTGTAGTGAATATTTTTAGGAGCCAGAATTTTAAGCTTTTAAATTGTTTTTATGAAATTTTCTGAAAACTTAATTCATGTAATGACCTTAAGCGACTCAAGATTTAATTTAAGTTTTACTTAAAGTTTTATGAGACTAAGTATCGAAGTCCCCAGTATGGTCGCCAAAATTGTTATCACACTAATAATTCCTTTGAAGTAATAAGAAGGAAAATCCAAAGGTAACCACAATCCGCTTTTGGAGATCAGGACCTAGCCTTCCTGACGCTAAGAGAGGGCTCTCTCTTTAAAATTTAACTTTGTTTTAGTTAAGAAGTTTTAGGCTAGTTATGATTATTCAAAGGATTTTGATTTGTATTTGAGATTGGGTGGTGGTATCTACTAAGGAAAATAGATAAATTGATGTCTTTTAAACCATTGGGCTATGGAGTCAACTAATAAGGAAGCGGAACTGGATTAAATCACTAAAGGGGATGTTCCAAGGGCAATATAGCAGAGTGTATTTCAGATATTTGAGACAGAGGGGTGAAAGGGTTTCACTTGCGATGAGAGATAAGCTAAGAGTTATCAAAACTAGATAATGAATGAGGAAGGAAGGGATAATCAAAGATCAAAGGGAAATTAAGAATCATTTAACTTGGATTATGATTTGTTCAATCTAAATCAAAGAGAAATTAATAATTCTTTAATTTAAATATCAGAAGAAAACATTCAAATGCATAAATGTTAAGACAGAGTGTGATTAAACAAGTTTTGAAATATTATTCCAGTTATAACATTTAGATTGAGAAACACATATAATATTATAAATAACTTTGAGAAAAATGACAATAACACATGAAAATACTTGTTTGAAATTCACTCAACACATGAATCCTTGGAAAATTCTGATCTTTATTTATCAATCTAGCTTGTTGGCTCATCAACTGATACAATAACCTTCTAGGTCTTCTTGATCAAAAAGTATATAGAAATGTCTAATAGATTCCACCTTACATACTTTGAATTGTGATGTATTTATACAAAATTTTATTTACAAAATATCCCAAACTAATTAGAGATTTAATCTAGGAAAGAAAAATATCTTCCTGCAAGAAGATAGAGGCAGCTATTGAATTGCTTCATGTTGTCCCTTTTATTTTGGTACTGCTAGCTTTTATGCTTTGATTTTTAGCCCTTTATGCTCCTTTGTTGTTTGATCTTTCAAGCTGGAAGATTTATTTACTTTAGGCTTTCATCTGATACACTTTGACCCTGTTGATATGTATTCATCCTTTTACCATGTTATTTTACTTTTACTATACATTAACCTTTTTAGTGCGTATTTATACAATACATCATTTAATTTCTCCCATGCTTCAACATCAGGTAATTGGGTTTTTAGCATCCTCCTATATATTTAATTTGCCTTGGTGTATTTGGCAAAAGTAGGCTTATTGATAAACAAGTGTTTTACCTCATGTTGGAGGTAAAACAAGTTTTAAAATGTCGTGTAGAGTACTTTTCCTATTGGAAATGCCTTCATTGATGATGTATTCACCTGATCCTTTGCTACCTCTCTGATTTTCTTATTGTAATCCTCCTTTGTCATGAGCTTGTCATTTATCACTAAGGGATTAGGTAATCCCTTCTCTCTCAAAATTTGGAACTTAGCCATAAAACTGTCTACTGCTAGCTACATATTTTGACACTTACCTCCAAGTTTTGCATTAAGTTCCTCTTGGAGAGGACCTTTCTAACCTCCAAATTTGTCTCTCTTCTATCCTCTATTTCTAATTCCTAAATCTCATACTTATTCTTGCTGTTAAGGAATTGGATAATTCTGGCAGCCTCTTCTGGAATTTCTCCCAATTCTTCTTTTACTCTTTGGATGGCCTCTGTAGCCATATTTATTAAATATATATATGCTCAAAAATCACCTGAATAGATGGCCAAATATCATTGACAGAGTCAATGATATTGGCCCATAGTAGTTCCTTAGCCTACCTAAGGGATTCCTTTAGTGTTAGGTCCTCTTCCATGGCTTTCAATCTCTCACTCATCCTGGCAGTTTTTTGCATTTCTTCTTTATGCATGATTTTGGAAAGTTTGTAATCAGATTCCAAACTTGTCACTTTATCCTTGAGCTTATTCATCTCTGTTGTCTGTATGGACATTTCTTCCATAGCTTTAACCTACTTTGCTACTTCTTCACCTGATATACCTGTTGCTGATGTAGATTCTGTAGAAACTGATTGTGTTGTGGCCATTGGAGTTGTGGGAGCTAATGAGGCTACCAATGTGGAAGGAACAACAGTGGTAACTGATGGGATGACATTCACCAAGCTAGTGCCAACATCAGTTTTCTTTAATTGGATTAGTTTATCCAATTCCTTTTCTATCTCCCTCAACTGATCATTTAGTTCAAGGATTAATTCCATCAACTCTTCATGTCTTGTTTGGATTTCCAATACTTCATGTGTCTAGGGATGTTGCAGTTGAGGTATCTTCAATTGTTTCTTGAGTGTTGTAATATCATCATTCTTTTTCTTGATTATTTGTTTAGTAGCCTTGATATCCTTGGGGTCATGTCCCAATTCAATTACCAAGTCTTCCAAAGACTTGATTCTGGTGTCTTTGGCCTATGAGGAGGCCTTTTTCAACTGATACTGGGATGAAATGTTGTTCAATGAATGCTGCAACTGATGGGAAGCTATGGATTTTCCTGTAAGGGTGGAGTAAACCATTTCTCTAGACTGTTTATGAAATTCAATTTGGTCAATGGGATGAATATCCCTTGCCAATACCTCAAAATCAATCTTCTTGAAATATGTTGATGTGCTTAGTTGTTGTACAGTTGGCTTTATGAAGGACATTTGCATCTTTCCTTCCTTGATATCAAAAGCTGACATCAACCTAGTTTGATTGGTGGGTGTGAGATACTATGCATAAGATTATGCCTTCAGTTTCTCATTTCTCATTTTGATTTCTTTGAACCTGTCCTTAATGTCCCTATCTCTATCATAAAGTTTATTAAATGAGGAGACTTCTACACTAAGCTTCCTTTCCAAAATTTGAGTTTGTGAAGTAGATGGCTCTTGGTTTCCCCAAATGGAGATGTGCCCTTGCTCATGTCTAACTCAGTATTAGTTATTTCTACTGAGCCTTCTATGTCTTCTTGTTCTGAAACAGGATTGACCCTTGGCCTTTTGCTCTGGCTAGCTTCATATTGTATGTTGGATGTGTCCATACCTGAACTGGAGGCTCCCTCCTTGTTCCTTTTGGAATTATTTTCCTCATTATGAGGAGTCTACAAAATAGTAGGGGTACTCATGGTTCCTTCTTGCTCTGGTACCTGCAGGAATGAGCTTTCATCAAGTTGTCTCTCTAAATCAAACAAGGTATTTTCAACATCTACCTTTGTGTTATCCATGTCTATGAGAGTGTTTTCTAACCACTTATATTGATTGGTGTATCTCTCTATTTCTGGTATGGGGTGATCAATGTAAGGTCCCAATTTGACCTTTTTTCTTAGTTTTGTCATAAACCCTTGAGGGTCATACCTCCACATGAAACTATTTTGGAACTTCATTTGTTGCAAAATTTGATCTGCTTCCTACCGTGCTTCTCTAGAATTGCAAATGAAAGGGTCTAACTGATTTTTGACCTTCAACTAAGTTATTTTCTTGGCTGAGACAAAGTTGAAATCATCATAGTTCATTATTTGCCTATAATACTCTAAAGAAAATAACCTCATTGGGAGGTATTTTGGCAGTTTTTATGCGGCAAGCTGGAAACCATGGATTCTTATTTCAATGTGATCTTGGTAAAGGTACCAATCTCCCACCTTACTTTTCTTGGACAATTGGAGCACTTTTTTGATCTCTTGGCATATTTTGGGTGGAGGACTTCTTGTTAGCATGGTCATGACTGGATGGAAAAAAGATTCAATGAATTATGTGTAGGTATATGGTGATGAATATCTGTGGAACAATGGTGTCCAAAATATAACAAACCTAGGTTGGCTTTTGGTATCCAACTTCTAGATGGTGAAGGGAAATCTATCTGACTAATAATAAAAAAACATGTGGTATAGTACAGATGGGTACTTGAATACTCTTTCATTGTGCATTTTTTTAAAATTGTTCATGCATCCTTTCAACTATGAATTGTGCATAATTGTACATAATAGCAGGAGGTTTTCCCAGGGTGAAAATGTACATGAAGGCCAAGATGAGCTCATCAAAAAATTCATCTGTGGTATAGCCCAAAACACATGATATTGTTGGCATTATGAGATAAGTGTTGTCCTTGATGGCAAACCTCACTGATGACAAATCATAGTACAGAAGGTCAGCAACAAGGAATTGATGATCAGACTATAAGAAGACGAGAAAGTTCATACACGCAGGTTCGTTAAGCCCAAGTCGCGTGTACACGCAGGTTGGCTTCAGCAAAAGCGCGTGTATGTGGAAAAGTACCTTTGGTCCATGGCGGTTATTCCTTGGAAGTTGTGCCTATGGTTTTGGACCTTGGCGTCTCGGCGGACGTGTTGATCCCTAGTTTTGAAGTTGATGGTATTGGATTTCTATGGTTTTGGCTCTTGGTATTGAACAAGGCCTAAGGCTATATAAAGGGAAGGAAATCATTAGGCAAGTGTATCTAAAATGTCTTGAATATCTGATGAAGCATTAGATCCAGTATGCAGGTTATGGGTTGATGATGCATTGTTTGATCTGAGCTAAGGAGAGATCTCATCGGTTGATGGAGAACAAGATCTAAGGAGAGATCGGGATCAAATGGTTTGAAATGAACTATCTTTATGATGCTTATTCTAGATCTACATACTGACGCATGTATTGTTCTATAAGTATTATGAGTATGATTGATGTCTGGTACAGCTGCAAGTTATGAGAAATTATTTTTAGATCTGTACGCGGGTTGTCTTTGGCAAAAGCGCGTATACACGCGGGTTTGATTCATCGAAGTAGCGTATACATTGTAAAGCTTGATATTTGAAGTTGCAGATGGGTCAGATGGTTATTACAGAGTTCTGTGTCTGCTCTGTGTTCTGGTGACAGTGTTGTTAACAGGGTTTCAGTGATTCAGAGTTTGATGATTGTTTTTATCTTCAATGATAGTTATGGGTCCAGTATGAAAATTGGATGAAATGTGGCCTTTCAGATTATGTGTTGTGCTTCAGTGTATCCAGTCTGAAAATTGATGAAACGTGGTACCTGGAGGAGAGAAGATTGTAGGCAAGCACCTACGTACTAGTATCTAAGCTAGTACAAAAGCTAAGGGAGATCTTTGGAGCATTGTAGCAGGTAGCAGCCTGTGTACTAGTAAATGGATCGGCTAGTACAAAAGCAAAGGGGGTTGTAGCTCCCGTATTGGTATAAGACTGCACCAGTACAAATATTGTAAAAGTATTTTCTTATTAAGAAGAAGATTGAGATGACTTGCAGCACGTGGTTTTCACCCACATTGGGTTTCCACCTTATATCTTTGTGTTCATGTGTGTGGCTTTTGTGTGATGATCTGTTCTGTTATACTGCACCTGTTTACTGTTAATATGGTTAATACTGTTCTGATATATTTACTGAAGATAAGCTAACTGAATCATAAGATTTCTGGATATACGCTAGTTTCTTTAGACACGGAAGCGTGTACACGCGGGTTCACTTAACTGAAGTAGCGTATATGTTTTTGAGCATTGAAAAAGTTTTAATGATCTGATAATACTGATTCACCCCCCCCCTCTCAGTATTATTTCCAACAATTGGTATCAGAGCAGGTCCTTTGGTAGAAGCTTGATCGCTTGAAGGAGATCCGTGGAACAATGGGAAAGAAGCTTAAGAAGAAAGCTCATAAGAAGAAGAAGACATCTCAGAAGATCTATGACAGTGGGAGAGTCGATTGGGGATTAGGTATAAGAAATTCTTCAGATTCAGAATCAGATTCAGATTCAGAATCATTATCAGGTATGAATGTGTTATCCTCTGATGTTCCTGATATATTTCCTTGTGATGGAAGTGATAGTGAAACTACTGAACATGCTTTTATGGGTGAGAAAGAAAAGTATCAAATAGAGGCAGTATTTAGAAGGCTGGCAGACAAAGTTAAAGATCAACAAGATCTATTGAACAAAAGGGAATGTGCTTTCAAAGAAGAAGTTACCAAACTAAAGGCCCAACTAGAAGAAGGAAACAAGGTAAGAAAGCTACTCAAGGACAAGGAAGACCAATGTCAAAAATTGCAGCATGAAGTGACATCATTAAGAAAAGAAGTCAACGAAAGAAGCACAACCATCAAGAAACTCAAAGATAGATCCAGCTACTATGAAAATCTTGAAGCTACGATCCTCTCACTAAAGGAAGATCTTGAAGAATCCAAGAAGCAGAATGAAGATCTACACCAAGCAATTGAAAAACAAGACAACGAAGTCATCAGCTTAAAATCACAGTTGGAATGTGCCTTCAGAGTTCGTCAAATTCAGCAGGATCTGTATGAAAAGCAAGAAAAGGAGATACTCAATCTAAGGCAACAAATGGAAGAAGGAAGAAAAGATGGAGAAGACATGAAGAAGCAATGTCTAGAAAAGGAGGAACAACTTCAAGTTGAGGTAAATATCTTGAAAGGTAAATTAGAAGAAAAGGATAAACTTTTGAGATTTCAAGATAATACTAAAGCCTTGGATGATATTCTTAGTAGTCAAAGGTCTCCTGCAATCAAGACTGGTCTTGGTTTTCATGAATCTGTTGAAGGTGAATCTAGCTCACAAGGTGAGGCAAGGAACTCTAAAGAGAAAACTAAAATGATCAAAAGGGAGATGAAAGGTCAACCCCATCAACAATCAAGGAAAGAGACTCCTCAAAGAAAATCGTTTACTCCTCCTATGAATAATGTTGAATGTTATGTATGTCATAATCTTGGACATGTTGCAGCTAGATGTGGAAGAAGAAGGGTTCAAGACCATCATGTAGAAAGATCATCACATTCAAGGTACTTTAATGGATATTGCTTTGCTTGCAATATGTTTGGTCACAAAGCCGCTGATTGCTACAGGAGGAATATGAAATATGTAAGATGTTATGCATGTAACACGATTGGACATATAGCAAAGGAATGCAGGAACAAAGGATGGACATCACACCAAAAGGAGAAAACCTCATCACACTTGAAGATATGGAGGAAGAAGGAAGTACAGTCAGCACAATGTACTGAGACACAGCACAGCACAGACATATCAGACTCAGGGGGAGCTGAAAGTGTAAAACTTCAGTGTCCTGAATCTCATACGCAAGTTCCTTAAAGGGAAGTCACGTATATACGCGAGTTAGACACTGCAAATTCGCGTATATGTCAGTCTGAGGAAAAGCAGTGGGAACAGGATCAGAAAAAGGATCTGATATGATTCAGTCTATTATTTGCTCTATTGGTTACAGTCTGCTGAGGATGTGTGGAAATGTTTTGTTACTTGTATGATGTCTAGAAGTGTTTTGATCCTAACTTGAGGATGATGATGTTTTGATGCTTATGCATGATCAGATCTAACAGATGGCACTGGTTGAGGGGGAGCATATGCCTTTAGTAATTCATTGTCGGCATTATGGTTAATAATCCTTGGTGATGATTCTTATATGGCTAAATGATATATCTTGCTATGATGTGGTTGTGAGTTGTCTATGATAAAATCTCATATGATTCTTGGGGTTACATAGTTGATGTTCAGATCAGATTTATGGATGATTCTTTGATGATGCATATATGGTGCTTACATGGTGATCTTCATAAGGACAAGAAGAAGTACAAAGCTTGAATATACATCTTCCTCACTTGATGATGGGTCACTCATATACTGCTGTTGTCATATGCATAAAAATCATACAGTTATGATGCAGGCACTCTTGTGGATAAGGATTGTTGCTGTTGATGATATCAAGAAGTTTTGTCAAATGAGCTTGAGCTCAAGATACATAATGCTGATACATGGATGACTACTCAAAGTTGCTTTATTGGAGACATGGTGATGAGTTCTTATCTATATGATGATAGGTTTATACTTACATATGTTAATTGATGCAGATGTTCCCAAGTAATGATACTTGGATCATGTAGAGCTTGATGAAATGGCTATGGTGGTTTCACACATGATACAATGTGAATGACTCTGAATTCTGTTCAAAGGGATGAATTGATGCAGACATACCTTGTTATAGGTTGATGACCTATTCTCTACAGGACATTTACAGGTTGCTGATATGGAAATTTGTGTACGCGTGTTGTTTAAGGATATCCGCGTGCATACGCCGTTTTACAAGGGGATAGTCGCGTATATGGTGTACGCGTGTTGCGTAAGGGATATCTGCGTATATACGCTTGTTTATGTGTATACAGACGCGTATATGGAGATTTGAAGGAAATCAGCAGGGACAGATGTTGGTTGCAGAAAGTCTGATATAGGTCTGACAGAGATCATCTGGCACAGGTTCAGGGGGAGCAGATAATCTTCCAATGATGCATTGTTGGCATTATCTTAAAGCTTTTGGTTCTAGTTCACATTTGGTGTTGATTTCAGGAGGAACAAAGGCGAAAGGAGAACAGAAGGATCTCTTGGTTGCTGATCTGAATGGTGATTATCAGATGCTGCTGGTGACTTTCATAAGTCTTGGTCTAGTTATTTCGTCTCTATGTCATATATCTCTTTTGTGGTATCTCTTTCATGGTGTCAAGGTCATGTAACGGCCTATTTTGGTTTCCCCACTATGCCTGGGATGATTGATGCAATGTGATTGGTTGTCATATGTAAAATTTTGATGTATTCCCACTTGGTTGGGTGGATGAGTCAATTTTTGTATATCCTCACTTAGTTGAGAGATGGATGTATGTATGAGTCCTAAGTGATAGGAAGGTCCTTTATGATGTATAGAGTCATGTTCTTCTTGAAGAACATCTTTTGCAGATCTTGCCTATAGTCAGGAAGAGCATGTACAACACACTTCAGCGGTACAGAGATTCAGCATGTACTCAGGGGGAGCATGAACAGATTGGTACACCTTGGCATATACAAAGGGGGAGACTATTCAGAGATTTCAGCAGGTACTCAGGGGGAGTATGGATAGTGGAATGATTCAGCAAAGGAAGAGAATATCTTGGTCCACCCTTTGCCCTTGATGTCAAAGGGGGAGAGTGATTTGGTGTTGTTGCCATCAAGTCCAAAGGGGGAGATTGTTGGCATTATGATGCATGTGTTGTACTTGATGGCAACCCTCTCATAGAAGAATATCTCACTTATGTATAACTGGGTGAATCTTCAGAAGAGATATCAGATGTGACTGATGGAGGACAGCTCAAAGGAATTAGATGATGAATCTTCAGAAGAGATATCAGATGTGACTGATGGAGGACAGCTCAAAGGGATCAGATGATAGTTCTAAGTGTGACAAGTTAGCTTTGCCATCAAGTCCAAAGGGGGAGATTGTTGGCATTATGAGATAAGTGTTGTCCTTGATGGCAAACCTCACTGATGACAAATCATAGTACAGAAGGTCAGCAACAAGGAATTGATGATCAGACTATAAGAAGACGAGAAAGTTCATACACGCAGGTTCGTTAAGCCCAAGTCGCGTGTACACGCAGGTTGGCTTCAGCAAAAGCACGTGTATGTGGAAAAGTACCTTTGGTCCATGGCGGTTATTCCTTGGAAGTTGTGCCTATGGTTTTGGACCTTGGCGTCTCGGCGGACGTGTTGATCCCTAGTTTTGAAGTTGATGGTATTGGATTTCTATGGTTTTGGCTCTTGGTATTGAACAAGGCCTAAGGCTATATAAAGGGAAGGAAATCATTAGGCAAGTGTATCTGAAATGTCTTGAATATCTGATGAAGCATTAGATCCAGTATGCAGGTTATGGGTTGATGATGCATTGCTTGATCTGAGCTAAGGAGAGATCTCATCGGTTGATGGAGAACAAGATCTAAGGAGAGATCGGGATCAAATGGTTTGAAATGAACTATCTTTATGATGCTTATTCTAGATCTACATACTGACGCATGTATTGTTCTATAAGTATTATGAGTATGATTGATGTCTGGTACAGCTGCAAGTTATGAGAAATTATTTTTAGATCTGTACGCGGGTTGTCTTTGGCAAAAGCGCGTATACACGCGGGTTTGATTCATCGAAGTAGCGTATACATTGTAAAGCTTGATATTTGAAGTTGCAGATGGGTCAGATGGTTATTACAGAGTTCTGTGTCTACTCTGTGTTCTGGTGACAGTGTTGTTAACAGGGTTTCAGTGATTCAGAGTTTGATGATTGTTTTTATCTTCAATGATAGTTATGGGTCCATTATGAAAATTGGATGAAATGTGGCCTTTCAGATTATGTGTTGTGCTTCAGTGTATCCAGTCTGAAAATTGATGAAACGTGGTACCTGGAGGAGAGAATATTGTAGGCAAGCACCTACGTACTAGTATCTAAGCTAGTACAAAAGCTAAGGGAGATCTTTGGAGCATTGTAGCAGGTAGCAGCCTGTGTACTAGTAAATGGATCGGCTAGTACAAAAGCAAAGGGGGTTGTAGCTCCCGTACTGGTATAAGACTGCACCAGTACAAATATTGTAAAAGTATTTTCGTATTAAGAAGAAGATTGAGATGACTTGCAGCACGTGGTTTTCACCCACATTGGGTTTCCACCTTATATCTTTGTGTTCATGTGTGTGGCTTTTGTGTGATGATCTGTTCTGTTATACTGCACCTGTTTACTGTTAATATGGTTAATATTGTTCTGATATATTTACTGAAGATAAGCTAACTGAATCATAAGATTTCTGGATATACGCTAGTTTCTTTAGACACAGAAGCGTGTACACGCAGGTTCACTTAACTGAAGTAGCGTATATGTTTTTGAGCATTGAAAAAGTTTTAATGATGACATCTGATAATACTGAGGGGGGGTGAATCAGTATTATCTGATGGCTTGGCTTATAGCGGTTTTTTGGGTTGAGTCGGGAGGCGGTTTCCCAAGCCATCCCACTACTTTTATGAAGGAGGTGGTATTTTGGAGGGTTCACCCGATCTATGTTAGCGCTTGACACGTAGTAGATGAGGGGTGGGAAAAAACCACTTTATTAGGTGGGTAAAGGTCAAACATCGGGTGAACCCGATATGGCTGTGACCATTAGATGTGGGCCCTGATGATCGGACGACAATCTGGTGACGGATGTTCATGGATGAAATGGGCAAAGGTTTCAGGGAGGCCAGGGCTTTAATCCTTGGTGGTTTGGGATTATTTAGGAGTTAATCATGGGATTAATTGATTGAGCGGGGTTTAATGGCGAGATTATCTTAACTTTACCAAAAATTGGTGAGTTAATTGGGTTTTGTTGGGAGTATGGGATAAAACTATAGTTTATAGCTAAACTAAGGGTTGGGGTATTATATATGAGATTTAATTATATATGGGAAAAGGTGTATAGGGAGCTATAGTATTATGTTGAAAATTAATATGAAATGAGATAAGTGGAGTGAACATACCACTAAGCATAAATGTAATATTTGTGCATTTTATTCAGATACACTTTATACTTAGGATAAAAGCTTTTTTGTGGGTATTTTGAAAGAAATGGAATTTAACATGGGGTTGTTTACTTTTCATAGGCAAATAGAGTTTAACCTTATGAAAAGGGGGTTTATTATGGTAATGAAGGGAAATGAATTTTATGATGGGAATTCTAACACTTGATGTCCATAAGTCATTAAGTTGAGGATCTGGTCCCACCAAAAGTCATAGAAATTCTCTGAGCCTTTATGAATTGAAGGATTTTTAGTACTAGAACTTACTTGTGGATGGGAAATTAGTAAATAAAGGGATGAAATGAATGAGGGGGAGTTAATTAAATCAAGTTGTAAACCATTTTTTTTTGCTTTTTTTACTGTGCATGCACATTGAAAGATATGATTAAGCATGACAAATGTGCTTTTATCTAATCAACTTTATACTTCAATAACCTTTGTTCTACTTACCCATTACTTACCCTAACATTTTGTCTTCATTTATTTGGGTGGATTTAGGCTAGCAGACCATTATCACTTTCTTTTCTTTTATAAAAAAAACTATCTACTTCTAACCTTATATCATCCAAAGGCTCAGATTAAACTGAAGAGCTCCTTTTATTTTCTCTACCTATCTATTGATCTGCCAAGATTAAACTGTTTGGTCATATTTTATTCTCTAATTATAAACATAAAATTTAAAGCATGAAATAGTCAAGATTAAGCAGTTTGACTACCATGGGTTGTGGCATGTATGACAAGCTGCACACAACCATTATTTGTAGAAGAAGTAAAATACTAGTGGCATTTAGACTTGCACACTTTCATGATCTGTTTTTGTTTTTGGGGTTCATATATTTTCATTTTTTTATTTTTTCTTATTCTTTTTTTCCTTTGACATTTCTCTTAGGACATACCCTATTTACATTTTTTTAATTTTTAATATGGAAAACATTTGTAGAAAGAAAAGGTATGTACAATATTACAAGGCTTAACCTTAGCCAATTCAAAATTATGAATCCTATCACTATAGGACTCTAACACCATGGAAACTAACTCTAAGTTTGGAAGGCCATTCAATACCCTCATTTATGAAAAAACCTCCTCCATTTGCCTATAAATTGAGCACTCATCTAAGTGATTAGGGGCTGGACTTGGAGAATTTGTAAGGAGATACTGTTGAAGTGAGAATTGATATTGTAAGTTAGTGTTATGCTACCGGAGTGTTGTGCTATTGGTGTGATGTTGGTACCCAAGCTAGAAGAGTGACAATGGATTGGACTTCATGGTTGTAATTCTTCCTTCTACTTAGTAAAGTTGTTTACACCTTTTTCCATATGTTTATCTTGATATTTGGTGTTTATATGTGTGAATGTATCTGATTCCATTTACTTGTATTCGATAGATATCTTGCTTTGATTGGTTCTCTGTCTTCTATTTATGCTTGCAGGTAATTTTTAAGCGAGTTAAGTTCAAGAAGGAGTGACGGGAGTCAAACAAAGGAGATAAAAGGAAAGCGAAAGAATAAGTAGGTCCTTTGATCGCTTTGTCTTATTTATCGTTTATAGAAAAATGATAAGTGCTTTAAATCTGTTGTTCTAGGTATAGCTACCTACCTAGGGAATTAGTATTTATCTGTAGATACCAAATTTCTCATAACAAATTAGCGACCATACTGGGGAACGATCATTGTTCCGGGTAGTTTACCTTCATCCTGGTACCCTCTAGTAGACTCCACTTGCTCCCATTGAGTTTCTTTTAGCCTTTTGAAGTTCTTTTGGTGAAATTCGTGCTTGTAAGCCCCTAGGATGGCTTCTCTGGCACCAGCACAAGCTTTGCCTAGAGACAGAGCACTGTAGAGTGCCCTTGGCTTGAGGACAGTGCTCTGAAGTGCATTGTCTCCCACTCAAGGCTACACTAATCCTTCTTAGGAAAAAAAATCCTACCTTTGAGTTGATTTTTTTCCAAATTTCCTTCTGTTTCTGCTTGTTGGAAGATCAATGATGCTTGTCTCTCTGAAATCAATTTGTGTTTCCTTTGCCAGCCCTACTTTGTCTTTGATTGTTTAGTGTTTCTTAAATGATTTATTTATCACTATCAATTCATTGTCAAAGTTAGATTATAGTCGATTGATCTTTGTTCAAAAGAAAGTGTCGTAAAAGTCTTCATTTCTTTCGAAATGGAATTGTCGTAAAGTCCTCGTTCTTGCAAAAAGATAGATTGATTGTACATGCATTAGTTTCTTTTTTGTTCATCATAACATTAAGGGAATCAAAAAGTAAAACTTGCATTATGCATTGAAAAAGTTTATGCGTGCTCATAGGAATAGTTTAGGTAAATTGCATTAGATGTGTTCTTTGTTCTTTGATTACAAGAATATGATTGCTCTATCCCTACTAGCTATGATTTTCATTGTCAAAATTGAATGAAAAAGAATGCTTATCATATTAGTTTCGTTCTAGGAATTGAAAATACATCATGTGGTGAACCTTGAAAGGAAAATTCTTAATCAATATCAACTTAAAATTAACATCAGTTAACCAAATGGATCATTGTCATCTAACGCAAAACATTTAGAGGTTCTAGGCTAGAGACATGTTCCGGCATCGTAAAACATAGCAGTTGTCGCTAAATTTTCTGCGATACATTCCGAGTATGATACCTCATTCCATGTATGCGAGTATATCGTAGCTCATCCACGTACCTTCAGGTATATAGGGCGGTGTTACAGTATGTAAAGTATATGGGAATGCTCTCACTATGTGGTTTCGCATTAGACAACGCTAATACAGATTGGGCCTCCACGTACTTTCGGGTATATATGGGAGGACAACACTAGGTTTCTATCCATCCTTAGGTAACCGAGTCAACTGCCTTGTACACTGTGATACACCAAACACAACATTTGGGGAGATTGCCTGCCTATACTTCTTGGTTCGCTAGGAGGTATTCTGCAATTCACAGTTGCTTGGTAAACCAATTTTGCCTAGGTTACCACTTTTCGTTTATTTCTTTTTTGTAATAAAATCAATTAGAAATCGTGGAGTAAAATCAACCCTTACCCCATCATTCGCAGAGAGCAGTGAGTAAACCGCCTTTACCACCCGAAGCTACACCTATCCAGTCAAAGCGGTCTCGTTTGACTGGATCCAGTACTTCACAAACCTTTGGTTCTTCATCTGAATTACTAGAAACAAATATACCAATAAGTACTGTGACCCCAGTTACTCCTATGGTTACTGGCACATTTGTTACTGAAGTGGAATATCCACAATTACCTGAGGAAACTAGAACTAAATCTAGTGAAATGGTAACCCAAGTTGTTCAACAACAAGTTGATTCTCAATCCGAAGTTGTTCAACAAGAGATTACTTATGAACCTGAATCTGTTCAACTAGAACTGGATCCTGAACCCATCACTGTTCAATTAGAAGTTACTTCTAAACCAAAAGTTTTTCACGAAGCCCAACCTGAACTTGTTCTTTTACCAGAACATTTGGATCTTGAGGTGGAACATTCATAAGTTGTTACCTTACTAGAAGAAGATCGACCAATACATCCTCAGACATCTGTAAATGTCGATACTTCCTCTTTACCTCAACAAAAAATACCAGAAATCTATTACAGACTAGGTAGTGAAATTCATCCACCTGGTTTGATTTCGATTGAAGAGGAACCTGAGGTAGAATCACCTAGAACTCCATTCCATTTTGGAACTGGAATACATTTGTATCCTTATATTCATAATTTTATTGCCCCTTTTGATCTTCATTACTTTCAAACACCCGTTGATTCGTTAGGAAACTTATTTGGACATTTGACTATGGCAGAGTCAACATCCTAGACCGTACCATCTGTTACGGCTACGGCAGAATATTCTGTCGCAACCTCTTTGATGTTTACTATGACACCTGGGTCACATTTGTATGGTTTTCGGTCCATCGTATTGGGTTACCAATATTTATCGGGAGTTCACTGAGGTGTTTCTTCTAGTCCTTGGTCTTCACCAATGTCCTCTACTGGAATTTTATCTGGTTCCTCATTTATGGGTACCAAACAGCTGGACCCATCAAGTTCACATCAATCTGGATCATCTGGGTACTATCCTATGTATCTGCTTACACTGGACTACCCCCATATGGAGAAAAATATGCATATTCTCCTTATCCTCCATATTCTTGGGGGAAACCATATGTCGGTATGCCGTCATCTTTAGGTCATCCTAGAATGATTGTCTGTCAATGGCAACCAACCATGCCCCTTCAACCTAGGCTTGTGTATCCATCATAACCTATGCAATCTGTCTCATCCATACCTACAACACTTGTTGTTAAAACTATGCCACAGTCACAAGCCTAGATTGTTGTATCTCAACCTGTGCAAGCTGGCCCTTCAACCTCAGACCCCCAAGTTTTAGGTATACAGGTCCAGCCTTCTTAGGCAATTTTACAACAACCACTTGTGTCTGGAGTCCAAAAACTTCAAGCTAGTTTGCCTTTTACTGGAATGACTCAGACTTACACTGGTTTAGTGTATTCACAACTTGGTCAACCTTACATTGGTGGGCAAAAACAACTGTTAAATCAACAACTGTTGTACCAACAACAAAAGCAATTACTTCAACAGCCTTTGCAGCCCCAATATCAAAAACAACAATTCCAACAATACCAACCTCAACATGTACTTGGACAACAAGCTCATGTTGGGTTTCGTCAGCAACAAGTTTATCCAGGCCCTAGTCAACAAGCCTATGCTAGATTTGGACAACAACAAATTTACCCTGGTGCACAACAACAACAACCTTACATCAGATTTTCTCAACAAGCTTATCCATATCAAAGTTACCAACAACATATGCCCTACATTGGTATGCAAAGGCCCATTGCCTAGGCAACTCCATCTTTCCCTGGATATGCTCAACCTGACCTCAATAGACAGTTGCCTGTTAGGTCCCTATACTACTAGTGTAACCCCTTATTGTTATTCGTACAACCCCCTTATTATATTGTTGTGCCCATGTAGTCCCATATTGTTATTATTGTGCCCGATAGAAGCCCACTATTATTATTATTGTGCCATTACATTATTATTATTATGTCGGCTCTGATTATATTATGACCCCTTAGACTCCTATATATAGAAAGGAGGTCTTGTCATTTGTATCATCCAAGAATTGTTCATTTGTGTAATGTAAAGGAGGTTGCCCCCTCGAAGAGGCTTATTTCTAAGGTGTTGATCTATATTTTCTATCTTTTTGTGAGAAGGTGTAACATTTGGTATCAAAGCTTTAGATTCTAGGGTTTCACTGCTCCAAACAAGTCATCGTGGTATTTTCACTATAACTTTTTTTTTTGCGACGTTTTAGAAGCTAAAAAAAAACCCATTTTAGAATAAATCTTTCTGAACCTCGCGTCCAAATTTCCAATCTTGTCTCACTATATTTTTGAGATATGATCTGAGGAAGTTATGGTTTTTGCAAGCTCCAAAATTTCATCTAAACCAGGTCATCGTGGTATTTTCACTATAACCTTTTTGATACGAAGTTTCATAAGCTAAAGACAAGACCCATTTAAGAAGACATCGTTTTGAATCTCGGATCCAAATTTTAGAACTTGCCTCGCTATATATTCGGATATATGATCTGAGGCAGTTAGGGATTTTGTAGACTCTTGAATTACATTCTAAATAGGTGACCTTGGGAAAATCATCATAACTTTCTCTCTGAGCAACAAATTGAGATTTCGTAAGAAGTTAAAAAAAGAGGATGGACTATAGCTTTCTGTGCCTTTTCCAGATCCTAAGGTCGAAACAGTGACACGTGGAACATCGTAAAAGTTTGCTCAACTGAAACATTATATAATCAGGTCATCTTAGGAGATTGGGCATAACTCTTTCTTGGAAAATCAAATTCTGATCAGACTTGTGGGGTTAGAAAGAGGACTCAGAGAGCTATGGCAGGAGACAATTTCAGAACTTTGAGATCTGAAAGTACATAGTTATAGTCATTTCAAGATCGAGCTCCTGAAATCAAGAAAAGGCAATATGAGGAAGTTTGATGGAAAGCATCTAGTAAATTGGATACTACAGATGGAGCAATATGTTGATCTACATGGTGTACCATTGTTACAAAAGGTATGTATTGCATCTTCATATTTAGAACCGGATCAATTTTTATGGTATAAAGGGCTTTGTTCTCGTAAAGAAATTGTTACGTGGTCAATTTTCATGGAGGAAATGATAGCACAATATGAGGACACAAAGATCAACACCTTCTTTAGAGCAACACCACAACAATTGGAAGAAAAAAGAGAAAAAGGGCTTTGTTACAAAGTGGAAAGCAAAATTATGGCAACAAGGAAGTCTACCCGTCACAACTATAAATATGGAAGTGTTTTTAATCCTAGCCTTCCACAACCTACAAGGGTTACACCACAACAATTAGAAGAAAAAAGGGAAAAAGGGATTTGTTACAATTGTGATAAAAAATACATTAAAGGTCATAAGTGTGTTGAGAAGAAATTATTTTACATTGATTGTGGAGAGGAGGAAGAAAAGGATCAGGAAACATCAAAAGAAGAGTATATACACCAGGAACTAACCCCAAAGAAAGAAGAAATGAATCCGACCATATCTTGTAAAGCATTGGAAATAATTACCACTCCTAAAACTCTCAAGATAGAAGGACATATCAAGAAGAAAAAGGTTCAATAAGTGAAATATCACATCGAGAAAGAAGAAATGAATCTGACCATATCTTGTAATGCATTGGATGGAATTATCACTCCTCAAACTATCAATATAGAAGGACGTATCAAGAAGAAAAATGTTCAAGAATTGAAAGATCACATTGAGTCTCAAGAATTCAATCCGACCATATCTTGTAATGCATTGGAAGAAATTACCACTCCTCAAACTATCAAGATAGAAGGACATATCAAGAAGAAAAAGATAAGAGTGTTGATTGATTTGGGCAGTACCCATAATTTTATTGATTGTAAGATAGCCAAGGAATTGAATTGCTTCCTATATCCAGCACCGGAGTGTTAAGTGATGGTTTCAAGTGGAGGAACCATAAATTGCTCTAGAAAGTGCCATAATATCAAGTTATCCATGGGAGAATATGTATTGAATAGCCCAATTCTTTCCATTCCAATGGGTGGTGCTGATGTTTTACTAGGAGTCCAATGGCTAAAATCTTTGGGTACGATAGCTTTTAATTTTCAAGAACTTTTTTTGAAATTTTTTTGGGAAGGAAAGGAAGTTGAATTGAGGGGTATCAAAGGAAAACCTAGAAAGGTAATCAACTCTAACAGCATGACAAAACTTCTAAATAAAGAACAATTGGGTGTAATTGCACAATTATGTTCACTAGAGGATCCCACATTGAAATCATGTATTTCTCTAGATCTCCAAAACGTTTTGGACAATCATTCCAAGGTATTTGAGACTTCCAAAGGCCTCTCACCTATTCATGATCATGATCATGCTATTCATTTGATTCCACAAAGTGTTCCTCCAAACATCAGGCCTTACATATATCCATATGCCCAAAGGAGTGGGAACTCATTCAAAAGTTGCAGAAAATCCTAGTTGAAACAGTATTGCAAGAACTTGACAAGAAAGGAAAAATCATGTTGGAACCTGAAGTAGTCACAAAACCGAGAAATCGAAAGCTACAAAATAGATCAATTTCAGAGTATCTCATCAAGTGGAAGAACTTACCTGCTGAAGATTCCACATGGGAGGACAAGAATTTATACAGAAGCATCAAGAACCACTAAAGCATTGAGGACAACACCTTTTGAAGGAGAGGGGCATGTTAGGTCCCTATACTACTAGTGTAACCCCTTATTGTTATTAGTACAACCCCCTTATTATATTTTTGTGCCCATTTAGTCCCCATATTATTATTTTTGTGCCCTTACATTATTATTGTTATGTCGGCTCTGATTATATTATGACCCCTTAGACTCTTATATATAGAAAGGAGGTCTTGTCATTTGTATCATCCAAGAATTGTTCATTTTTATAATGTAAAGGAGGTTCCCCCTCGAAGAGGCTTATTTCTAAGGCATTGATCTATCTTTTCTATCTTTTTGTGAGCTGTTTTCATAACGTTTCCTTTCGTTGTGACACTTGAGTTATCAGATCTAAATCGGCTCACCAATGACCCAATTCATTATGCACCTTGGTGGTCGATGATTCCTCATAAGTTACCTTTTGATATTCTGAAATTCAATGGAAACCCTGGAGAATACCCGTCCAACCATGTCATGACTTTTCATTTATGGTGTTCATCAAACTCCTTGAATGATGATTCTGTTAGACTACGTCTTTTCTAGGGAACACTTACTAGTCCGGCCGCGAAGTGGTACCTTGAGTTACCATGAGCTTCTTTTGATAACTTCACTACCTTAGCTACCATGTTTTTAATCCAATTCCAGTTACCCATACAATATGAAATTGGAACGAAACTATTAACCAACTTTAAATAGACTACTACTACTCATATCTCTGATCATATTCATGAGTGGCGTCGTCATCGTCTAATGGTTAAAACTTATGTTCCAGATCAGCTTTTAGCTAAGTGGTTTATAAAATCCTTTTTTCCATCTATCACTGAGGACGTGGTGAAAGGTGGAGTTGTCATTGAAGAGCAAGTAGTTGCTCATGCCCAATATTTGGACTTGATTTATACACAGTCTGACACGCTCTATGACAAGATCCGGAATGCACCATGACCAGCTTTCACTGTTCTTCCTCCACCATCGAGTAAGGACTCTCATGCTAGTGATGGTGTGATTGATTCTTCGAGCACACAAACGAAAAGTAGACCATCTAGTCAAACACTTGACATTTGCAATCAAACTACAAATGCGCCTAATAACACTCTTACTTCGGAAATCAATGTCGTGTCATCTGACAAGGACAAGAATGAAAAGAAACCAGGAAGTAAGAAGAAGGGGAAAGCAAGAAGAAACAAAATAATTCCCCTCAAGATAAATCTTTTGATTCCTCTCCTTTAGCTGGGAAACCTCGTTACCCGTGTTTGATCTGTAATGATGAGGATTTTACACAAGATTGTCCTCACCGCTCCAAAGTCTCAAAGCTTCTAAAGAATTCTAATACATCTGCACTATTGACTGATACTTTTCCAAAACCAGAGACAAATATGGTTGCTATAGACCATGCTTCCACTTCCCAAGTGCTTACGCTATCCACCTCTAAGTCGAAAGATGATTTTTTGGTGTCAACACAAAGTAAAGACTATGGAAATCAACTGTCATCATCAAATAACCAAGCTGATCAACCTAACTCTTCGACCTCGACTTCGAATGATCCTATTCCACCACCTATTTCACCAAAATTAACAATAAAACTACCTAAGGGAGTTGTACATAAATCAACATTTAACCCTCAAGCTCGAGCTGCACAGAACTATAACATAGTAGAAGATTTGGCTCAGTCACCTTCTGCTATGTCAACACTCAAGGTACTTCAAAATTGTCCCTCCCAAAAGTAAGCTTTGTTGTCAGCAATTGGTGGAATCAATCCAACTGATTCCAATCTTGTGGTTTTCAACCATGTGGGTTATACGCCATAATTACTGGTGCAATTAGCATTCTTGATTCAAGTAAATGGCTTGAATAAACTTGTTAGTTGAACCATTATTGACGAGGGGGCATATACTTGTATAATGTCTATGAGTTTCTAGAAAACACTTGGCTCACCACCTTTGTCACGTTCACCAACAACGTTAAAAGCTTTTGATGGACGTACACATACACCTTGTGGAATATTGAGTAATCTACAAATCAAACTAGGAGGCAAAACAGTAACTGTTGAAGTTGAGGTTGTTGATGGACCCCTTGACTATAACATTTTACTAGGAAGAGCGTGGGTTTATGCTATGGTTGTTGTGGTTTCAACGTACTTTCATACGATTTCATTCCCTTATAAAGGTGGAATCACGGTTATCGACCAACTCGCCTTCTTCGCCTCTAGTTCACAGGCTACTTGAAGCATTCTGTTGGTACACGAACCCCCACTATCTCTTCAAAACATTGATTTAGGTCTCTTTAAAGATTCTTCCCTAATGGGTACTTTTTCACTACCACCACCATCAAATTTGGTGGAAGTGGAAAAAGTTGAGACTTGCAAAATGATATCTTCCACTTCATCTGACTTAAGGAGGATTACCAATAGTTTTGAAGTCGATAGTAGTAATGAAATCACGTCTCTAAGCCCTATTGAGCTAGCATAGCAATCAATCTTTCAAGCTTGTGCGGCAAACCCAAATCCATTTTTGTCAATTATATGGGTATATCGTTCATTAGAATATGGTACTTCCTCCGATCCTCTTTCACGTATATTTTCTACTAATGAAGGAATCATCTAATCAATGATGATGGAAGGAGAAACATGGGAATATTATCATCATCATTCCCATCTTCAAGATCACATAGAAGATTATTCAAATGAACTTAATCACCCTTCAGTTTTTGGTTTCCTTTCGAATTTTGTTTTTATAGATATAGTAGATTCTGAGCGAAACCTGTCAAATATCGAAGAAACTATTTCTATCAATATTTCAACCAAACCTAACATTGTAGAAAACATTCATGTTGGAAAATCTTGTTCTCCATCAGAACTTGATATTTACCATGCTCTCTTTCATGAATTTTGAGATATATTTGCATGGTCATACGAGGAGATGCCAGGAATTGACTCTAGTATAGTTGAACATGAAATTAAAATGTATCTTGATGTCAAACCAATGCAACAATGCCTCCATCTTGTTCATCCAAAGAAGGTTGTTGCTATTAAAATAGAATTTGAAAAAAATTTTCCATTGGTTTCATTTAGCCTATTCCTCTAACTGATTGGATTTCCAATATTGTTCCTGTCATGAAGAAACAAGGGACAATACAAGTGTGCGTTAATTATAGGGATGTTAATCAAGCTTGTCCAAAAGACAATTATCCTACTCCCTTTATCGACCAGATTATTGATGAATGTGTTGAATGTGAAATAGTCTCATTTATGGATGGTTTTTCTAGCTATAATCAGATCAATAGCCACCCAAAGGACCAATCTAAAACTACATTTATTTTTCCATGGGTCACATTCATTAATATGAAACTCCCGTTTGGTTTGAAGAATGCAAGGGAAACATTTTAGAGGGAAATGAATTATGCCTTCCATGACATAAAACATATTTTTCAACCATACCTTGATGATTTACCTGCTCATTCACGAAACCAGTCTAATCACCCGCAACATTTGAGAGCTATATTTTTACGGTGCTGACACTACAAAATATGACTCAATCCACACAAATGTTTGTTTTGTGTTGGTTCTGGTCATTTGCTCAGATTCGTAGTGTCTAAGGAGGGAATTCAACTAGATCCACTTAAGGTTCAGGCAATCCTTGATTTGCCTCCACCTTCTAATCTACAACAGTTACAGAGACTCCAAGGGAAGGCTAACTTTCTGAGGAGGTTCATAACCAATTATGTGGAAATGGCTAAAGGATTTACTCTTTTATTGAAAAAATGGATACCCTTCCATTGGGATCAAGTTGCGTAAGTTTCCTTTGATGCTCTTAAAGATACCTTGATTAGAGCCTCATTAATGTATTCCCTGAATTATCAAAACGATTACTTCCTGTATCTCACCACTACATATACAACCATTGGAATGGTTTTAGTCCAAGAAGAAGATGGGATTGAACATCCAATATATTATTTGAGCCACAATCTCAATGATACAAAAGTTAAGTACTCTTATGTCTAAAAGTTAGCTCTGACTATTGTTCAAGCTGTACAGAGATTTCGCCACTATATCTTGCTCTAAAAGACCATCGTCATTTCAGATTGCAACCCTATGACATATTTTGTCACATCAATCGCTGGGGGAAAATACTCAAATTGGATCGTAATTTTTCAAGATTTGATTTGGAATTCATCAAATCCAAATCAAAGAAATCTCTAGTCTTCGTTGAGCTTCTTTGCAACCTTCCCTCAAATACCATTGATTCAACTTCAGAACCATCAATTCTGGATGAGTCTCTATTCCTGATTTCATCATTTGACGCATGGTATGGGGATATATTGATTTATCTCTAGACCCAAACTTTCTGGCCAAATACCTCTCACTCTCAACAACGACGTATCTGATACCAAGCCAAAGATTATTTGATCATTGGCGACACTCTGTATTGTCGTGGTATCAATACGATTTTATGAAGGTGCCTCTCACATGAGGAAGCCGAGAAAATTTTGAATGATTGCCATTCAGGTGCTTGTGGTGGACACTTATCTGGTTATGTTACCACGTAGAGAATTCTCTGTGTTGGTTACTTCTAGCCTTCCATATTCAAATATTTCATAATTGCAGTCAGAAGCTGTCATGCATACCAGATCTATGACCGTAAAGCTAGATTACCACCCACACCATTGCATCTTGTCGTTATTGTTGGACCATCTGCCAAATGGGTCATTTACTTCATGACATGTAACCCCACCTCGGCCAGGGGGCATGGGTACATTATAGTCGTTGTTGACTATTTTACGAAATTGGCCAAGGCGGTGCCAACATTAAACAATAACGGCGAGACGACTGCTCGTTTCTTTTTCAACCACGTGGTTGCCCAGTTTGGTGTACCATAGGCTATAGTTACAAATTATGGGTCACATTTTTGCAATCACATGATGGTTGAGTTAACTGCCAAGTTAGGACTTTCACATGATAGTTTTACCCCTTATTATCCGCAAGTGAATGGAAAAGTTGAGGCCATTAACAAAGTCCTGAAGAGAATGTTGCAAAGAATGATAGGGGTTCATAAAAAAAATTGGCATTTAATCATGGACTCTTCCTTGTGGGCATATCAAACCTCGATGAGAAATGCAACCGAATTTACACCCTTTCAATTGGTGTATGGTCTGGAGGCAATCTTTTCGATACAATGCGAAATTTCATCTCTCAAACTCGCGATTAACCTATTTCCCAACACTTCCAAAGAAGAAGCGTGTTTCTTGGAACTTATGCATTTGGATGAAACTCTTCGTGAATCCACATTGGCTAATGAAGCTCATAAGAAATGAATCAAGGCGCAATATGACAAAAATGTCAAGCCTCACATTTCCTCACAAAGAGACATGGTCTTGCTTTACGATCAAGAAGCTAAAAAACTAGGAGCAAGAAAATTTGAACCACTTTGGATGGGTCCTTATATTGTCAAGCGTGTTTTGGCAAAAGGTGCCCATGATGTGGGGATGTTAGCATTATGTTTCAGAAACGGCTATATATGTTACAGATGTTGTACTTGATGGCAACTCCCCTGGCAAGGCTCTCTTTTTATTAAAAATAAAGAAGGACGCAGGAAATCAGTTCAAAAGATGCGTACCCGCAGGTACACCATGCAGAGGCCGCGTCCAGAGATGCAGGCCAGCCGTTCAGGAGGTGCGTCCACCCAGTGCACACATTTCAAGGTCACGTGGGGGTTTCTTGTGTTTTACTCTTGGTATCTAGCCGACGGTATTGTGTTATTATGGTGTCGGCTCGTGGTATTGTTCCATGTTTTGAGGAGGAGCTTGCCTATATAAAGCAAAGGAGATCATTTGGATTTGGTATGCCTTTGGTTGAATATCTTATGAGGTGAGATCTGGTCTAGATCTAAAAGGCGAATCTACTGAAGGACTGAGATCTCTTTGGCGCAAGATCAGATCTATAGATCTGACTGTTTGGGTTACACTTAAAGTCTTGAAATCATTCATACCCGAAAGGACGCAGGTATAGTGAAAAGGAAAGTGCGTCGGGACGCAGTGAAGTAAGAAGAGACCTACGTGGGGACGCAGGGCAAAGCGAGATTCAGGTGCGTCCGGGACGCAGTACAGTAACAGGCGCACTGCGTGGGGACGCGGAGCATAATAAGGATCAGGTGCGTCTCGGAGCAAAAAGCCGCGGCGCGACAATGTTTCTAGGTGCGTCCCTGCAGCAACAAGACGCAGTTCAGTTGAAGGAACAGTGCGTGGGAACGCGGCGCAGCAGAAGGATCTCTGCGCGTGGACGCAGGGGAGCAGAAGGTTAACTGCGTCTGGTCGCAGGCCACAGAAGGCAAAACTGCGTCTCTGTCTTAAGATGTTCTGTTGATTGAATTTCTCTGTTGATAAGGTGGTCTGGGTTAGTTCTGTTATTACTAATCTGATAACTGTAGTGGACTGTAACTGTTATGTACTTGATGATCATTTGATGAAAAGAAGTAGGGGGTTGTAGCTCCCTTCCAGGAGAAGACTGGAAAACGAGAGAGAGTTGTAGCTCTCTGCAGGTTGCAGCCTGCGTACTGGTAAAGGACTGCACCAGTACAAAATCATTGTAAAAGGAGTTTCTAATTTGAAAGAAGATAGAGACATATTGCAGCAGGTGGTTTTCACCCACATTGGGTTTCCACCTTACATCTTGTGTTCTTTGGTGTGACTATCTGTTTTCTTTGTTCATGCTCATTATTTTATGGTACTGACATGCAAAAATAATTCAAAGATCAAATAAGGAAGATTTATTAAATTGCTAGATAATACTGATTCACCCCCCCTCTCAGTATTATTTCCAACAATTGGTATCAGAGCAGGTCCTTCAGAGAAGCTTGATCGCTTGAAGGTAGATCATTCATCATGAGCAACTACGAGAGAGAAGCATCAATCAGGCCACCAGTTTTTGATGGGACAAACTTCAATTATTGGAAGGTAAGAGTTACTGCATATCTTCAATCTCTTGGTACAGAAGTTTGGGACATTGTAGAAACAGGCTATGCTTTTCCTTCAGCTACTCCTACAGATCCAGCTGAGAAAAAGAAGTATGAAACAAATGCAAAAGCAGTCAGTACTCTGTTAGGATGTATATCCCAAATGGAATTCATGAAGGTTATGCACTACAAATCCGCAAAAGAAATATGGGACAAAATTGTCACAAGCTATGAAGGAGATGAACAGGTAAAGCGTGCTAAACTTCAAACTCTCAGGATTCAGTATGAGACTCTCAAGATGTATAATGATGAAAGTGTGGCTAACTATTTTCTTTGGGTAGATGAGATTGTTAATTGTATGAAAAATTTGGGTGAAGAAATAAGAGAGGCTATAGTGGTTGAAAAGGTTCTAAGATCTTTGTCTCCCAAGTTTGAATCTAAAGTATCTGCTATAGAAGAAAAGGAAAATCTACGAATTCTTACTATGTCTCAGCTACATGGAATTCTAACTGCTTATGAAATGAGAAAGGGAGGTCCTTCAGACAGAAGAGAAGCTGCTTTCAAGGCATCAGGCAAAGGAGATTATTATGAAGCAAGCCACGTCCCAGAAGAAGAGGAAGAAGAATCAAATTTTGTCAGAAATCTTCAAAGGGGTTCTGGAAGGTTCAGAGGTAAGTTACCTTTTAAATGCTTTGATTGTGGAAGAGTAGGTCATTATGCTGCAAAATGCCCTTATAAGGATAAAGGAAAGGAACCTGCTAGATGGAACAAGAAACAGAATGCAAATAAGAAAAGCTACTACACTCATGAAGATAGTGATGGTCTATCAAACAGTGATGAAGATGAACAAGGTAATGAATATAAGTTGTTAATGGCATTTGAAGATGATGATTATATGGATGTTGTAGATGTGGATAACCTTTATGATGAAATTACTAGACTCAAGAGATGTATAGAAGAAAAGAACATGATCATTGATACTCTACAATTTCAAATTGATGAAAAGGAAAAACATCTTGAAAAATTAGAAGGTGAAATTGTTGGTCTTAGAAAAGAGATTGAGAAAACAAAAGCTATTAATCTCAAGTTTGTCAAAGGATCTGAAACTTTGGATGAGATTATCAATGTGCAGCGATCTCCTCTAAAAAAGACAGGTTTGGGCTATAATGGAGAAACTTCTCAAGCATCCACCTCAAAAATTTATCTTGATGCAGCAAGAAGAAATGAGCAAAAGCAAAATGAAGATCATCAGGTAAAGCAGGGACGAATTACAAACAGAAACTATCAGGGGCAATCCATCTTAAGGGTGAACAAAAGCTACAACCAGCCACAGGTAAAATCTTCTCAATTTGGTTCAAGAATGGATGACAATAGAAATTACAATCATTTGGCCGGTAGATTTGATAACCACAGAAGTTTCTTCAATGGACAATGCTTTTCTTGCCATAACTTTGGTCACAAAGCAGCTCAATGTGTTGCATATAAAACAATCATGACTAGGGAAGCTCAAAAACAAAGAAGTATGACAGGGATTACAAAAAGGACCTATAACAACTTTTCGGTTCTTGAAAATGAAGTTGAATGTTCTATTTGCAATAACTTTGGTCATGAAGACTCTAAATGCAGGAGCAGGTTTCAGCAGAAAAAGGAACAAGCCTTAAGCACCAAAACATGGAGAATAAAGGAACCTCAAACAGAAAGATGTGGGATAGCTTTTTATGCAGAGGGACAGGAAAATCTATGGTACATTGATAGTGGATGTTCGAAGCATATGACAGGTGATAAAGAAAAACTTGAATCTTATTCTGCTCTAGAAAAGGGAAAGAAAGTCTCTTTTGGAAATGATACTCCTGCAACTATAAAAGGAAAAGGCATTGCTCAGTTAAAAGAAAAGGTCAAGGCTGGAAATGTTTTGTATGTTGATGGATTGAAGCATAATCTTCTAAGTGTCAGTCAGATGTGTGATCAAAGAACCGAGGTTATATTCAGATCGAATGGATGTCTTGTTCGTGATCTTGATACAGGTAAAACAGTGCTCAAAGGCAAAAGAACTCCAAATAATCTGTACATATTTGAAGAAGGACAACAACAATGCTATCTAAGCAAGGATGAAGAGCACTGGTTATGGCATCGAAGGTTGGGACATCTAAGCTTCTCACAAATAAGGAAAGCATGCAAATATCAGGCAGTTCGCGATCTTCCAGATATCAAAATTCCTGACAACACCATATGCAAATCATGTCAGTTTGGAAAACAAACCAGAACTAACTTTCCAGATAAAGAAGGATCAGCTAGCATGCCTCTTGAGCTAGTACATACAGATACATGTGGTCCCTTCAGAAAAAGAACACCTCGAGGAGAAGAATAATTGATATTATTCATTGACGATTTCTCCAGGTTTGTCTGGTTAGGACTTATGAAGCACAAAGATGAAGCATTCGAAAAATTCAAATCCTTCAAAGCCTTGGTGGAAAATGAATCAGGTCACAAAATTAAGTGCCTCAGATCCGACAGAGGTGGGGAATTTACTTCAAATGAATTTTTCGATTTCTGTGAAGAACATGGGATAAGAAGGGAATTCTCTACAGCAAGAACTCCCCAGCAAAATGGAGTTGTGGAAAGAATGAACAGAACAATCCAACAAATGGCTCGTGCTATGCTTGATGAATCAGGAACTCCCGCTACTTTCTGGGGTGAAGCTGCACATGCTGCATTTGTTATTCTCAACAAAACGAATGTCCAGGTGAACAGCACTCAAACTCCTCATGAGCTTTGGAATGGTAGGACTCCTTCGGTAAAGCACTTCAAAATCTTTGGGAGCAAATGCTATATCAAGAATACTAATGAGCAGCTTGGAAAACTTGAACCTAGAGCAGATGAAGGCATTCTTCTTGGTTATTCTCCATATAGCAAAGCATACAAATGCTACAATAAAAGACTTGGCAGAATTGTTGACAGCATTGATGTAGTGGTTGATGAGAAGGGATACATTCCTAGGCAAGTACATCGTGAAGACATCGAAGAAGATGAAGGCTACCCTCAAAGACAGAATGATGAAGAAGAAGAATCTCAAGAAGAACCTCAAGAAGAACCAGAGGAACAAACAAGAATAGAAGAAAAGACTCCATCCAGATATGTTTAGAAGAACCATCCATAATCTCAGATTATGGGACAGAAAGAAGCAGGTGTACAAACTCGAAGAACAATTGCAGAAGCTTCAAGCTATTTATCATTACTCTCCTCAACTGAACCACAAAATGTGAAAGAGGCATGCAAAGATGAATGTTGGGTGAAAGCAATGGATGAAGAACTTGAGCAGATCGAAAAGAACAACACTTGGGAGCTGGTTCCTAGACCAAAAGATAAGAATGTTATCGGGACAAAATGGGTCTTCAAAAACAAATTGAATGAAAATGGAGAAGTAATTAGAAATAAAGCCAGACTTGTTTGTAAAGGGTATGCGCAGCAAGAAGGAATAGACTTTGAAGAAACCTTTGCTCCTGTTGCAAGACTTGAGGCCATCCAAATGTTCCTTGCTCTCTCAAGTTTTCAAAACTTCAAAGTATTTCAAATGGACGTGAAATCAGCCTTTCTGAATGGAGACTTGGAAGAAGAAGTGTACATTGAACAGCCAGATGGGTTCATTCTTGGAAATGATCCAAATCTTGTATGCAGATTGAAAAAGGCTCTCTATGGTCTCAAACAAGCTCCAAGGGCTTGGTACTGCCGTTTGGACAAATATCTTCATCAACAAGGTTTTTCAAAAGGTTCAGCAGATAGCAATCTTTATATAAAAGTTGAAAATGACAAATTGCTAATACTTGTTTTGTATGTAGATGACATTATTTTTGGCAGCAATGAAGAAGCTATGAGTCAAAGCTTTGCCTCGGTCATGCAGAAAGAATTTGAAATGTCCTTGCTAGGAGAACTGACATATTTCCTTGGTTTGCAAATCCAACAAAAAGAAGGAGGAATCTTTTTATCTCAAACCAAGTATCTCAAACAGATTTTGAAGAAATATGGCATGGAAGATGCAAAACCAGTATGTACACCCATGGTCACAGGATGTAGTCTCAGTGCAAATGATGAATCTGTAGCAGTACATCAACCAACCTACAGATCTATGATTGGAAGTTTACTATATTTGACAGGTACCCGACCAGACATCATGCATGCAGTTGGAATAGTTGGAAGATTTCAGGCAAATCCAAAGGAGACTCATCTTCAGGCAGTGAAGAGAATTTTCAAATATCTTCAAGGGACTCAAAATTATGGCTTATGGTATCCTAGAGATACAGATCTTACTCTTCATGCTTATACAGATGCAGATTGGGCCGGAAGCGTGGATGACAGGAAAATCACAAGTGGTGGTGCGTTCTTTATGGGTTCCAGACTGGTATCTTGGTTCAGCAAGAAACAGAGTTCGATTGCCTTGTCTACTGCTGAAGCGGAATATGTTGCTGCTGCATCTTGTTGCACCCAACTTCTTTGGATGATGCAGACTTTGCAGGATTTTCAAATCACTTGTACACCACCTATCCCCATCTTATGTGATAACACAAGTGCAATCAGCATCTCAAAGAATCCGGTTATGCATTCAAAAACCAAACACATACCAATCAAGTATCATTTTCTCCGGGAACAAGTGCTTGAACAGAAGGTCAAGTTGGAGTATGTTCCTTCTAAGGAACAAGTTGCTGATATTCTCACCAAACCATTGCCCAGGGACACTTTTGAATACCTCAGGCAAAAGCTGGGGGTTGTTGATGCATCATCTTATTGTTGAATCTTTTCTGATTAATGGTACAGTTTCAGGGGGAGCATATAATGCATTGTTGGCATTATGGAGGATGGTCAGAAGGAGATCTTGGAAATAGCTGCAATATGTCTCTATCTCTTTCATGGAGGATTATGGTTCTTTGTTGCAGATCTGGTTCAGGGGGAGCATGATCTTAGGGGGAGCATAACCTTTGCCCTTGATGTCAAAGGGGGAGAATGAAGCAAAGTTTGTGAGGTTGCCATCAAGTCCAAAGGGGGAGATTGTTGGCATTATGTTTCAAGAATGGCTATATATGTTACAGATGTTGTACTTGATGGCAACTCCCCTGGCAAGGCTCTCTTTTTATTAAAAATAAAGAAGGACGCAGGAAATCAGTTCAAAAGATGCGTACCCACAGGTACACCATGCAGAGGCCGCGTCCAGAGACGCAGGCCAGCCGTTCAGGAGGTGCGTCCACCCAGTGCACACATTTCAAGGTCACGTGGGGGTTTCTTGTGTTTTACTCTTGGTATCTAGCCGACGGTATTGTGTTATTATGGTGTCGGCTCGTGGTATTGTTCCATGTTTTGAGGAGGAGCTTGCCTATATAAAGCAAAGGAGATCATTTGGATTTGGTATGTCTTTGGTTGAATATCTTATGAGGTGAGATCTGGTCTAGATCTAAAAGGTGAATCTACTGAAGGACTGAGATCTCTTTGGCGCAAGATCAGATCTGTAGATCTGACTGTTTGGGTTACACTTAAAGTCTTGAAATCATTCATACCCAAAAGGACGCAGGTACAGTGAAAAGGAAAGTGCGCCGGGACGCAGTGAAGTAAGAAGAGACCTGCGTGGGGACGCAGGGCAAAGCGAGATTCAGGTGCGTCCGGGACGCAGTACAGTAACAGGCACACTGCATGGGGACGCGGAGCATAATAAGGATCAGGTGCATCTCAGAGCAAAAAGACGCGGCGCGACAGTGTTTCTGGGTGCGTCCCTGCAGCAACAAGATGCAGTTCAGTTGAAGGAACAGTGCGTGGGAACATGGCGCAGCAGAAGGATCTTTGCGCGTGGACGCAAGGGAGCAGAAGGTTAACTGCGTCTGGTCGCAGGCCACAGAAGGCAAAACTGCGTCTCTGTCTTAAGATGTTCTGTTGATTGAATTTCTCTGTTGATAAGGTGGTCTGGGTTAGTTCTGTTATTACTAATCTGATAACTGTAGTGGACTGTAACTGTTATGTACTTGATGATCATTTGATGAAAAGAAGTAGGGGGTTGTAGCTCCCTTCCAGGAGAAGACTGGAAAACGAGAGAGAGTTGTAGCTCTCTGCAGGTTGCAGCCTGCGTACTGGTAAAGGACTGCACCAGTACAAAATCATTGTAAAAGGAGTTTCTAATTTGAAAGAAGATAGAGACATATTGCAGCAGGTGGTTTTCACCCACATTGGGTTTCCACCTTACATCTTGTGTTCTTTGGTGTGACTATCTGTTTTCTTTGTTCATGCTCATTATTTTATGGTACTGACATGCAAAAATAATTCAAAGATCAAATAAGGAAGATTTATTAAATTGCTAGATAATACTGATTCACCCCCCCTCTCAGTATTATTTCCAACAGGGGATTATGATGGAATTCCATTGTCACAACCCCGAAATAGGTTGTACCTCAAACGTTACTATGCTTAACTGAATGTAGTAAAAATCACTATATATACGCTTTGATTGCATGTGTTTGTGTCATTATTTCTTTTAGAGTTTTTATGTGGTTAAGTAATCCGCTTTGCATTTTTTGCAGATGTCAGAACCTTTGGAAATATTTTTTGGTTACGTCAATGGTGCTAGTCATAGTACGCAAAACCTATCTTCTGTAGCATGGGCCATTTTCGCTCCAAGTGGCAATTTAGTGAGTTTCCAAGGGATTTGTATCGGTCGATCGATGAACAATATCGCTGAGTATAGCGCATTGATCGAACTTCTCTCTTTAGCCATGTCACTAGGAATTCGCCGAATCATCGTTAGGCTGGACTCACAACTCATCGTATTGCAACTAACAAACATTTATACCATCTGAAACCAAACAATTATTTATATGTTCCTTAGATTTTGTATTTTGGAAAGACATTTTGAGTACATTCAATATCAACATATTTCCAGAAACTTTAACACATTAACCAACTCATTAGAAAACTATGTGTTAAATAGACATTTGTGATACATGTAAAAGTAAATTTTCAATTCACATCATTAGTTGAATAGGATTGCACATAACCATATATATGAAAAACTCTGAAATAAAAGATAGATAGATGTTTTAAAAAGTTTTTACAAATTTTTTTTCCAAGACATGTTTGGTTATCTGACCTAAAAACTCAAAATGCATGTAGAAAAAAACATCCTAAGTAGACCTAGTGATTCTCATGATAACAAGTCACAGCCTGAGCTATCATGCACAAGAGCCGAATCTAATGGCCTAGAACACCAATAATATGGCGCTGCAGCCTCATAGGTAACTCCTCGATTCAGACATCCAAAATACCAAGGGTTAATCCCTCCACATGATCCCGCAACTCTGCCAAGGTATCGACCAAATCCAAATCCTAGAGAACCGCTCTCCTAATGTTTCTTTGCACTAGCCCACCTACCTCCTGATGGTGCCTCAAAGGTAAAAAATTACCCACATCTACATGCATGAGAACGATTTTAGTTTAGTCTTTGAACATCAAAACACAAAAACATGTAGAAACTTAAAAATCAAAAAACATTTTGGTCAAAAACAATTTACCTATAGCACCCAATTGAGCACCCACTAGTAGACTCAACTCTAGATCTCCACGCAAATCCATTCTAAACATGGATGATCCTCGATGATAATGTGTTTCCGATCAAGCCAACTAAAGAATGCAGTGGTAAATGTAATCGATGACTAACCAAAATGTCTAGCCATCAATTCGACCCATCGCTGCATCCGTGGATCTCTATGACCAGCTACACCCAATGTTACATGTTGGGGTTGTATCAATGGAATTATTTATAAGGTAAAAGAAATCAAGAGCGATCCATAGTTAAAGTTCTTTGTCTTACCACTCTTTACCTTTGTCAGTTGCTCTTATAGTGAAGAAAGTAGTGCCTCACACCAGCTGAATAAAGTTGGCTCAAGACACTCAAGTGCATACTGAACATATGATCTGTTCGCCAGATGAAGTGTCACACTGCCTACCAAATTTGCGATGGTGAAAAGGATTGTTCTCAAAGGTAAATCACAGATATATTTGATAATTATCTTTCCATCCTTGCTAGGCTGTGTAGCTAGTTGACAAAATTTTCGAACATAGTCCCTCATTGTTTCCCCTCCACGAAAATCACCTGAAAGAGATATGGGGGCACCATGTCTCGACAACCCTGTAAGGAATTAAACATCGTCGATCGCAATAGGGACAAATTTGTCTCTTTTGTGAAAAGCATAATCTACCGAATCCCATGCATGAACTAGGAATTGCAATAGTTCTGATTGTTGCCTCATTCTGGACAACCTGAAGGATTTGAGCAACCCATAGTTTTTGAGGGCCTCAACTGTACCCAGATCATTTATGGCGACCATGTCTTGTTCTTCATGCTCTATTTCTCACCAATTAATAGACATTCTAATCTAATGAAAGCCTGAAATCAAACCATAAGCTTAGTTAGGACTCTTTTCATGCAAAAACTAAAAAAAAATTCGGTCAATTTGGTGAGACAAGTTTGTGAAACTCGCCCATCGCAGCACAGGCAAGGAGACATCATGATATAGTGTAGAATCCCTTCTGTCTGGGTCCTCCCAGCGCAGTTTTTGACATGCAAGCTTGCGCTGGTCCCAGGGTGAAAAATTCAAACCCTAGGGGCCCTAAAAACCCTAAAAACTTGCATCAAACAATAAAATAATGGTATGAAAAGAAAGAGGAGGGGTCATGGAATTCCATT
Source organism: Pinus tabuliformis (assembly GCA_031772625.1). NCBI lineage: Eukaryota > Viridiplantae > Streptophyta > Pinopsida > Pinales > Pinaceae > Pinus > Pinus tabuliformis. The sequence continues at coordinate 731,119,387 of CM062804.1, forward strand.
GTCACAACCCCGAAATGGGTTGTACCTCAAATGTTACTATGCTTAAATTCTTGTTTTATGTTTTATGTTTATTTCATGATCATTAAATGAGTAAATTTTAGTATTTATCTATTTTTACCAATGAAACATATATGTTTAATCCAATTGGTGTTGCTTTGAACATATTTACATCTAACTTATAGAATTTGACGTGCACGATTGTGAATTATATTTTGACCACAGAGCATACTTTTATCTCTTTTTTGAGCTCTATTAAAAATCGAAAAAGGAACCCCCTTGGAGTCTTCTTTAAGCTCTTTTCAGACTCTTGAAATATGAAAAGATTGTCGAGCGCTTGTCCTTTTAAGCTCGTTAACGGATTGGAAATGACATTTACTCAGTATAAGTTTAACCCTTGTTCAGGCTGAGATATATTATTTACGAAAAAGGAATATGTTAACCGAACATGGTCAATAGGTTCTCTCTGGTATTGTTTTACGCTTTTTCAAACTTGAGAGACAAATATATGAAAAAGAACTTGTAGATTTTTCCTTTTTCCCCTTTTCAAACTATCTAAACATGAAAAGGACTAAGTTATCATTGTCGTTAGACTCGTTAAAACATCAAATAGCGACAAACTTGTCCATCATGACAAGACTGAGTTTCACCTTCCCTAGTCTCGTTAAAAAATCACATAGCAATGGAATTATACAACAAGCATACATTATCCTCCTCAAGCTTGATAAAGAATAAAGAGGTATTGGATAGCAATGACCGGGGAAAATAGGAAAAGGGGTAAATCACTTTATGGCAGCAGGTTGCTCTTGAGCATGACACTTTCCCTTCATCATTGTTACTATTTGGATTGGGTTATCTACTTGATGGTCATCATACCTTGGTCTATCATACCATCCATTACTTTTGTTTTGGGTCAATGCTGCCAATCCATTCAGTGTCACCGACATGTTCAAGAGAAGTCACTCAGTTAAAATTCATCCTTTGCAATACTCATAAACCTTCATTTTCATAACTGCCATTCTTGAACCTTGTGTCATTAGTCAAATTCCGTCTCCAAAATCATTACACTCATTTCGTGTCATTGATGTGGGACATGTTAGAGTCGGTATTTTCATCCCTCCGTCAGAGATCAAATTCTCTTGTTGCATTTCATATTAGGTGTCCTGCCCAGTCATTTGCATTCCATTAGGCACACAGATCATCTGACGGTAGTGGCATTCCTCCAGTTTTCCTCATGTTATCTACCTTCTGGCACATATTTGCTCATAAAAAGGCATATACAATCTCCTTTTTATCCTGAAAATTGCAAAGGTTGTCTTTAGGGTTTCATGGTCAATTAGGTCTAGGGTTTCATTAGGGTTTCATCAAAAAATGTGTCAAAATGTCCAATAATTACCAGCAGGCCATGAGGAGGTTGCAACATCAATAAATTTCATCACCAAGTGTTCGAAAGTGTGGAGTCTTTATCTTTTATTGTAAAAAATCATGAAAATTTTGTTTTCCTCATTGTAACTTTCTTCATCTGTAATCCTGGTTTCCTTCCTTAGCCCCAGAAGCTCCATCACCTACAAAACAAGCAAATCTCAGGTTATCTAGTTCATCACAAACTCAAATGAAGTGAAAAAAGTGCAAAAAACAGAGTTTGAAGATAAAGTCATTTGCAAAACATTATGAAAGTTGGTTTTGGCAAAATAAATTTAAAAGTTCCATGTATAAAACATTCCTCCAAGTGTTTGAAGTTCATTTGTACTCCAAGAGCAAAGAGAAGCAAGAAAAAATGTTTTTGGTGAGTGAGTGACAAGTTTGGGTGAGTTTGGGTGAAAATCGATCGACGAGGCACACTGGGCAAGAGGCGCGCCGCACTCACTAGGCGCAGCGCATTGGGCCTCGTTTTGCAGTGTAAAACAACGCTGGCGCGGTGCATACGGAGGGCGTGGTGCATTGGGTTGTATGCGTGGCGCACACAGCCAGAGAGCCAGAAACTGCTAGCATTTGCTCCAAATCGCTAAAAATCACATGGATTTGCTAGGTAGAGCCTCCATCATTGTGTTTCATCCAAGTTTGTGCTTATATTATGGTGGTTGATGAATGGTAATGGTTTTAAAAAAAAACATCAAACCCTACCATTTGAAATTCCAAGAAACTTGCTACCTAGGGTTTGATTAACCATTTTGCTACCAAGTCTATCATCCCTCCATCACTTCCTTATCCCATTTTTCCCTTGATTTCATTGTTCCCTAAGTTCCCCTACCCCCTAAAATCTCTAATCCCCTATTCCAAGTTCCCTTTCCCAAAGTCCTAAATGTAAAACCCCAAACCCTAATCCTATACAAAAACTCCCAAAACATCCCATATTTCCCTAACTAAATCTATCCCAACAGTCCCTAAATTCCCATTATTTTTCCCTCCCCTTACAGTCCCTTGTTTCACTGTTTTCCCTTGGTGGCAGAGGTCAAACAATCATCAAAGGCAGTCCAACATAGTTTGACACATCAGCACCTATTTCTCCAAGGCAATTTGTCTACCAGTAGCTATGGCATCTAATCCTTCATATGATTATGAAGAGGAGACCCAAAGTGACTCACCCATGGAGGGACATGCACCCAAGAGGCCTCATAGAGGTGGCAGACATATTAGAGAAGAAAAAACCACTCTTTCCGAGTTACAGGCCTACCCTCTTGCCATCTTTTGTTTCCAGCATCAGTCATGTTATGAAGTTTGCAAGAAGGTTGCTAATATTCAGTTTCATCGTGAGTTGGCCAGCTTATTTGTGTTGCATTTACATGGTGATCAAGCCACTCTTGCCTGTGTCACTTTCACATTAACACCAGAAACCATTTCATTGGCAACCAGCATACCAAACATTGGAGAACCATGGAACAAGAGGCAGAAAATTGACTAGAAGAACTATGAACCATACATCAAACCCGGTTTTTTGAGACAGCTCAAGAGAGTGTTTCCTTTTCGATTGCTCAAGGATGAATATGCTCCTTCAATGAAACTCATCATGAAGTATTTCAACTGTGAGGGCCGGTTCTCCCACTTGTATGCTTATCACATCAGGCTGCCAATGCATTCTACTTGGGTACACATGATGAACATTCCTTATTTCATATGCCAAAATATAGAGAAGATGACCACTCTTGTGCAACACAATACCCCTCAACAGCAGTTCAACAATATTTATCATTTTTCTCTCATCAAAATTGTGGTCATTCATCAGCTTGGTTTACAAGGCATCACTTGGGATGAATTCATCTCTCGTGAGTTTTTCAGAGCTTCAGAGGAACCTTCAGAGGCTGGGCATGAGACAGGTTGACCTTCTTATCAGCATGAGGGCCATGAGACTGCTAGTGTGCCGGTGTTCATCTCCTATCAGAGGGGCACTAGACGGTTGTTTTTAGTAGCAAAGCGAGTGTTATCTCCACCCGAGGTGGAAGGGGCCTCGCTTCCTTCATCAGCACAGCAGGTTCAGGACTGAGGCAAGAGTCCACTACAAGAGGAAGGACCATCAGGTGAGTGGGAGACTGATGTCATACTCATTGAAGGTGATGATACCAATATGAGACCGCAAAGCGCAAATCTTAGAGAGATCATTAAGGAGTAGCAGGCGGACATTGATGCCTTGTCTACCAACTTGGATAGAGCCCAATGGACTATACAGTACTTGGAGTACAGGAATAAGCAGCTTGAGGATCAACAGGTGGTTATGGAGTTGCAAAACATTCGGCAAAACCGCCAAGCTGCCCGAAGGAGGAGGGTGGAATTCACTTCCTTGGAGCAAGAGATCAATGCCGACAGGGAGTCATGGCTTGAAAGAGACAATATCCACTTGGAGAGGAAGCTGGAGAAGGCAATAAATGAGAAGAATATGCTTAGAAACTTGTCATAACATTACTTGTCCAGGAACTTGGTGTGCCAAGCGAGAATCAGGAATTCGAAAGCAAACTTGAAGAGAGCATCAAAGAGGCAAAAAGAGGATGAAGGACTTTAGATCTTGGCTGAAGCTTCCTTGGCCCATCACAACACTTGATAGAGAAGACTCAGCCCAAATTTCAAGAATTTTGGAGCAATTTTTGCATTTTTACAAATTTTTGGCACAAAAAACAGGTTTTCCTGCCCTATGCGCCGCGCCACGTGGCGCTCGCTTTTGCTAGAGGCCTCCAAATATAAAAAACTCAGAATTTTTGGATTTTTCATGCAAAATTACACTTGTCTACCTATGGCCAAGAAATTTGGGCAGGTTTTGAGCCCTCAAGAAGTTTAAAAACACTAAAAAAAATGACCTCACTACCCCTATTTTGACACAGGAAGTAGTGTTGGGAGAATGGACTTTTGAGGGAGCAAATGGAGGCCAAATTGAAAAATTCCACTTGGGTTGGAAAGTAGACAAGTATACCTTTCTAGCAAGCACAACTGGAGACCATTTTGACATCAAGAAGGCCTCCAAAAATGGGTCCAAACAGGCGCTACACATAGAGAATCAGGCACAGCGCATAGAGGAAAAATTGCCAGTTTGACCAAGTTTTGCTCTATTTTTCGCCCAGCTTCGCCTAGTTTGTCTTTTTCACTTTCCTAATGGAAAATTTATGATGTAATATGATGAAAATTGATGGATTATGATGTAAATATGTTGGATTTTCACTTTTAGAGGTAGATTCATCAGTTTAGAGGTTGTTTGAAACTGAATGAATCAGTTCCCTTGTTTCTAGAGGCATGTTGTTATTTTGCCTAGTTTCTAGTTCTCAGTTTAGAATCATTTGGATCAACTCCTAAACTTATGAGCTCGACCCCTAGAGGCAAGGATGAGCTATGTTTGTCTATATTATGTTATTTTTCAGTCATTAGCATGGTTGGACTCTTGAGAAAGCCTTGAGCTTCATTGTACATTCATTTTCAGTATTTTGGCTAAGGAATTGAGACCAGGATTTGCAGCACTCTTTGGGATTCATGTGGAAATTTGTCTTGGTACAGTGCTTCTCCTTGTGATTGTGAATTTGTTTATGTGATTTCATTATCTATCTTATTTCTTCTAAACTAAACAAACAAGAATGTAAGTAGAATTCATTGAAAGTGTAATGCTCTACTTGAAGTTTGCTTTAGTTTTTTGATGTTTTCAGCTATTTGGGGAGGATTCATGATTGCTCTTGCCCTCTTCAACACCTCACCTATCTTTTCCTTCCATCTCACTAAAATTTAAGTGCCAAAACGATTGCCTACCTTGCCCCATCGAGATCTCTACAGAACTGAGCCTCAATCCCCGCACCCCAAAATGTGTCTTCCCCTTTGAGCCAACAAATCATCATTTTATCAAATCAATCTCTCTTGCACATATATCTAACCTAAAATCAAAAGATATTTCAGTCATCTCAAGCCCCATAGATCATCATTTTCTGAGATTGACCTGGAGAGAGCCCTCTCCTGACGTGGTAGGTCTAGCTACCAGGCTGAGCGTGGTTTGATGTTGGCCCTAGATCCTACCTTTTCAGCCTGAGGTAAATCTAGGCACTAACAGGATACATTAAGGCCCTCCTGCGATGAGTCTCTTCTTGTCGACATCAACACATACCTTGAGATCATTATCATTATTGGTGATTTCTCTCACATCTGTTAATGGCTTACATAATTGGCTACTAATCATACAATGGCTTCCCATGTTTGGCTTCAGATCACATATTCGCATGGTTAGACTCGTACTTGAGCGAACGATCGAATGAGATAGAAGACCCCGGATCTAGTTTCATCCATCCAAGCTGCGATTTCAGGAAATGTACCAAATCATTCATACAATGGCTTTACATTGATGATCATCCTATCATGGGTCTATATCTATAGACAACTATCTATGTACTTGTAATGAAATTTTATATGATGAGTATGGGTATGCCTTCCCTCAGTGTTTCATGAGAAAAAAACAAAATATCATGATATTATGTATTGTAATTGATGCAGGTTACCAACCACTTCAGAACCTCCTCATCACATTGGAAATCATATCACTCGACATTATTATTTTCAACTTCATGCTTTAGGGGGTAGTTGTTACAGATCCATTTGGGCACATCACTCCCATCATTCAGATCAATACCATTAGGGCTTATTGATGAGCCTCATAAATGGGTAATTATATGGGCTCATTTTACCTCCTAACCTATTCAAATCAACCATTCTCTTAGCTTATTGTATGATTTTTTGATTATATTTATGCTTATGAAGTGAGTTGAGTTAGTTATGATGCCATGTGGTCTAACATGTGTTTAATGCAAATTATTGATGAATTTTGAAGTCAAAGTCAAGGATCCAGTGGACAAAGGGTAGCAATAACTCAAAGTGGACAGAGGAGAGGACTTATAGGATGGAATCCCCCTCATTTATTACTCCTCACTTCAAATTCCCCTTCATTCATCTTAGAGTACAAGCAACCAAATCATGCACTAGAAGGCAGCCGAGCAAGTGGAGGATGACTGATGATTATCTCAAGTTTTGGGAGCCAAGCCTCCTTGATTTTAAGGAAGTTGTTGGTAGCTTCATTTGTATAAGCAGAGAGGCCTAGGGCCTCACTAGGGTTGACTTTTTGTTGAAATTTTTCTTATGTAAACTCTGCTCCAACTTCGAGCTCACTATTTTTTAGACAGTCATGTAATCTTGTTATTGTTTTGATAATAAAGATGGAATCCTTTTTGACTTAGCACTAAGTTACCTCAGTGGTATAAAGCTCTTGGGTTAGGGCCCAATCCAAGTAGCGAAGCTCCTCTTTACTTGTATTTGTATGTTTATTTCAGTTTGTAGATTAGGTTGCTAGTAGATATATTTCTTTTATGGTTAAGAATAGGTTTCTTTTGATGATTCAGCAGTTTTCTTCCATTTGTGCTTTTTATAGCAGGTTAGGAAGTGATAAAAAAATTATTCAAAAGGCTATAAATAGTGCCTTGGCCTCTCTTCCTCCATTTGGGACCATGATTTGAGGCAAAGACCCTCTTACTGCCCCAAAAACACAGGTTTTCCTCTTTCATAGGACTTCTAGTGTTTGCAACTTTTTAGTAGGTTAATAGTCCATCTTTGCTTTGCATTAGATATTCTTCATCATGCTCACTTCTTTATTTGCAATAGTCTTCTTTCATGCTTTCCTTTCTTGCAACATTTCTCAGCATTTCCTTTCATAAATCATAGTTTAGATTAGTTTGATGCAAAACTTTGTTTTTCTAGATGCACTCATTTCATTGCTTGTTTGATCTTATTGGTTGACTGTCGGTTCCTTTTTAGCAGATCTATTCTAGCAGTAGGCAAACTTATCAACCATCACATCCTCCATCTGATCCATTCCCTATAGGTTGCCCAAATCTCACCTCAATTTTTCCTTAGTTTCCTGCATTTTCCATAGAGCTTCTTCCTCTCTCCTTGAGCAAACCCAATCATCTTCTCCTCTCCTGGTGATTCTTGGTAGACCCTAGGTGCCCTAACACCTCATTCCAACCTTCATCAACATTTTTCACCCACTCTCACACCCTCAAAATAGTGAAAACTGCTCTCGGGCTCCTCCTGTAGGCCTCCCATAGTAGCCCTATTTTCCTTCTGTAGATTTCTTGTGTCTTCCTGCAGATTTTCTTGTAGGCTTTCTTTTGAAGGCCAAGTGTAGGAAAAGCCTCCAGAAGGCCACCTAAGACCTCCTAGGACCCATACACACCATCCTACATCCTCTCAAGTCCCAAATCCACCCTCCAACACCACCTATTCGCTGCCACATTCACACACAATAAATTATATGCATGTCAAATTCACATAAAAATATATAAAAAATCAAAAAGTGTTTTTTGCTTATTTACTTCCAGAAATAGCTTATTTAGATGGTTTTTACTTCCTCGAGTAGTTAATGGCATTCCTTTCATGGTTTTCATAGTGCTTTCTGCAAAACTAGGATTAGTTGGTTAATTAGGGTTTACTAGGTTTGCTTTACATTTCAGTGTTTCTCCTTTTTGCAGTTAGGGTAGCATATGTAGAGTAATCTTTCTCTCCTTTCATCACATATAGAGCTTATTCTGGAATCCATAGAAGTTGGCTTGAGCTCCTAGTGATCTTGCGTCGGCTGACCAAGTGACAACCTCCAGTAAGAACTAGTACTTGTGCATACAACACTGACGCTTCTAAGTTTGTTCCGAACTATCGGCTTGATAAGAGTAAAGAAGGAAGCCCAAGAGTTGTAGCATTATTGCTACAATACTAGTGCTCACCACTCATCAAACCTTAATTTAGTTTCTACATGCCCTAGACAAGTCACCTCTTTGAATGCCTCCTTCCCTGAGAGTTCTTTGGCCTGAAACCCTCTAGAATTGCCTCCTTGAGGGACCAGCGCAGCCTTGGACAAGGGTAAGTGCCCTTCAGTGTAGGTAGGCCTATGTTAGGGTGCTCTGCATGGCACCTAGGCCCACTTTGACCTACAATGGGTGAGATTGAGTGAAATTCACATAGGTTTATGGGAATATTCTTATCTTTTGGATACATCTAGAAGATTCCCAGACTTATCATCTCCTATGAGCTTGAAATTAGATAGGGAATGAGTTAAGTAACCTCCTATCCTCTCATCCCTTCCTCCATGGAAACTAACTCTAAGTTTGGAAGGCCATTCAATACCCTAATTTATGACAAAACCTCCTCCATTTGCCAATAAACTGAGCACTCATATAAGTGATCAAAGGTTGGACTTTGAGAATTTGTAAGGAGATACTGTTGAAGTGAGAATTGAGATTGTAAGTTAGTGTTATGTTGTCGGAGTGCTATCATATTGATGTGATGTTGGTTGGAACCCAAGCTAGAAGAGTGACAATGGATCAAACTTCATGGTTGTAATTATTCCTTCTACTTAATAAAGTTGTTTACACCTTTTTCCATATACTTATCTTGATATATTATGTTATATGTGAATGTATCTGATTCCATTTACTTGTATTCAATAGATCTCTTGCTTTGATTGGTTCTCTGTCTTCTGTTTATGCTTGTAGGTACTTTTTTAGTTAGTTAATTTTGAGAAGGAGCGACGGGAGTAAAACAAAGGAGACAAAATGAAAGAAAAAGAACAAGTAGGTCCTTTGATCCCTTTGTCTTATTTATCGTTTATAGAAAAAGAATAAGCACTTTAAATCTGTTTTTCTAGGTATATCTACCTACCTAGGGAATTAGTATTTATCTGTAGATACCAAATTTTTCTAACATGGGGACATGCTTGATAAGTGGCCATCATTTAACCCTTTAAATTTAAAAGCGGGGGTAGTTCCTCATTACATCACCTCTTGTGCTTTCCCTTCTTTTTCTTTCTCCTCCTTTTTATTTAAAGTTTCAAATACTCATTGAGCTCATGAACCAAAACCCTATGCAATAAAAAATTTTAGGAAAAAATGATGGGGTACAAGAAGCTACACTGTAAATTTCATTACACTTGACCCTGACCTTCTATCTGGTTAGGTTAGGAGTAGGTGTAGTTGCATACTAATCTCCCTTGCACACACATATTGCACTCGCTCTCTATAGTCTTTCTTATGTTTTCTTACTTTTGTCTCCCATCCTATATTCAATTTAGCCTCCATTTTCTATGTCCTTGTCTCTTCTTTTGTGTTTTTTTAATAACACTTTGCATGAAGTATGTTCCCTCTAGCTCGAAAGACAATGTGGCGAAATTTGAAAGGGAAATTGTGGCGAAGAACAATGCTTGGCTTATCTTTTGTCCTCTTCTCTATCTTGGGTTTGTCTCTTTTGGTCAATGATGTTTTAATGGAAATATCATCCTCACGTAAGGATAACTTTGTTTGAAACCATGACACCCATTCTATGCTAGGAACCTCGTTTCTATGCTCAGTTCTTTGTGTTTCGGTGTTTTGCATGTTCATCCAATCAATTAGGGAAGGACAAGGGGAAAATATTAATGAGAAAACTCATATCATAGGTTTTATATATGCTTATCTGAAGGAACAACCTCTTCTTCTCTCAATAATTCAATATCCCTCTTCCTCCCTGTTAGTGCCAGTCTTTCCAGCCTTCCTCCAGTGATCAAATATGCTCTTACAAAGTGATTTTGAAGTGTCAAGGTCAAATTTTGTCATTTCAAGAAGTTTTCAAGCAAAATTTGGTCACTAGGCATTAGGTCTAGGGTTTGCTCTCACTCTTTTCAAAGTTGCCCAAATGTCAATCTATGTCACTATTCAGCTGAGTCTATCATCATTCATAGGGTTTTCATTATCATCTCAGTGTCTAATGAGTCATTTTACACCTTGTTCATGCTTCAGTTGTGCCTAGGCAGGGTCATTTCCCTCTCCTGGGGTTTTGAAAGCTAGTTTTTCTTGAACGGTCAAATCATCGGAAAAACTTGTTTCCTGATGTTCATACACCTTCCCCTATCCTTAAAATACCTTATCAAACACTTCCCATCCCTTAGATCCACCAAATTCCTCATTTTTGCACAAACCCTAGTTTCTAGCTACAACCTGGCAATTTTCTAGGTTTGGCCTGTGTTTTTCCCTTTTGGACCCCTTCCCCTCACTAAATCTCTGAGATTCCACTTTTCCCTACTTCCTAACATCCCTCCCCACTCCCAAAAATTTCCCCAAGAATTTAGAATCCCCCTATCCCCTTCATTTCGCTCCATTTCGACAAACTTCCTTGTTTCACACATCGGGACAAGTCGCACTCAAATGATGTTCCAGAGCAATAAAAGATGAATTTTGGAAAACGGAGAGAGGTTTTTGTCCACAACATGCCAAGGAAGAAAAACCTCCTTCACTTTTTTCACAGGTGTCATGGTTGTAAAGAAATGTCAAAAATACCGGCGAGAACGAAGGTGCTCCAAGGACGGTTGGCCAAAGCACAAAAACGAAGGAAAACGCCCGATCCACTCCAAATTTTGGCCAAAGCCTCTTTGACTGAGCATGGTACTTTATTGGGGACTCCCAGCCCAAATTTCAAGGATTTTGGAGAAAATTTTGTCATTTGTGAATTTTTTATGCAATTTACAGGTTTTTGTCCATTAACGGGTCTCACCCCCCCGCGCGACCCTTCATCATGGCAACTCCATTTGGAAAAAACTCAGAATTTCCAGATTTTTCATGCAAAGTTACACATGTGCATGGATGGACTTGAGATTTGGTGAAGTTTTTGGCCTCCAGAAAGTCAAAAAACTAGCAAAAAATGACTTTCTGCCACTTTTTTGAATTGCAGAAAGCAGTCTTGGGAGATTTGATTTTTGACAGGGAAAATGAACTCCAAATTCAAAAATGCCAGTTGGGTTGGAAAGTAGACTCACATACCTTTCCAAAAATCCTACTTTTGCTCAATTTTGCCACCTACAAGTGCCCCAAAGATGTCTCCAAAGGCGCGCGACCCGTCAGGCAGATTTTTCCAAAAATGCACTGTACAGCTCAGAAAACGCAGATTTGACTCAGTTTGACTTTTTGGGGTGAATTATGATTCTATTTGATGTAATTATGGTACTTTTTAGACACTTTTACTCTTATGTAACACTTCTTGAAGATTCATTCATGAAAAGGGTAAATATTAAATGAATGAATTGGTTTCCAAGTTTATAGAGGCAAGTTGTTTTAACTGCCTAGTTTGTAGTGCTTAGTTTAGAAGTGGTTGAAACAGCTCCTAGGATAGTGAGCTCGACCCATGGAGGCAGGGAAAGAGGTTAGATCATCTATATTATGTACTTTCTTGCTCATTTTCATGGTTGGACTCTTGAGGGAGAAGCTATCATTGTATTATTCACTGTATCTCTGCAATTTTTGGCTAAGGAAGACCAGGGTTTTGCAGTCCTCTTTGGGATTCTTGTGGACTCATGTGTTGATGGTGTGTTTCTCAATGTACTTGTAAGATTGTTATGTGATTCATTTCCTTTCTTTTAATTCTGCACATTAAACAAATGAAGTGTTAAAGTAAGAATTCATGCTTGCCATGCTCTGCTTTTAAGTTTGTTTAATTTCAATGTTTTCTTCTGTCTAAAGGGAATTCAAAGTTATTGTTTTCTCTCTTTAGCTCTTCATATTTCATTCCTGACCATTCACCTCAATTAAAGGCATCAATACTGTCTCCTACCTCGCCCCAAAGAAACCCCTGCAAAAACTGTGTCCAATCCCCGCACCCAAAATTGCCATCCCCTCAATTTGCCACCAAAAACCCTAAAAACCCCAAATCAACCTTTTTAATCAGTTTACTAGCCTAAAATCAGTGTTACCCTAGTGGTCATCTCATCTATTGAAGATTTTACCGAGATAGACCAGAGAGAGCCTTCTCTTGCCCCGTAGGGCTAGCTACGAGGCTAAATGGTTTGATGTTGCCTTGAGGTTTACCTTTCTCAGCCTGAGGTGAAATTTCAAGCGCTAACACTCCCCATGAAATAAGTAAGTTCCAAAACATAGTCCTATAAAATAAATAAATAAAGGCTGAAAGAAGAGAAAGGATTCATGCGTAGAGAGGTGAAGAAAGTAACTTCACCGAGGTACTATCCAGGTTTGTTGGCATTGAAGAAATTCTTGTCTTCTTGAAGTGACTCCGTCGGGGTACTATCTAGGCCTGCTGGTAGTGGAGCAACACCAATGATGAAAACTCATACTTTGAATATATTAAGCTCGTGAATTACATTACCCTTCTCCTAAATCGAAACACTGTGATCTCACTTTTCTTATGAATGTGTTCAATCAATAAAGATATGAAGGGGACTATATCCGTAACTGGGTTAAGTGGGGAAGCCAAAGTAATCTGCATGATGTATCAATACTTCTTGTGAAACTAGACCTGGTGCATAAAGCTAGACCAAGGCAAAGAAGTTGTAGTTCTACTGTGTGTCTCCAAGTGTTGTTAATGTAATAAACAACCTCCAAAATTTGGTCTACACTTGAATTTTGGAGTCTACTATGGATCTTGTGATCATTTGTTTTTCATAGTCATTTTATGATCAATTGATGCTTTTTTAAGTGTTCTAATCTTCATCTCAAATTGTAAGTGTCGAAGTCACCTACTTACAAATGCTTAGTTTGCAACAAGTTCATGATCACATTCTTTTATGAAAGCTTGAACATGCATAAAAAAATTCCATCAAGATAGTGCTTGTGTAATGGTCAACCTATGTTGATAGTCAATTTTCACTTTCATTGACAGTCTCTCACGTTTGGTTGCGATTGTACTTCTATTTCAGTGAGTTTTCCAACTTGTTTCTTTTGCGCACCTTCACTTTCACAAGTGTCACTTTCATGTTACAAATATCACTTTTTCTTGTTTTCACTTTAATATATTTTTTTCATGTTATCTTTGCTCTAGCATGTGTCATTTTCAATGTCGTTTGCATTTTGCAAGTGTCATTTTCACTTTCCTCTTACTATCGCAAGTGTTGTCTTTGGGACATGGGAAGTGTTGCATGTCGCATAAGAAGAGATATGGTTTGTTTCAAGGGGTAAATTTGGTGCTCATGAATCCAATTTATCATATAGACATGTATTATACTCATTCCTAAATTTTTATGCTCTATTGCACAAGTGTCGTCACTGTCGTCGTAAAGTGTACCTTAAGTGTTGCACTTGGAGGAAGTTGTTGTATTGTCTTCACATTAAGGGGGTTGTAATGTTCTTATCTTCTAAGTGGTAAAAAAAAATTCACCGACTATTATGAGTGTGTTATCATGTTCAATTTTTTTCCTTACTCACTTGGACCTCATCGATCCCACACAACCAAACTCTAAAAACTTCTTACCCAAGAAACTTGGCTTCACTAAACCCTTTTGAACTATGAACTCCGTAGTCTCAACCCTCAAGCTCAAACATTGCCTCTTGGAACTACATAATGCATAGTTCCTACCTTTTAGGACTACGCATTGCGTAGTCTCAGTGATCAATCTTACCCTTGAGCTCCAAAACTATGCAGATCATCCTCCCAGTCATCTCCTTCTGCACATTGTGCAATATCAAACCTCAAGCTTCCATCGTAACTCCTTGAATTATGCAACTTCACAATCCCTATGCCCCTCTCTCTCCAAAACTATGTAGTGGGAAACCTCAAGCCTCAAGCCTCAATCCTACCTCCTATAGCCCCTCAATTTCATAAACGCACTACCTTGGCCTTCTTGAACTGCACACTATGTAGTGTCAAGCCTGAATCCTAACCCTTGACCTCTGGAACTACGCACTATGCAATCCATGAGCTAGTCTCTCAGGCTAGCACCCAGTTCTAGCCTAGTTAGTGACATTCATGAAACATTTTAGACTAGGATTTTTCAGATTGATTCCGTCTCCTCATGAATGGTTTCTAGGTCCAGGTAGTACATCATCTCATGGAAAGATGATTAAGAATGAGAAGAAGAAGGAGACCATGTTGAAAGACACCCATGCAAATGAAAATACAAGTTGATCATTGAATGGGAAGATGAAATGACATAAAATTAGGACAAAAAATAAAGTTCGGGGTCATAGTAGAGACTCCCTACCTTTAAGCCTTATGGAGGATGAAGAAGAAGAACATGCACCACCTTTCAAGAAGACACAATATAGAAGCAGAAAGAATGGTTTGGAATTTCCATATCATCATCCAATCCATGTCATCCATGTCATGTCATGTCTTTTGGAGGTGTCATGTTAAGATGTTATAAGAGTCATAATTTTCCACATAATTTTTGGATATCATTATGTAATTTTTAATATATGAGAAATATGATCTAAATTTGAGCTCTAAGAGTCATCTATAGAATGTGAAAAGTCATGGAGTCAAAAGATCATATGGAAGTCAAAGAGTCATGAGGGTAGTCCAAGAGTCACAAGGGAGGTCAAGAGTCACCCCATTTGTTATATATACCCCCTCATAGATCATGCAAAGGAATTTTCACCTTGGATACTCCTACCAGGAATTAGAGAGGAAGATAGTTATTTTGGAGGAGAAAGTGGTTGCTATAACACTCCATTATTGGAGTTAGTGGTGTTCATTATACTGATGTATCTTGGAATTTTTGTTTAATTTTTGAAGCTCATTGAGCCAACACACTTTCATGTGTATGTCATAAATAGTGTAAGACTATTCATTGAATGTTTGTGATGTATGTTTTTTTCATATGTATTGAAGAAATTTAACTATTTCGGAGGCTTTGGTACTTATCTTATTGAAGGTGTGTTATATGCGTTTTAACAATTGTTGCTTCTATGTGAATTATTTTGCTAGTTGATCAATAATTCATCCATATGTATTATATTTGTACTATTACTTTTCTTTTAAAGGATCACTTTTTTCTCTCCTCCAATAGAATAACATTGATACATGTTGGCTTGTTGGGGCCTGACCTAGGTTCAGAGTTAATTTAGACAAACAAATCTCGGTACTACTGGCCCTTTTGGCAACATCCCACAGAGTGCGGACTGAGGTCTCACCCGAAGTAGTATGGGAGGGTGCTACAAATAGGTTTCCGTGCCCTGGAGATGTCTGATGAGTTTAAGTGGTCCACGGTTCGACCTTGCATGCAAGTTGTTACACACACCTTCCCATACCTCGCAGTAGGCTGATATACTGCCTTTGCGCAACCCTACCAAGGGGTTGAACATCGTTCTTTACATTATTACCCAAGACCACAATGGTATTCCAACGTTAGTTAATTAACTTATCCTACTTGAGTGCTTAAGCATACTTAACAATATAAACCATTCATACAGGTGCGCATAGTAAATAAACAATATATTTGCAAATTATATCAATAATTCATTAACCTAAGAATAGAAACACATAATTATGATAAAACTTCTCTTTATTAATTCCTTCCTCTATTAAAGACTCGACTCCGCCCTACACACTTAGCTGCAGGGGTCCGCACACTCAGCTGCAGACTACTAGGCCTCTGTGTACTCAACTGCAGAGCCTTCTCCTACTCTATGACCCAAAGACACACTTTACACTCGTGACTCAACCACTTAGACTTGTTATTATTTTCTACCATTCTCTTTACACTTAGAGCCTTGCTCTATTTATATAATCCATACAATCCCATGGTCCGCGGACCATGGGTAGGTCTATCTAGCTGACATTACATTACAAAACTGGGGCTGATAACCCTGTGACTCTATCATACTTTCACGCCCCGTGCCCACAACTTTCGGAGCTTTACAACAAAGTTTAGTCGAAACTTGGGCTTTGAGCCCCAAAACATGCCTTGGGGGGATTCCATGCCCAACAGGCCCCCAACATAAACATCATGACTAGCCCTCAAGTCACTCTATCAGCACTGCGATCTTTGCACAGCGTCCCTCCAACTGTTCTCAAAATGCATGAAGGTCAATAGCGCACTGAGCTACTTGATGGATCCGCTGCATACATTGTTTTGAGACCACTGTGTCTAGGGTGCTTCTCTACATCAATGTGTGCATCCCCTGTATGTTCGCGAGATTGCCTTCGATGTCTGCCATGATGGTGAAGGCCTCATCGATCCAAGGCTAGATGCATGCTTTTAAAACTTCCTCCTTATGTCTTGTCGCGTCCACCTGCTCCTTCAGTGCTTTCGCCTACCGCATCCTTGCAAGCCGATGGGTGAGGACCTCTATCTGCGTAGTTCCTCGGACATTGTCATACTATTGTTGGATTTCTCACACCTCTGTCTCTAAGCGTTGGATGTTGGGGTCCTCCTGTAGAGTTGTGAGGACCTTAAGTGATTCTTCCAACATGCTAGTGTAGTCTTTCACTGCACCTCCAATTTCCTCCAATCCCTTTGTGATAGCACTGGCATGCTACTCTCTAACTTCTAGGGGAGTGGATGGTTGTGCCTATAACCGTAGCTCAGTGATCTAAAGCTTCAACTCTAGCTGAACCTTTATCGTTTCTTCCCTGGCCTCATGAACGCCTCCTGCTAACCTGTGGATTTGCACCTCCGCTAGTAGATCTGCTAGGATGGCCAGCTCTGGGACGCTTCAGCAAGCGTCGCCTATCACCTACACCAGATGTTGATTTTGTGACACTAATTCATCACGATGCAAGCTGAGTTGTTCCATGTTTATCTTCTGCTCACTAAGGACTTGGAGAGCGCAACTCTCCCTAGCGCGTAGCTCTACCGTTATTCCATCCTACAATAGATATAATGTCTCACGTGAAAGGG
The DNA here is from genome assembly GCA_031772625.1 of Pinus tabuliformis. NCBI lineage: Eukaryota > Viridiplantae > Streptophyta > Pinopsida > Pinales > Pinaceae > Pinus > Pinus tabuliformis. The sequence continues at coordinate 731,136,482 of CM062804.1, forward strand.
AAACTAGGTTAACATCAAAACCTTTCATCGTGCTAACCAAAAACCTATCAACCTCATTCGATGTTACTAGAGCCCCTTTTGCAACACTATTGTGCTCATTGTGTGCACGCGCAACATCTGCTCTGCTGCCGTGGATTCGAGTATGAGGTTGGTTGAAAGGGTACCAAATTGAGGGGGGTGTGCATGTAATTCTTGCAACTACGCTCTGAGGGTCCCCAACACAGTTTGGTGCTCCTGCATGAAATCTTAAAGAGCCTCATTTGTGACATCATGCACCATCTCACCGATGTCATGTAGATCACCCTCGATTAGGGTGACCAGGTCGATGGACAATTTTGAGGCCTTGACCTTCTTCCATGACCCTGACCGCTTTGTTGGGTGTTGGCGCTTTAGCTATGTGGACGCGGTTCGACGGTCTGCACCTCCTTCTTCTATTTTTCCTTCCTCTGCCTCCTACCCTTGTGAAGGCGTTGTTTGGCCCTCACTTGCCTTCAAAACTGATGCTACTGCTGCAGCCTTTTCCTGCCCAACTACTTTTTGTGTCGCGTCCTGCGCTGCCCACACTTCAGTTGCTGTCGTTTCCTTCTATCTTTTCTCAGCCAACTTTGTGATGGGTAGCTTGGCATCGTCTTTCTTCTTTTACACTGCCGACCTCTCAAGTTCTGCATTGTCTAGGGCACGCCATTCCAGAGGCCATGCCTCCAAGACACTGAAAATTGTGTCGTCAGTGGCTACAAAAGGTAGCTTAGTCCACTACTGCATCAGATCCTTATGTGCCCTGATATAGATGGTGTGCATGTCTACCTTTAATTCTGCAAAACTCTGCAGACTGTTGTAAACCGTGGGCGACAACTGCGACTTACGGTTGATCCACATTTGGATGTTCATCTCCATGAGCACCCAGAAGATCTTGTTGTCGCGTACCCTTGTAGCATCCTTCATGGCCCAAAGCGAAGCGTACTTAGCGGCCTCTGGTAAATCTCTGTCAATTATGGGGAATTGACTATCCTTCGGTAATTCCCCAGCTATTGTTTTGGGAAGTTTTAGTGTCTACGGATAATTTCTTAAACCCCTAGACTAGTAGCTAAGTCTAGAACAACAGTGCAAAGCATTCTCTACTTTTTCTATGACCAATAGATTAAATAAGAGGTAAAGAAGCCTACCAGTAGCTTTTGCTTACTCCTTATCTCCCTTGACCAATTATGTCACTCCTCTCCATACTTAATTGCTTAAAGAGTACATGCACACAGGCAGAATACGAAAATCGATCAAATCATATGATAATTATCTATTTATTAAACATAGCATGGAATCAAGTACATGATACACATATGAAAGCATCAATGGAAAATACAAGCATATGGAAAAAGCTTCGAACACTTTATTAGTAAAATGAAGAGTTACAACTCAATTTTCTTGATTCAGCATCACTCCTCCAGTTCAATCCTATCCTCTCTTCATAACAAGCAAGACATTTTGACATCATTACATTACTTGAAATCAACTCAAGTCTCATACTAACAACATCTCCCTATAATTCAATGATTTCTAGTCCCTGATCACTTAGATGAGTGGTCTTTTTATAGGTGAATGAAGGAAGTTATGCCATAAATTGTGATAATGAATGACCTCCCAAACTTATAATTTAGCTCCATGGAGGAAGGGATAAAGGGATTGATGTTCCTTAACTCCCTACCTCATCCAAATTCGAGCCCAAAGGAGTAGATAAACTTGGGAAACTTCTAGATGCATCTGATGGATAAGAACATTCCCAAACCCCAACGCAATATTTCTCAAATTCACCCAACGTAGGCCAAAGAGGGCTCAAGTGCACTACAAAGTACCCTAACAATGTATGGACTGCATTGCATCGCACCCTAATGAAGGCATGTTTGCGCTGATCTTCTTAGAGGTAATTTTTGGATGATTTCAGTCATGGAACTTCTCTAAAAGTTAGGAATTCTGACGGTTGACTTCTTTAGGGCATGTAACAACTAAATTATGGTTTGATGGGCCCTAATAGTATTGATTTGTAAGTTGGGTTTGATGTGCCCAAATGGATCTATAACAATGAGCACTATGGATAGAAACAACCATGCATAGTGGAAGGTTTTACCCTGCTCATGGGCTTCACGAAAACTCTCTAGGAATTCTGTGCAGAGGAATTCAAACTAGTTAAACTGGACCCCTTCCACGCACTGCTCTGCCAGTACGACCACCAGCACAGGTACCTCGTCGGTGCAGCACTTACGCATAACTTTGCCTGTGAGGATTTGGGTTGCTGCGCGAACTGCTTTGAAATTGATGTTGGAGATGACGTAGCCCCTCTTCTTCTTTTCCATCTTGTACTTTAGCTTCATGGCTTCCATGAGTGCCAAATCACTACGCTTTCCTTTTGATATGGTCGCGGGGTCCTTTCCTTTGTATGGAAGCTGGGAAACACGATGAATTAGTTTTGCTATGATGGGGATGGGCTCCTCTAGCCATAAATATCCATCATGCACCAGGCAGAGCAGGTTCCTGATGATGAAAATGGTTATTGGGGGGCGATGGAAATGTGACACCCAAATTAGGTTCAGCAACCCTGCCTTTTCCACACCATGAAACCACTTCCATGGCTCTAATGTTGTCACCACCCCCGCAATGTTTTGCTTCATGAGGTTTCCAGTCTCAAGGTGAGGGAACTTCTCATGGTCAGCGATGCCCCAATCTTCAAATTTCATGGTCAGCATGCGGCCCAGGTGCATGCCTTCAAACATAATGCCATCTGGGAGGAGTGGGGTATGGAGCAAACTCTTGGTCTCGTCCAGGTCCTTGGGCACTTTGGCCTTCCCTTTTTGCATGGGGACATAAGCGGGCAGCTTTGTCGTAGAGTGGGTAGGTTGAGTATCCACGTCCATGCCTTCATCTTCTTCCTCTATGATGATAAGGACCTGCAGATCTTCATCTTCTTCATCTATTTCTATAGTGACAACGTTCCCTTTCTCCTCCATTGACAATTTACTACACAGCGGGTTCCACAAGGACACACGTACGGGAGCCATTGCTTGTTTATCCTTCTTGGGTCTTGGCATGCGTGGTGATTTCGGGATCTCTACCATAATCCCGACACCTTCTGGAACATCCTCCACAATTAGGGCCTGCGCAACCTCCTCTGTGGTCACCTCTTCTATCCCCATACCATCCTTAGTTGTTGTCATTATAGCTGTGCAACAATCTATAACTCATGAATTCAGGGGCTTAATCGATGCTTGACTCACAATACTCAGGGCTCTGCTCAGTCGCTCAATTCGCAAAATACCAAGTGTTGTTTGTTGGGTAGTCCTTTGTCTTTTATAGCAGTGTTTGAATTTGAATTTGACCATTCCCCCCAATTCTAGTTCATTAATTCTTTCATGGTGGCAGATTTTCCAAAATCTTGCCCATAACTTGTGTCTTAAATTTCTACCGCCCACTCCATTTTGCCTCAAGTCGAGCATCCCATAATGAATAGTGACTTCAATGGTCACTTTCTGGCCAACCCGCGTGCAGAAGTAGAGAGTCACAAGGTCTGCGACCCCATAAGCCAGAATAGTTTATAGTCCCGCGCTCCCTTCCAACTGCCTAAAGTGCTAAGACTGTCCTTCCCTTGGCTAGTCAGGTGCCCACACCACCCGTATGGAGATCCATCCTGTCCTCCATCACGGTTTTGGGAGAATCCCCACCTTTTATTGTTATGATCAGCATCATGCACTTCACCATTTGCAACGCGCTACCTTGGTCACTATGCTTAACAATATGCAGTCCAAGCCAAGGCATCAGACTAATCAATTCATGGTGATAATTCTCAAACTTGTCAGCATGATCGTACGCAACTTGCCTTATTATCCTAGTTTTTTCGACGAGAAAATCTTCCTTGATCTCGTCCTCCAGCTACTTCTGCCTCCATTAGCGTGCTTTTCTTTCTTAATTGTACCCTTTCTTCTTCAAGCTCTTGGAGTCTAAGACTTCCCTGTTGGATTTCTTCCTTAAGTCCCATGTGTTCCATTTCTTGCAGTTGTGTGAGTCCTCCTTTCCAGGCTTCATGAACCATCGTATCTATGGGTGCTGCTATGCGCAGACTAGGCTTTGCATGCTCCATAGGGATTACAACATCTGCTTCATACTTCAGCTTCGGAAGTGCCTGCGCGGTCAGGGTTTTGCACATGGTCCTATAAGCCCATAGAACCATTGGTACGTGCAGGTCCCAGTCAGTGCATTTCACATGGTGGACGTTGTTCAGTACCTCACATACTTTTTCAAAGGCTTCCATGCAGATAATCTTTAATGCGTTTGGTTATCATACTTCTTGGTCATCGTTTGCACCATCATCTTGCTTGTTCCTGCTTGTTGGTCGTGTTTCCTATCGTGAGGATGGTGTGCGTTCGTGCAGGTTGAACATCATATGGCTGTACCCATTTGGAGAGGTGGGCGCACAGACAGTTTCATCCATCATACTTGGCTTTCATCCACATCTATAACTTCCCAAATCGTAGGTGCATCATCCTTCTGCATCCACGCCAGTTTTCAAAATTTTGCTGGTACGTATCCCACAACCTTGTGGGCGTACGACACAATGCCCATTATAGAGCATCGAACCACTGTTGTTCCGACACTTCTCTTTCAAATTTGTTTAGGAAATCATCCACCTCTGTCAACCTATCATATATAGCTAGATCTCTTACCTTTGTTTCCATGTAGCGCAGTGACCTTATCATCATGTTGTAGTTGAGTGTGGTTACCTCGTGTAACCGATTCTGCCATCGTTCTATTTCCTCGTCCGAATCTGAGGTGCAAAAGCTTTCACTCTCCCACGAGAGACTGCCATCCGTTGTTGGATTCACCCAGTCCTACTCCTGTGTGATTATCTTGTAAATACATTCTAGATCATCGTCACTATCGTATTCGCGCACCGGCTCTCTGTAGCGTGATCCTTACATAGGGTCTAAAGGTACCACTACGCGCAGTGACTTTTTTCAAAAATAATCTTGCGCTTATTTAGATTTATCACTCCATTCATGTCAATGGCCCAATCTATTCCCAGTAGCGCGGGATATGGATTTCTATCATCAATAATCTCTATCACTTCGAAATTTGCAAGTGTGCTTGCACCTTCGAGATCCACCATTATTCCCTGCAATCTCCCCATAGGTAGGATCTTTTTCTAGTTCACCATTTGCAATTGAATAGGAGACCATTGCAACGCAGGCCTGCCCATGCACTCCCATGTCTAATTTTGCAGGATGTTCATGTCCGATCCTAGATCCAAAATCACTTGATCCATTTCATATTCCCCAATGTACACGGTCAATCTCATCTCTCTTCCTGTTCATGTTGTTTGCTTCCCAATATTCCGAACTATGCGCGGTTCTCCTGGCACGGTCCCAGCACATCTAGTTATGAGTTCTTGTAGTCCCTTCATAGCCTTACTGTCGCACAGCAACTTCATGCATGTCTCCAAAAGGTAGTGAGCATTGATGGGTCCATTTATGGTTCCATTTGGTCTTTACTACCTGAAGTGGAGGCCTCCTTGAAGCTCTTCTTAGCTTCCATGAATGTCTCCTTAACACGCTCCAAATCAAATTTTGGTTCCTTTGTTGGAGCCTTGTGAACCCAGGCACCCTCTTCAGGCTTCTTGCCTTTGTCATCTCCTATCATGATACCACTTCAGATCATGATATCAGGTCTTCCTCGCGTGGCTCAAACCTCATCATTTGCAGGTTCTGAGTCGGGGGAGGTTGGATTTTTCCTTTATCGCGCAGCTTCGCTATTAGCGTGGGACAATCCTCTATCTCATGATCAAAGTGGGTACAATATAAGTATGATGCTCGTGTCAGATTTGTACAATCGTAGGCATAATGCCCTAGCCCTTTGCAATTGTAACAAATCAGCTGGTCGTGACCTCTTCATGGTCCCATTCCACCTCAACCTCGTCCACGCCCCTGAAATCCAGTGCGTGCCATTCCCACATTTTGATCGAGAGCTCATGTTTTGGTCTGAACTTTATAGGTAGGAGTATGATCCATCATCAGTTCATAACTTCTATAGGTACGCTCATCGTGGCCTACTGACCTACAGAAATTATAGAACAATTGTTGGGAAGTCTGTATACTTCTGTAATAGATGGCAGTTATCTGTAGCATGCTTCCCTCCTATCTGACAAATCATGTACCATAATGTAGGCACCGTACTCGGTCCTTCTTGTGCCTCTGGTCTCAATGGCATTGGTCCTCGTCCCGCCAGGTAGTTCGCAAAGACTGGACAATGTTCCTTGTCATGTCCTTGGCCCTTGCATTTTACGCACCATACCTCCTCACATGCTTCTGGGCAAGCTGTCATGTCCTGTTTCAAACTCTGCATCTCAAGGCACAAGCTTTTCAATTGCGCATGCATCTATTGGACTCCCAGGTTAGGATCTTGTATCGGGGTCTCATGCAGTCTCATTATGATTTCCAAGGCCTCGACTTGAGTGGATAGCTTTTGTTGTGACAGTACGTTCCTTAGATGCAGCATTAGCAATGCTACAAACCATCAGTGGTGCTGCCCATCTGTCAACGTCATGTTGCCATCACGAATCATACCCTTCAGTCTCTGATCCAGCTCATAGGGGGTCTCACTTGGAAGCATCACGATTTCCTTAAATCTGATGATCAACTGTGTCTCTTATTTTGGCCTACTAAATTCCCTATTTAGCACAGTTTGGATATCTGCGATCCCTGCATTTGGATTGTCATTAGAGTGCTTAATGTACCATGTCAGTGCGCAATCCTTCAAAGCGCTTACCAGCATTGCTTTCTTTATATTATCATCCGTGACTCCCTACACTTCCCATACAGCCTTTAAAACGAACCAAAATTGGTCCAGATCTTCATTCCCTACTCCTTTGAACACCGGAAATTTTATCGTGCTTGGCATATTGAACTATGGTGGTGGCGGTGGTCGTGTGGGCGAATATTGGGGGTGAAGATGGAAAAACTGGCAGTGGTGTAGGTGGAAGTTGTATGCATGGAATTCACTGGCTTATCAAACTAATCGAACTCCTTAGTGAGACCTTCGTGAGCTCTTCCTCGCTTTCTCGTGGAGGTGAAATCACAGGGCTAGTTTCTATTTCTACGCTACCTTCATTTCTTTAGATCCTCCCACTCCGTGTAGCCCCAAACATCAATTTATTTACATAACCCGCTTTTCACACAGTAGCATCTTAATCCAAGTGTTCAAATATTTAATGTACTTACTTTGCGGTCCTTTGAGAAAGCGTAGTTCTACATTACTATAACTGACTGAAGTATCTATCATGAACTCGGTGATAAATCCCCCTATAATTTGATCGAGCCAATGGTCGATAGCATGCGTGATCTTATCTTCTGATGCTTCCAGTTTGTGCACCAACTCTGTAGTCCACACAATAGATTTGTCGAGCCTACACCTTCCCTGACTATCTGCTAGCTTTGCGATCCACTCATACAACTCAGAGGGGAAGGATGCAAAGAAAATTTCATGGATGTTCATATATAAGTAGCAATCTAACCACTCTTCCTTCAATAATCGTGAATTCCTATTTTCCTGTGCCGCGAACTCGTGAATCTTCCTGTCCAGCCACTCTTCAATTCCTTTCTTTGTTGGCTTCCAATGATATGACATCAGACATCCCTTATGCAGATCCCAATCCTAGCAATGGGAACATTTGTCAGCTTGTTTGGGCCTAACCCAGGTTCATAGTTAATTTATCCAAACAAATCCCAGTACTATTGGCCCTCTCGACAACAGTCCGTAGAGCGCAGACTGAGGTCTCACCCGAAGTAGTATGGGAGGGTGCTAAAACTAGGTTTCCACACCATGGAGATGTATGATGAGTTCAAGTGGTCCATGGTTTGAACCTACGCACAAGTTACTATGTGCACCTTCCCATACCTCGCATCCCGACATACAGCCTTCACACAACCCTACCAAGGGGCTGAACATCGTGCTCTACATTATTACCCAAGACCTCAATGGTATTCCAATGTTAGTTAATTAACTTTTCCTACTTGAGTGCTTTAAGTATACTTAACAATATAAACCATTCATATAGGTGCGCGTAGTAAATAAATAGTATATTTGCAGATTATATCAATCATTCATTAACCCAAGAACAGAAACACAAAATTATGATAAAACTTCTCTTTATTAATTCCTTCCTCGGTTACAGACTCGACTCCACCCTGCGCACTCAACTGCAGGGGTCCACGCACTCATCTGCAAACTACTAGGCCTTTGCACACTCAGCTGCAGAGCCTTCTCCTACTCTATGACCCAAATACACACTTTACACTCATGATTTAACCACTTAGACTTGTTATTCTTCTCTACCATTATCTTTACACTTAGAGCTTTGCTCTATTTATACAATCCCATGGTTCGCAAACTATGGGTAGGTCTATCTAGCCGACATTACATTACAAAAATAGGGCGGAAAACCCTATGACTTTATCACACTTTTGCACCCCATGCCCGCAATTCATGGGGCTTTACAACAAAGTTTAGTCAAAACTTGGGCTTTGAGCCCCAAAACATGCCTTGGGGGGATTCCATGCCCAACAATACATTCTGCAACTGAACATTCCATAAGGCATACTCACTTGTGCATTTGAAAAACCATATACATTACTCTCTTTTGTTGACCATCAAATCCAAGGAAAACCTCTAAGAACATATGGCAGCCATGCCTTATTTTCGAAAGGGATCCCATACTAAACATGTATGAATAAAGAGAACCCATGTTTCCTGGAAGATCTCTGTGCTTGGTTTTCCATAAAGATTGTTTATCAGAACATCTAATATTTGATAAAATTTCCTGAGTGACCTAGTGTTGTAAATACCATCTATTTTGTGCCTAAACTTGCTTGGATCTTGCCACCAAGACTTCAACACAACCTTTTTTTATTCATCAAAGCTAGTAAACCATATGCTATTTAAAGTCTCATGGTTTTTGGGAAGCTTATAATTTTTCAATGTCCGCTACTATAAATGATGCCACAAGTTCTCCCTTATCACCTTTGATTTCACACTTCTCTTCTTTTGTGTGCTAAAGTATCCACTCTATAGTCTCTACACATGGGAATACTAGTGGGTGTGCAACAACCTTATGCAGCCAAGAATTATTTACATTAATATACACCTAGAATTCCTCTTCATATTATGGGATTTATTTCCTAGAAAACTTTGAATAGATATCACCCCAGGTAAGCTTCATAGTATTATCAATATAGCAATAAATATCACCATATACAAACAATTTAGGATGGATTTTCCCAACTCCCTCTATGTTGCTTTCCACCCTACTAGAGCTTTTGCCAAATCTTCTTATGATAGATGGAACCATCTCTCTGGAAGAAGAGGATATATTGATGCAATATAGATCAATTATACCTGAAATATCAAATATATTAATTAGTGAAGCAATATGTTAGATTATGTCAATTCAGATCACTAATTACAAATAAAAAACATCATGATGTAGGTAATGTTTTGGGATGGTAAAGTTAGTGATATGAATTCTCTTTGCTACCAAAATTAACCAAGATCTTTTACTTTTGTGATGTTAGCATAGTTGTATGTGAAAGAGTATGAAAAGCCACATGTGCATATTCTAAATAAGAGGAAACATAATGATGTCAACCATGAAATCAAAGAACACACACACCTTGATAACGAAGTTCACCCAATATTGACTATGTCTCTAGTCGCGGTGTCAAGAGTCAGGAAGTCGCTTCATTAAATATTGCAAGATAATGATGAGTACATGGTGCATTATTTTTCATTACAAGGATAAATTCCCTCAACTAGAGTGGCATGTCTCTCCATGAGATGTTCTCCTATAGGAACTCTCACTCATATGGGCCCTCCTTTAGCATGACAAGATATTAAATTCTCACATGAAGTGGCATACAAGTATCCTTCAACATAATGGTAAATAAGGATCTCAACATCAAAATCATCATCTTAGAAAATAAAAAGAAAGACATGGCATCACTACATCATATACCTCAACTTCCAGTGATAACCTAAAATTGCAAATATATGCTGAAGAAATGGACTACACCATTGAATTCATGGCGTGAAATTGTGTCATATGACTATAAACTTGATCCCTTTCTGACACTATCAAAATTTGGATCCTCGGGAATCTCAAATATTCACTAAAGATTCCTTCTTGTTGGTTGACTGGAATTCTGCTACTCAGATGACAAATCTAACTTCATCACTACACTCCTTGCAAAAAACTAAGTACAATGAGTATAAAGTTATCCTAGTTATGAAATTGTCAAAATTTGGCCCTTAGGGAATCTTTTAGATTCCTCATGATTCCACAAAGATTCCTCTCTGCAAGTTGACTGAAGATCTACTACTCAGATGAAAAATATGACTTCACCACTGCGCTCCTTGCAAAAAACTGAGTAAAATAAGTATAAAGTCGGTTTGGTTATGAAATTGTCAAAATTTGGCCCTTAGGGAATCTTTTAGATACCTTTCATATTCCCCTACATTAGTGTTGTACTCCTCAGTTTCCATGCCTTCTCAGGGTTCCATCTCTGCATTGGGTTTCATACCACTTTTCCCTTGTGGCAAATATAAGTTTAAATAAAAAAAACTTGGCATTAATTTTTAAGCCTACCTTCCTAGCATTATGGTTGGTAGTGTTAATTTGTTGGGTCGTTGCGCTGTTTTTGTTTTAATTTTTGTTATTTTTGTTATTTTTAAAAAATATGGACAAAATTCGTTGGCCGAAATTTTGGGGTCAATGGAAAAATTAAATAAGAAACAATTTTTCCATTTTCGAACATCAAAAATTGTTGTCGCAAAGTTCCAAACTGTTGCCTCGTTAATTTTTTCCAAATGTAGTGGCTCCACCAGATTTAATCGGCCTTCCAAATTTAGTTGATGCTCTGCTAGCTTTAGCTAAGGGGCCTAGTTAACCAAAACTTTGACTTGCCATAACATTTGCATACGATGTCGGATTGAGGTGTTGTTTGCACCGTTGGAAATCTTGTAATGGTCTCTTTGATCTCACCTTAGCTTCATGGTAATCCAATAAATATTATTTTTGAGCCTTTCATGAGCCCTATTTGATCTCTGAGTGTTTGGGAAGCCACCTGGAACATTCCTCCCCACTGAGGATCTTTTGGTCCTCCAAAAGCATGAACATAATCTACAATATATTGTGTTTCCTTGTTTTCACAACAAGTGCCTTGACAGGCCACACTTCCTTCTCCTTCACCTTTGTTCTTCGGAGAAATAGGTGATGAGCCGACACCTGCATCCTCTGCAAACCTGTCACACAACATTTGCAAACTACATGTTCGATTACATGACCCAAGCATCCCCATACTTTCCAAGAGTTTATATGACACACTATTTGGTCAAGCATACATCATAATAGAAACAAATACCCTAGCTACAAAAAAAAGCCCAAAACATCATTATGTTGCTTTCATAAGCGATGAAAAATACATTATCACTTTTACAGTTATATCGCAACAAATGATTTACAAAATGCATCCATGACAAGCTACTATATTTAGTAAAACCATCTCTCACTAATCAAAGTGAATGGGTCCTCTATCTATGGTGGATTCGCTTGTTGAACATCTTCACCAGCTAGTTCCTATACAGACGCTTTGTCTTTGAGATGTTGTTCTAGATGGAGCCTCCAACATGTGGCTCTTTGATGTCCATATTTTTTGCAATGACTGCAAAAAATCTTCTTCCTTCGGACCTAATTAAGCTTCTTCCTTCCCTAATGTGGAGACGTTCTTTCACTTTTCATCCTCTTTCTTGTTACCATTCTCTTCCAGTACTCAACAACCACATGGTTATACAAGCCACAAAAACTCCATGGTTTTTTATGCCACAAATTTTGTTCACCCCTGACAATGTGCTTGTAATAAAAAATAGCATTAGCATAATGAGACTTTTTATACCTCTCTTGGTTGTCTCTAGTGGAATCTTGATGATGAGAGCTATCCTTAGCTCTTCATCTACATTTTGCACTTTCATGGGAGGATTGTGAGGAGTTCCCATCATCCTCTTTCCTTGATGGTTTTGACAATGCCTTGGAAGCTTCTACTACCTTCAAGCACTCTCCTTCAATGTATCCCAATCCTACAAATCAAGGTCTTTATACAACCTCCAATGACTGAGTCATTCCTTGGACATTAACACCAATTCCTCCTCCTTTATATCCCATCTTGATAAGGAGTCTCATGTTGGTTCCTGAAATGGGTACTTCAAGGCTTCCAAAAGAAATATCGTCATGTGAAAATGAAATTGAATAACTACCAACATTGTTTACCTCAGTTGTCAATTCTGATGTAGGTGTTGATGGGTTTGCTAAACCTTCATTGCACTTCAAATTTTCTAAGGCTTCTTCTATAGCTCATACCTGAAGCTGAAATCTCTGCTTATCCTTGTTTTTCTTCTTGTAGAAGTCTACTAAATTCAACATTCTATGCTTGAAGGCTATTATTAATCTCCTCATTTGAGTGATGAGAAGATGAAAAAGAATAAGAATGTTCACTCGAGGAGGTAGATGGAGCATCATCCTCTACTCTTTCTTTCTCCTCTTCCTCTCTTTCCATTTTCTCCTCATAATATGAATACATTATATCTACCATGTTGGCCATCCTGTAGAAATCCTTGTAAAGATCTCTGTCATCCTTTATTTTCTTTCTAGATGCGCGTTTAACCATTCACACTTGCAATTGACATCAACAAGAATAATGCTTTGATACCAAACTTGATCTAGATCCTATTCACTACCGGAATTAACCAAGATATTTTACTTTTGTGATGTTAGCATAGTTGTATGTGAAAGAGTATGAAAAACCACATGTGAATATTTTAAAGAAAATGAAACATAATGAAAACCATCAAATCAAATAAAACACAACTTGATAATGGAGTTCACCCAGTGTGGGTTACGTCTATGGGATCGGTGTCAAGAGTGGGGAGGTCGCTTCATTAACTGTTGCAAGATGATAATGAGTACATGGTGCATTGTTTGTCATTACAAGGATAAAATCCCTGAATTAGAGTGACATGTATCTCCACGAGACATTCTCCTATAGGAACTCTCACTCATATGGGCCCTCCTTTAGCATGAAAAGATATTAAATTCTCACATGAAGTGGCATACAAGTATCCACCAATAGAATGGTAAATAAGGATCTCAACATCAAAATAATCATCTTAGCAAATCAAGAGAAAGACATGGCATCATTGCATCATATACCTCCACTTCTGGGGATGACCTGAAAATGCACAACTCTGCTGAAGAAATAGACTGCACCACTAAATTCGTGGTGCGAAATTGTGTCAAATGACTTTAAACTCGACCCCTTTCTAACATTGTCAAAATATAGACCCTCAAGAGTCTCAAAGATTCCCAAAAGATTCCTTCCCATTGGTTGACTAGAATTCTACTCCTCATTGAAAAATCTGACTTCACCACTGTGCTCCTTATAAAACAATGAGTAAAATGAGTATAAAGTCAGCCTAGTTCTAAAACTATCAAAATTTGGCCTTTACGGAATCTTTTATATTCCTCATGATTCCAAAAAGATTCCTTTATGCAAGTTTACTGAAGATATGCTTCTCAGATGGAAAATATGAATTCACCACTACTCTCCTTGTGAAAAACTAAGTAAAATGAGTATAAAGTTGGTATGGTCCAAAAAACTGTCAAAATTTGGTCTTTAGGGAATCTTTTAGATTCCTTGCATATTCCCCTGCATCAGGGTTCCACTGCTCAATTTCTATGCCCACTTAGGGTTCCACCTCTGCATTGGGTTCCATGCTATTATTCCCTTATGGAAAATATGAGTTTAAATAAAAAAAGTTGGCTTTAATTTTTAAGCCTTCCTTTCTAGCATAATGGTTAGTTGTTTTAATTTGTTGGGTCATTGGCCAATTTTAATTCTTTTTGGGTTTTTTTTAAATATAGACAAAATTCGTTGGCTGATTTTTGGGGTCACCGGAAAAATTAGGTAGGAGACAATTTCACCAGTTCTGACTGTCGAAACCTTCACCGCAAAGCACCAAATTGGTGCCTCATTCATTTTTGCCAAATTTAGCAACTCCGCCAAATTTCGTCGGGCTGCCAAATTTAGTTGGCGCTCTGCTAACTTTAGCCAAGGAGCCTAGTTGACCAAAACTTTGACTGGCCATAACTTTTGCATACAATGTCAGATTGAGGTGTTGTTTGCATCATTGCAAAACTTGTGACGAGATATTCAATCTCACCTTAGTTTCATGGTAATCCAAGAAATTTTATTTTCAAGCCTATCATGAGCCCTCTTTGATCACTAAGTGTTTCAGGAGCCACCTGGATCAGTTAGATTACATTATCATAGAATAAGACCTTATGCAAGTCACAATTTCATATTGTTTGAAAATTCATAATTTTGAATTACAATGATATTGAGGACTGCAAGTGAAACTTGTGACCTAATGACAAAGGGGAACCTAGTCTAGCCATAGATCTAGCTTATAGGGAAAATCAAAGTTCAAATTCCTAGTCTAAGTCATACTTTCAGATCACAATGTTAGTGAGGACTACGAATGTGATTTTCAACCTAAGAAAAGAGGAAACCAAGTCTATTCTCATATTTAGATCTTAGTTTCATTGTGAAGTGTATGTGTAATTTGTGACTTGGATGGTATAGGTTTCTCATGTTTGTCACAAATTTAGCACCCAGTGACATGTTGATGGTGTTGGACCCGCCAACATGTCAAGGGATCTCCCCGATAAGAAGTCCCAACTAGACCTCAGATTGTTTGGTGTAGGAGTCCCAGTAATGGATCATACGGTATTTCCTTGACCACGGTTGCTCACAGAGGCAAGTAAGATGTCCTTGTTGGTAGCAAGGGTGTGACATGTGCAGCAAGCCAAGGAAGGTGCATGAACGGTTCTAACAAACAGAGAGTGGGGTGAGTGCGTCCCTTGGATACCTGTGAAAGCACGTGACTTAGAAGGGAACACATGAGTGAAGATGCATCACAAACTGAAAAGCAAGTAAGCTAACAATCCAAAGTGATGGTTAAACCAACAACAAATCTGAGTGATATTCATACATACTTATACAAAAAGATTCCATACATGCATGCGTAAGAAAACAATACATATATCATCAGAGTAACCAAGATAGCTGAAATACAATAACAACATATGCATGAAACGTGTTGGCTCTATTATATTAAGAAGTGAAAGTTCCAATCATACAGTACAACCATGACCAACCACTAGTCGTGATAGCAGAACGTTATAGTCACTACGGCCTACTCCTCTAAAGAGATGCACTAGCTTTGCACTGTGGTGAAGCCAAGGCTCGCTACAATACTCTCCAAGATTTCTCTAAGATACTCCTATCAGAAGCTTGGATGACCAAAAGACTATACAATGAGTTATGAGGGACTATCTATAGAAAAGGGTGGGGAGACCCTTGACATTCCCCTTTGTGGATTTTCATCTACCCTCATGACTCTTCAACTACTCTATGACTGTTACATTTATCTATTGACACTTGAACTTCTACTTAACAAGACGTTACATACAATCTGCACATGTACCCATGCGAGACAAAATAGGCTTGAGCAAGCCATGCAAGACATCACTATGACTCAGACAACTATGGGAAGACTAGCCTTTCATCATCCTCATGATGGTCGATGGTGGTGAACGGATGCCAACCTCGGTAGTCAGTGATGGTGTCTGTGTACTCTATGGTGACATCTTTCTGGAAACGAACTCTTGCCTCTATTGCATCCGAGTACACTACTCTGGCTCCTCTGTCCAACTCGTCTAATAACATGTGCATCATCTTGAGTGTTGCTAGACTAGCGACAATTGATGCATGGTGTCTACACTAATTTCCAAGTCTGCATTGGTGGCTATGTGCATCAATTCGTCCAAGTACGAGTCAAGCTCCAGTCGTATTTGTGCCTTTTTCTTTGCCTCGATGAGTATCCCAGTAGATTGGATTGCATGTGCACGCACAAAAACATCCACGCTTCTAAATACCCTTGCATGGGAAGCTTGCAAACTAGTGAAGAGCTATGGGAGTTCTTCATAGTTCCAGATCTGACTCTGAATGCGTGCCTTCAACTCAACTACTTTGGGCATCATCATATTAGGCAAGTGTAACGAGGCTCCCTTGTATCTCATTGTCCATGTTTGCATGTGATCGATGACAACATGCAAGTTTGACAAGATACATGCTCTCCTAGCACAACGTCGTTGCCAACCATTGAGATGGACAATTGCCTTATGCATGGTACTTCATCGAGTATCACCTTCTTCAACTCTACTCGGGTGGATGTTGTAACCAATTCTCCTCCCTACTTGGCCGCTTTTTACTCCTTAGCCATTTGCTTGTTCTCTGCTATCAAGAACCAAATACTCAAGATAGTGGCTTCTGCATATGCTCTGGTAACATCGGCCACTGTTGTTGATTGCTTGTGCACATAAGATACGATCACTCATTCCTCAAACTACATAGGAGATGTGGGGTCATCCGGAGTAGACACTTTGCGCAATCACACAACTCTATGTTGCAACTCATCGAATGATATGTTGTGCATATCTTCTTTTAGATTGTCTCCAAGGATCTTAGTATCTCCTTGGTCGCTTGGAACCTACTCTACTTCCAGATCTGGTAAAGCTAGTGGGTAAACCTCTTGTTGGTAAGGCATGAGGTCACTGTCTTTCTCTAACTCTAGTTGCTCCATCCCTGTATCCATCTGCTCAAGTGCTCGTTCAATCGCTTGAGTGAAGTCCTGCGACTGCGACTGCTCACCCTATTTGTTTTGTGACAGTTGCTTGGATGAGTCTACTACCTGTACGGGCGTAGTTTCACCTACTGTGTATGTTGTTCCCCTTGTTGTATATGTCTTTTTTGCACTTCCTTCTCCTGTCTGCGCAGCTCCTATTCCTTCTGGAGTTGCTCCTTCAACTCATGCAACTCCTTCATTGTTTCCTCCATCCTCTATTTTTCTCTCTACCTTTGTGTGGCCCTCCTATCGTGATGTTTCCTCTTCACCTCTATTTCCAAAGTTGCTTTCTACACAAGTGGGTCTACCTTGAACTTGCATCTTTGTCTGCTTTGTGATGTCAACAATATTTCTCTTGCCTTTGTCACGTGCCAGTATGTTTACCTTTTCTGCTACTGCTCTCTTGGATGCTGCTTCACTAACCATTCCATAGTGATGTCGACCAGTTCATTGGGCCTAGAGAAGCTGTGAAAATATCTCCATGGGTCTTCCTTAGCCCAATGACATGCCTTGTGGATCCACGGAAACTGTAATCTCGCGTATTGATCCTTCACAAAACAATGCGGGTCATATGGGTTAAAGCTTATAGTGCCAAAAGGATATTTCTTGAACTCTTATGTTTCAGCATCCACATGCTTGAGATTTTGTATCTCATACAACCCAATCCACAACGGAAGAGTGGGCCAAGGTTCCTTCTTCTTTTGGTGAAGCCTAGCTGATAGTCATATCGAGATGTGGTACGGTACTTCTTGCATGAAGAGCTTGTCTATGGAAAACTTCAGAAAAACATGCAGAGCCTTCTCCACGTTGTACATCCATATGAAGGTACCAAGAGGTGAGGCATACCAATCTATTATGTCGATCAATGCCTCCTTTGTTGCCTTAGACATGCAAGGTGGATCCTGCTCAAATATCATCTTGTACACCAGGGTGATAAAATGATCTGAAAATTGTGTGATGACTCCTCGAAAGTTGCATTCGAAAAATAGTTTACAATAAGTATTGACAGAGGTTTTTGCTGGTGTCCATGCCCACTTCAAGCCCAGGGACTCCTGATGGGTATAGATTGTGTTAGTGTCGGTCTTGAGCCCTCCATCGGTGATCAAAAGCTCTTTGCATGTGCATAGGTAGGTGTCTCATCAGTATCAGTTTTGCATCCCGTTAGGCATGCCATAAAACTGATGGAGGAGCTGGTCCTTGTTCCCTTCTTGGCTTTGCTGGATCAGGACATATCATTTAATGAGCTTGTGTTACATTTTTTTTATTTTTGTCTTGAAGTCCCAAGTCTTAGGTCTAGGGTTTTGGTCAAAAATCACTGCAAGGTCATGAGTCAGAGGTCTAATAGTCCCCAGCAAGCCGGAAGGAGGTATGTAAATATGTTTCATGGATATTTTCATCAGGTACAGCTCATTTATACCTTGGATTTAAAAACCCTCTTTTTAAACCCAAGGTCATGTGAAATTTGCAAGAAATAAGGAAAATTTTCAAAATTCTTCAAAATGCCGGCAATAACCCTAGTCTCCTCGCCAGAGTCCATCAGATGGTCAACCTGCAAAAAGAACGGAGTTAAAGCACTCAAAAGATCAAATTCAGGACAAAGTGAACTCAAAACAATGTTAAAAGTGAATGTCAAAACAAAAACATTAGAAAGTGGGTTTGGTAAGTTAATTTTTTCAAATTGGGCCTATAAAGAGTAAATTTCCCTCTAAACAGCCTCATTATGCATTTGAGAGCTTACAAAAATGAGTGAGAGGTCAAAAGAGGCGATTTGCAGAAAGTTGGAGTCATTCTTAGGGGCGCGACCACTCAGGCTCAGTGCGCGACAAGTTGGGTGGGGCGCGACCACTCAGCGACCCCTCTGCAGTGTATTTTTCTAAAGTGCACGACCACTCAGGTAGGGCGCGACCACTCAGAGCAGGGGCGTGACCACTCAAGCTGTCTTCTACAGAACCATTCCACGACTAAATCGCCCTCTTGCTTGCTCAACTGATCGAGGTAGGGTCTTCTAGTGCGTTTGAATGCTTGGAACATGAAATGATGGGCTTGCATATATATGTTTATCACCAAGAAATGTAAGGAGAAATGGATTTGGGTGATTGCTTGTTCATGTAGGCAGAATGCTAGGGTTTGATGTTTGTTTCAAGGTTCTCATGGTCCCATTTGATGCCCTCCCTTGTTCCCCTTTTTCTTCACAAAAGTCATGCTATGTCTCTACTTTTATTATTTGCAAAGAAATCTAAATTTCCCCATCCCCTAATATCTAAACCCTACCCCTCCCTCAAACATATTTCAAAACCCTAATACCCCCATTGTGATATAAAAATACACACAGCAAAAAGAACAAAATGCTATGCAAGAAAACAAAATGATTATGCAAAAAGAAAAGCAATATGATGAAAAGATGCCAAAACAAAAATAAACAAAATGTGGCTGTGTATATAAACAAAAGCAAAGAAAATATTGCTATGTATATGTGACAAAAGGAATGTTGTTGTGTGTCCCAAAAAAAAAAACAACCAACCCTGTTTTTCCTTTTCCCTTCTATCCCCTAATATCCTTGTTTCAATACAACTTTTTTTTTTCCTGTTGAAGTTTTCAATGAAATCCCTTTTCCCCTATGACAAATGTAAAAGAATCCCTTGTTTCCCTTAGCATCAAATGTACATGAATCCCTTGAAAAACAGAGTATGCCTTATAATGTACAGTCAAAAGACAAAATCAAAGAGCAAGTTGTTGATGCTAGTGATCTATGCTGCCCCATACCCCTGTTATACATGTTGTCCCTTACCCCCTGTTGAGCATGTATATCCCTTCTCTTGGTTATTATCATCCATGTTTCCCTAATAAAAATATCTCTTTGCAAATGATTTCCCGGTGACTAAGATGAGATTATATGTTTGACAGTTTGTGAATTGTCCCTTAGAAATTCCCTGTTTTTACATATTTTCCCATTCCTTATTAAAAATCCCTCCCCTAACATTTCCCTTATGATTTTTTCCCCTTGAAAACAGCATACTTCTCAGTATTTTTGCAGGCAAGGGCAGCAGTTTACTTTATCTATTTTCTCCACTTTGCTCAAAAGCACCATGTCAACCACTGAAACCTATGAGCAAGGTGATGACCGGTCTTCTTCCACAGAGGTTGAGGTATAGCGGAGGCCTCGTAGGGGAGGCAAAGGTGGTCATCATAAAAGAGAGGAGCCCAAGAAATTTTGAGAGTTTTGAAGCATTTTTGGCATTTTTGAGAATTTTACAGGTTTTGGCCATTTGAGTGGTCTCACCCCGCGCGCGACCAGTCATGGGGAAAGCTCAGAACAGGGAAAACTCTACATTTTTGGAATTTTCATGCAAAAATACACTTTCCTATGGATGGGTTTCAGATTTAATTAAGATTTGGACTTCCAAAAGCTCAAAATACATGCAAATTTGACTTTCTGCCCCTTTTTTGAGTTGCAGAAAGCTGCCTTGGGAGAAATGACTTTTGAGGGGTCAAATCAACTCCAAATTCAAACATTCTGGTGGGGTCGGAAAGTAGACACGCAGACCTTTCCAACGAGCTATCTTGCACCTTATTTGGACACCGGGAAGGCCCTCAAACATAGCTGTCAATGCGCGCGACCAGTCAAAGTGAGGGGCGCGACCACTCAGGGAAATTTCACTGTTTTGACCAGTTCGGCCAACAAAACACTGTTTTTACTTTGGTTGACTTTTGAGGCATGTAAATGATGGATTTTTGTATAATTTTCATAGCACTTAGATACTTTTACTCTCCTTGAACACTTCTAGAAGTTTCCTTGATGTAAATGGTAAATATTTAATGCATGGATAGGTTTCCTAGGTTTTAGAGGCAAGTTGTTTTGACTGCCTATTATCTAGTGCTCAGTTTAGAATTAGTTGAAACAGCTCCTAGGAAGCTGAGCTCGACCCCTAGAGGTGGGGAAAGGAGTTAGATCATCTTTATTATGCCTTCTCTTGCTCATTTTCATGGTTGGACTCTTGAGGGAGAAGCTCCTATTGTATATTTTACTGGTATCTCTGCAATTTGAGGAAAAGGAAGACCAGGGTTTTTGCAGACATCATTGGGATTCTTGTGGACTCTTGTGTTGATGGTGTGTTCTCTTATTGTAATTGTAAGTGTGTTTATGTGTTCCATCTCTTTCTTTACTGCAGCTTATTAAACAAATGAAGTGATAAAGTTTGAATTCATGCTTGCCATGCTCAGCTTTCAAATTTGTTTAATGTTTATGTTTTCCACTGTCTAGAGAGGATTCAAAGTCATTGTTTGCCCTCTTTAGCTTCTCTGTTTTCTTCCTTGATCATCCATCTCAGCTAAAGGCATCAGCACAAACTCCTACCTTGCCCCAAAGACCCACCTGCAAAACCTGAGCTCAATCCCCGCACCCTGAATTGCACTCCCTCCAATTGCCACCAAAAACCCAAAAAACTTTAAATCAACCTTCCTAATCAGTTTACTAGCCTAATATCAGTGTTAACTTGTTGGTCATCTCACCCCATTGAAAATTTGCCGAGATATACCGGAGAGAGCCTTCTCATACCCCGTAGGGCTAGCTACGAGGTGAAATGGTTTGATGTTGCCTTGAAGGTTTACCTTCCTCAGCCTAGGGTGAAATCTCAAGCGCTAACATAGTGGCGACCATACTGGGGAAAACAAACTGATCTTTTGTTCATTGACGTGTTATTTCATAAGTCTTAGACGGAGCCTGAAGTTACGCCAGCTAGCCTTCGAAAACGCTCTTGTTTTACATCGGCGTTAGTAGATAAACACTGCTTCAGTCAATCTCCGTGAGCTTGTGAACGTAGCGCTTCATTGAATCTTTACCCCAGTACATGTATCAAGTTCAGATCTGATTGTTGATGGTGAAAAACGATCAGACACTTGAAAGGCTGAAATCATTCACTGGCGACTCCTTCACTGAAAACTCCAGAGATCAATGCTTCATGGTGACTTCACTGCAGAGAGATCAGTAGCTTTGAGCTTTTCAAGATGGATCGGATTGCAAGAAGATATGCTCCCTTGAGCCAAGATCACATTCCAGGTTTTCCGAATAAAATTCCAAAGGTAGATTGGTCAAGGAATTTGCCTATATTTAATGATGATGGTAAGAAGGATGCTGCTTTACATTTGGTTAGATTTCATATGCATATTCGCAAGTTGAAGATCAATTTTCCTGAAGATTGCTTGATGAAGATATTCTTGGCCACTCTGGAAGGTAAAGCCCAATCATGGTATGAAAGTTTGCCACCTGCTTGTATTTACTGTTTAAAAGATTTTCATGCTATGTTCATTGAAAGATATAAGGACTCTTATCCATCATTAAATTTAGTTCAAGACTGTTGCAAGCATGCCTATAGTTTTATTGAAGGCCTTGAGAAGTTTTATGAAGATGATAATTTCATGGATGAAGAGATCATGGAAGCCCTGTATGAGAATCCATTTCAACAGCACATAGAAATCTTAGAGGATACTTGTCAAGATCAGCAGGTTGAAGATGGCCATATGGCTGTAATTGATGAAAGAGAAGAGCTTGTTTCAGATCTGCCCAAGGAAGAGGACAGCATGCAGGGAAATCAGGTTTCAATCTTAGAATGTGATGCAGTCAAGACAGCCATTTCAGATCATGGTGACCAAGAATACCTTGTGCCGAATCCTGAAAAGGAGAGTTTTGTTGTTGAGATCACGGACAAAGTTCTTGATCCAAATGTCCTTATGTCATCAGAACAGAGCCTGCACGAGGAGGTAGTTCAGCCAGCTCATGAACAGCAAGATGAGATCTTTGTTCAAGTAAGTGAAAACTCTTCTTTCAATCATAATTTGGATAGTTTGATTGCCATGTCATATGAAGATGATCAACAATGTTTCCAAGATTCAGAAGATCAGGACTGTCATTCAAATTTTTCATGTTTTGAAATGTTATTTCAAGAAGACAAGACTTGTTTGAGCAAAGGGAAACAGAAAGTCTTATCTCCTTTGTCTGAAGAGGAGATAGATCAGCTCTTGAAAGGTCCTGTTACAGCCCAAGCTACTGCAGATTTGCAATGCACGCATAGTCAGGAAAGTGTTGGGGAAACTTCTTCCTCTTTTGAAAAAGATGACTGTCTTATAATCAGTTTTGTAGACCAGCAAAAAGATAATTTTTTCTTTCACAAAGATAATAAGGCTGTCATGTTTGATAATCTCGAAGATTGTTTTTTGTTTAAGAATGACCTACAACACATTTTGACTACCGAAGATCATAGCATACAGGATTACCTTTCAGATTCTTCATATGTTTCATGTGCTGAAATGTTTTTACAAGAGGAGATCTGCTCATCTACCTATTCAGAGTTTTTTGAAGCCCATGAGCATACTTTTACCGAAGCACATGAGGAAGGCAGATCAGAAATTGAAACTAAACACACCTTGTTCTTTCAGCAGGAGGTGGCAGTGGCAAATCTTCATGTTTTTCACGATCCTCTAGCAAGTTTGTTGCAGCCAGCAGTGATAGTGTTTATTGCAGTGTTCAGTGATGAAGGAGATCATGGTCAGCTATGTTTCTGGATGCTCAGTTATAGGTTTGTACTGTTGACCAGAAGATCTGATAAGAAGAATCAATCAAGAAGGCATCTGCTTGATTGGTTGCATTGGCATTTTGATATAGTTTGATCTATATTGTCTTGTAAGAAACACAGGTGGTTTTCATCATGATTTCAAATCTTGATGGACTGTTGCCCTTCAAAAAGCTTTGTAAGTTCTTGTTTTAGTTAAGTCAGTCATGAGTCATTTGTGTTTGGTCTGTTGAGTGAGTTTTTTCAAGTTATTTCAATTTGCCATCGAGTCAGTTTTCAGTCAAGTTTTCATTCAATAAATGAGTCAAAGTCTTGTGTCGTAAGGCACTGGTCTGCTCTCCCAGAGGTCTAAGGTTCTTGGCACCTCCAAGGAGCTACCATCCCCATTGGAGCCAATGTTAGTGTCAGTCTTGAGCCCTCCATCGGTGATCAAAAGCTCTTTGCATGTGCATAGGTAGGTGTCTCATCAGTATCAGTTTTGCATCCCGTTAGGCATGCCATAAAACTGATGGAGGAGCTGGTCCTTGTTCCCTTCTTGGCTTTGCTGGATCAGGACATATCATTTAATGAGCTTGTGTTACACTTGTTTTATTTTTGTCTTGAAGTCCCAAGTCTTAGGTCTAGGGTTTTGGTCAAAAATCACTGCAAGGTCATGAGTCAGAGGTCTAATAGTCCCCAGCAAGCCGGAAGGAGGTATGTAAATATGTTTCATGGATATTTTCATCAGGTACAGCTCATTTATACCTTGGATTTAAAAACCCTCTTTTTAAACCCAAGGTCATGTGAAATTTGCAAGAAATAAGGAAAATTTTCAAAATTCTTCAAAATGTCGGCAATAAACCTGGTCTCCTCGCCAGAGTCCATCAGATGGTCAACCTGCAAAAAGAACGGAGTTAAAGCACTCAAAAGATCAAATTCAGGACAAAGTGAACTCAAAACAGTGTTAAAAGTGAATGTCAAAACAAAAACATTAGAAAGTGGGTTTGGTAAGTTAATTTTTTCAAATTGGGCCTATAAAGAGTAAATTTCCCTCTAAACAACCTCATTATGCATTTGAGAGCTTGCAAAAACGAGTGAGAGGTCAAAAGAGGCGATTTGCAGAAAGTTGGAGTCATTCTTAGGGGCGCGACCACTCAGCGACCCCTCTGCAGTGTATTTTTCTAAAGGGCGCGGCCACTCAGGCAGGGCGCGACCACTCAGAGCAGGGCCGCGACCACTCAAGCTGTCTTCTACAGAACCACTCCAAATCGACTAAATCGCCCACTTGCTTGGTCAACTGATCGAGGTAGGGTCTTCTAGTGCGTTTGAATGCTTGGAACATGAAATGATGGGCTTGCATATATATGTTTATCACCAAGAAATGTAAGGAGAAATGGATTTGGGTGATTGCTTGTTCATGTAGGCAGAATGCTAGGGTTTGATGTTTGTTTCAAGGTTCTCATGGTCCCATTTGATGCCCTCCCTTGTTCCCCTTTTTCTTCACAAAAGTCATGCTATGTCTCTACTTTTATTATTTGCAAAGAAATCTAAATTTCCCCATCCCCTAATATCTAAACCCTACCCCTCCCTCAAACATATTTCAAAACCCTAATACCCCCATTGTGATATAAAAATACACACAGCAAAAAGAACAAAATGCTATGCAAGAAAACAAAATGATTATGCATAAAGAAAAGCAATATGATGACAAGATGCCAAAACAAAAATAAACAAAATGTGGCTGTGTATATAAACAAAAGCAAAGAAAATATTGCTATGTATATGTGACAAAAGGAATGTTGCTGTGTGTCCCAAAAAAAAAAACAACCAACCCTGTTTTTCCTTTTCCCTTCTATCCCCTAATATCCTTGTTTCAATACAACTTTTTTTTTTTCCTGTTGAAGTTGTCAATGAAATCCCTTTTCCCCTATGACAAATGTAAAAGAATCCCTCGTTTCCCTTAGCATCAAATGTACATGAATCCCTTGAAAAACAGAGTATGCCTTATAATGTACAGTCAAAAGACAAAATCAAAGAGCAAGTTGTTGATGCTAGTGATCTATGCTGCCCCATACCCCTGTTATACATGCTGTCCCTTACCCCCTATTGAGCATGTATATCCTTTCTCTTGGTTATTATCATCCATGTTTCCCTAATAAAAATATCTCTTTGCAAATGATTTCCCAGTGACTAAGATGAGATTATATGTTTGACAGTTTGTGAATTGTCCCTTAGAAATTCCCTGTTTTTACATATTTTCCCATTCCTTATTAAAAATCCCTCCCCTAACATTTCCCTTATGATTTTTTCCCCTTGAAAACAGCATGCTTCTCAGTATTTTTGCAGGCAAGGGCAGCAGTTTACTTTATCTATTTTCTCCACTTTGCTCAAAAGCACCATGTCAACCACTGAAACCTATGAGCAAGGTGATGACCGGTCTTCTTCCACAAAGGTTGAGGTACAACGGAGGCCTCGTAGGGGAGGCAAAGGTGGTCATCATAAAAGAGAGGAGCCCAAGAAATTTTGAGAGTTTTGAAGCATTTTTGGCATTTTTGAGAATTTTACAGGTTTTGGCCATTTGAGTGGTCTCACCCCGCGCGCGACCAGTCATGGGGAAAGCTCAGAACGGGGAAAACTCTACATTTTTGGAATTGTCATGCAAAAATACACTTGCCTATGGATGGGTTTCAGATTTTATGAAGATTTGGGCTTCCAAAAGCTCAAAATACATGCAAATTTTGACTTTCTGCCCCTTTTTTGAGTTGCAGAAAGCTGCCTTGGGCGAAATAACTTTTGAGGGGTCAAATCAACTCTAAATTCAAAAATTCCGGTGGGGTTGGAAAGTAGAGTCACAGACCTTTCCAACGAGCTATCTTGCACCTTTTTTGGACACCGGAAAGGCCCTCAAACATAGCTGTCAATGCACGCGACCAGTCAAAGTGAGGGGCGCGACCACTCAGGGAAATTTCACTGTTTTGACCAGTTCGGCCAGCAAAACACTGTTTTTACTTTGGTTGACTTTTGAGGCATGTAAATGATGGATTTTTGTATAATTTTCATAGCACTTAGATACTTTTACTCTCCTTGAACACTTCTAGAAGTTTCCTTGATGTAAATGGTAAATATTTAATGCATGGATAGGTTTCCTAGGTTTTAGAGGCAAGTTGTTTTGACTGCCTATTATCTAGTGCTCAGTTTAGAATTAATTGAAACAACTCCTAGGAAGCTGAGCTCGACCCCTAGAGGTGGGGAAAGGAGTTAGATCATCTATATTATGCCTTCTCTTGCTCATTTTCATGGTTGGACTCTTGAGGGAGAAGCTCCTATTGTATATTTTACTGGTATCTCTGCAATTTGAGGAAAAGGAAGACCAGGGTTTTTGCAGACATCATTGGGATTCTTGTGGACTCTTGTGTTGATGGTGTGTTCTCTTATTGTAATTGTAAGTGTGTTTATGTGTTCCATCTCTTTCTTTACTGCAGCTTATTAAACAAATGAAGTGATAAAGTTTGAATTCATGCTTGCCATGCTCAGCTTTCAAATTTGTTTAATGTTTATGTTTTCCACTGTCTAGAGAGGATTCAAAGTCATTATTTGCCCTCTTTAGCTTCTCTGTTTTCTTCCTTGATCATCCATCTCAGCTAAATGCATCAGCACAAACTCCTACCTTGCCCCAAAGACCCACCTGCAAAACCTGAGCTCAATCCCCGCACCCTGAATTGCACTCCCTCCAATTGCCACCAAAAACCCAAAAAACTTTAAATCAACCTTCCTAATCAGTTTACTAGCCTAATATCAGTGTTAACTTGTTGGTCATCTCACCCCATTGAAAATTTTCTGAGATAGACCGGAGAGAGCCTTCTCATACCCCGTAGGGCTAGCTACGAGGTGAAATGGTTTGATGTTGCCTTGAAGGTTTACCTTCCTCAGCCTAGGGTGAAATCTCAAGCGCTAACATAGTGGCGACCATACTGGGGAAAACAAACTGATCTTTTGTTCATTGACGTGTTATTTCATAAGTCTTAGACGAAGCCTGAAGTTACGCCAGCTAGCCTTCGAAAACGCTCTTCTTTTACATCGGCGTTAGTAGATAAACGCTGCTTCAGTCAATCTTCGTGAGCTTGTGAACGTAGCGCTTCATTGAATCTTTACCCCAGTACATGTATCAAGTTCAGATCTGATTGTTGATGGTGAACAACGATCAGACACTTGAAAGGCTGAAATCATTCACTGGCGACTCCTTCACTGAAAACTCCAGAGATCAATGCTTCATGGTGACTTCACTACAGAGAGATCACTAGCTTTGAGCTTTTCAAGATGGATCGGATTGCAAGAAGATATGCTCCCTTGAGCCAAGATCACATTCCAGGTTTTCCGAATAAAATTCCAAAGGTAGATTGGTCAAGGAATTTGCCTATATTTAATGATGATGGTAAGAAGGATGCTGCTTTACATCTGGTTAGATTTCATATGCATATTCGCAAGTTGAAGATCAATTTTCCTGAAGATTGCTTGATGAAGATATTCTTGACCACTCTGGAAGGTAAAGCCCAATCATGGTATGAAAGTTTGCCACCTGCTTGTATTTACTGTTTAAAATATTTTCATGCTATGTTCATTGAAAGATATAAGGACTCTTATCCATCATTAAATTTAGTTCAAGACTGTTGCAAGCATGCCTATAGTTTTATTGAAGGCCTTGAGAAGTTTTATGAAGATGATAATTTCATGGATGAAGAGATCATGGAAGCCCTGTATGAGAATCCATTTCAACAGCACATAGAAATCTTAGAGGATACTTGTCAAGATCAGCAGGTTGAAGATGGCCATATGGCTGTAATTGATGAAAGAGAAGAGCTTGTTTCAGATCTGCCCACGGAAGAGGACAGCATGCAGGGAAATCAAGTTTCAATCTTAGAATGTGATGCAGTCAAGACAGACATTTCAGATCATGGTGACCAAGAATACCTTGTGCCGAATCCTGAAAAGGAGAGTTTTGTTGTTGAGATCACGGACAAAGTTCTTGATCCAAATGTCCTTATGTCATCAGAACAGAGCCTGCACGAGGAGGTAGTTCAGCCAGCTCATGAATAGCAAGATGAGATCTTTGTTCAAGTAAGTGAAAACTCTTCTTTCAATCATAATTTGGATAGTTTGATTGCCATGTCATATGAAGATGATCAACAATGTTTCCAAGTTTCAGAAGATCAGGACTGTCATTCAAATTTTTCATGTTTTGAAATGTTATTTCAAGAAGACAAGACTTGTTTGAGCAAAGGGAAACAGAAAGTCTTATCTCATTTGTTTGAAGAGGAGATAGATCAGCTCTTGAAAGGTCCTGTTACAGCCCAAGCTACTGCAGATTTGCAATGCACGCATAGTCAGGAAAGTGTTGGGGAAACTTCTTCCTCTTTTGAAAAAGATGACTGTCTTATAATCAGTTTTGTAGACCAGCAAAAAGATAATTTTTTCTTTCACAAAGATAATAAGGCTGTCATGTTTGATAATCTCGAAGATTGTTTTTTGTTTAAGAATGACCTACAACACATTTTGACTACCGAAGATCATAGCATACAGGATTACCTTTCAGATTCTTCATATGTTTCATGTGCTGAAATGTTTTTACAAGAGGAGATCTGCTCATCTACCTATTCAGAGTTTTTTGAAGCCCATGAGCATACTTTTACCGAAGCACATGAGGAAGGCAGATCAGAAATTGAAACAAAACACACCTTGTTCTTTCAGCAGGAGGTGGCAGTGGCAAATCTTCATGTTTTTCACGATCCTCTAGCAAGTTTGTTGCAGCCAGCAGTGATAGTGTTTATTGCAGTGTTCAGTGATGAAGGAGATCATGGTCAGCTATGTTTTTGGATGCTCAGTTATAGGTTTGTACTGTTGACCAGAAGATCTGATAAGAAGAATCAATCAAGAAGGCATCTGCTTGATTGGTTGCATTGGCATTTTGATATAGTTTGATGTATATTGTCTTGTAAGAAACACAGGTGGTTGTCATCATGATTTCAAATCTTGATGGACTGCTGCCCTTCAAAAAGCTTTGTAAGTTCTTGTTTTAGTTAAGTCAGTCATTAGTCATTTGTGTTTGGTCTGTTGAGTGAGTTTTTTCAAGTTATTTCAGTTTGCCATCGAGTCAGTTTTCAGTCAAGTTTTCATTCAATAAATGAGTCAAAGTCTTGTGTCGTTTGCCGAAATAATGACTCCATCGCCCAATAATTGTAAGGCACTGGTCTGCTCTCCCAGAGGTCTAAGGTTCTTGGCACCTCCAAGGAGCTACCATCCCCATTGGAGCCAATGTTAGTGTCGGTCTTGAGCCCTCCATCGGTGATCAAAAGCTCTTTGCATGTGCATAGGTAGGTGTCTCATCAGTATCAGTTTTGCATCCCGTTAGGCATGCCATAAAACTAATGGAGGAGCTGGTCCTTGTTCCCTTCTTGGCTTTGCTGGATCAGGACATATCATTTAATGAGCTTGTGTTACACTTGTTTTATTTTTGTCTTGAAGTCCCAAGTCTTAGGTCTAGGGTTTTGGTCAAAAATCACTGCAAGGTCATGAGTCAGAGGTCTAATAGTCCCCAGCAAGCCGGAAGGAGGTATGTAAATATGTTTCATGGATATTTTCATCAGGTACAGCTCATTTATACCTTGGATTTAAAAACCCTCTTTTTAAACCCAAGGTCATGTGAAATTTGCAAGAAATAAGGAAAATTCTTCAAAATGCCGGCAATAACCCTGGTCTCCTCGCCAGAGTCCATCAGATGGTCAACCTGCAAAAAGAACGGAGTTAAAGCACTCAAAAGATCAAATTCAGGACAAAGTGAACTCAAAACAGTGTTAAAAGTGAATGTCAAAACAAAAACATTAGAAAGTGGGTTTGGTAAGTTAATTTTTTCAAATTGGGCCTATAAAGAGTAAATTTCCCTCTAAACAGCCTCATTATGCATTTGAGAGCTTGCAAAAACGAGTGAGAGGTCAAAAGAGGCGATTTGCAGAAAGTTGGAGTCATTCTTAGGGGCGCGACCACTCAGCGACCCCTCTGCAGTGTATTTTTCTAAAGGGCGCGGCCACTCAGGCAGGGCGCGACCACTCAGAGCAGGGTCGCGACCACTCAAGCTGTCTTCTACAGAACCACTCCAAATCGACTAAATCGCCCTCTTGCTTGCTCAACTGATCGAGGTAGGGTCTTCTAGTGCATTTGAATGCTTGGAACATGAAATGATGGGCTTGCATATATATGTTTATCACCAAGAAATGTAAGGAGAAATGGATTTGGGTGATTGCTTGTTCATGTAGGCAGAATGCTAGGGTTTGATGTTTGTTTCAAGGTTCTCATGGTCCCATTTGATGCCCTCCCTTGTTCCCCTTTTTCTTCACAAAAGTCATGCTATGTCTCTACTTTTATTATTTGCAAAGAAATCTAAATTTCCCCATCCCCTAATATCTAAACCCTACCCCTCCCTCAAACATATTTCAAAACCCTAATACCCCCATTGTGATATAAAAATACACACAGCAAAAAGAACAAAATGCTATGCAAGAAAACAAAATGATTATGCAAAAAGAAAAGCAATATGATGACAAGATGCCAAAACAAAAATAAACAAAATGTGGCTGTGTATATAAACAAAATCAAAGAAAATATTGCTATGTATATGTGACAAAAGGAATTTTGCTGTGTGTCCCAAAAAAAAAAACAACCAACCCTGTTTTTCCTTTTCCCTTCTATCCCCTAATATCCTTGTTTCAATACAACTTTTTTTTTTTCCTGTTGAAGTTGTCAATGAAATCCCTTTTCCCCTATGACAAATGTAAAAGAATCCCTCGTTTCCCTTAGCATCAAATGTACATGAATCCCTTGAAAAACAGAGTATGCCTTATAATGTACAGTCAAAAGACAAAATCAAAGAGCAAGTTGTTGATGCTAGTGATCTATGCTGCCCCATACCCCTGTTATACATGTTGTCCCTTACCCCCTGTTGAGCATGTATATTCTTTCTCTTGGTTATTATCATCCATGTTTCCCTAATAAAAATATCTCTTTGCAAATGATTTCCCGGTGACTAAGATGAGATTATATGTTTGACAGTTTGTGAATTGTCCCTTAGAAATTCCTTGTTTTTACATATTTTCCCATTCCTTATTAAAAATCCCTCCCCTAACATTTCCCTTATGATTTTTTCCCCTTGAAAACAGCATACTTCTCAGTAGTTTTGCAGGCAAGGGCAGCAGTTTACTTTATCTATTTTCTCCACTTTGCTCAAAAGCACCATGTCAACCACTGAAACCTATGAGCAAGGTGATGACTGGTCTTCTTCCACAGAGGTTGAGGTACAGCGGAGGCCTCGTAGGGGAGGCAAAGGTGGTCATCATAAAAGAGAGGAGCCCAAGAAATTTTGAGAGTTTTGAAGCATTTTTGGCATTTTTGAGAATTTTATAGGTTTTGGCCATTTGAGTGGTCTCACCCCGCGCGCGACCAGTCATGGGGAAAGCTCAGAACGGGGAAAACTCTACATTTTTGGAATTTTCATGCAAAAATACTCTTGCCTATGGATGGGTTTCAGATTTTATGAAGATTTGGGCTTCCAAAAGCTCAAAATACATGCAAATTTTGACTTTCTGCCCCTTTTTTGAGTTGCAGAAAGCTGCCTTGGGCGAAATAACTTTTGAGGGGTCAAATCAACTCCAAATTCAAAACTTCCGGTGGGGTTGGAAAGTAGACTCGCAGACCTTTCCAACGAGCTATCTTGCACCTTATTTGGACACCGGAAAGGCCCTCAAACATAGCTGTCAATGCGCGCGACCAGTCAAAGTGAGGGGCGCGACCACTCAGGGAAATTTCACTGTTTTGACCAGTTCGGCCGGCAAAACACTGTTTTTACTTTGGTTGACTTTTGAGGCATGTAAATGATGGATTTTTGTATAATTTTCATAGCACTTATATACTTTTACTCTCCTTGAACACTTCTAGAAGTTTCCTTGATGTAAATGGTAAATATTTAATGCATGGATAGGTTTCCTAGGTTTTAGAGGCAAGTTGTTTTGACTGCCTATTATCTAGTGCTCAGTTTAGAATTAGTTGAAACAGCTCCTAGGAAGCTGAGCTCGACCCCTAGAGGTGGGGAAAGGAGTTAGATCATCTATATTATGCCTTCTCTTGCTCATTTTCATGGTTGGACTCTTGAGGGAGAAGCTCCTATTGTATATTTTACTGGTATCTCTGCAATTTGAGGAAAAGGAAGACCAGGGTTTTTGCAGACATCATTGGGATTCTTGTGGACTCTTGTGTTGATGGTGTGTTCTCTTATTGTAATTGTAAGTGTGTTTATGTGTTCCATCTCTTTCTTTACTGCAGCTTATTAAACAAATGAAGTGATAAAGTTTGAATTCATGCTTGCCATGCTCAGCTTTCAAATTTGTTTAATGTTTGCCCTCTTTAGCTTCTCTGTTTTCTTCCTTGATCATCCATCTCAGCTAAATGCATCAGCACAAACTCCTACCTTGCCCCAAAGACCCACCTGCAAAACCTGAGCTCAATCCCCGCACCCTGAATTGCACTCCCTCCAATTGCCACCAAAAACCCAAAAAACTTTAAATCAACCTTCCTAATCAGTTTACTAGCCTAATATCAGTGTTAACTTGTTGGTCATCTCACCCCATTGAAAATTTTCCGAGATAGATCGGAGAGAGCCTTCTCATACCCCGTAGGGCTAGCTACGAGGTGAAATGGTTTGATGTTGCCTTGAAGGTTTACCTTCCTCAGCCTAGGGTGAAATCTCAAGCGCTAACATAGTGGCGACCATACTGGGGAAAACAAACTGATCTTTTGTTCATTGACGTGTTATTTCATAAGTCTTAGACGGAGCCTGAAGTTACGCCAGCTAGCCTTCGAAAACGCTCTTGTTTTACATCGGCGTTAGTAGATAAACGCTGCTTCAGTCAATCTCCATGAGCTTGTGAACGTAGCGCTTCATTGAATCTTTACCCCAGTACATGTATCAAGTTCATATCTGATTGTTGATGGTGAACAACGATCAGACACTTGAAAGGCTGAAATC
Organism: Pinus tabuliformis; assembly: GCA_031772625.1. Classification (NCBI taxonomy): domain Eukaryota; kingdom Viridiplantae; phylum Streptophyta; class Pinopsida; order Pinales; family Pinaceae; genus Pinus; species Pinus tabuliformis. The sequence goes on from CM062804.1 coordinate 731,169,920, forward strand.
ATTCACTGGCGACTCCTTCACTGAAAACTCCAGAGATCAATGCTTCATGGTAACTTCACTGCAGAGAGATCAGTAGCTTTGAGCTTTTTAAGATGGATCGGATTGCAAGAAGATATGCTCCCTTGAGCCAAGATCACATTCCAGGTTTTCCGAATAAAATTCCAAAGGTAGATTGGTCAAGGAATTTGCCTATATTTAATGATGATGGTAAGAAGGATGCTGCTTTACATCTGGTTAGATTTCATATGCATATTCGTAATTTGAAGATCAATTTTCCTGAATATTGCTTGATGAAGATATTCTTGGCCACTCTGGAAGGTAAAGCCCAATCATGGTATGAAAGTTTGCCACCTGCTTGTATTTACTGTTTAAAAGATTTTCATGCTATGTTCATTGAAAGATATAAGGACTCTTATCCATCATTAAATTTAGTTCAAGACTGTTGCAAGCATGCCTATAGTTTTATTGAAGGCCTTGAGAAGTTTTATGAAGATGATAATTTCATGGATGAAGAGATCATGGAAGCCCTGTATGAGAATCCATTTCAACAGCACATAGAAATCTTAGAGGATACTTGTCAAGATCAGCAGGTTGAAGATGGCCATATGGCTGTAATTGATGAAAGAGAAGAGCTTGTTTCAGATCTGCCCACGGAAGAGGACAGCATGCAGGGAAATCAGGTTTCAATCTTAGAATGTGATGCAGTCAAGATAGCCATTTCAGATCATGGTGACCAAGAATACCTTGTGCCGAATCCTGAAAAGGAGAGTTTTGTTGTTGAGATCACGGACAAAGTTCTTGATCCAAATGTCCTTATGTCATCAGAACAGAGCCTGCACGAGGAGGTAGTTCAACCAGCTCATGAACAGCAAGATGAGATCTTTGTTCAAGTAAGTGAAAACTCTTCTTTCAATCATAATTTGGATAGTTTGATTGCCATGTCATATGAAGATGATCAACAATGTTTCTAAGTTTCAGAAGATCAGGACTGTCATTCAAATTTTTCATGTTTTGAAATGTTATTTCAAGAAGACAAGACTTGTTTGAGCAAAGGGAAACAGAAAGTCTTATCTCCTTTGTTTGAAGAGGAGATAGATCAGCTCTTGAAAGGTCCTGTTACAGCCCAAGCTACTGCAGATTTGCAATGCACGCATAGTCAGGAAAGTGTTGGGGAAACTTCTTCCTCTTTTGAAAAAGATGACTGTCTTATAATCAGTTTTGTAGACCAGCAAAAAGATAATTTTTTCTTTCACAAAGATAATAAGGCTGTCATGTTTGATAATCTCGAAGATTGTTTTTTGTTTAAGAATGACCTACAACACATTTTGACTACCGAAGATCATAGCATACAGGATTACCTTTCAGATTCTTCATATGTTTCATGTGCTGAAATGTTTTTACAAGAGGAGATCTGCTCATCTACCTATTCAGAGTTTTTTGAAGCCCATGAGCATACTTTTACCGAAGCACATGAGGAAGGCAGATCAGAAATTGAAACAAAACACACCTTGTTCTTTCAGCAGGAGGTGGCAGTGGCAAATCTTCATGTTTTTCACGATCCTCTAGCAAGTTTGTTGCAGCCAGCAGTGATAGTGTTTATTGCAGTGTTCAGTGATGAAGGAGATCATGGTCAGCTATGTTTTTGGATGCTCAGTTATAGGTTTGTACTGTTGACCAGAAGATCTGATAAGAAGAATCAATCAAGAAGGCATCTGCTTGATTGGCTGCATTGGCATTTTGATATAGTTTGATCTATATTGTCTTGTAAGAAACACAGGTGGTTGTCATCATGATTTCAAATCTTGATGGACTGCTGCCCTTCAAAAAGCTTTGTAAGTTCTTGTTTTAGTTAAGTCAGTCATGAGTCATTTGTGTTTGGTCTTTTGAGTGAGTTTTTTCAAGTTATTTTAGTTTGCCATCGAGTCAGTTTTCAGTCAAGTTTTCATTCAATAAATGAGTCAAAGTCTTGTGTCGTTTGCCGAAATAATGACTCCATCGCCCAATAATTGTAAGGCACTGGTCTGCTCTCCCAGAGGTCTAAGGTTCTTGGCACCTCCAAGGAGCTACCATCCCCATTGGAGCCAATGTTAGTGTCGGTCTTGAGCCCTCCATCGGTGATCAAAAGCTCTTTGCATGTGCATAGGTAGGTGTCTCATCAGTATCAGTTTTGCATCCCGTTAGGCATGCCATAAAACTGATGGAGGAGCTGGTCCTTGTTCCCTTCTTGGCTTTGCTGGATCAGGACATATCATTTAATGAGCTTGTGTTACACTTGTTTTATTTTTGTCTTGAAGTCCCAAGTCTTAGGTCTATGGTTTTGGTCAAAAATCACTGCAAGGTCATGAGTCAGAGGTCTAATAGTCCCCAGCAAGCCGGAAGGAGGTATGTAAATATGTTTCATGGATATTTTCATCAGGTACAGCTCATTTATACCTTGGATTTAAAAACCCTCTTTTTAAACCCAAGGTCATGTGAAATTTGCAAGAAATAAGGAAAATTTTCAAAATTCTTCAAAATGCCGGCAATAACCCTGGTCTCCTCGCCAGAGTCCATCAGATGGTCAACCTGCAAAAAGAACGGAGTTAAAGCACTCAAAAGATCAAATTCAGGACAAAGTGAACTCAAAACAGTGTTAAAAGTGAATTTCAAAACAAAAACATTAGAAAGTGGGTTTGGTAAGTTAATTTTTTCAAATTGGGCCTATAAAGAGTAAATTTCCCTCTAAACAGCCTCATTATGCATTTGAGAGCTTGCAAAAACGAGTGAGAGGTCAAAAGAGGCGATTTGCAGAAAGTTGGAGTCATTCTTAGGGGCGCGACTACTCAGCGACCCCTCTGCAGTGTATTTTTCTAAAGGGCGCGACCACTCAGGCAGGGCACGACCACTCAGAGCAGGGCTGCGACCACTCAAGCTGTCTTCTACAGAACCACTCCAAATCGACTAAATCGCCCTCTTGCTTGCTCAACTGATCGAGGTAGGGTCTTCTAGTGCGTTTGAATGCTTGGAACATGAAATGATGGGCTTGCATATATATGTTTATCACCAAGAAATGTAAGGAGAAATGGATTTGGGTGATTGCTTGTTCATGTAGGCAGAATGCTAGGGTTTGATGTTTGTTTCAAGGTTCTCATGGTCCCATTTGATGCCCTCCCTTGTTCCCCTTTTTCTTCACAAAAGTCATGCTATGCCTCTACTTTTATTATTTCCAAAGAAATCTAAATTTCCCCATCCCCTAATATCTAAACCCTACCCCTCCCTCAAACATATTTCAAAACCCTAATACCCCCATTGTGATATAAAAATACACACAGCAAAAAGAACAAAATGCTATGCAAGAAAACAAAATGATTATGCAAAAAGAAAAGCAATATGATGACAAGATGCCAAAACAAAAATAAACAAAATGTGGCTGTGTATATAAACAAAAGCAAAGAAAATATTGCTATGTATATGTGACAAAAGGAATGTTGCTGTGTGTCCCAAAAAAAAAAACAACCAACCCTGTTTTTCCTTTTCCCTTCTATCCCTTAATATCCTTGTTTCAATACAACTTTTTTTTTTCCTGTTGAAGTTGTCAATGAAATCCCTTTTCCCCTATGACAAATGTAAAAGAATCCCTTGTTTCCCTTAGCATCAAATGTACATGAATCCCTTGAAAAACAGAGTATGCCTTATAATGTACAGTCAAAAGACAAAATCAAAGAGCAAGTTGTTGATGCTAGTGATCTATGCTGCCCCATACCCCTGTTATACATGCTGTCCCTTACCCCCTGTTGAGCATGTATATCCTTTCTCTTGGCTATTATCATCCATGTTTCCCTAATAAAAATATCTCTTTGCAAATGATTTCCCGGTGACTAAGATGAGATTATATGTTTGACAGTTTGTGAATTGTCCCTTAGAAATTCCCTGTTTTTACATATTTTCCCATTCCTTATTAAAAATCCCTCCCCTAACATTTCCCTTATGATTTTTTCCCCTTGAAAACAGCATACTTCTCAGTATTTTTGCAGGCAAGGGCAGCAGTTTACTTTATCTATTTTCTCCACTTTGCTCAAAAGCACCATGTCAACCACTGAAACCTATGGGCAAGGTGATGACCGGTCTTCTTCCAGAGAGGTTGAGGTACAGCGGAGGCCTCGTAGGGGAGGCAAAGGTGGTCATCATAAAAGAGAGGAGCCCAAGAAATTTTGAGAGTTTTGAAGCATTTTTGGCATTTTTTTAGAATTTTACAGGTTTTGGCCATTTGAGTGGTCTCACCCCGCGCGCGACCAGTCATGGGGAAAGCTCAGAACGGGGAAAACTCTACATTTTTTGAATTTTCATGCAAAAATACACTTGCCTATGGATGGGTTTCAGATTTTATGAAGATTTGGGCTTCCAAAAGCTCAAAATACATGCAAATTTTGACTTTCTGCCCCTTTTTTGAGTTGCAGAAAGCTGCGTTGGGAGAAATGACTTTTGAGGGGTCAAATCAACTCCAAATTCAAAACTTCCGGTGGGGTGGGAAAGTAGACTCGCAGACCTTTCCAACGAGCTATCTTGCACCTGATTTGGACACCAGGAAGGCCCTCAAACATAGCTGTCAATGCGCGCGACCAGTCAAAGTGAGGGGCGCGACCACTCAGGGAAATTTCACTGTTTTGACCAGTTCGGCCAGCAAAACACTGTTTTTACTTTGGTTGACTTTTGAGGCATGTAAATGATGGATTTTTGTATAATTTTCATAGCACTTAGATACTTTTACTCTCCTTGAACACTTCTAGAAGTTTCCTTGATGTAAATGGTAAATATTTAATGCATGGATAGGTTTCCTAGGTTTTAGAGGCAAGTTGTTTTGACTGCCTATTATCTAGTGCTCAATTTAGAATTAGTTGAAACAGCTCCTAGGAAGCTGAGCTCGACCCCTAGAGGTGGGGAAAGGAGTTAGATCATCTATATTATGCCTTCTCTTGCTCATTTTCATGGTTGGACTCTTGAGGGAGAAGCTCCTATTGTATATTTTACTGGTATCTCTGCAATTTGAGGAAAAGGAAGACCAGGGTTTTTGCAGACATCATTGGGATTCTTGTGGACTCTTGTGTTGATGGTGTGTTCTCTTATTGTAATTGTAAGTGTGTTTATGTGTTCCATCTCTTTCTTTACTGCAGCTTATTAAACAAATGAAGTGATAAAGTTTGAATTCATGCTTGCCATGCTCAGCTTTCAAATTTGTTTAATGTTTATGTTTTCCACTGTCTAGAGAGGATTCAAAGTCATTGTTTGCCCTCTTTAGCTTCTCTGTTTTCTTCCTTGATCATCCATCTCAGCTAAAGGCATCAGCACAAACTCCTACCTTGCCCCAAAGACCCACCTGCAAAACCTGAGCTCAATCCCCGCACCCTGAATTGCACTCCCTCCAATTGCCACCAAAAACCCAAAAAACTTTAAATCAACCTTCCTAATCAGTTTACTAGCCTAATATCAGTGTTAACTTGTTGGTCATCTCACCCCATTGAAAATTTTTCGAGATAGACCGGAGAGAGCCTTCTCATACCCCGTAGGGCTAGCTACGAGGTGAAATGGTTTGATGTTGCCTTGAAGGTTTACCTTCCTCAGCCTAGGGTGAAATCTCAAGCGCTAACATAGTGGCGACCATACTGGGGAAAACAAACTGATCTTTTGTTCATTGACGTGTTATTTCATAAGTCTTAGACAGAGCCTGAAGTTACGCCAGCTAGCCTTCGAAAACACTCTTGTTTTACATCGGCGTTAGTAGATAAACGTTGCTTCAGTCAATCTCCGTGAGCTTGTGAACGTAGCGCTTCATTGAATCTTTACCCCAGTACATGTATCAAGTTCAGATCTGATTGTTGATGGTGAACAACGATCAGACACTTGAAAGGCTGAAATCATTCACTGGCGACTCCTTCACTGAAAACTCCAGAGATCAATGCTTCATGGTGACTTCACTGCAGAGAGATCAGTAGCTTTGAGCTTTTCAAGATGGATCGGATTGCAAGAAGATATGCTCCCTTGAGCCAAGATCACATTCCAGGTTTTCCGAATAAAATTCCAAAGGTAGATTGGTCAAGGAATTTGCCTATATTTAATGATGATGGTAAGAAGGATGCTGCTTTACATCTGGTTAGATTTCATATGCATATTCGCAAGTTGAAGATCAATTTTCCTGAAGATTGCTTGATGAAGATATTCTTGGCCACTCTGGAAGGTAAAGCCCAATCATGGTATGAAAGTTTGCCACCTGCTTGTATTTACTGTTTAAAATATTTTCATGCTATGTTCATTGAAAGATATAAGGACTCTTATCCATCATTAAATTTAGTTCAAGACTGTTGCAAGCATGCCTATAGTTTTATTGAAGGCCTTGAGAAGTTTTATGAAGATGATAATTTCATGGATGAAGAGATCATGGAAGCCCTGTATGAGAATCCATTTCAACAGCACATAGAAATCTTAGAGGATACTTGTCAAGATCAGCAGGTTGAAGATGGCCATATGGCTGTAATTGATGAAAGAGAAGAGCTTGTTTCAGATCTGCCCACGGAACAGGACAGCATGCAGGGAAATCAGGTTTCAATCTTAGAATGTGATGCAGTCAAGACAGCCATTTCAGATCATGGTGACCAAGAATACCTTATGCCGAATCCTGAAAACGAGAGTTTTGTTGTTGAGATCACAGACAAAGTTCTTGATCCAAATGTCCTTATGTCATCAGAACAGAGCCTGCACGAGGAGGTAGTTCAGCCAGCTCATGAACAGCAAGATGAGATCTTTGTTCAAGTAAGTGAAAACTCTTCTTTCAATCATAATTTGGATAGTTTGATTGCCATGTCATATGAAGATGATCAACAATGTTTCCAAGTTTCAGAAGATCAGGACTGTCATTCAAATTTTTCATGTTTTGAAATGTTATTTCAAGAAGACAAGACTTGTTTGAGCAAAGGGAAACAGAAAGTCTTATCTCCTTTGTCTGAAGAGGAGATAGATCAGCTCTTGAAAGGTCCTGTTACAGCCCAAGCTACTGCAGATTTGCAATGCACGCATAGTCAGGAAAGTGTTGGGGAAACTTCTTCCTCTTTTGAAAAAGATGACTGTCTTATAATCAGTTTTGTAGACCAGCAAAAAGATAATTTTTTCTTTCACAAAGATAATAAGGCTGTCATGTTTGATAATCTCGAAGATTGTTTTTTGTTTAAGAATGACCTACAACACATTTTGACTACCGAAGATCATAGCATACAGGATTACCTTTCAGATTCTTCATATGTTTCATGTGCTGAAATGTTTTTACAAGAGGAGATCTGCTCATCTACCTATTCAGAGTTTTTTGAAGCCCATGAGCATACTTTTACCGAAGCACATGAGGAAAGCAAATCAGAAATTGAAACAAAACACACCTTGTTCTTTCAGCAGGAGGTGGCAGTGGCAAATCTTCATGTTTTTCACGATCCTCTAGCAAGTTTGTTGCAGCCAGCAGTGATAGTGTTTATTGCAGTGTTCAGTGATGAAGGAGATCATGGTCAGCTATGTTTTTGGATGCTCAGTTATAGGTTTGTACTGTTGACCAGAAGATCTGATAAGAAGAATCAATCAAGAAGGCATCTGCTTGATTGGTTGCATTGGCATTTTGATATAGTTTGATGTATATTGTCTTGTAAGAAACACAGGTGGTTGTCATCATGATTTCAAATCTTGATGGACTGCTGCCCTTCAAAAAGCTTTGTAAGTTCTTGTTTTAGTTAAGTCAGTCATGAGTCATTTGTGTTTGGTCTGTTGAGTGAGTTTTTTCAAGTTATTTCAGTTTGCCATCGAGTCAGTTTTCAGTCAAGTTTTCATTCAATAAATGAGTCAAAGTCTTGTGTCGTTTGCCGAAATAATGACTCCATCGCCCAATAATTGTAAGGCACTGGTCTGCTCTCCCAGAGGTCTAAGGTTCTTGGCACCTCCAAGGAGCTACCATCCCCATTGGAGCCAATGTTAGTGTCGGTCTTGAGCCCTCCATCGGTGATCAAAAGCTCTTTGCATATGCATAGTTAGGTGTCTCATCAGTATCAGTTTTGCATCCCGTTAGGCATGCCATAAAACTGATGGAGGAGCTGGTCCTTGTTCCCTTCTTGGCTTTGCTGGATCAGGACATATCATTTAATGAGCTTGTGTTACACTTGTTTTATTTTTGTCTTGAAGTCCCAAGTCTTAGGTCTATGGTTTTGGTCAAAAATCACTGCAAGGTCATGAGTCAGAGGTCTAATAGTCCCCAGCAAGCCGGAAGGAGGTATGTAAATATGTTTCATGGATATTTTCATTAGGTACAGCTCATTTATACCTTGGATTTAAAAAACCTCTTTTTAAACCCAAGGTCATGTGAAATTTGCAAGAAATAAGGAAAATTTTCAAAATTCTTCAAAATGCCGGCAATAACCCTGGTCTCCTCGCCAGAGTCCATCAGATGGTCAACCTGCAAAAAGAACGGAGTTAAAGCACTCAAAAGATCAAATTCAGGACAAAGTGAACTCAAAACAGTGTTAAAAGTGAATGTCAAAACAAAAACATTAGAAAGTGGGTTTGGTAAGTTAATTATTTCAAATTGGGCCTATAAAGAGTAAATTTCCCTCTAAACAGCCTCATTATGCATTTGAGAGCTTGCAAAAACGAGTGAGAGGTCAAAAGAGGCGATTTGCAGAAAGTTGGAGTCATTCTTAGGGGCGCGACCACTCAGCGACCCCTCTGCAGTGTATTTTTCTAAAGGGCGCGACCACTCAGGCAGGGCGCGACCACTCAGAGCAGGGCCGCGACCACTCAAGCTGTCTTCTACAGAACCACTCCAAATCGACTAAATCGCCCTCTTGCTTGCTCAACTGATCGAGGTAGGGTCTTCTAGTGCGTTTGAATGCTTGGAACATGAAATGATGGGCTTGCATATATATGTTTATCACCAAGAAATGTAAGGAGAAATGGATTTGGGTGATTGCTTGTTCATGTAGGCAGAATGCTAGGGTTTGATGTTTGTTTCAAGGTTCTCATGGTCCCATTTGATGCCCTCCCTTGTTCCCGTTTTTCTTCACAAAAGTCATGCTATGTCTCTACTTTTATTATTTGCAAAGAAATCTAAATTTCCCCATCCCCTAATATCTAAACCCTACCCCTCCCTCAAACATATTTCAAAACCCTAATACCCCCATTGTGATATAAAAATACACACAGCAAAAAGAACAAAATGCTATGCAAGAAAACAAAATGATTATGCAAAAAGAAAAGCAATATGATGACAAGATGCCAAAACAAAAATAAACAAAATGTGGCTGTGTATATAAACAAAAGCAAAGAAAATATTGCTATGTATATGTGACAAAAGGAATGTTGCTGTGTGTCCCAAAAAAAAAAACAACCAACCCTGTTTTTCCTTTTCCCTTCTATCCCCTAATATCCTTGTTTCAATACAACTTCTTTTTTTTCCTGTTGAAGTTGTCAATGAAATCCCTTTTCCCCTATGACAAATGTAAAAGAATCCCTTGTTTCCCTTAGCATCAAATGTACATGAATCCCTTGAAAAACAGAGTATGCCTTATAATGTACAGTCAAAAGACAAAATCAAAGAGCAAGTTGTTGATGCTAGTGATCTATGCTGCCCCATACCCTTGTTATACATGCTGTCCCTTACCCCCTGTTGAGCATGTATATCCTTTCTCTTGGTTATTATCATCCATGTTTCCCTAATAAAAATATCTCTTTGCAAATGATTTCCCGGTGACTAAGATGAGATTATATGTTTGACAGTTTGTGAATTGTCCCTTAGAAATTCCCTGTTTTTACATATTTTCCCATTCCTTATTAAAAATCCCTCCCCTAACATTTCCCTTATGATTTTTTCCCCTTGAAAACAGCATACTTCTCAGTATTTTTGCAGGCAAGGGCAGCAGTTTACTTTATCTATTTTCTCCACTTTGCTCAAAAGCACCATGTCAACCACTGAAACCTATGAGCAAGGTGATGACCGGTCTTCTTCCACAGAGGTTGAGGTACAGCGGAGGCCTCGTAGGGGAGGCAAAGGTGGTCATCATAAAAGAGAGGAGCCCAAGAAATTTTGAGAGTTTTGAAGCATTTTTGGCATTTTAGAGAATTTTACAGGTTTTGGCCATTTGAGTGGTCTCACCCCGCGCGCGACCAGTCATGGGGAAAGCTCAGAACGGGGAAAACTCTACATTTTTGGAATTTTCATGCACAAATACACTTGCCTATGGATGGGTTTCAGATTTTATGAAGATTTGGGCTTCCAAAAGCTCAAAATACATGCAAATTTTGACTTTCTGCCCCTTTTTTGAGTTGCAGAAAGCTGCCTTGGGAGAAATAACTTTTGAGGGTTCAAATCAACTCCAAATTCAAACATTCTGGTGGATTTGGAAAGTAGACTCGCAGACCTTTCCAACGAGCTATCTTACACCTGATTTGGACACCGGGAAGGCCCTCAAACATAGCTGTCAATGCGCGCGACCAGTCAAAGTGAGGGGCGCGACCACTCATGGAAATTTCACTGTTTTGACCAGTTCGGCCAGCAAAACACTGTTTTTACTTTGGTTGACTTTTGAGGCATGTAAATGATGGATTTTTGTATAATTTTCATAGCACTTAGATACTTTTACTCTCCTTGAACACTTCTATAAGTTTCCTTGATGTAAATGGTAAATATTTAATGCATGGATAGGTTTCCTAGGTTTTAGAGGCAAGTTGTTTTGACTGCCTATTATCTAGTGCTCAGTTTAGAATTAGTTGAAATAGCTCCTAGGAAGTTGAGCTCGACCCCTAGAGGTGGGGAAAGGAGTTAGATCATCTACATTATGCCTTCTCTTGCTCAGTTTCATGGTTGGACTCTTGAGGGAGAAGCTCCTATTGTATATTTTACTGGTATCTCTGCAATTTGAGGAAAAGGAAGACCAGGGTTTTTGCAGACATCATTGGGATTCTTGTGGACTCTTGTGTTGATGGTGTGTTCTCTTATTGTAATTGTAAGTGTGTTTATGTGTTCCATCTCTTTCTTTACTGCAGCTTATTAAACAAATGAAGTGATAAAGTTTGAATTCATGCTTGCCATGCTCAGCTTTCAAATTTGTTTAATGTTTATGTTTTCCACTGTCTAGAGAAGATTCAAAGTCATTGTTTGCCCTCTTTAGCTTCTCTGTTTTCTTCCTTGATCATCCATCTCAGCTAAAGGCATCAGCACAAACTCCTACCTTGCCCCAAAGACCCACCTGCAAAACCTGAGCTCAATCCCCGCACCCTGAATTGCACTCCCTCCAATTGCCACCAAAAACCCAAAAAACTTTAAATCAACCTTCCTAATCAGTTTACTAGCCTAATATCAGTGTTAACTTGTTGGTCATCTCACCCCATTGAAAATTTGCCGAGATAGACCGGAGAGAGCCTTCTCATACCCCGTAGGGCTAGCTAAGAGGTGAAATGGTTTGATGTTGCCTTGAAGGTTTACCTTCCTCAGCCTAGGGTGAAATCTCAAGCGCTAATAGATTGCATCCAAGATGTATGCGCACATGTAGATTTCTACATGCTAACCTTTGGGTGGTTGTCGATCTCCTGTTACATGTTCCTTTAGCCTGTGAGGCAACATGTCGGACCAGTTGCATGCTTTGCCTTCATTGGCTAATTGGTCCAACACGATCACCCAACTCTATGGGAAGGTCTACGTGTTCTCTTGTCCATACAAGCAACATGCAAAGATGACCAAGTACTGATATGCCTTCCGCAGTATATTCGTGTTGTAAATTTGGTTGGGTGTCATCCTGAATTTGGTTGGCTCCTTCACCCAGTTCTTCAAGATATCCCTAGAGTTGTCATTTCTGCTAGGTATGCTAAAGGGTGTCTCCATCGTGATCACTGGCTTTAGCAAGTAGTACATCTACTAATAGTCTTGATCCATGAAGGTAGCAATCTCTGTCCCGCTGACACTTCTCAATGTCATCATCTCAGGATCAATGTGCGAGATGATCCAATGTATCATTTCGTGCATGGGAACACATGAAATCGGTACAAGCCAGACTTGTGATTGTTCACATAGACTTTGTGGTCTTCAAGATCTTCCCCAAATGTGCCTAAGAGTGCATCATTTACCTCTTGTCATTTTAGCTTCATGTATTTTCCTACGATCAGCTTGGTGTCTTTGTATATCGGTAAACTCATAAACACTCGCTCGACTACTTCTCCAGTTGCTCATCTGTCAGTGTACTTTTACCCTACTCCATTGGAGGCCATTGATCCAAAACTACTTAGAGATGGACGAACACCTGATGTATCTCGAGACATGGTGACATGCATGGTAAGAAATATGTCAGTTAAGACCAAAGCAAACTTGAGGACTGACATGCAACATACCCAGGCAACTACTGGCAAGGATTGCACAATTTTCACTAGGAGGCTGGGAGACTGACTGCCAAAAATGCGCAAAAAGGGATTCCAGACTTTTAGGAGGTTGGTTGACTATTGGAATTTTGCAATGCCCAATCCAAAATGGCCTGCTGGATGCTAAGATTGCGTAATGCACAATTTCAGCAAGAAAGTGATATACGCCTAGGGACTGCATTACGCAATTTTCTGGGCTAGCAGTCACTGCCTCTCAGAATTGTGTAAAGCAATACTAGAGGGCACTGACTAGCCATATTTTCACATTTTCTGTGGGGAAGGCAGATCCTTCCCTCTCAAAATTGCACAATGTTGTATGGGCAAGGCAGAGTCTGGGCCGAGGTCACCTAGACCCATCGATGGGCAACTGAAAGCATATGAATATATGAATTCATGGCGATATTGAGTGTAATTAGGAGTGAATGACCATACATGCAAACAAAAAATGCAAGATTCAAAAAGCAAAACAACATGAATGTGCGTGAAACGAGTCACCAAATCAACGATTGTTTGTGCAAAACAGTGTCATGCATGTGACAGCAGTGAGATGCTAACGAAAACTGAAACAATTCTTGTACAGGCTAACATGCATGCAAATGATAGCAAGCATTCACATAAATCAAGTAGACAACACTCACACAAGCCAAAACACAAAAAGTGATAGAAATGCTGCAAAAGACAAGTAAAGCGGACTTACCAGGAAATAGTTGAGTTAGATGTGCTGAATACTCTTGGATGTGTTGTGGGATGTCAAAGCTCCAAGATTGATGTGAAGAATGAACTCTAAAGCATCAAATAAATAAGTTTTAGGCTCTTGACGCACATGCCACAAATCTAGGAAAAAGTGACACTTGGAGGAAAGTTTCTAAAATGATCTTTGCATGTAACCTCTAGCTACCAAAAATAGATCCCTAAAATATAGGGATGTTTTTTTCATGTTGCTTTTTGCTATTTTGGGAAAAAGAAGCCCATTCATGCAAGTCAAGTTTTCTCGGTCCCGAGTGGAACCGGTCAACCTGAAGGCACATACAACATCCTGCTTTTCTGAGAGGGATTTTTGCAAAATTTCTGGGAGGAGATACACTGGATGTCCAGAGAGATTGTGCAATTTTTGGGAGGAGAAACTGACTGCTACCCAGAATTGCGCAATTTCTAGGTTGAGCTACACTGCTGGGTCAGATTACGCAATTTTCTTGAGGAATGTTGTTTGACTGTATTGCCCAATTTATGGGCCGAGGAAGCTGCCCAACAAATTTGTGAAATTTCTAGAGGGAAGGTTGGTTACCCTCGAAAATTGCATAATTTTCTGAGGGAGTTGTTAAGCCAACAGTTGGCCCAAGTCCAAAGTGGTAGCCTGTGGGGGGAGTGAAGCAAGCTATCATGCACAGGCTCGTAAGCTACTGAAAAACCAATGAAGCTTATGTACTTGACAGTGCAAGACATGCTGCTAGGGATGGTTGGTAGGGAGGCTCCAAAATGAAGCTAAGAAAAAATTTTGGAGGTTGTTTGTAGCTGCTATAACATTACACTAAGGCCTAATAATGTTGGCATTATGGCTAATGTGTTGCCCTGATGACAACCTACTTTATAGAGATGTCAACATGATGGTTATGCAGATGCTAGATGTGACATGAACAAAGGAATATCAACTCAAAGATAGATGGATGGCAAAGATAAAGTGTGAGAAAGTATATGTGGGTCCTGCAAAGCAAGATCATGTACATACGTAGGTATGGTGAAGATAATTTTCATACATAATTCGCACCATGGTATTATGAATAACATGGGTCTTTACCATGGTATTAGTCCATAGTATTTGAAAGCAACAATGGATATTTGATCCCGTCAAAGAACAATTACAACATAACAAAGGTATTAGCTAAGGAAAATAATATATAAAGAGATGGAGATCAAGGTGTTGGGAGCGAAAATTTTGAATTGTTTATGAATGATTTGATCTGACACAGGTGTGCACCAGGGAACTTGGAGATGGATAAGATCTTATAGATCTTAAATGAATACATATTGGCTAATATATTTATGATTTGATAGATCTATCATGATGGTATAATGATGTGTAACTATAATGGTGTGTATGCCGATATTTTGGTTTGACATATGTTATGGTTGCAAGGAAGGTATGATTCAACGATTTCAATTTTTTACGATGGTTTGCCTCTGAGAAGTCATGTACATATGTGTATCTTCTTTTAAGAATTTGCGTATATATTTTTCAAAAATTTAGAATATGTACGCAAATGTTAAGAAGGGTAAGCATGTACATATGTAGATGTGATGTGTAAAGGTAACGTATACATGTTAGGGTTTTGCAGTATGGGTTGTTGATGGTATTTGATTACGCCTGTTATGTTTTCTATTGTCTTTCAATGATGTCTCTATCACAATATGTCATGCTTGACATACTGGTTGGGTTGATTTGGTTATGGAATGGAATATTGATTAGTGATGATGCTATTATATGGTGACCTATATTTGGTTCATTGATCTGTGATGGATTTAGTATAAGATTTAGTGATTGATTCAGATTTAGGTATCAGTAATTTGAGATGTGTACATAGGTCTTCTTCAGTGGAAGTGTGTACATATGTGGGTATGATTCAAAACAATAGCGTATACATTTTGACATATGTTTGATTAGGGTTTGCAGTGATAGCATTTGGTTTCCTTAATGAACAATACATGGTAGGATATACTTATGAATGGGTTTACATTGATTTGATCTGATATGGATTGGTTTGATCTAGTTGCATTGGTTGATTAAACTTCAGTGATTGATTTGATGTTCTAATTGGTTCAATGATTGGTTTCAGAATTGTTACTTAGTTTAGTATTAATGATGAAAGCGGATCCAATATGAAATATTATGAAATGTGGTCCACCTTTCCAATAGGATCCAGTATGCAAAGTCAGGGGGTTGGAGCTCCCTTCCAATACGTGTTGGAAAATGAGAGAAGGTTGTAGCAATTTGTAGGTGGGTGCTTGCATACTGGTTAGAGTATGCACTAGTATAATATTGTAAGAAATTTTTCTTTTAAAAAAAGAAGAAGACAAATATGAAAACAACGGTGGCTTTTATCCCACATTGGGTTTCCACCTAAAAATCCCAGTGTTCATGTGTGTTGATATGATTCTTGTGTGTTGACGATCTTTCTGCTTCTTACTGCTCATGATTACTGCTTAATTGATGAATAATGAAGTAATGATGCACTAATTAAAGTTGAACATATTAGTTATCTAGATATTCATGATTTTCCTTAATGACACTCATGTACATACGTTAATTTCCTTTATAATATTATTGTACACAAATCAGAATAAGAAATTAGAAATTTGAAGTGAGTAAAAGACTAATTCCCCCCTGCCCCCCAGTATTTTTTTTTTTCCAAGGAAAAAAACGGTAACCTTTTATTAAATTTTTTTTTTATGAAAAGTTACACAAAGCACATGCAATGAAGCATTCAGTAAGTTGCCACATGGGCTCGCAGCGTTAGTAAACTAACGTGCACAAAGAATAAGAGGAAAAAGAGAACGAAAAAAGGGGAAAAAACCTGACTTCTCAGGTTTTCCGCCCCTTTTTCTTTTCAACCTTGCGCCACTCTCCCACAATGGGCTCGGTCGAGGCGATGACTAACTGGGTTGTATCGTTCTGTTGTCCTGTTTCTTTCTCTGAATCTGAAGTATCTGAGTGATGCTGCCGTTTGAAACCTCCCATACTTTGATCCACGCTTGTCATTTGCTGAGTCTCTCGCTGAACTGAATGAGGCTGTAGCTCCTTGTTGACTGTTGTATTATCCTTTTGGGTCTCTAGATCAACCTCCTCTATTGTGGTATCATCCTCCTCTGCTTCTGTTTCTGCGTCTTCTGATACTGTGGGGGTATTCTTTTCCACGTTTTTCTTCTTTATGACGTTGTCTATGTTCTGCCATCCTTTGTGCTTCCTTTGTTGTGGCTTGCTCTTGTTGGGGCTTTTGCATGCATTGAACAGATGACCTGTTTGTTGACATCCCCTGCATCTGAATGCTGTGTTCTCATAGTCCAAAGGT
The DNA here is from genome assembly GCA_031772625.1 of Pinus tabuliformis. NCBI lineage: Eukaryota > Viridiplantae > Streptophyta > Pinopsida > Pinales > Pinaceae > Pinus > Pinus tabuliformis. The sequence goes on from CM062804.1 coordinate 731,186,392, forward strand.
TGTTTCCATTGAGTATTGTTGAATATGAGAATGATGCTTTCTGGTAACCCCTGACTGAGATCTACCTCGACGCAAATTCTTGCAAAGGTAAAAATTCCTTTTAGATGTCTCTCTGTGTCAATCTTTAGCATTCTTCCGAGGGTATTCCCTATAGCTGCTAAGGACAAAAAGTGCCAAAAATGCATTGGCAAATTATGTAACCTTACCCATACCGGCATTTTTGACACCACCATGGTGTTTGGATCAAACTCCGGGAACCAGGGGGAAACAAATAGTCCCGCACTACCCCAGAACCATGGTCCTTCGGTGAGAGCTTTTTCCCTCTCTTCTTCAGCACGAAAGACTACTATGAAGAATCCTTTCACGCATAGATGGATCCGGCTGTTTTTTGTCCATGTCGTGTGTATCCATTGATACAAAGCATCCGATCTTGGCCAGAAACCGTTAAATCTACAGATAACGACATTTGTTTGAAGATCTGTAAATATGCCCTTTACCTCTGGAAAATCCAACGGAATGGATGGGCTCTCTGGTACTTCATCCACTATATACTGCCCTGGAGGGATATTGTCAGTTGCATGTTCTTTCCCCTTTGGATTTTCTGTCCCTTTTGCTGCGTCTCTATAGGATCCTGTAGGTTTTGATGTGGATCCCTTAGATCCACCTCACAGCCGGAGGTTGAGGATAACAGTTGAATCTTTTGCAACCCTGTATTGATGGAGGATGTGTTGATCCTGCATGCATAGCCCTGAAAATAAAAGATTTTGAAATGCAGCTGGAGTGCCTAGTTTGGCCTGTATCTCATTTTTTAACTCCAATACTGTCATTCGTTCCCAGATCTGCACACAAATGTGTCTTCCTTCTGTTGATCTGATAAAGATTTGTGTCAGATCTGCTATGTCTGCCTTGTTCAGGGTCCCTTTTACTGGATTGAGTTCTGGATCTGGCTGGCTTTCAACTATCTTTTGCCTAGGTCTGGCCAGATCCGATCGTTCCTCCCCGGGGCTATAGCCACTGGCCCGTTCTGGTGAGCCGTTTCCCCGATCAGGGTATTTGAATAGATGCTGGGTGCTTTTTTCCATCCGCCGAGAGGGCGTCTTGAACATAGGATTCTCGTGGCTAAAATTTTCGTCTGTCAAGGTGGCCGCCTCCCAGTCCAGAGCCACCGAGAACTGTGTAGCCTCAGCCCTTTGGAATACCGACCCTCGCTTTCCGTCCCACAATAGAACCAGCCGTATTGTGGATCGAAACCGCAGAAAACCCCGAAGGGACAGCGGGATGAACGCTTCCCCAATAGCGCTGACAAGGATGTCACCAGCGGTGAGGATCTCATCGCTCCGGTCTTGAGTGATAGGCGATAGATCTGGAGCATATATCCCCATACAGTGAAACGCATTGCCCCGAGCCGCCCAGGGGCAGACAGCTCGTGCCAAGGAGGGAGGGAAGTCCTCAAGAAAACGAAACAGATCCTGCTGCTCCTCTTCGTTCCTCGATCCGGGCCAAGACCTGCAAGAACGATCGATAGTTATGAAACCCGCGACCTGGTTCCTTTCCGATCTTGCATCCAATAAACCAGTGGGGACGGCGCCGACGGCCAAAAGACCTGCTGAAACCCTAACTTCGCGTACGCCGGCCATTGCTCTCTCTAGGATCCGCCTTGTTACCAAGCACTATCTTATTCGGGCGAAGAACCAAGAGAAATGGAACATGGATTTTGAAGATTTTTCCCGCCCCCCAGTATTTTTTCTAACGCTTGGTATCAAATCAAGTCCTTCAGAAGAAGCTTCATCACTTGAAGGGAGATTCATCAAGACGAGCAATCAAGAGGGAGTATCTTCTATCTTGCCACCATTTTTTAATGGAACAAACTTAGTTTTCTGGAAAGTTAAAATGAGAGCATATATGCAGTCACTTGGAGCTGATGTTTGGGAAATAGTTTAAGGAGGCTATTAGTATCCATCCTCAATCCCCACATATGATGCAAGGAAGAAACAATATGAGACCAATGCAAAGGCAGTCTATGCTCTCTTAGGAAGCATGGCAGAATCATAATTTGTGAAGGTCATGCAGTTAAATACCACAAAGGCTATATGGGACAATATCACCCAAAGCTATGAAGGTGACACTAAGGTAAAGAGTGCCAAACTTCAAACATTTAGAATTCAATATGAGACTCTCAGAATGCATAATGATGAAAGAATTGAAATTTTTCTTATTAGGGTAGATGACATCGTTAAATTAATGATAAATATTCGTGATGAAGTAAAATATTTGATGCTTGTTTATAAAATTCTAATATCTCTAACCCCAAAATTTGATTCAAAAGTCTTTGCATTGAAGAAATGTAGGATTTAAGGGACCTTGCTATTGAACAACTCCATGGGATCTTAACAACTTATGAAATGAGAAAAGAGGGTCCATCAGATATTAGAGAAGAAAAATTCAAAGCTAGTTATAAAGGAAAGGAAAATGAGGAGCTTAAGGAAATAGGTTACATATCAGATGAATAAGAAGTGAAATTCGTAAAGAAACTCCAAGTAGGAACTCACAAGTTTATAGGTAAGCCTCCTTTCAAATGTTTTGCTTGTGGAAGAGTAGTTCACTACATGACTAAATGCCCTTATAAATAAAATCATGAGAAAGGAAATAATTCCTCAAAAGTGAATGTTAGAGGAAGATTTGATAATAAGAAAAGTTTCTATACACATGAAGATAGTGATTATTCTTCAAATAATGAAGATGTTGAATCTGATCAAGAATATCAATTACTTATGGCATTTGAAGAAAAATATGATGAATTTGATGATGTTTTTATGGATGCTTTAGAAGAAAAAGATACTCTCATTGAAGAAATAACTCATCTAAAAAATTGTCTAGAAGAAGTTAAATTAGCTGAAGAAGTTTTGGAGAAACAAATTATAGAAAAGGAAAGGCAAAGTGAAAGGTTAGAAATGAAATAATGGGTCTAAGAAAGGAACTTGAGAAAACAAAGGCTCTAAATAATAGATTTGCTAAAGGATATGAGACTTTAGAAGAAATCATCAAAGTAAAATCCTCTCCTATAAAAAAGACAAGCCTTGGATACAATGGTAAATCATCAAAGACTATAAAATCTTCTTAAACATGTACATGAAGCTATCTCAATGTAGTGAAGGGAAGCAGCCATCAAAGGAATGAGGGATCAAATGTTTCTCAAGTAAAACATCCTTACCACAATCAAAGGGGAAGCTACTAAAAAATGTACTATACTCCTAGGTACTCCTACTTCAATGGTCAATGCTTCACTTGTCATAATTTTGGTCATAAAGTTGTTCAGTGTGTCACTTATAAAACTATTATGACTAGAGAAGCAAGAAAACAAAAGAATGAGATTGGGGCAAATAAATATTCTTACAATGTCTTCTCACCTCTTCAAGATGAAATTGAATGTTTTGTTTGCAATAACTTTGGTCATAAAGAAATTGAATGTAGAAGAAAAATAGGACCATCCTATCAGCATGAACAGAAGACAATAACACCCAAGGTATGGAAAAAGAAAACCATAGACTCTGAAAATTGTGGTCTAGATTTATATGCAGGAGATCAAGAAAATCTATGGTACATTGACAGCGAATGTTCGAATCATATGACAGGTGAAAAAAATAAGTTTATGTATTTTAATGAAATAAGAAAAGAAAATAATGTAACTTTTGGAAATTATTCACTTGCTACTATCAAAGGGAAAGGAACTGTGTTATTAAATAAAAAGACCAAGGCTCTAAATGTTTTATTTGTTGATGGATTAAAACATAACTTGTTGAGTGTTAGTCATGAACAAGGGCATGAAGTTATTTTCAGATAAAATAAATGTGTGGTAAGAAATATGGACACAGGTAAGATCATAATAAACGGAGCAAGAACTCCAAGAAATGTCTATGTCTTGGAAGGCAACCAAGAACATTATTACTTAAGCAAATTTGAAGAAAGTTGGCTTTGGCACAAAATATTGGGACACCTTATCTTTTCTCAATTATACAAATCAATCAGAATGGGAGCAGTACATGACTTATCCAACATCTCTCCACCGTAAAATAACATATGAAAATTACGCTAATTTGGTAAGCAAACTAAAGTTCAATTTAATGCTAAAGAAGGTACTTCAAGTAAGCCACTTGAACTTATTCATACTGATTTGTGTGGTCCTATGAGAAATAAGTCTCCTTGGGGTGAACAATATTTCATATTATTCATTGATGATTTTACAAGAATGTGTTGGATTGGCTTACTTAAACATAAATATGAAGCATTTGATAAATTTAAAGTATTCAAGGCTCTGGTAGAAAATGAGTTAGATTTGAAAATCAAATGTCTTAGATTTGATAGAGGAGGAGAGTTTATATCAGATGAGTTTTTCAATTTTTGTGAACAACATGGCATCAAAAGACAATTTTCTATAGCTAAGACTCCTCAACAAAATGGAGTGGCAAAAAGAATGAATAGAACAATCCAACAAATGGCATGTGCCATGCTTAATGAATTAGGAACTCCACATACCTTTTGTGGGGAAGCAACACATACAGCCATGAATATACTTAACAAAGCTCATGTTCAAGTAAACAGTGATAAAAATCCATATGAACTATGGTTTGGTAAGCCTCCAACTGTCAAATATTTTATAATTTTTGGAAGCAAATGTTACCTAAAGAAAAATGACAATAAGCTTGGAAAGTTTGAATCTATAGCTGATGAAGGGATCCTCCTTGGATACTCTTCTAGAAGCAAGGGATATAAATGTTATAATATAAGACTTCAAAATATTGCTAAATTCATTGATTTTGTTGTTGGCATTATGATATAGGTGTTGTCCTTGATGGAAACTCACTCACAGATCAACTTAGATTTGATAAAAGGCAACTCACAATGTAACATGTCAATTCAGAGGTAACAGGGCATTGGTACAGAAGAACAGGAAGTTGGAATAAAGGTCTACTAATTAGAATCAAAAAGTTGAAGGAAAAGGATGTTTTCAGATAGTTTAAGTTGTATACACAGACTCAACTTGACAAAGTGGCGTATACATGCAGGCTCATAGAAAAAAAAGAGTGTATACGTATGCACAAACTTTCACAAGAGGAAAAGTGTGTATGGGTTGGAAAATGAAGAAAATTCAAGAGTAAAGAATACCAAGGGTCAATACCATGATATTAGCCCATAATTTTGAGTAGAGTAACGACTATTTGATCCCGTCCAAGAATACCATAAGCTCTAAGTGTTGTTTTGGTCTGAGGTATTGAGGAAGGCCAAAACTATATAAGGAGGAGAAGATCAAAGGGCCAAGTGTGCAAGTGAAATGGGTTCTTAGGAAATAGTTTCTGAAGTATATTTTATGTTGCAGGGGTTATGATTATGATATAATCTGAAATATTTTGTGCACCTTGGATATAATGTTGGATCAGGATCATGAGACCTTAAATGACTTATCATTGTATGATCTGATATTGGTTGGGCTAGATCTGATTGCTTAAGCATGTTTTATTCTTTAAATGTCATGATCTGGGTATGTCTAAAGTCTGGAATAGCAGCGAAGTTGTAAGTTAATATTTGCTGATCTATATGCTGGTTCGCCTTGGTAAAGGCACGTATACATGCAGGTTCGACTCTTCCAAGTAGCATATGCAAAAGAAAATCTTGTTGTTCTGAAATGACGGATCTAGCTAATCAGTGTTGTCTTTTTACTGTTGCCTGTCAATGAAGTCTTCTTAGATCTGAAAGTAAAACTAAATGCATAAGGATTTTGTGTCTGATTGATTGATTGATTAAGTGAGAAGGGTTACCTTTGCTACTAACTGTCTAGATGTCTGCAAATTAACAGTTGATATTCAGAATATTATTGGTTGGTACATATTTGATTCAGAAGTTTTATGATTCACTAGTTTTGGAGGTATATGTAAGTTTTGTTACAGGAAGTAGCATATACATGTAGGTTGGGTTCATTAAAGTAGCGTATACATTCTGATGTACGATTTTTGAGGTTGCAGATGGTTCTGAATGATGATGCAAGTTTCTAGGTACAGCACAATGTTTTGGTGATAGTGATCTGACTGTTCAGATTGACTAGTTGTTGGTTGATGCAGTTATTATTATAGACTTTGAGCTTCAAAGTTTTTGATGGGTCCAGTGTGAAAATTTGATGAAACAAGGCCTTCATATTGTGTTGTTGTGTACGAGGAGCTTCCAATTTGAAAATTAATGAAACGTGATCCCTAGAGGAAGAGAGAAGGTTGTAGCCTTCTGTAGGTTGATGCCTATGTACTAGTAAACATATCGGCTAGTACAAGAGCTAGGGAGTTGTAGCTCCCTTCCAGTAGAAGATGGAGAATGAGAGAAGGTTGTAGCCTTCTATAGGTGGGTGCCTATGTACTGGTATGAGTCTGCACCAGTACAATGTTGTAAATAGAGTTTCTTTATATTAAAAGAAGACAAAGACGACAGTGACAGGTGGTTTTTTTCCCGCATTGGGTTTCCACCTTAAATCTTGGTGTTCATGTGTGATGGTTTATTATGTTATTACTGCACATAGTTATTGTATAATAAGATACTAATGCACTGATTAATGATCAAAACATGATAAATTAACTAAATCATAAGTTCTATGGGTATATGTTGGTTTCCTTAATCACAGTAGCGTGAACACGCAGGTTCACGTCATTATAGTAACGTATATAAATTTGATTGGGAAATGAATATTATTTAATTCTAAATATTGATTCACACCCCCCCCCCCCCACTAGTATTATTTCCAACAGTTGTGATTGATAAAGCATCCACATGTACAAAAAAGGAAGCTCCAACATATGACGAACATGTTCCTACTACACGTAAGAAGATTGTAGAAAGGCAATAAAGAAGCATCAGAAGAAACAAATGAAGATACACACCTTTAAGGTATGTTCAAAAAAATCATCTGGAATCTCAAATTCTAGGAGAAAAGGAAGCATGAGTACAAACGTATTGGAACTTCTAGTTACCTAGCCTTATTTTCCACAATTGAACCTCAAAATGTGAATCAAGCAAGCAAAGATGAATTTTGGATTAAGGCAATGAATGAAGAACTTGATCAAATAGAAAATAACCATGCATGGGAATTAGTACCAAGACCTCATCATAAAAATGTTACTGGGACAAAATGGGTGTTCAAGTACAAACTAAATGAAAATGGAGAAGTAATTAGAAACAAAGCAAGACTTGTATGCAAAGGCTATGCTCAAAATGAAGGAATAGACTTTGAAGAAACATTTTCACCTATATCTATACTTGAAGCCATAATAATATTTCTTGCATTTTAAAGATTTCATAACTTTAAAGTATATCAAATGGATGTTATATTTGAATTTTTAAATGGGGATCTAGAAGAAGAAAATTATTGAACAACCTGAAGGATTCATTCTAGGAAATGATAAAAATCTTGTTTGAAAACTTAATAAGGCATTGTATGGTTTAAAACAAGCTCCCCATGCATGGTATTACCATCTTGACAAGTATCATCAATAATAAGGCTTCACAAAGGGGTCTGCAAATAGCAACCTATATATAAAATTTGATAAAAACAAACTTTTGATAGTTGTTATTTCGGTAGATGAAATCATATTTGGAAGTAATGTAGAACCTATGAGTCAAGAATTTTCCTTAGTTATGCAACAATAATTTGATATGTCTCTACTTGGTGAACTAACATACTTTCTTGGAATTCAAGTTCAACAAACAAAGAATAATATATTTCTCTCACAAACCAAGTACCTCAAGAAAATTATGAAGAAATATGGAATGGAAGATTGCAATCATGTATGCATACCAATGTAAACAGGATGAAATCTTAGTCAAAATGATATTCTCTATTAGTTAATCAACTAGAATATAGGTCTATGATTGGAATCTTTCTCTACCTTCTAGGCATGAGACCAAATATTTTGCATGTAGTTGCAACTTTTGGACGATTTCAAACAAATCCTAAAGAAACTTATCTCCAAGAAGTTAAGAGAATATTTAAGTATCTACAAGGAACTCAATATTTTGGTCTATGGTATCCCAAAAATGCATACTTTTCACTTCATGCTTACACAGACACAGATTGGGCAAGAAATATTGATGATCGAAAAAGTACTAGTGGAGGAGCATTTTATTTGGGACCTCGCTTGGTATCATGGTTCAGTAAGAAACAAAGTTCCATCGCTTTATCTATTGCTGAGGCAGAATATGTTGTTGTTGCATCTTGTTGTACTCAACTTCTATGGATGATGCAAACATTGCAAGACATTCAAATCACTTTTCCTCAACCTGTACCTATTCTTTGTGACAATACTAGTGCCATAAGTATCTCTAAAAATCTTGTCATGCACTCAAAAACCAAGCATATTCCAATCAAATATCATTTTCTGAGAGAACAGGTGCTTGAACAAAAGGTCAAACTGGAATATGTTCCTTCAAAGGAACAAGTTGTAGATATATTTACAAAGCCACTTCCATGTGATTCCTTTGAATATATCAGACAGAAATTAGGAATAATCCTTGCTTCATCACTCTGCTAATTACTCTCATTGGTATTTCATTTCTAGGGGGAGTTGAGACTGTAAATTACTACAATTTACTTTCTGTACATGGATTACATTAAGGACAGTTAGATATATACACATACGTTTTTTATTTATACAGTAGTGCATGTTTATCTGAGATGAAGAAACAATGGGACATACACAAGGATTGTTTCTGATATGTTTCAGCCATTTATTATTTGTCCTTCTAGTTTTGACATTGATTGGTTACAGTTTTTTGGTGATGCTCAGATTTTACTTAGAAATGATATTGGTTTATGATGGTTCATGAGTTGTTGTAATATGTCATTGTTGCTTTGGTTCTTTTGATGCCTTTGTTGATTGATGGGTTGGATATGATTAAACTTGATAGTGAATAGTTGGCATAGGTCCAGGGGGAGCGTCTACTATGCTTCTAATAGCACATTGTTGGCATTATAGTTGCTTGAGCACTACTTTCTAAATGATGATGTTTTAGTGCTTCATTCATTCCTTGTTGACATTGATGAAGAGATATGCTAAAGATGTTGGTTCATGATGTTGTTGCTCAGTTCTATGTCTTGTGATACTAAAGTTGCTTGGTGATGCTTGAAATAATTGGTCATATATTGATGATGTTTGTCTCTTGATGTAAAGGTCATGTAAAGACCCATATTGTCAAACATTGTAAAATTCAGTCAAATATGGACTATTGGGGTCAAGTCATTTATGTATGCAATCCCATTACTTTGGGAACTCAATATAATGTTGAGTCAAATATGTAACCCCATTATGTTGGGTGATTGTGTAAGCATGAGTCCTGGGTAATAGGAAATGTCATATTTGGTTAAGTCATAGAGTCAAGTAATTCATTGAGTATTTTCCAAAAGATTTAGCAAATGTTTAGGGGGATCATGGTCAATATACATCCTTCATCTTCAGCAGATCATCCCTATAGTGATCCTCTCTACACAAGGGAAGATAAGTCTTCATTCAACATTGGTCAACCATTTTCCCTTGATGTCAAAGGGGGAGAGAAGCTTGGTGTTTTGAGAGATATCTTAGGAGAGAAGCTTGATGTTAGATTGATATGTTTACAAATGTTTTTTCAGATATTTATAGGTGGTGGTGTCCAAACACAAAAGTGGTTGCCATCAAGTCCAAAGGGGGAGATTGTTGGAATTATGGCTAATGTGTTGTCCTTGATGGAAACCTACTTGATAGATATGTCAACATGATGGTTATGCATATGCTACAGGTGATATGAAAAAAGGAATATCAGTTCAAAGACAGATGGATGGCAAAGATAAAGTGTGAGAAAGTATACGCAGGTCCTGTGAAGCAAGATCATGTACATACATAGGTATGGTGAAGAGAAGTCGCGTACATAATCTATACCATGGTATTATGAATACCAAGGGTATTTACCATGGTATTAGCCCATAGTATTTAAAAGTGACAATGGATATTTTATCCCGCCAAAGAATACTTACAAAATAACCAAGGTATTTACCTAAGGTATTGACTAAGGAAAATATTGTATAAAGAGATGGAGATCAAGGTGTTGGGTGTGCAAGTTTTGAATTGTTTATGAATGATTTGATCTGAAACAAGTGTGCACCAAGGAACTTGGAGATGGATTAGATCTAATAGATCTAAAATGAATACATATTGGTTAATCTATTTATGATTTGATAGATCTATGATGATGGTATAATGATGTGTGACTGTAATGGTGTGTATGCCAAGATTTGGGTTTGATAGATGTTGTGGTTGCAGCAAAGGTATGATTCAATGATTTCAGATATGTACATTGGTTTGCCTCTAAGAAGTCATGTACATACACATATTTTCTTCTAAGTAGTCATGTATATATTCTGTGAAAGTTCAAAATCTGTACGCATGTGTTAAGAATGGTAAGTGTGTACATACACAGATGTGCTTTGTAAAAGTCACATATACATGCTAGGGTTTTGTAGTATGGGTTGTTGATGATATTTGATCAGTTATGTTATGTTTGCTATTGTCTGTCAATGATGTCTCTCTCATAATAATCTGTGTTTGACAATACTGGTTCAGATTATTTAGTTATGGAATGGAATATTGATTAGTGATGATGCTAGTGTATGGTGATTTGTATTTGGTTCAGTGATCTATGATGGATTCAGTATAAGATTTAGTGATTGATTCAGTGTTACAATGATTCATATTCAGGTATCAATAATTTGAGATTTGTACGCAGGTCTTCTTCAGGGGAAGCACATACATATGCGGGTATGATTCAGAACAGTAGCATATACATTCTGACATATGTTTGATCAAGGTTTGCAATGACAATATTTGGTTTCTATGATGAACAATACATGGTAGGGTATACTTATGAATGATTGTGCATTGATTTGATCTGATATGGATTGGTTTGATCTAGTTGCATTGGTTGATTAAGATTCAGTGATTGATTTGATGATTCAGTTGGTTCAATGATTGGGTGATTTGATTTAGTGATTGGTTTCATAATTGTTACTTGGTTTGGTTTTAATGATGAAAGTGGATCTAATATGAAATATTATGAAAAGTGGTCCACCCTTCCTCTAGGAGCAACTGGAGCTCCCTTCTAGTAGGTGCCGGAAAATGAGAGAAGGTTGTAGACTTCTACAGGTGGGTGCCTGCGTACTAGTTAAAGTATGCACCAGTACAAGATTGCAAGAAGATTTTATTTTAATAAAATAATAAGAAAGAGATGAAAACAATAATGGTTTTTCTCCCACATTGGATTTCCACCTAAAAATCCTAGCGTTCATTTGTTTTGATATGATTCTTATGTGTTGATGATGTTTTTGATTCATACTGCTCATCATTATTACTTAATTGATGAATAGTGAAGTAATGATGCACTGATTAAAGTTGAACATATTAGTTATCTAAATATATGCGGGTTGCCTTAATGATAGTCACATACATACATTAGTTTCCTTTATAACAGTAGCGTACACAAATCAAAATAAGAAATCGGAAATTTGAAGTGAGTAAAATATGGATTCACCCCCACTCTCAATATTTTTCCTAACACAGTAGTCACATAACTTAATCACAGTGGCTTTAAGTGTCATCTAAAATCACGACTTGCAATTAAGGAAAAGAGAAGCCCTATTGGTCGCTAGTCGCAAATTTAGATTGCATGGTTAGAGTGTGCAATTAGTGGTTATGGAAAAGGGGGCTTCTTTTTATTGTCAAATCATAGGTTCAAGGCCACAATGAGGAATTATGAATGCTAGGATTACATTGAGTGATGAAACAATGGTTCAACAATGACACATCATTAAAATCGGTGGTACTCATGCGATTTGGCCAATAAACCAAATAAAATAACCATAAGCTCATACAATTTCCTTTGATCAATGTAATATTGGGTCATACAATGGAGAATTAGAAAGGAAGATAGATTCAATTCATGGTCAATGTCAAGCCCTAGAATTGTTGTATTTAATCCACCTTTTTTCTCTATGATTACTCATGATTTTATCTAATTCCTATTATTAATACTATCATTTTGTACATTCTTGGTCTAATAATCTTAAATTTGAGCATGATAACGTAAACTTTTATTTATACCAAAATACCTTAGTTATATACATTTTTTAGGATTAATCTTCATTAAAATGTTGCTAATGAAGTGTTGCATAGACCTTGCACCTTGTACCGAGATCCTACAACTAAGGAGATGAATGTGTGGATTTTCTTGACACTGAGCATACTACGTGGGAATGTGATTATTCAAAATACACCTATTAATGATATTTATAAGTGCAAGGTCAAGGTCAAAGTGTGTCTAAAGAGCCACAACTGTAGTTCAAGATTGAAATAGAGGAAACTATCTTGATTTCTCTCTCTCCATCAATGATTTGTAGATCTCTTGAGATATCTTGTGGTTATGCCGAATATAATATTCTTCGTATGGCTACTACAACCTATAGTTATAATGTAACTTATATAAAAAAGGAGTGATGGCCTTGTGCCTAGGGAAAGCGATTCCATTTTACACTCTTATGCTATTAGTCTAGATTTTGGGGGTCACTATCTTTGGTCGACTTGACTCTGAGCATTTGGTTTACGATGTAAAGCACTGAGGAATGTTTAATATAAAAAAAATCATGCCAGGTTATTTTTAATATGATTTATCTCATCTCTGTGATTTAAATTTCTTATAGAGCAAACAATTTGGTTGGTTGGACCTACCAATCCAACTCGTCTTTCCATCTCTATTTTTTATTCATTAAATAGATTGTAGATCTATTGTGTGTTGTTTTTATTTATGCTTGAGTGTGTTAACTGGAACATATGGTATCAGATCTAAAAGGGTTTTGGTGTGAAAAAAATATACTATATCCTGGATATATGCATTCTCATTTGATATCAGTTCTATGCCCTCATTCTTGGAAATTTTTCAGTTGAACGTGTGGTTAATTTCTATGATAAGAATTACATCTATAATCATTGTTGTAATCAAATGTTGCATACCATTCATAAGTTTAATATGGTTTTCATGCATGCATTGTGTTGATTGGAGCAAATCATATTTTATTCTCGTGATTCATTTTTAGGGGTTTGACTTTTGGTCACAACCTTGTTCCCTCTATTGAGTTGCAACAAAGGAATAATAGGCCTAGTTGATAGTTGAAAGCCCTTTTTGTTAAATAGTAACTTAAATTCATCACAAATCTATTTCAATCTAAACATTGATGATTGATAACAAGGGTTATGTTAAAAATCATTGGGAATTAGAGTTGTGGCTTGAACCAAGGATCACGAACAACATCTATATTTTCTCTTCTCAATTTGTTAATGTTTGTATACTAGAACAAGGAACATAATGTTGTTGATCAACTTATGAAATGTGAGGCTTTACAGTTATAACATTTCAGTACTATGAATGCATTGTTTTATATTGTTTTACAACATGTTCATTATCCAAGGATTGGGAAAGATTTACAATTAAAATATTGAAGAGTTAAGTTAAAGATCTACGACTTCTTTTGAGTGATTATGAATATAGAATTGATTTATAACATGGAACATTACAAAGTTTTCTTTGAAATTTATTGTGTGTTTATTTTATGAATGTATTGTTTCTAGAATTGGTTTCTAATTATAACAATGAGATCATTAGTTTATCAAGACTTTAAATTTGTATGAAATTTTGGAGAGAATAGTAGCATTATATCTAGGTGGAAAACATATTATTTATTCATTTGAATTTTGTCCATACAGTTAGTGCAATTGATTTAGAATGATTGTGTTATAGATATATTCTTGATCTTTCTTTTATTTCCTTTGGGTTTTGGACACAGAGAGATAGTTTTAAATTGAATTGGGTGTAGAATTGTAACAGGATTAGTTACTTGGAGTTCTTTGATTGAGTGCGAAAAGAATTTCTCTCATATTTCTTTTGATAGTGAGTGGATTTCCTAGGATTTTTCTGTCTTTCTTTTCACTAGAATTACTCACTTTAGTTATTAGCCAATGCTTAAGTTTCCAGCAGATTGTTAGATAGGGTTTGGTTCTTTAATAATTTCCATAGCTATTGTAGGAATTGGGCCAGGAGTTTAACTAGTGTTTGCAGGAACTTAAAAGAGTGGTGATGAATAGGTTAGGATACGGATTTGATTTTTTTTGCAAGACTTTGGACTCTTTCCCTAACATTTCCAGTGTTGTGCTTCAAAGTATACAAAGACCATATTAACATTAAATGTTGGGTAATTAACCTAGAATATATATTGTTGGACACCTAATCCTAAAGGGTTAGTGTGGAAGCCGAAAAGACTAAGCAGTCCAAGGGACCTTGGGATCTGAAACCCAAGAGTCACACATTGTACTATAAATGTATATCTGATGTTAATAAAAATTTGAACTCACATGATTTATCTTTTCTACTCTTTGCTGACCATGTGTGTTTAACATGGTATCAGAGCCGCTTGTTTTTCAGTGGCCTGTTATGTGCATGTCAGTCCTGACCCTATGCCATATTCTTTTCCAGCGCTCCTGACATGCTGCCTCTGCCATATAACGCATCTATCCAAGCCGTTCTGAGATGTCTGTCTTCCATATTCTATTTATGAGACCTGCGTTCTCTGTCCATAAATGCCCCAATTAAAAGCGCTCTGTCCTTTGCGTGATTCTCTGCACCTCCCAGCGCTCTGTCCTCTACCTCTGCCAGCGCTTTGTCCTCTACGTGATTCTCTGCACCTCCTAGCGCTCTGTCCACTGCCAGCGCTCTGTAGTCTGCGTGATTCGCTGCTCTCCCTGCGTGATAGTTGAACAGTTTGGGTTGGCAATAAGCGCTCCCTTCTTGTAACTAAGTTTTATGTGAGACATTGCCTCTGGATTCACCTCGGGAATCACAAGGGGTACACCATCGTCCATACGGAACGCAGAGCTGTTGTCTACTACAACTGTCCCCTGTTGTGTAGCTATGGGTCCAACTTCTTGCTTATTGAGCCACCAGCACTGAACAGAGCAATGTCAATCCCGCGGAAACTATCTTCAGTGAGCTCCTCTACTACATAATCTCGTCCCTCAAATGTCATTTGCTTTCCAGCAGAGCGCTTGCTCGCCAGCAATCTGAGACTCCTGTAGGGGAAATCTCTATCATTCAACACACTCAAGAACTCCTGTCCGACGGCACCTGTGACACCCACAATAGCCACCGATGGACCATCCTCCCTCATCCCCATTCTCACCAATCTGTTAGGACGAAACCTCGTTCTCGCCCCTGGGATCGGTCTGAGGCATTTGCATTTTCCCCACATCTGGCTGCCATTGCCTATTGCAATCCTGTTATTAGTTTGCTCAAAACCAAAGCATAGAAGATTGTAGCATCCAGTATCCTGATATGAATCACTCAGGTAAAAAGCCGAGGCTTTGTGTCTCCATAAAGCTCAGGGTTGCCAGCCTGCTTCAATGCTGTTGAGATCCGAACCATCGAATGATCCTGAAAGAACCCAAAGCTGGGATAGACTAAACTCGTTGAGGGCTTCGATTCGTGGTGCCCATACATTGATAGTTGCCTTTGCACCGTAGCCGAAACTTTGAAGGCCTCTCTGGCAGATCCTAGATCTTATGGTTTCTCAGTAACGGGTGATCAAATGCATGTTTGGGAGTTGGAAGGCGGCATAATGCGATGTAGATTTTCTACACGGTGATGGTTCACTCGAACAGTTTGAGTCTAAGGTATCGGTGATTCATTGAAGTTGGAAGTTTATTACAAAATTATCATTGGAATTTGATTTTTGGGCATTTAAACATTCTCGCCCTCATCACAACAGCCTAAATGTGGTCCGTTGTTCTTTTTCTTCGCATTGGTATTGAAGTATGAAATTTATGCGCAAATTTATTAAGAAATAGCTTTTGTCAAGCTACCAATAAACCAGATCTTCAGGCAGGAGAATGAGTATATACTGTTGGCATCTGTGTTTCTGTATGACATATTTTTTTTATGTAAGAAAATGTAACTTGTGAGGTAGAGGACTTGATACGATTCTGTGTAAATTCTTGAGGATTGTAAATGAGCGAGCCAGTTGTGTAGATTCTGCAAAGTGTGGGAGGGAAGGTCAGTGAAAACTTTTGTTGTAACGCAAATATTTGTGATCGATGGATCCATAGACCCACTGTATTGGAAGTTGGGATTATGATGATGGTGTCTTTCTTTGGGAACCGTAGAAGAAAATATTCTTTGATGTAAATAATGGTTTATTTATGGTTAACTTCATTTGCGTTGTTTTGAAGTGATATATATATATATATATACGGTGATATATATATATATATATATGGTGATATCTCGTTCCCTTTCATTACCAGCTCTCGACTTTTGATAGTAGATGTTCTGAGAGCATGTAATTGAGAGGACATCTGAATGAGGACCTGCCAATTCCTTCCCATCGATGGAGTTTTAAATCCCTAAAAGTAATCCAAGGAGTTCCAGGTTGCTATCAGAGATGATTCGCTGACGGTATGTAGGCGTATTTATGGTCCCCGGATATCAAAATTGTTTTTGGGTAAATGATTGCATTCGTCAAACAGTGGTCCTGCGTATCTTTCGAAAATGTAATGAAAGAAATGCAGACTGTTGGTACTGATGGTCCCCAGTTCTGGCTATCGTCGTCTGCTAATAGCGTGTGCTCGTCAGAGGGTGGTCTTCGTATCTTTCGATAAGTAATTAAAGAATTGTTGTTTCTATCACTTCGATATTGGAGTGATCCACGGTCAATCATTCAATTAAAGAATGAGCATTGTTTGCCATGGTCATCTGCGCATGTGGTGTATTTTATCGAGATATTCGCATCTTCTATATAAAATATAGATGCCGCTTCAAACTTCAAAGCGCTACTCAATTCAATTGCAAATACCCGGCAAGCAGGGATTAGTTTGCTATGTAAAGTAATAGTTTCTGGCAGTGATGATTTACTTATATAAACTTTTGAAGATCTATAAATGTTGATTAAGGAATAGAACAGCGTGGTGACTTGTTCTTCCATGGACCTAAATTGACACTGTTCTTCCTAACATTTGCTGGTATTTGCGGATTTTTTATTCCTTTTGCATTCCTGAGCTTCCAGAAGGGATATAGAGGCGAGTTTTATAAAGTTTGAAGGAATCAGCTACAAAATCTAGTCAGATGTGAAATTTCTACAGAATTTAAAGAACAGAATCTCTGAAAGACTGGTATTGGACAATGTATTTTTCAAACTGATATTCTTAATTTTTTGAAATCTTCAATAGCTGGGGTTTGTCTAGACTTGCTATAGTCTCCACTAGGATTGTTGAGTGTTCATTTCTTTGTTGAGACAATGGCTAGATTTGATGATGTATTAGAGTTACTGAATACACTAATACACTCCACTATTGATGGGAAGGTAAATGTCAGCAAAGACACTCTTTGTGACATTCAGACCTGCCTGCATGATGCACAAGAAAAGATTGATTTTTTGCAGCTTGAATCACAGCTATAGCAAGAAGAGCTACATCAAAATAGACACCATTCTGAACCTGTTTTTGTTCAGAACATTGAGACAACCACCCATCAGCAGCATGTTAATAATGTTACAGATAAAGCAGCAGTTGTACATGCAGATGCAGAAACTCAATCTGCACTTCCCAAGCCCATCATCAGACCTTGGGAACAGCTTTTCCACAACAAGCACAGAACTGGTCTTGGATATGACAAGGACTTGTCCTTTCATATTTCAGACTATGCCAAGCCCATTCAGTTTCAGAGTGTTGGATTCATTCATGACAGTTCAGCTACTCCTCATGACAGTTCAGCTTCAGCTGTTCCAGACTCTGCCCCTCTTCTACAGCAACAACAACAACAACAAAAACAACAGATCATGAAATGCCAACACTGTGATCGAGTTGGCCATCTGAAAGATCACTGTTTTGATCTTCATCCATGTGAGCACTGTCATAAAACCAGTCATTCTTCACACAGATGCTTCAGAAACAAACGTCCTGCAAGAACAAAGATTCATCTTGGATGGATCGCTTCTTGGCAATGGGCATCAACAGCCAAGAAGATATTCCAAACACATGTCAGAACTTGTTCCAGAGTATTGAACAGTCTTGCAGTTGAGTTTTCTCCATCTTCTCACCTTGTATCTGACAGGGGGGGAAATGATGGTCATCTACAAGCTTCAAAGCCACATCAAGCGAGCCTGAGCCACAACCTGCCACACTAGTTTCAGAGTTGTAGCCAGAGACAAGATGCCTGAACATGCCTTCAGAGTTGTTGGTCATCCTTAAACCATCACAGATTGAGAACACTTCCTCTAGCAGAAGACACCAGCTTCTTGCCAGTTTTGGAAGAGTTCCAGGAATTGCATTAAGCATTCCAGAGTTGTTGGTTATCCTTAAACCATCACAGGTTGAGACTTCCCTTTTCAGGTTGAAGTTTTACCTTTTATGCGGGGTGAGACCTCCCTTTTATGGTTGAAGGTTTCCCTCTTTAAAACAATAGGATCACTTCCTCTAGCAGAAAACTTCAGTTTCTTGCCAGATTTGGAAGAGTTCCAGGAACTGCACTAAGCGTTCCAGTGTTGGTGGTCATCCTTAAACCACCGCCCTTTTTTACCAACATTTCATAGAGCACATTCAGCCTAGTGCTGCCATGCATTTTTTTGCATATTTTGTATTACAGCTCTCTTCTTGGACTCATACATAACCCTTCGGATTAAGGGGGGGAATGTTGGACACCTAATCCTAAAGGGTTAGTGTGGAAGCCGAAAAGACTAAGCAGTCCAAGGGACCTTGGGATCTGAAACCCAAGAGTTACACATGTATATCTGATGTTAATAAAAATTCGAACTCACATGATTTATCTTTTCTACTCTTTGCTGACCATGTGTGTTTAACATATATATATAACCTAACATTTTAGTGTCGTTGTAGGGGAAGTACTTGATGGATTGACCTTGATGATTTGCCACAATTTTTTTTGCTTATTTACTTAGTTTTCCTTGTAATATTTTGTTTCCTTAGAAATCGATTCCTTGAATTTGTTTCTTTCTTGCACATTTTTTTTATCTTTTAAAGGGTTTTATTTTAGGGTGTTGTAAGAATCTCCCTATGTAATCCCCCACGTGTTGATAGAATATACCAGCTACCTTGCTGAGAGAGGAAAAATGGTATTCTGGGGTCTTTCAATGAGGAGTTTGATGATAATATTAAATTTTTTGCTGAGATACTAAATTAATCTAATGTCGAACTCCCATGGGAAGAAATACTTATTTTATTTGAACATATTAAAATGTGTGTTATTCACTCTTTTTCACAGTTTGATAATTTGTAGGAAGAACAAAAGCATGCTAAAATTGAAGAACCACTCCTGAGATTATGCTCCAAGTGAGGGAGAATCCCTCCCTTAGAGAGTGTCCACTTAACAACCTGAAATTTTATGGTATTTGTGAATCACTCAACCGGTCATTTCGCATCACTATCAGGATTACTAGAAGTATTTAGGAATCAAATTAACCACTAGGTATAACCCAAAACACATCATCATTTAATACTTAGACTAATGTTTATTGTCCTCATCAGGTTCTTCAATAGAATTATAATCCTATAGTTCCATGGAAAACTTATAGCCCCTCTAATCGAATATCCTATGTTATGGCCACAATGGCCCTCTCCCTCAAGTCAGATATCCTCATGGCGTCAAGGATGGCTTGGAGCCTCCTCTCTAGGAAATTTTCCCATACAAAATAAATTTCTTAGGCCACAATAGCTAATTCCCATCCAAAGCACTACCAATTAATCCTCTTCTATGGCCCCCAACTACCTGTGAAACCAAACCCTAATCCAAACAAGAAGGTTTCAAAAAAATTTAAAACATTTGTTCTTCCTACTTATTCCCCCTTTGAATGTAATTATGTATCTTTTAGATCAAGGAAGGGAGTGAATTCAAGAATTAACCATATTACCATAGAGCATTTACCTCGGTAAGAAGTTCCAATCCAAAGACCATTAGAGGAACAATATGTAGTTGGAAGTAGCTCTGAAACTATTGTTGGATCTCATGAACAATATCAAAACCCTAGAATTTCCCTTAACCATCCTTTTCAATCCAAAGAAAAATAAATCGACAGTGAAGAGCAGACATTGCAACTTGAGATTGAGGAATTTTTGTCTTGTCTCTCACTAGATCCTCTATGCCTCGGAGAGAGCAATCATCAAACCATGGAAGAATTGCATAACATACTAAAGGAGTACATGCCAAAAACATTTAATGAATTAGAGAACCATGAATATGTAGAGTACATCAAAGCCTAGTTTCAAAAAATCATTGGCACAGCTCATTCCTTCATCGTTCGACAACTCCTGGAAACCATATCAATTAAAACAATTGGTTTATCATACTCTGGTATGTGTTAAAGCTTACTTTTTAAATGAGTGTGAGTATATTCAGTGTTCTATTACGTACATGGATGCACTAGAAGTACTCCTACATTTGAAGGAGATATTTCTCTCTATGAATTAGGGTAGGATAGTAGAGAAGCAATAAATAAAAATGCCATTTGAAATAAAATTGTACAACCCCCTTGAAACTTCAACTCCCTAAGGCGCATCCATTGAAGCTTCAAGTGCTCCAGTGGTAAGTCTTATCAGATGTGATTCACTCTTAATGCCTCATTATTTTGTAAAGTGACTTAATTGATTGGTTGGTCCCTTTTCATATTGTTTGGATGAAATCATCCGTTAAGTTAGTCAAGGGGATTTGTCATTGTTACGCTTAATACTTCCTATTTAGAAGCCCAAAACCATGTCCTTTGCCTAGTCTCTAGAAACAAGTTGTTATCTCAAGAAATCTTTTCAAGTTTCTCTAAGAAGGTATTGTTGAAAAGCCTCCTATGGTGGACCACTCATATAAAACCTCAATGGGCTTTCATGAGAACCCTAACATGATTAACCTGAGGAACCTTTCATTCATTATCTAGGATGCATTATTAAACATTAAATATATGAGATTAAGGGTTATTTTGGATGATGTCACCCTTGGGCTAAATATAAATAATTATTTATGTGCTTGGAAAATCCAAAATACTTTTGTAACACACATCTTCCTTACACTCTAAAACCTTCTAGTGAAAAATATACATTATTTAAAATATTTCAAGTGATATATAAATAAAAAGGGAAGTATCGAGAAGTACAAGCAAACATGTCAAGGTACTGAACAGGCCTACTGGCAATGGGGCTATGCTTGTATGGTACCAAGGAAAAATTGTTGTGGTACTAAATAGGCCTACTGGCAATGGGGCTACGTTGGGTAGGAGAGATGGAAAACACACGTTGGCACATTTAAAACTCATTGCAAGCAAAAATCCTGGGCCACATTCTGAAAGAATTATCATTAAAATTGAAGCAAGGAAATGAACATACCTTCTAGAGAATAGCTTTAAGATCCTTCCAGTATTGTGTTTTGGAGTTCCATTTTTCAAAATAAGGAGGCTTTTAATGGGAAGTGGTACCCTTAGTCCAAGTGATTCAATTTGCTTGAACAAAAGAAGCTTCAATTATACACTTGGATAATGTTAATATGTTCATTCTAAGAATGCATCATTTTTTGTCCTTTCTTTTTCCCTATTTCCATCCTATCTAACACCATGGCATTTAAAGCTTGATTATGTCACTTTTATTTATAATGAGGATATTGAAGCGAAGACTTGTTGATTAAGACTTCTCCTAATATGCTTTGTAGAAATTTTGATGGAAGGCTATTTCATTCAATGATAACACTATTCATGCAGTAACAACATCATTAACATTCCCATGGAAGCCCTGGCATTAGTTATTCTCTTGAAAAATAATAAAGAATAGTATTGACGTTATTGAATATCTGATCGTAGGAATTGTACAATGTACTAGGAGGATTTGTAAGTATTCCAATTGATTCAACTGAAGGTATAAATCTTTTAGTCTTTCTTACCTTTTGATGCAAAGGAAGTTGACATCATATAACACCTACCTACATGATTTTACTCAATTATCCCTATAAGTTTTCATTCCATGCCCTAGATCCTTGAGATGATGAATGATGTAGCAGAACTCTAATACAGAAACTATAACTCTACAATTTTAATCTTTATTTAGAGGTTTTTATTGCATGAGGACATGCAAGATGATCGACATGGGGGATATGTCAGGCCCCAAAATTGTTGTATTTAATCCACCTTTTTTCCCTATGATTACTCATGATTTTATCTAATTCTTATCATTATCAGGCTAATTATCTTAAATTCGAGCATGATAAGGTAAAATTTTATTTATACCAAAATACCTTCATTATATGCATTTTTTAGGATTAATGTTCATTAAAATGTTGCTAATGAAGGGTTGCGCAGATCCTGCACCTTGTACAAAGATCCTGCAACCAAGGAGATGAATGTGTGGATTGTCTTGACACTGAGCCTACTACATTCGATCATGATTAATTATAATTTTGCACACATATTAATAATATTAATGAGTGTTAGGTTAAGTTCAAACTATGCTTGAAGAGCCACAACTGATTTGAGATCGAAAACAAGGAAACTATCTCCAGTTCTCTCTCTCCATCAATGATTTGCAAATCTCTTGAGATAACTTGTGGTTATACTAGATCTCATATTCTTCATGTGGTTATTAAGAATTGTACTAAGTTTGTTCATGATTGTTTTGGCTATTACAACCTATATTTATAATTTAACTTGTGTAAAAGAGGAGCGATGATATTTTTCTTGGGGGCAGAAATTCTATTTTACACTCTTATGCTATTAGTATAGGTTTTAGGGGTCGCCCCTCTTTGGTCGAATAGAACCTGAGCACTTGGGTTACAATGTAAAGGAATGAGAAATTTTTAATATACATATGTCATGTTGTGTTCTATTTCTTATGCTTTATCTCGTCTCTATGATTTAAATTTCTTACAGAGGGGAAGATTTGGTTGGTTGGGACCACCAATCCAACTTGTCATTGCCTCTCTATTTTTCATTCATTAAATAGGTTACAGATCTATTATTTGGTGTTCTTATTTATGCTTGGGCGTGTTAAATGGAACATATGGTATCAGATCTAAAAGGGTTTTGGCATGGAAAATATATACTCTATCATGGATATAGGCCTTCTCATTTTATATTATTTCTATGTCTTTAGACCTGGAAATGTTTCAGTTGAATGATTGGTTAATTTTATATGATAAGTATTACATCTATGATAATTTTTATAAGTGAATTTTTCATAACATTCATAAGTTTGATATCGTTTTCGTGAATGCAGTGTGTCAATTGGAGCAAACCATACTCTATTCTCATGAATCATTTTTAGGGGTTTGACTTTTAGTTACAACCTTGCACCCTTTATTGAGTTGTGACATAGCCACAACATGCCTAGTTGATAGTTGATAGCCATTTTTGGTAAATAGTAACTTAAAGTCATCTAAGACTATGTGAATCTAAAAATTGATCATCGATAACAAGGGTTATGTTAAGAATCATTGGGAGTTAGAGTTGTGGCTTGAAACAAGGTTCATTAACGACATCTATATTTTCACTTCTCAATTTGTCAATGTTTGTATACCAGAAAGGAGAACATAATGTGTTGATTAGATTATGAAATCCAAGGCTTTACAAATGTAACATTTTAGTACTATGAATGGATTATTTTATATGCTTTTACAACGTGTTCATTGTCTGAGGATTGGGAATGATTTATGACGAAAATATTGAAGAGTTAAGTTAAATATTTGGAAACTATTTTGAGTGATTGCGAGTATAGAATTTATTTATAAATTGGAGGATTACAAAGTTATACTTTTAAAATTATTGTGTGTTTCATTTATGAATGTATTGTTTCTAGAATTGATTTCTAATTGGAACAGTGAGCTCATTAGTTTATGAAGACTATAAAGTTGCATGAAAGTTTGGAGAGAATAGTTAGAATTAGATATAGGTGGAAGATGTTTCATTTATTCATTTTAATTTTTTTCATATAGTTAGCACAAATGATTTGGAATGATTGTGGCATAGATAGATTTAGGTCTGTCTTTTATTTCCTTTAGGTTTTTCACATAGAGAGAGAGTTTTAAATTGAATTAGGTGGAGAATTGTAACATGCTTGGTTGCTTGAAGTTTTGTGATTAAGTTTGAAGAGAATTTGTCTCATATTTCTTTTGATAGTCAGTGGATTGCCTAGGATTCTTTGTATCTTGACTTTCCCTAGAATTACTCAACTTAGTTAGTAGCCAATGCTTAAGTTTCCAGTTGATTGTTAGATAGGGCTTGGTTAATAATTGCCATAGTGATTGCAGGAATTAGACTATGGGTTTAACTAATGTTTGCAAGAAATTAAAAAAGTGTTGATGAACAGTTTAGGATAGGGATTTTATTTGTTTTTCTGGTATTTGGAGTATTTCTTTGGCATTTCTAGTGTTGCGCCTCAAAGTCAATGGATCTCAGATTGACATTAAATGGAGGAAAATTAACCTAACATATATATCACCCAACATTCAAATTTAGACTAAGCCACTGAGATATGAGGTGATTCAGAGTAGAAAACTTGTGTATAAGAAATGGTGGGTGAGGTTTCTAGGCCACAAGTGCCAAGTTTGAGAATTGGGAAGCAATTTTGTTCTTTTGCGAGGGCACAATTTAGATAGTCAATGGAGATGTTGAAGAGGGATCTTTGCGCTGTATGTAGAGAGGATAGGATGAAATATGCGTGAAAGATAAAATTTTGTAGGGATCGAGAAGATGAATCAATCAGATACCTGGGAAGTAATGATGGCTTGAGGATTCATTACTTACCAGGTAGTCATAGTCTCAAATCCTATTTGGAGAGGAGACTTTCCTGTCCAGCACTAAAATACATAATGACATGAGAGGAGAAGACTTTTTAATATATTAGTGAAGTCACATGTGAAGAAGTCGTGATTTGAAAGCATGACTTGGATTTGTCACATGCAATGGAGGAAGTCTCAATTGTAAATCACACTTTTAAAAGGCATTCATAAGTCACTGGGAACTAGAAGTGTGACTTGCAACTTAAGAGGATGAGCTTAATAGGGTGTCACAAATCACACTTCTAGAGGCTAGGAAAACTAGCACTTCAAGTTGCAATTGTGACTATGGCATAAAATATAAGTTTCTAAAGCTTCAATTCTAGGCTTGCTAGGATGCAATGCAAACATAGTTAGGTCAAAGAAGGAGCCAAGGCTTAATAAATCATAAGAAGAGTGTGAAAAAAAGCTAAGTAAAGGGGGGCTCTAAATTTTGAAATGGTCGAAATTTGGGGTTGTTGTAGTGGCTACAACAATTGGTGATTTACTAGCCAGACCTTAGAATCTTTGTTTGGCATTTGCTCTAAGATGAATTCTAACCCTTAGGTGGTGTTTCCTTAGACTTATGGATCTTTTCATCCACACCTATGAGTGTATTCTCTCTATCACTTCAATTGGATTTCTTTGAACACACTTTATAAGTTAGGGGTCAACACTAATAGTTTTGACAAGGGATCGAGATAGTGGATATGTGAGCTGAAGACATTTAGAAATAAAATGGGTATCCAATGCTACTTTCCTACCAGTGAGCGTACATATCCCTAATGGAGTCACTCAAGAAATCATAAGCATTTCTTCAATTCCAACGATCGTCCATAGGTTTGACAAAGTTTCTTGCATCACCACTCTATGTAGGAAGCGTTTCATATTCCTTTACCATTTATTTGATTAATTTTCTTTTGCATGCACATTGACATCATTTATTCGTAATTCATTGCACTAGGGTATAAGAGGGATCCAAACTTATTTTATTGGCAAGAGAGGTTGTTTCTTGTTTTCATAATCTTAAAGATTTTCTGAAATAGGTTTGCTCACTATGCATTTTCTCCTTTTCCCTTCTCAAACGACTAGGTAAATTCAGTTACAACTCATTTTGAGTTTAAAATTAAATTTAAGTAACATAAATCCTATTAAATATATGAGGCATTGTAGTTAATTTGAGTTCTGCAGACAATCTAATTTGTATTTTCCTTATGGATATCCTGGCCCTGTAAAGATGTTCAAGAATAAGCATTGGAAAGAGATCTAAAGATAGCCAACGATTGAAAAATTACCACAGTCTTTGTAAAACATTTTACTTATTAATAGTGTCCTAGAGAACTTTATTTATACAAGGCCTTTATTTATGTACAAAGGGCTTGGGGAAATACTGAAGAGAAAATGCATGAGGAAATGGCATGAATAAGCATGACAAGAAATTAAATGCATGAAATAAAGATGACATGAAAGTAATATGTACAAAGAGGAGAGCAACTACAAGAGTTGCTAGTGGAAATAAAATTTCAAATCTTGGACATTCATGGGGAGGGAATCACTCTTCCCATTTACATTTTGGAGATGATAAGTACATTGGCCAAGTTTTTCTTTGAATTGATATGGACCAATACATAGGGACTAGAACTTGGTGTGCTTACCCTTGTCTTCATGCGATTTATCCCACTTCAAGAAAAGGTCTCCCACACTAAATTCCCTATTGCATGCATATATATTTTCAAACCATCTCCTGATTTGATTATGGTAAGAGGGAAAAATTTCCTAGGCCTTTTTCCTTTCTTCCTCAAGTTTTAGCAAGGTGTCAATCATATTTTATGTAATTGGGCATGACCTACCACAAGATTCTTGGGAAAATTGTAAAGCAGGTAAGTATAAATTGGGTGGCATGATTTCTTCTCTGCCCTATATAGGGAAGTAGGGATAAGTGCCAAGAGAAGGCTTCGTAACTTGATCAACCGAAAGAGAATTTGCTAGAGAATTATGTCAATTTCTCTATTGAATAAGCATAGTTTTCTTAATGATATTAATCAAGTTTTTGTTGGTGGATTCAACTAGACCATTGCCTTAGGGGTAGTAGTTAGAAAAATGTTTTAATATGATCCTATTTTCCAAAGAAAAATCATACAGCCTTAATGATGAAAATTAAGTTATATTATCAAAGGCAGGTGAGGTTGGAATGTTGAACCTGGTAATTATATTTTGATTGAGAAAATGGATTACCTCCTTATCATTCACTTATTTAAGAGGAACAACTACAACCCACCATGTAAAATAATCCATCATTGTAAGAATTTAATTATGTTGTTTCGAGGAATGAGGAGTAATATTCCAATCACATATAGCCCCAACTATTGAAAAGGCCCTTCAAGTATGATAGGATGTAGTGGAGCAGTTGATTGTGCTTCTATTCCATCTCACTTTTGACATATCAGACATTTATGTGAGTATCCCTAAACAATGTAGGCCAATAATAACCTTCCCTCATAATATTGTATGTTTTCATATTAGTAGCATAATGTCCTCTTGTTGATTCATCATGCATCTCCTTTAAAACCTTCTAAGCATAATAAGATTCCAAGCATTTTAGCAAAATTCCATTATGATGTTTTCTAAATAGATGTCCGTCAACCAACTAATACAAAGCAATTTTCATTTTGATGTCCCTCTTCTATTTTTCTAATAGATGAGAAGGAAAAGTTCCTTGTTATGCATATTTCCTCAATTACGCATACTAGGATGATGGTAAATTAGGTGCACGTGCAAAATCATTGTTATCATCATCTCAATCTCTCGTTCCCATCCTAATATTTCTTCATCACATGGATCTGCGGCTTTTGCAACAAGATTACATAGGCCATGGCATTTGAATATATGAGTTGGATTGAACTCAAGATCATATTCCTATAAACAAGTCATCCAACTGGCTCTTCATTCCCCAAGTTCCTGCTACACAAATAGAGACCTTATATAGGATGAGCAACAAACATCATGACATGATTATTGAGAATATAAGGTTGAAATTGTTTAACAACCTTGTACGTGTTATAATCTTTCTAGTCCATATCAAGATAATTCAATTCTCATCCTTGAATGCCCGTACTCACAAAGGAGATAAGACGTTCATTTCCTTTGTCATATTTATTCATAAAAATGATCACTAATTAATAAACCAAACCAAAAGTAAAGAGCATGCAATCCTTGTCAAAATTGGGACTGTAAAGAGTGGGATCTTTTGCTATGGCTTGCTTGATCTATGGGAAAGCATTCTTCTTCTTTTGGTTCTATTTATAAATTGTATCCTTCTTGATTATATATTGTAATGGCATCATGATTTGGTCATAAATATGAATAAAATTTTGAAGAAAATTGATCTTACCAAAAAATGATTGCATGGCTTTCTTACCATTTGGACACAAAATTTTAGTGATGGATTTGATGCACTTGGGGTCAACTATAATACCAATCTTAGTGATGATGTGTTATAAGAGATTCCCTTCATACATGGTAGAAGTTCTTCTCTTACAATTGAGTGATATACCATATTTCCTGCAAAGCTCAAAAATATTCCTTAGATGATGTAAATCATCTGCTCTTTTCTTTGAGAACAATGCGACATCATCTAGGTACACCACCACACTTTGACCAATTGACCCTCTAAACATAAATTCCATTGATCTTTTAAATGTAGTGTTGGTAGGGTAAATTGCTTCATTTTTAACCCCTTTTCCACTTCAAAATCATAAACTTATACCTCTTTTTTAACCTTGCAACCTCCTTATTCTTGCACTATTCCAAGAATCATGCCTTTTCCTACACTAGCTTCATATTTCATATTTAATGGTTACAAATGTGCTTAATTAATTTTCTTATAGATTTTATTCCTTTAATATTCTTTGCAACTAATATTTCCTGTCCTAAAGTATTTGATAAGCAACGTATTGATAATTTCGTTAGCATGGTCGAGTGCAGGTAGGATTCCTGCATCGCTGGCGAATCTTAAACTGTCATGACAGCTCACTACCTAACGTGAACACCTTGTTCTAGATTAGTCATCTAGAGTCGGGCTCGGAGCAGAGATAAGTCAGGGATATCATGGAGATTAGGCCGCCGACCGAATGCTCAAGATTAGTGTTTTGTTATAGCTGAAAGGCTCAGATTGTAATGCTGGATGTAATTTGGTTATGGCCACATGCCTGAAAGGATGCATATAATATAGGATTCAGATAGAAAATGGTAGCGAGTGATAGCTATAGCAAGGATACTATAATTTTGGTCTTCTGTAATTTTGTTGGTATCACCCTCGTTCTGGGATGGATTCGAACTCATGATGTACATTTGTTGATTATTAATAGAAAGGGACTGTGCCATGTTATTTCAATCTTATGTTGTAATTATGTGTTGATGCGTCGTTGAGAGCTAAATTTCCAAGTTTCCTAAACAAGGAAACGAGTTGGTTGGCTAGGGCCCAGCCAACCTAGCTCATTCTCCCTCACATTCTTCTTTTTCGTTAAAGGTGTGTTGATTTTTTTCAATGCAAGGTATGAATTAAATAGATGTTTTTATTCTTTCACAAAGTCTAGGTTTGATTTCATTTATAATCACTGTGTGATGGATCCATGGTGTGCATGCTTAACTAAGTTTTATTTTATCCTTTGTGATTTCTTTCCTTCAAATCTTAGCATTGTTTCTTCCTGGATCGTGCAAGCACGCATTCCTGCACTAGTGCATTTACAATTTCACAGATTGATCCCTTTGGTGCATGACATTAATAGTCTTTTGTTCTTGTATGATATATGAGCCTTGATGCATTTCTGCAGTGTGTTATTATCATTCGGAAGTGTTCTTGATATCTTGAACTAGATCTGATTTGATAATTCGAGAATGAATGTTGTTATAACACATTAACCTGTACTTTCACTTCATACTTTTCAGAGAAAGATCAAAATTCATGTTTAATTATTTCAAAAAGAGAATCTTTCTGAGTTAAGAAGGTTACGAATGCAAATCAGATTGGTGTGAATAACTATTACAGGGTTGAAGCCTATTGTCACAATTAGATGATTTCTATAATTACATGAAAGAGTTCCTTGATTGAAGAAAAGTGTGCTTTGACTTTAGAAATTAATTCTTATTTTAAATATTGAGATTGGTTGAAGCATCTTTTTGTTTGAGGAAGTTATTTCGAATTTCTGTTCACCTTTGCAAAGTATTTCTTGAAGTTAACACATTCTTTATTTTCTTATAAGAGGAATTTGAAAAATTGGTGTAGGAATCTTTGTTTCGATACAGGAATTGATATCCTGATACAAGAATAGAGTTCTCTAGTCTTGAGGCTTAGAGCCCCTGCATGAGGACATAAATCTTCAGTAGAGGTGTGAAATATATTTCCAGAATCTAAACTTTGTTCTGGTACTAGTGAAAGCATATTGCAGGAGCACATGAATAACAACTTAGTGCAGGGAGAAAGATCTATAAAGAAGTCAGACATCTTCAAGGGTCCAATTATTAACCTGACATACAATTATATTGAAGATAAACATAGATTTTCATTTCCATTAGTCAGGATTGGTTACAAGAAGTTTGAGAATTCATTTCATTTATTTTTCTTCAGAAGTACTTTCTTTCACATTCCAGCACTAGAATTTCTTTGGTGTAAATTGTCAGGTGATCTTTTATTTTTGATTCTGTAGGATTGCAATTAAGGAAGTAGGAATAGAGTTAGGAAAATTTCATATCATTTTTGGAATTTCTTGTGCTTTGTCTCTATGTTTACGAAACCCCTGGGTTGAAAATTAAGTGTTGAAGGAGTCAACCTAACCGCAAGTCCTGCACCCAACAATTTGGCACCTTTGTTGGGGAGGCGATTTGAAATTGGTAAGAAATTTCCATTTTACGCAATAGGGGTAAGTTTGTTATTATTTTTTCTTGCAGTATGCTTCTATTTTTTAAGGATTTTACGGGTGCTAATTTTGTTATTCATTGTAGCAATTAACAAATTCTTTTTCTTTACAAGCATTTGAATTTTATTTTTGGATTTGATTTTTAAAATGAATGCCTAAAAAAGGCAGAGGTACAAAGCGCAATAAGGGCCGACGAAATACTGAAAAATCTAAAAGCTATTCACATATTGGACCTTCTTTTTTCAGGTATAAAGTCCAAGCAGGCCCAGGCTCATCACGTTGGAACGGTCCACTTGGATTCTGGAAACAGTGATTTAGGTGTGACACAACCCGAAAAGGGGAAGAAGGAGGCTAACGGTGATTGGAAAGTTCAATTCAGCGATAGTCAACCTTCATCTTCTATAAGTGATCCGATTGGAGGCACAACAATGGCTTGTCATGAAGGCCATGCAGAGGGGACAAGCGAGGACCAGGTAAATAAAGAGCAGTCCAGTTTTTGATTTCCAATAGTGAACTCAGAAGTGAATGTGAAAAATGAAGAATATTTCACCTTCAGCTCTTGCACACTTTCATGGTAAGGTGTACGAAGACAAAAATTCATTTCTTTTTGAGTTTCATATATTATGTTGGAGTTATGATTATTCTTCTGATGCTTAGAAATTAAAGTTGTTTCCTACAACTCTCAAGGATTCAGTCTTGCATTGGTTCATGGGACTAGGAGGAAAAACTATAAGTTCTAGGGACCAAATGAAGAGAGTATTTTCTAATCAATATCAGGAATATTGTAAAACTATAGAAATGCAGGATGAGATCTTCACCATTGTACAAGGTGATGATGAGACTTTGGAGGATTACTTAGAGAGATTTTTGTATATACTCCAAAGGTCCAAACACAAATTTGATTTAAGTAATATTCGAACCTTGTTCCTATGAGGACTTACTTAGGATTCTAGACATAATTTGAATTTTTTAGGATAAGGAGATATTTCTCAGAAAACTTTTGAAAAATTTTGTGACTTGTGTAGGAAGTTCTCACGAAATCAATCTAGATCCACTAGAGGAGGTTGAAGCAAAACTAAAAAACTATGTTCTACAGATGCTATGATCATTGGCTTAGAGAATAAAATGGACAACATGAAAATTGAATTAATGAATACAAATAGACTCTTTGAAATTCCAGTAAAAACTGGAAAAAGAGCAACAGTCATTATCTATTTTTTTTCCAAAATGTAGGAAAAATCATCCTTTAAGAGAGTGTCCTACTGATATAAAAAGTGTTAATAAATGTGTCATCTGTGTAGGGAACCATGCCACTGAGGAATGCCCCTCCATACCGGGATTAAAATTTGTACTTGAAGGAGAGCATTTTGAACCTGAGTCATTACATGCCATGGGAGCACAAAGGAACTGGCCACGAGTAGATGTAGGTATGGTTTCTGAACCACATTTTTAAGGTTATAATGAACCTCCATATTCCTGTTATAATAATAATAATCACTCTCAACATTGGCAGCACGGAAACAATTTTCATCATGGGCAGTCCTCTCAACCTTGGCAACAAGGATGGAGAGGGTAAAAGCATTCATATCATTCCTATCTTGCTTAGATGCCATCATATCCTCCTTCATATGAACCATGCCATATGTCACACCCATGTTTTCCTTCTCTACCTCAACAAAGCCAATAATTGCCACCATTGCCTTCGCCACCACCATTCAGACCACCTCAACTACCAGCTCAACCAATAACGAATCTTAATAATAAGGTGGTACAATTGATTCATTCGATTGGACCATCCCCTCTTCCTACCTATCGAGCCCTGTCGGATGGGATAAATGAGCTTCAATTGAGATTGGGAAGGGTAGTTAAACCAGGAAAACAGAAACAATCCACGGAGATCATTAAGGAGAAAAATGAGGAGGTAACTCCTGATCATTCGAAAAACAATGTCACCATATAGCCCATTCTCGTACCTTCAAATTCACCATCTTCTTCAAACCAACCTCCCTATCCAGAGAGGTTTGCCATGGAGAAGAGTGACCCTGAGTCCACTCTAGCTTTTGAATTAAGGAATCTTTGTATAAAGGTCCCTTTACTTTAGGCTATCAAATAAATTCCCATCTGTACAAATATTATTAGGGAATTATGTCTTAAAAAGCTAGGGACGAAGAGAGTAGAACCTCAGACCATTCAATTTGTTGGTAGAGCAGCTGAGTTGATGACAGGATGCATATCAATGGAGAAATACACAGATCCTGGAAACCTAGTTGTTTCTATCCAGATAGGTGATATCCTTGTCTCTAATATATTAATAGACATGGGGGTGGACATCAATGTTATGACCAGGCAAACCATGGAACAACTTGGGTTGCGCCACATTTGTCCTACACCCACCATGCTTGAACTTGTAGACAGATCTAAAATCAAGCCTGATGGTGTATTGGACGATGTGGTTGTCTCTATATATTCATAGGAATACCCCATGGATTTCATTGTGCTTTAACCAAATAATCCAATGGGAGGACATCCTTTGATTTTGGGACAACGATGGCTTGCCACGGCCGATGCTTATATTGGATGTCGCTCCGATGATATGTACATTTCACATGGAGACTCTAGGAAAAAGTTCACCTTATACCCACTTGCTAGATCTATTCAAGAACTCAAGGACACTTTATGGTTAGATTGTGACAGCAATGATGAGGAGATCCAACCTATCTCTTCGATTCAGCAATAAACCGAGTCCACCCAGGATGGTGAATTATGATATTTCTTGAACAATCTAGACATTATGCCTAGTTTTGATACACTTCATCAGATATTTAGTCTAGATTTTCAAGAAAATTCTAATTCCCAACCTTCCTTATCTCATATTGTGGCATCATCTTCCTATACTCTTCATCCGGAGACCACTCTTGTTGAAATTAATCCAAGAAAATATTTACACATTAGCTCAGACCTGGATTCATCTCAGCAAGAGCAGCTTGTTACCTTGTTGCGAAATCACTTGGATGCATTTGCTTGGAGTTACGAAGACATGAAAGGCATTCCTCCTGGTATTTGTACTCATCATATCTATATCCAGGAGGGAGCCCGCCCTCTCTAGCAACCCTAGAGATGAATGAATTCCACACTGAGAGATATTGTTAAAGAGGAATTACAAAAACTCTTAGATTCTAATTTCATCTACCCCATTTCTGACAGTCAGTGGGTCTCTCCATTAGTGCTAGTCCCTATGAAAGATGGGAGATGGCATATTTTCATTGACTATCGATAATTAAACAAAGCAACTCTCAAGTATTTCCTTCCCCTTCCTTTCATCAATCAGGTGTTAGATACCCTTGCCGATAAAAGGTACATTTCATTTTTAGATGGCTTCAGTGAGTATAACCAAATCCAAATCACACCCTTAGATCAAGAAAAAACTACCTTTGCGTGCCCTTGGGGTACATTTTCTTATCGAGTGCTTCCTTTCGGGTTGTGTAATGCACCCGCCACCTTTCAAAGGGTTGTGCTAGCTATTTTTTCTAATCTTGAATGTGTTGAGATTTATATCGATGATTGTTTTGTGTTTGGTAACTCATTTGATGAAGCTCTTAAAAATCTAGAAAAAGTTCTTTTATGTTGCCAAGAGGCTCATCTTGCTTTGAGTGATAAAAAATGTAGATTAATGTGGAAAGTAGCAGTGGTTCTTGGTCATTTGGTTTCTAAAAAAGGTATCCAGGTGGACCCCACTAAAATTGAAGTCATTATTCATCTGCATGCACCCAAAACCCAAAGGGAAGTGAGAGGTTTCCAGGGACATGCTTGTTATTACGGGAGATTCATTGAAAATTTCTCCAAGATTGCTACCCCTTTTTTCGATTATTAGCTAAGGATAGTGAATTCACCTAGTCCACAGCTTGCCAACAGTCGTTTGAAACATTGAAGGAAAAATTAGTACAAGCACAAGTTTTGAGAGGACCAAAATGGTCCCTGCCATTTCATATTTCCTCCGATGCTTTAGAAACTTCCATTTGCGTAGCTTTAGGACAAGAGGAGAATAAACAATCCTATGTTATTTACTACATCAGTAAAAACTAGTCACCTACCAAATTTAAATATACATTGTCTGAGAAAGAATTTTTAATCGTTATTTTTTCTATTAATAATTTCAGACATTACACTACATGATATGAAGTTTATGTGCATACTGATCATTCTACTATAAGATATCTAATGAATAAACCTTTAACTAGCAGTAAAGTGACAAGGTGGTTGCTTCTATTATAGGAAATTCAATGTTACAATTATTGATAGACCATGAAAGTCTAATGTTGTCGCTGATTATCTTTCTAGATTAAACAATCATGGTGAAGTAATTCCTGTTGATGATGATTTCCCTGACGAACATATTTTTTCTATGTTAGCAAAACCCCCAGGGAAACACTAACATAACTAACTATCTAGTCACCAGAAAAACACCACCTCACTTATCCGCTCATGGAAAGCGTAATATTATTCAAAAAAGTGCTTCATATTCTTGGATACAGGAAGACCTCTTTTACACTGGACCATATTTTGTGTGTGAGAGAGGAAGAAATTTTTGATATCTTAAAATATGCCCATGATGAACCTTGCGGTGGCCACTTCGCTAATAAACAAGCTGCATATAAAATTTTACGCATTGGCTATTTTTGGCCTTCTTTATTTAAAGATACCAAGTAATATGTGAAGCGTTGTGATAGTTGTCAATGGATGGGTCAACCTATTCAAGCTAATGAAAGTCCTTTATGTCCTCAAGTCATGATTGAGCCCTTCGAAAAATGGGCTATTCATTTCATAGGACCCATAAACCCCACATATTTAAATAAAAAGAATACCTTGGTTTGTACTAATTTTGTTACTAAATTGGTAGAGGCTAAAGCTATTTCTTTTGCCACTGAAAAAGTTGTTGTTGATCTTTTGTTCAATGAAATTTTTACTAGATTTGGTGTTCCTAGAGAAATTGTTTCTGACAATGAACCGCATTTTGTTTCTAACTTGGTACAGGAAGTCATGAATCAGTATAAGATTTGGCATAGGAAATCTACACCATACCACCCATAAGAAAATGGCCAGGTGGAATCCACAAACAAGGTGATCGAATCCATCCTCACCAAAATAGTATACATGCACAGGAAGGATTGGGCTAGCCGATTGCCTAAAGCCTTATGGGCTTATTGAGCCACTTGGAGGAACAACATTGGGCATACACCATATGAGCTGGTGTACGGAAAACAAGCCCTTTTGCTGATTTAATTTCAGATAAAGACTTTCAGAAATGCAATTCAGTTGGGTCCAGATCTCTTGGAAGCACAACAGTAGGGTCTTTTACAGTTAAATGAGTTGGATGAATTTTGAAGGAATGTTTTTCAACAGAATATTTTGTTGCAACGGCATCACAAGAAGTGGCATGACAAGTTTATCAAGAAGAAATAGTTCCAACCAGGTGATTGGGTACTTCTCTATGACTCTAGATTTAAACATTTTAAAGGGAAGTTCCATACTCATTGGATGGGACCATATGAGGTAATTCAAGTTTTCGACAATGGGGCTGTAGAAGTCAAAACTATTGATGGGCGAAATTCAATTTTCCTTATGAATGGGCATAGGCTTAAAGCATATTTTCAGCCCATCACAAAGGAAGATTTCATGCAGCAAGTGTAGCAGCAGTCTGAACTTCAGTTGGTAGGTGGCTATGCTAGCCTATTGTAATATGATTTCTTCTCTCTTGAAATAAAGTTTAAAGAAAATCCAAAAAATATACATATAATAATAAAAATTAAAAATTAAAAAATTAAAGAAAAAAATATTTTCCTGTGATTGTGAAAATTAGTTTTACTCACATGATTGCAGAAGGATCAACCTAAAAACTAGCTTTTTGGCAGGAAGATCAGTTATAATAAAATGGGGATGTTGCTTGATCTTTAGATGTGTTAAATGTCACCAAGAAGAAGCAAGTTCAAGTACAGGAACCAGGCCCTTATCCAAGTTTGGGATAGTTGGCATGGAAATTTTTATCCAAGCAACACTCAATTCCCACTACATTTACTTTATGGATCAGCACTATACAGGTAGATGTCAGGTGAAATTCTTCCCTTCTTCTATTCCCATTTTTGTAAAAAAAAAACTCCCCTTATTTTCTTCTTTTTATACCATGAAGTTTACCATCCCTTTCTTCAAAGAAATTTTCCCTATCCAATTTCGTATTTCCATCTTTTTCCCTTCAAATTTTTTTCTCCCGAAATCCCTTTTTCGATTTGTCCCTCTTGGTGGTCTCGCTCTTGAATTCCCTATCGTAATTTCCTTCCCATTCTAAAAATTTACCCTTTTCCCACTTCGTTTTTTCCTTCATGGATTTATTTCGGGATTTGATGTGAACTCACAAATCAAATCGAAAGGCATATATAATGGTAAATAAAACTTCCCTTGTATATTCAACAAATTTTTTAATCCATCCTATGCATTATATCCTATCAGAATTTTCTTTTGGTTCCGTTTATCTTTCCAAATATGCTACAAATATCCTTGGTGTAGGAATGTGTGTTCGAGTGTAAGCATATTTGGTGCAGGCATGTCTGAGTACAAGCATGCTCAGTGCAGGCATGGTTGGTGAAATCAAGTTCAGTGCAGGCATGTTCAGATAGGAATCCACACTGCTGAGCACACCCAATTAGAAAAACACATGTTCCATTGCAGGAACACCTGGTGCAAAAATGCGTATTGAAAAGCTTATCTTTTGTTTCATGAATTTTTGTACAGGAAGAATAATTGTACTACCTGTAGATCATGGCATTCAATTTGTATTATGATTAACACTTTGTTTTATCATTTACTAAATTAGGAAGAAATCATTCAAGTAAAAATATATTTTAGTTTATGAAATATCATCCTTTTAATGAGTAATAAGTACACCATATGTGAGATCATTAAGTAAATGTGGGATGGTATGATTCTCCTGAAATCCAATACTTACCTTTCCTTGAAAAACTCATCACCTGATAATAATGGCCTTACTCCATATCTGACCTTTCATGACTGTTACATGGAATCATTATCTAAACCGTTGCCTCTTCCAATCATCATCGCCTGCCTGTACTTGAACCAATTCGTATTCACATCCGTGTAATTTTAGTGATTAAGCATGACCATTTGGGGTTAATATAGAGGTGGATGTATGGCTCAAGCATCACTTTGAGTTCTTTATATTGTAATATTCTTTCAAAACCTCAGACAAAGATTGGGTGAATTCAAACAGACATGGCGCCCATAAGGATTGAGCCACAGTCCGTAAAGGAGATGGAGCAAATAGCTAAGTATAGAAATACTCTTGTAATATTGTAGGAATTTGTGTTCCTCCAATTTCTGCAAAAAATTGATGGATTCGACTCAGCCGTGGCGTTAGCATTCACCTGGACTTTTGATGGGAACCGAGACAAGGTTGGTTTGTTGGAATTTGTTGTCACAAAGGAGTCCATATCTGAGGCTATATGTTTACCAGCAATGGGGGAACAATGGTTTAAGAAGGAGAAGATAGAGTAGGGTACCAAAACCTCTAGTAAATTTAATGTGCTGGTCATTGAGACCCTTAGTGACGTTAAAACTTTGGTATTGAAACCCTTGACGATATTGAAATGCAGGAACTGGACAGCTAGGATAACCTCGACTCTAATGATGTCAGCACATGTCTAGAATCGATTGTCGAGAAGTCTATGCCAGAGGAATTGGGAGTAGAAAAATCCACCCTTTGTCTGAACAGTCAGATAGAAGATCTCAAGCATCATGTTTATGGCTTGGAGGTATTAAAACAAGCCATGAAAGAGCATGATGTAGTGTAGAAGTGAGTGAATGTTGAGTTGGCAGGAGAGGTGAAGTAGCAGAAAAGACAAGTCAAGATATGGAAATTTCGGGCCTCAAAGTGTTATGGACGTCTTAAAAAGGTGACCAAGAAACTCAAAAATGCTTGAAACAGGAAGGCAAAGACAGTGAAAGCAGGGATCAGCATACAAGTTCAGAATTGAAGGGAGGCTCTTTTGTTTTGGTTTTTTGGTAGCAAGTAAAGGTTGTGTGAGGACCCACAACAACTTAAGGAGGGGAGGATGTTGGTAGGCTAAATTGCTTCATTTTTAACCCCTTTTCCACTTCAAAATCATAACCTTAGACCTATGTTTTAACCTTGCAACCTCCTTATTCCTTCACTATTCCAAGAATCGTGCCTTTTCCTGCACTAGCTTTATATTTCATATTTAAAGGTTACAAATGTGCTTAATTAATTGTTTTGAAGATTTTATACCTTTAATATTCTTTGCAACTAATATTTCCTTTCCTAAACTATTTGATAAGCAGCGTATTGATCATTTCATTAGCATGGTCGAGTGAAGGTAGGATTCCTGCACCGCTGGCGAATCTTAAACTGTTGTGACAACTCACTACCTAACGCGGACACCTTGTTCCAGATTGGTCATCTCAATTGAGCTCGGGGCGGAGATAATTCAGGGATATGATGGAGATTAGGTCATCATCTGAATTCTCAAAATTAGCATTTCATTATAGCTGAAAGGCATAGTATGTACTATTGTTGTTATTTTTTTTATAGCCGAAAGGCTCAGATTGTAATACTGGGTGTAATTTGGTTACAGCCATAGGCCTGAAACAATGTATATAATATAGGACTTAGATAGAAAATGGTAGTGAGCGATAGCTATAGCAAGGATACTGTAATTTTGGTCTTCTACAATTTTACTAGTATCGTCCTCGTTCTCGGATGGATTTGAACTCATGATGTACATTTGTTGATTATTAATAGAAAAGGATTGTGCCATGTTATTTCAATCTTTTGTTGTAATTCTATGTTGATGCGTCATTGAGAGTTGAATTTCTAAGTTTCCTAAATAGGGAAATGAGTTGGTTGGCTAGGGCCCAACCAACCTAACTCATTCTCCCTCACATTCTTCTTTTTCGTTAAAGGTGTGTTGATTTTGTTCAATGCAAGGTGTTAATTAAATAGACGTTTTTATTCTTCCACAAAGTCCAGGTTTGATTTCATTTATAATCACTGTGTGAC